>CM072935.1:45975000-46647500 GCA_036971965.1 Nyctalus aviator | reverse complement strand
TCCTACACATGCCTCTGACTTTATGTCTAGCCACACCTCGACATGTATTAATAAACCTTAGCAATGAGGGGAATAGCAATATGTCTTGGAAAAGCAAGGTACGAAGATGATAAGTTTGAACACGGAGAAGCAGTGAGAGGCAAACGTCCCAGACTCTCCACCCTACAGTTCCTCCCCCTCTGCTACCCCAGAACAGGCTGCACAAGAGGCCGATCCAGTGTCTGGGTAACCGCCGGGAGTGCCCATTGTGAAGAGTTTGTGTGAGTTTAAGGAAATACATTTTTTTAATGTCAGAGTATGGATGTATTTTACTGAGACATAAAATTTCATTTCCTTGACTACATAGGAAATATAAACATCTTTTCATTTTTCTTCTTCTTCTTTTCTTTTTCCAATCAAACTATAACACACACTTGGAAAAGACAAAACCAAAAATTGCATAATTAAATGAGTAATTATAAAGGGAAAGCTATATAACCTCATCTAGATGGAGGAGAACATTGCCCTTAAATTACCTCACTGGCTGCTATACTACGGAGGTGTTATATTAGTTCTTGAGTAATAATGTTCTACTTTTATAATATGGTTTCAAAAACATTCCCCTTCATGTAAGTTTTCTAATTTGTTGATATAGGATTTCAATCTTATTCACTGGTCTTGGTGAGGCCTGTGGCATTGGCAGTAATGATACATAAAATGGGGACTATGGAAAACTGCTTTACATTCCTCAGTGGATAGAAGAGAGGGCAGGGAGTAAATGCTTGGCCTTGGCCTTGGCCATGAAGTCAATTGTCAATGCTTTGTTCTGACATTTCAGAACCTTCTGGGGGAACAAAAGCTGAAGTTTCCCGAATGGCCTACAGGTCTCCTCCTTCAGAGGCATGCTCTGGTCTGCCTGGAGTTTACTTGATCATTCCAGTGGGTTTAAAGAACAGATAGTTGGACAATTGTAATGCATGAATCAATCTATTCCTTTCACACTCATTTCAAAAGCAGCTGTAACATTTTTTCCTAAGATTTTGCCTCTTTGGGGGACTATATAAGTCACTCCTGAAATTTCCTTCATGGCGTGAGTGGAAGACAGATGCTCACTGAGTCCTGTTTCTCTTCTGGAGAGGATAAGTGGTCCAGCCTCTGGAATGGGAGCCGCAGGCCTTCATGCAGGCCACGCTGATGCTCGCTCTTTTTTTTTTCTTTTTTAAATGTATTTTATTGAGTTTTTTACAGAGAGGAAGGGAGAGGGAGAGAGAGTTAGAAACATCGATGAGAGACAAACATTGAACAGCTGCCTCCTGCACACCCCCTACTGGGGATGTGCCCGCAACCAAGGTACATGCCCTTGACTGGAATCGAACCTGGGACCCTTCAGTCCACAGGCTGATGCTCTATTCACTGAACCAAACCAGTTAGGGCTGGTGCTCGCTCTTTGTTGTCTCTGTACCTTCTGATACAGTAAGCATGGCAGGCTCAGAGCTTGCCTCTACCTTCTATGAAACCACAGACTCATCAGATGGCTAGGTCAATGCCCTCCAGAATGAAAAAAGCACAGGATTTTGTCTCTTTTGTCCTTCACTGGGAAAAGCATCTAAACAGCTGCAGGCACATGGTACACACTGGAGAAATACCTTTGGAAGAATGATCCAATGGTGAATCCACTGCAGGGACCACGCCCTAGGCTGGAGACCAAGGATGCAGAGCTGGGGAGTGAGCAGGAAGCAGATTGTGGTCCCAGACTGAGACCTTATTCTCTGATCCAGACCTGATCATCCTAAACCAGATATGAGTTTTGAACTTCTATTAGTCTCCAATGTATTTCTCACATGATTTACAATTTAAAGATAAATTGATTAATGTGTATTCTCCAATATCAACAGAAAAATCTAGGCTGGGCATGGAAGTGAACTATGTGGGGTTTATGCAATCACCATCTCAGGAACAAAGTCTTCCTTATATATATCAGCACCATGCTTGACATGGACACCAACATCGGGCATTTTAGTGTCCCCATCAATGAAGGTCAACATCTATTTGGTATAAGATTTGGGAAAAGAAGTTACTAGAGCTGACTCATACTTCATCTTTTCGGAGCTTCTATATGACTTTAAAAAGTATGTATATTATTTGTGACATAAAACCTTGACTCCAAAGGGCTTCACTTTCTTTTCAAAAAATGAAATATAACACTTTATTCTCATAATTCCTGGAGCAGCACAGGCTGTCATGGTGGCAGGAATTCTCCCGTCTGCAGTGCGGTTGTAAGGAAAGCTATTGGGTAAGGCCTGGCGTCAGATGCTTTGGGTGTGAACTCTGAATCAGGTGCTTTGGGTGTGAACTCTGATTGTGCTGCATCTGCCGTGCATAACTGGGGACCACACACTTCACCTCTCCGAGGCTCAGTTCTCCCATCTGCGGGATGGCTGTCAGGTTGGTTACCTTCCAGGGGGGAACGTGAGGGTCAAACGTAATGACGTGAGTTAATGCCGGAACATAAGACAGAACCTGATGGACCCAACTCTTTGTGGGTGGGATCCTCACAGATTCTAATAAAAAAAATCTGCCTCTGTTTGTCTCTCTGTTTAGAATAAGAACTAAAACTTGGAGCATTAAGAAGGAGGGAAGCAACAGGAGGGATAGGAGACATTTATACTTCACCCTTTGAGCTGCTGTGTTTCTAAGTGTTGTCCATGCACCACTGCCATCCACCAGCGCTACTCTGGCAACTCGAAAAGGTGATATTAGTTCCCTTTCTTGGTGCCTCTCAGCCACGCCCATGGGAAAGCCTACTGTGTTCGGGAGCATCCGTGTGATGGGAACACGGACTGTGGAAGAGGTTCAGTAGGAGACAGATGGACCCTACTATGTCATAATAGGAAGGATGTGCCGTATCATACATGGGATGGACAGCACGTGCTTTACAACACATGGACTGGAGAGCATGTCCTTTTTCATACATCAAATGGAGAGTATGGATGTCCTTTTTCATATGCCAAATGGAGCGTTAATAAAGGGACTTTTAAAGTGAGGGAGTGTAGGATTGCAAGCTTAAGATCATTCAAAATTAAACAAAGCCATATTTAATATTTCTATGTAATCACTGTGGTGCCATGATTCCGTTAGCCTGCCAAGGTCAAAGGCACAGAGACCAGGATGGTGGGTGGAGTGCTCTGAGGCCGGCGTAGGCCCCCTTCGTATCATTCTTAGTTCCAGCAGGTGGGGGCCCGGCTCCCTGACACACGCAGCCCTGCCCTGAGTCCCGCCAGGCGGCAGTTCCTCTTCTTGGCAGCGCAAATTGGAAAATTGAATTTTTCTCTGCATTCTAACCGGACTCAAAATTTACTATGTAGTTAGGCCCTTTATATAGTTATTACCATCATCATTATTCAGCCACTGAGCTTAATGTATGGCTGAGGGAGGGGTGTTCTCTGAGGGGGGCGCGCTGGCTGGAGGGTCTGGAGGGATGGTTATTGCTGGGAGCACCGGGCCGGTGATGAGGGGCCTGGGGGTGGCCCGGAGGTCAGGCTGGAAGTTCACCTGGAGGGAGGGGTGCTGGGTGGGAAGCCACGGAGCCGGAGGGAGCCGGATCTGGATCTGGGGAGCAGAGGGCTCAGCCCAGCCTTTCACCTCGGCCGCTGTCTGAGTGGAACAGGGGTTCCTCTCAGAGGCTTGGTCAGCCGTTAGGTTACAAGCACCGCCCCTCGCTCCTCTGAGCCCTGGCCTGACCCCAGAGCAGCGGGCCTCACACGGCCCACCACGGCGGCCCACGCAGGAACCGTGTCACTGGCGGGAGTTAGGCTGGAGGAATAGGTCACGTTCATTTCTACCAACAAAACCAGCTTTGTTGCCCTAACCGGTTTGGCTCAGTGGATAGAGCGTCGGCCTGCGGACTCAGGGGTCCCAGGTTCGATTCCGGTCAGGGGCATGTACCTTGGTTGTGGGCACATCCCCAGTAGGAGGTGTAAAGGGGCAGCTGATGGACGTTTCTAACTCTCTATCCCTCTACCTTCCTCTGTAAAAAATCAATAAAAATATATTAAAACAAACAAACAAACAAACCAAACAGCTTTGTCTTCTCCTGCAGAGAACCTGCTGCTGGACCGGCATTTATAGGGTCACAGCGGGATCAGAATCGTGCTGCGTGCACTGGCCGGCCTGGCTCCTGGCAGAGCCCTGACCTGGGAACCGGGTCACAGTTGGATTCCCGGTCAGGGCGCAGGCCGGCCTGTGGGCTCCTTCCCCAGTAGGGGCCGTGCAGGAGGCAGCCGATCCATGATTCTTTCCAATTATTGATGTTTTTCTCCCTCTCCTTTCCTCTCTGAATCAATAAAAATGTTTCCAGAAATTAAAAAGAATCCCCCTAAATGCGAGCTAAGGGGCCCGTGTCAGGGCCCCCATAAGAGGACGTTTGGGACTGATGCAAGTGTGACAAGAAGGTGTTCAGTGACAGGAGGGAAGAGAGGAGAATCACAGACAAAGAGCAGGAAATGGCTGTTATGAACTAGATTTGGCCACGTGGGAAGTCTGTGGCAGAGACAGAAGAGGGATTATAAGTCAGGGTGGAAGGACGACAAAGCAGGAACCCAGGAATCGGAAAGAAAGGAATGCCTCAGGGAGCCTGCTTCCGGCTCAGCTGAATGCTTCACGATTCACTGGTCCCGGGGGCAGCGCCTGCTGTAGAGCCTGGCACGCCTGCTGCCCCGCTGGTGCACTGCCCGGTGCCGCTCTCCCCGGGCTTGCTAACCGCAGCCCCAGCGGAGCTGGACTGGGCACAGCCCAGCACAGGTGGCAGATCCACACTGTGTGACCACAATGACTCTCTGACATTCTTTGAATGGCCGGTGTCCTGAGTTTTACAGGAAGGAGGAATGCTCACTCCTCTGGGTCACTGAGAGAATCAAATGAGATAATGTATCTTATCCCAATTTTTTAAATATGATTTTTAAACTACAAATTTCTAGTGTGGTTTTTTTTTCTTCTTCTTTTTAAATCTTCACCGGAGGATGTTTCTCCATTGACTTTTAAAGAGAATGGAAGAGAGAGGGAAAGACAAAGAGAAATATTACCTCCCCCAGAAGCCCTGACCAGGGTCCCGAGAGGAGCCTGCAACTGAGGTACATGCCCTTGATTGGAATTGAACCTGGGACCTTCTGCATGTTGGCACGTTACCCACTGAGCAAGGTCGGCTAAGGTTACATTTCTAGTTCTTAAAGTTAAAGGTCTTTATGAGATTTGATCAACATTAAAATTATATATGTATATGTTTATATTAGAATAATATGAATTATGTATACAAAATTATATCTATACTTGTGCACAAGATTGTGCACGAGTGGGGTCCAGCTGGCCAGCCTCAATTGGGGGGTGTGTGAGGGGAAGATCGGGGGTGGGGCTGGTCAGGGGGAGGGGCCATGGGCAGTTGGTGGGCAGGCCCTGCCCCCTGGTTGAAATGCCGGTCAAACTCCCGGTGGAGGGGCAATTTGCATATTAGCCTTTTATTATATAGGACCTCTATCTCAGCCACTTGTCTAGATTCTATTAGGCTGAATTCACATTTAGGCACCGATTGCTCTGTGAGCCATCACCCAGAGCATACGTGGAGGTAGAAATATTTAGCCCTGCAACCTGCACACGCACACCCTTGGCTCCCATAATGTCCATCAGTGTGTGCCTCCCTCGCATACTCGGTAAATGTTGGCCCAAAGGACACTGAGTCTGGGAGTGAATAAAACCATCACAGGGCCTGAGAGAGAGAGGTACCTGCTTCACATGAATATAAATATTCAACCAGCTTATCAGCTATTCTTTCTTTTTTCTCCTTAACCTAGGATCTTATTTCCCTCAGGACTTACAGCTAAAATGTGATCTGATTTTAATTAACAATTTCAAAACGACTGGAATAGACCCTTTGTGTGGTTGAAATAATACGTTTGCAGCGGAAAACAATAGCCTGGAATGAAGAAAAAAATGCGTTAATGCTTCTACACAAAGCTCTCCATGATGAAACTCAATTAGCAAAATCCTTGAATGCATCTAGAAATCTGGATCTTATGGGGGGGAAATCTTGTTAACTTGGGAGTATCAATAAATACACAGAAGTTGATAAAGATTCTTATTTGGTTTAGGGTTAGTCTCAAATTACCCCCAAGGCTGAGAAAAACAGAACACGTTTCTATTCTTCAAATAGTATAAGAAAACATGAACAATACGGCATATTGCTTTGTTTCAGAAATGGAATAAACGTCAGAGGGGAAAAAAGAGACATTTGGGCTCTGCATACAAAAAGGGATGAGGAAATTCTAATTAAGCTACACAGGGTAAGATAAAAAGGAAGAAACACATGAGGTGGCATAAGTGTCGCATTCCTGCCGTCACTAATGAAAAGGAAAGATCCCCTCAGTCGCACGTCCTGAGTTCCTTGTCTGATGAGGAATGTGGGGGCCGGGATTAGAAGGTGACATGAGTGTCTGTGGGCGCTCCCGTCTCCCGTGGAGAATTCAGTAAAGTGCACTCACCCTTCCAAAGGAAAACGGGGAAATGGAGGCGTCCGTGTGTCTCTTTGGAAAGCTAAATCTCAATTGCCTCATGACAGAAACTATGAAACCAAGAAAAACACATTCCACAGAGAAGTTTGGGAAGTTACAAACGCCTAGCCCAATACAAATATTCTCATGCACTGCAACCGAAAAAGGACTCTAAAACTTACCAGGATCATCGCCTGGGAAAGTTCTGCTCACATCAGCATTTCTACCATAGAAAGACACCCTAGTCTTCTAAGGGTCACGGGTTTTTTGTTTTTGTTTACTTTGTTAATCCCCACCCGAGAGTACCCCCCCCCCCCCCATTGATTTCTAGAGAGAGTGGAAGGGAGCGGGAGAGACAGAGAAAGAGAGAAACATCAGGGTGAGAGAGACACATTGATTGGTGCCTCCTGCAAGGGCCCCGGCCTGGGGCCTGAGAGCGAGCCTGCCACCCAGGTACATGCCCTTGATGGGAGCTGAACTGAGACCCTTCAGTTTGCAGGCTAACGCTCTTACCACTGAGCCAACCGACTAGGGCCTAAGGGTCATGTTTTCTCAGACCCACATTATAGGTTAGAAACTCTCTGAAATATGGCCCAGATCATCACAAGCTGGGAAGCAGTGCCTCCGAGGTTCCCTACGGCAGCCGTCCCTAAAGAATGTTCCCTGGAGACAGCAGGCAGGACCCCAAGTCCCACCCACACTCCATGCCGGGCCTTCCTGTAAGGCAAGCGGGGCTAGGGAGGGGCTGGCGTGCAGGCGCAGTAACGTGTGTCAGGAGGAGGCATGTGGGTGTGGAATCCTTAGCCCAGAAGGTAAACATCCCCCTTTTTTCAATGATGCTCTGAGTGCTTCTCCTCTGTGAGCACTATTCCTCAGGCTCAGGGAACAATGGGAATAAGCCATTCTCTGCCTGACCCTGAATCCCAGTTGCCATAACAACTGGAGGCAGTTCTATAAATGAAGATGTGTTTATTGCACAATTTTGCAGAGAGAGAGAGAGAGAGACCCAAACCTACAGTTTCCTTCAGTGCAGTATCCGTGACAGTGAATTCTCTAAGAGTTCTTTCCTCAGCCCACAGGTGAGCACGCTTGCTCAGAAGTGCGTTGCCTCTCACAGCACCACCTTGCTTTGAGATGGTTTTCTGATGTTCTCAGGATCAGGGGAGGCTAACACAGTCTCCAGACAAGTGGGTGGAGACATCGCTACCTGGAAGGAGCTGGCTAACAGCCTCAATCCACCCCCTCACTGGCAAGCAGGCCTGGCTGGCCAAACATCGCAGCGCCGAGCCAAGGAGAGGGGAGGGAGGGAGGGAGAGAGAGAGAGGAAGGCGGGGGAGAGGGAGAAAACTGTAAAATCTCACAGGGATCAAGACTGCTAGGACCAGGGGCAGGGGGAGAGCTCAGGACCCAAGAGGCAATGTCACCTGGGGGGTCCCTTCTGATAAATGAGACTGAGTGAGCTCTTAGGCCCTTTGCTCATCCAGCTGAAACCCATGAGGGCAGCCTGGTGGAGGCAGCCAGGACAATGATTAACGGAGATCAGAAGTGCCTTGTAACCGGGTTATCAGACGCGTCTTCTTCCCGTGGAGACAGGTTCTGGCAGCCGGCATCACAGCCACCCTCAGGTCTCACAGCAAACACCGTATCTCCCACTCAGCACAAGGCGTGTGTGTTTTAAGCAGATCACCAGGACATTATTACAGGAAAAAGAACAAAAATCTTATATGCAATTACCGGGAACGATACATAATCGGATGTCGGTTGGATGGGACATGTGGGCATGTGGGCATGTCAGGGGCATCCTAGTGAGGATCTTAAAGGGGCCCAGACGCTCCTGTGGAAGTGAGGGACCTAAGTGTGGTCTTGAGGAGCATGCAATATGGCACACCGATTCCCTGAGAATGACTATGGACACATGTAAATGCTAAAAATATCATGGCTATAAATAGGCATGTCAACACAACACACACACACAAACACCGGGCTGCATTCAACAGAAAGGGATGCTAGGCGCCAGGAATTAACAAAATGATAATAAACAAGTGACGGTATCCCGGTGACCAGGGAGGTCTGAAGGGAAGACCGGCGCCCTGGGGCCCGGACTCCGGGACGTAACACCTGCAGGAGGAGGGTCCCAGCTTCCGGACAGAACGGTGCCAACAAAAACACCGTCACAGCACCCGCCCCGAGCACAAATAACGGTTTAAAGACACCTGGCGACTTTACGCACGTGTGATCATCCAGAAGCGAGGGCTCCTCCAGCGTCCTGGCAAGCCTGAGGAGCCCAGACACAGCAGGCAGGGCGGTCCTTTGAAAGGACCCATCCACCACGCAGGGCCCAGGGGACCCTGACGGTTTTAGTCCCACTGCTGAAGCCGGGACCTAATTATAACTGCCAGCGGTTCTCAGGCACCAAGTCCCCAAGATGCTAACGAGGCGGAAATCCAACAAAACAGGGAATTAGCTTGTGAGGTTTGAAGTCACACACGGCACAAATAGATACTGCAGTTCATAAATGAACATGTTTGAAATAATTAGAAAGGAATAGAGAATATACAGCAGGACTGGAACTCTATGAAAAAACTCTATTAAAAAACAAAAACAAATTAAATATTTTTGAGAGGAGTAATAAATCAGATTTCACGTTATTTTTATAACCCTCTCCCCGAGGATATGTTTGTTCATTTCAGAGAGACATGAAGGGAGAAAGAGAGAGAGAGAGAGAGAGAGAGAGAGAGATCAATGTGAGAGAGAAATACCCTTTGGTTCTCTCCAGTATGCAACCCAACCTAGGAATGTGCCCTGACCAGGAATTGAACCCACCACCTTTTGGTGTACAGGACAACGCTCCAACCACCTGAGCCACCTGCCAGGGAAGACATTCTCTTGTATGTTAAAGGTTGTCATTTCCAAAGAGTGTAGACTAGCCCAGCAGAGCTCACAGGGCATGCGTGAGGGTCAGTTCAGAACAACAAACCTGGAGATGCTCACCGAGTGTGCCGCCCTGCACCTGGGAGCTCCTTGAAGCCAAAGGGGTCGCATCAGCATCAGGGGGCCACCTGCTGAGGACTGGAGAGGACCACAGAGGAAGGAATGCAGGTGGAGAATGCTGGGACAAGAACGACATCGCCATCCGGGGGAGGCCATGGATCAAAGTCAAATGGAAAAGGCAGCCTGGAATAAAAAGTTAGCTCCGGGCACCATGTTATCTTAAGGGAGCCATTTAGCTCAATTCAAAATCCTCGTCTTTAATAGTGGGATAATAACTTCTAAGTCATAAGAATGAAGAAAGGATTAAGGTAAGCAAGTCAAGTTGTTAGTACATTTCCTGACACACATATAAACTCCAACCCATCACTGCTCTAAAAAACAAAGTCTACTTTAAAAGAGAGAGCTTCTTACCATATTTTGTCCAAATGTAAGAGAACGCCGGCAGATTATGGGAACACAGGACACAAGATACGTGTCGTCACATCATGGCCAGAGCTGTGGTTCTCTCAGGGCAGCCTTTCTAGGCAGGAGGACGTGACAGAGGAGAGAGAGGGCCAGCACTTCAGGCAGAGACGGTCCGTGTATAAAGGACTCCGGGGCGGGTAACAATGGGGGGCTGGCTACGTGAGAAGCGGAGAGAAGAAGCACGCGGTAAGACTGGGAACCAGGCTGGTGTCAGACCCAGCCAGGCCTTGATTGATATTCTGGGCGTTAGATTCCTGAGCAGCTGACTGAGGTGATGAAACGTTCCCGCAGTGAGGAGGAAGGGTTAACGGAGGAAACGGAGAACACGTTCCCGACGAGGAAGCGGGCTTGCAGACGAGGATGACAGGATTGGGACCGAAAGTCACGGCGCTGAGGCAGGCCACACAGGCAGCCTCCACGTGACTGGGAGATCAACTGGGGATGATCCGTTAATTGGATATTAATTGGGGATGACCAGAAGGCAGAGGAAGGGCAGAAAGCAAACACCTGAGCTGCAAGAGTTTAATGCAATCAGCTATGTGGATGGTTTTGCCATTTGCTTAAATATAAAGCAACACCCCCGACCGGTTTGGCTCAGTGGATAGAGCATTGGCCTGCGGACGCAGGGGTCCCAGGTTCGATCCCGGTCAAGGGCGTGTACCTTGGTTCCAGGACCATCCCCATTGGGGGTTGTGCAGGAGGCAGCTGATCGATGTTTCTAACTCTCTACCCCTCTCCCTTCCTCTCTCTAAAAAAAAAAAAATTAATAAAATATATTTAAAAAACTGAATCCTTTTGGGCAACTTAAACTTATTTACCTATCTACCCACCTGTCCACTGTCTTCATAACAGATACCGTGTTTCTGTCCGTTTACCTCCCACGTGCAGCCTCACAGACAGCGGCTACAATGGGACGGAAAGGAAGGCTGACTCGACTCTGGGCCTCAGGCCCCTCGTTAGTAAGTAAGCGGAAGTGAGCACAGGATGGTGTTCCTCAAAGTAAGATCTTCTCAGCTAACACACACCTACAGTGCCTAACAGACAGCATAATTAAAAGCCTAGATGATAATGCAGATGAATGTATTTAAAAAATAGCGCTCTCATTGCTGTGTCCACTGTTTCGATGGCAGTTCCAATCGGGAAGCTTTTAACATGGAAGCATCCCTGACTCCAGCAAACCCTCCGTGCGTGTGAGCCCCAGGGCCCATCCCAACGCCGCGTCTCACACGAGCTTCCCAGGCCACTTGGATGTGCAGCCTCCGGTAAGACTCCGCTAATCCACACTGAGTGGGGGGAGGAGGGGGGGCAGGGAAGGGTCTTGAATGAATGGCGCCCATTCGCTCCAGGAATCGCTTACAGAACAAAGGCTTTCACGAGGCAAGCTTGTATTTTTTAAACTTCTTCGTCAAGAACTGGATTTTTATGGGGAGGAATTGTGTTCGAAACGTCCTTGGTGATCTCCTTTCAGTGGCGGCGTGTCCTCGAAAAAGGCTTTGTCTGATGTTGTTTTGTTACAACGTCCTTTTGCTGCCATCGCTGGGCCAGTGGCCACGCCGGCACACACCGTCTCCCCGCACCTCCCAGACCCCGCTGGCGGCGGTGAGGGGGACGCACTGTCCACGGAATGTAAATACGTTTACATTGCCCAAAACGATTCAGTTTATAGAAAATGGTTAACAACTTGCCTGAACCACACACTATGGCAGG
The DNA here is from genome assembly GCA_036971965.1 of Nyctalus aviator. Classification (NCBI taxonomy): domain Eukaryota; kingdom Metazoa; phylum Chordata; class Mammalia; order Chiroptera; family Vespertilionidae; genus Nyctalus; species Nyctalus aviator. The sequence continues at coordinate 46,635,819 of CM072935.1, read as the reverse complement.
CAAAGGGAATACAAACACAAAAACACGTTTTTTTCATCACCAAAAGTTTCACAGAAAAAACAAGGTCAGGAACCGTGATCAAGGCTTGTCACATGGAATCATGCACCGGACAGGGGATATGACAGTTCCGGGTCAGGGCACACGCCTGGGTTGTGGGCTTAATCCCCAGTGTGGGGAGAGCAGGAGGCAGCCGATCCACGTTTCTCTCTCATCACTGACGTTTATCCCTCCCTCTTCCTCTCCCTTCCTCTCTGAAAGCAATAAAAATATATCTTTTGAAAAAGAACAGCAGCCATTGGAGGAACTCTGGGGGTGCAGAATCAGACTATTTTAGCTGCTATTGCCCTGATGTTTTCTGCTCCTTCATATTCTCTCTCCTCTTGGGCTTGGGCTGGGAAACTAAAGGCTGAATTAACGAGTTGGCAAAAATAAAAACAACAACAACAACAGCAAAATGAGTTTCCTCAGCTTGACACGTTGCATTGTGGGAAGAAGAATGGTCACATTTATCAAATTGTCTCAGGGGGTGATTTCGGTTCCCCGGGCTGGCTGGCTGGCAGGAGCCCACCGGCAGCTGCATGGCGTTCCCCCCGGTGCTCAGCACGGGGCCCCGTCCGCCGGCTCCGCCGGGCGCCCTGACGGGGAAGCGACACAGCGATGCGGAGAGGGAAGCTGGAGGGGAGGAGCCGGCTTGGCAGAAGCCATTACAGGACAACCCGCCATTTCCACGCTTCCCAGCCAAATGGTTTAAAAACAGAATAAAATCCAAAAGCAAAGCTTTCCTGTTTAGCAGGGGGCTCTGTGTGTATGTCTGGGATGTGACTAGCTTGAGGTAATTTTTCAGGACCATTCCAGAAGCATGCCTTTGGTAGAGTATCTCACAAATGGCACGGACTATGGCCGGCTGACTTCTGACTGGCTCTCCCTTGAACTTCCAAACTTGGGCACTTGTCAGTGCTGGGGGGATGTGGTATTTCCTAAACCAGTTTATTCCTTCTATCAATCACGTGAATCTGATTCTCTACGAAGGCAAATGCTGGAGCCTAAATTGGAACGATCTCCTATTACTAACTTTAAATATAGGAGCAAACGGCTCTCAGGGTCAGCAGGAAGGTTATCTTTGTCCCATGGGCATCGTGGGCTTCTTGATCCAATTCTCCCCCGAAGCACATCCCTGTGCCCTCCGCTGCCCCAGAGCCGATGGGTCCCGCGGGAGAGATCAGCCGCCGGGAGAGCTGAATGACCCGAGCTGCCTCTCGACAGCCACGCGGAAGGCTCCCCTGGGCTGGTGCCAATGAGGTCTCAGGGCTGAGAGGCAGCCCGGCTCAGAGAGTATCTGACAGAACCAGCCAGTTTCACCCCCGGGGCTGGGAGACCCCTAGATGTGAACAAACATCCCGGAGGCGAGGCCGGCGGGTCTACAGAGCCGGAGCGGGACCCCAGGAGTCTGCCTCTCCATCGGGCAGGCTGTTTCTTAGCACACAGCCCTCCCCAAGACCGCAGCGGAGAACAGACGAGGCCTGTCAGATGGGAGGGGGTGGGGGCTGGGTGGGAAAGGGTGATGGAATCAAGAAGTACACATTGGTAGTTACAGGACAGTCACAAGGATTATTCCCTAGGGAATAATAATCAGTGATACTGTGATCACAGGTACGGTGCCAGGCGAAGGACCAGACTACCAGGGGGATCACTCCGTAAAGGATTATGTGTCTACGCACTCCACTGTACCCCTGAGGCTAAACATACGGGAAGACTGAACGTCCCCTGGAATGGACAAACAATACAGAAGGGAAAACAGAAAGAGCGTAAGACACTGCAAGTGGCTAATTTAGTGCTTCCGAACTCCAAATGCCACGGCATTTTAGCAGAAGGGAATTCAGAGAGGAGAAATGTCCATAAGAATATTACCATAAAGTGGGACTCTCATAAGGACCAAAACCCTGTTATTAGTACAAACCGGGACTCTAGCAGAGAGGCTGCTTAAAGGGTAAGATTCTGAGATGGCCCTGAGTGACCAGCGGGCAACCCTCACCCTCAGGCACAGCGTTTCCAAGTTCATGGTCACTGCGCCTCCTGTAGCCGGGCAGAGGAGCACAGAACAGTGGCTTCAGTTATAACACTTGACGTTAGTTAGTTACCCTTGGCAACCAGGTGGTTCCTCACAGCTTTACCCAATTTACAGAACAAAAAAATCAAAACAAAACAAAACAAAAAAACAATAACAAAAAAATTAAGGCTCAGAGAAATGAACACATCTTGGGGGGTTGCACACACTTCTTTACTATACAGAGAAAACAGGCTCGCATACAGAGTTTATGAAATTGAGTAGCGTGTTCATTCTGCTATGAGAAGACAATCCTAAATATTAAGGAATGTGGCACAGCATGTATTGGTGAATAGGGATGATTGTTACAGTAAAATTTATATCAGGCAAATGCATAGGTCTTAAGTGCATAGTTTTTAAGTTTTCCAAAATGCAAACCCAGTGGTCGGCAAACTCATTCGTCAACAGAGCCAAATATCAACAGCACAACGACTGAAATTTCTTCGGAGAGCCACATTTTTTAAAATTAAACTTCTTCTAATGCCACTTCTTCAACATAGACTCGCCCAGGCCGTAGTGTTTTGTGGAAGAGCCACCCTCAAGGGGCCAAAGAGCCGCATGTGGCTCTCGAGTCTCGGTTTGCCGACCACTGACCTAACCCTCAATGAGACAACAGAATAACCTGGTCACTTCAGAACGTCTTTTCTGACTCTCCCAAGTCAAATCTCAGCCCCGCCCGACCTTGTAGGATTTATCCGCCTGCTGTGCGTGTGGCTGGTTACGTGGGTTGGTTTTTGAAGGTTAAGCCATGCCAGGAGGAGCCCCATTCAGTCTGGTGTATCATTCCTTCTCACATATCACTGAATTTGATTTACTAGTATGTTGCCGAGGGCATTTGACTTAAAAAGATATTGGCCTGTGATTTCCTTGAAATGCTTTGTCTGTCTTTGGTATTATGAATATTTGAATATGTTGTCTCATAGAATGAGATGGGAGATCTCTCCTCACCCTCAGTTTTCTGAGGGAAATTTATATTATTTTTCTCATCATTCTACTTCATCTGGTTTCTATTCTTTTAGCTTCCTCTCTGGTTCCTTATATGTAAAACGTATCTGTTGTAAAATGCAAATAGTGAGATTTACATTTTTTTCAGTCCCAGGGTCTCTGCTTTTCAGCTGGAAAGTTTAGTTTGTTTGCATGTATGCATTGAGGTAGTTGATTTTAAGTTTATCATGTTATTTGTTGTCAATTTGTGTACTGTTTTCCCCCCTCTCTTGTCTTAGGTTGGGAAAATCAAGTATTAATTCATTTGTTTATTTTTTTTCTTTTATCTCCCCTTCTGATTTTTTTTGAATACTGATTTTATAGTTTTACTTAATGGACATTAGATGGATTACAATAGGCATTCTTAGCTTATTGCCAGGGATAATATGCCACTTTGTATGTGATATAAGAGCTTTACCAAGGTACATATTCACTTATATACCTCAGTCTGTTTGCTATTGACTTAATACATTTATTTTTACATATGCAATAAATATTATAATGCCTTGTGTCCACATTTGCTTTAAAGAATCAATCATTTCCGAAAGAAACCGAGGAAGAGGAAATAGGCTGTAACTTCATACATATTTTCCATTCCCAGGCTCTTCATTCCATTTTGTAAATCCAAGTGCCTAGTTGGTATCAATTCCTTTCACCAGAAAAAAAAAATACTCTGTTGGGCTCTAAAATACTGAAAATAAGAAAGAGGAAAAAAAATCCTTCTGCATCGCTACACTTTGGCCTCAAGGCGTACTAAAACCCTAAAGATGAAAATAACTAAAAGTTTACTCGTAAAAACCAACTGAATCATTTTCAGCAATTTTCCCCAGGTGTTTACTGAGGCTGGCACCATTTACTAGCAACAACATAATCAAAACTTGGCTCCTCACTAGAAATTCAGAGACTATGACAACCTGCTTCTAAAAACAAGGATTTTATTAAGAAATGCATTCATTTATTGTTAAGACTGTGCTTAAACTTCAGTTTTACAAAAATGGTTACTAACTTCTTATCTTCAGTGTGGCCCGAGGGTCATAGTAAACGGGCCCTTTATTGTTAGCCTCGCTTTTCAATGGAAGGAACCGAGGGTCAAAGAATTCAAGTAACTCACTCCGAGTCTCATATCGGCAAAGGTCATGCCGCCAATCTGAACACAGGAATTGACTCCAAGTCAATTCATTTTATTGTGTCCACAAAACACCAGCGAGAAGCTTCCGCAATAGAAAGTGTTCTGAGGAAACCTTTTATAGCTCACCTGTGACTCAGCGTGCTAATGACTGCGAGTTAAAATACCAGGATCTAAGTGCGGCAGGCAAGCCATTTCCTTTTCTGAATCAGAGCTGCCGTAGAATTACTGAGAACATCAAGGGGCTGAAATAGAGTGGTGCTCCATAGGGTTGTTTTTTTATGAATATAACTATAAATAAATGTAACCTTTCCACTGTTAATAAGTATAAGGATTCAAATATATTAGAAGAGAAAGATGTGCTTGAATTATTATTTCTAAACAATAATTTTGAAAACAACCTTATTGGAAGTAGAGTCTAATAAGTTATATTAAGGGCGAGGGACCTTTTGTGACCTAGATTAATGCCAACAATTTAATTACTATATCAGCTATTTTTGTTCCAATAAATGTCACTGGTCTCTTAGAGTAAGTCACTCATTTATAGTGATGTTTGCCACATGGGGTAATTTGTTCATATCCTGCCCAAGGGTTCCATAAAATGTGAGATCCATAAAAGAGAGATTCCACAGATTCTGAAATATGATTAGTTTTTTTTTGTTTTTTTTTTATTTAAGCCAAGAGACTTCAGTCAAAAGATAAAATTTGAGACGTTAAAAGTCAGAAGCAAGCTAACTCTGGAGCAGAATGATGAGGTAATTAAGAGAATGGTACGTGAAGTCATTGAAAAATTCATCAGGATTCTTGACTCCAGCACATGATGTACGACCCTGGGCATCTCAGCTGACACGTTGGCCACTCTTGCTCTGCGCCATCACAGGATCGTTCCTGTCAGAGTCCCGCTGCTGGAATCCAGTGCGACAAGGCATCTACTGCATCACCAACCACCCAGTCCTCATCAGAATATGTTACAATAAGTTACTGGTAACCATTAGAGGTGGCTTATTTACATTCACCTGCTTTCATGGAGCTTGAATGAAACTCCAGCCTCTGCGATTCATGCATATAAGAACCGAGGAGGCAGAGACCCACCTGGCCTGCCTGGTGTATCACGCAAGACCTTCAGCTGCTTACCGTTCTTTTTCTACTCAAAGAACACTACCTGCTTGTTTTCCATTGCTCCGTCATTTCTCCGGCAGCATGCCTTGCAAAGCTGGGTTTTTGGAGATCCCCATGTACTTCTTGGCTGAGTAAATTCTAATAAGCTTCCAGATTCAGGTCAAGCATCTTGCTCTCCCAGAATGCTTCACTGGCCTCATTTCTGCGTGGGGTACAGCCCCTTATCACTACTCCAACGGCACACTGGCTCAGCCTGGCTCTTCTTAGCGGGGATGTCAGGATGTGGGGCTGATCTACCTCCGGCACCAATGACCCAATGGGAGGCCAGGGGCTGCACCCCGGACCTCTGCACCCTCCGTTTCTTCCCCTATCCGCGTTTCTTACAAATGTAGCCGGTGCCTCTCCTACCTGCACACGTTGAGAATCTTGGCTCATTTCCATGCTCAATGCAGACTTTTCCCACAGTAGCTTCAAACACCCTCAATAATTTATCCAAACTGTAAGTATTATACCGTTAATTGATAGAAGTAATTTTGATGCTTTTTAATATGGCAAATCCCTAGTGAGCAGTAAAGTCACTGGAGGGCATAAAATATGCAGATCCTTTTAATTTAACGGGACGTTCACGGCTCATTTCAATGTGGAGCTTCAGGGATTGGAGCCTGGTGAACTCTGGGCACATTATTCCGTCACATGATACAACGTCCGGATTTCTGAACCCCCCCCCCCTCCACTCCCTTCGAGGTTCTCAGATTCTGAAGTAGAACAAGCATTTGACTAGGGCAGTGGCCAGCAAACTCATTAGTCCACAGAGCCAGATATCGACAGTACAATGATTGAAATTTCTTATGAGAGCCAATTTTTTAAAACTTAAACTTCTTCTAACGCTACTTCTTCAAAATAGACTCGCCCAGGCCGTGGTATTTTGTGGAAGAGCCACACTCAAGGAGCCAAAGAGCGGATGTGACTCATGAGCTGCAGTTTGCCGACCATGGGATTGGAGGACAATAAAGAGGCGGGCTTTAGACTGAAGCTGTCCCCTGGTGCACAGCAATCCTGACGACCTTCATAGCGAGGCCCGGGTCACTGAGTGTTCTCAGTGTTTACTCTCATTGCTACAATTTCTCCTACGTCAGTGTGTTCCAGAAAAAAGGAGAAACTCAGGACTCCTGTGCCTTTTCCATGTGAGATAGTGCTAAAGGACCTGAGGCATAGGCGTTGGCTTACATGGGGAGTGCAGAAGGTCCCCATAGGTGTCTTCAATGTCTGTGTTAAAGGGTTCTGAGAGATAAAACCAGGACTACAGTGCCTACTTTTCAGGAAGTTAACATAAGCGAAGGTGTTGGCTGGCTACAGTTACTTCCCTGTTTACCTAGGACTTTGTCTTTGTTTATGTTCCTTCTCAGTGCTCACAAGCTCCCCTTTGGGGCTTTTTCAGTTAAGAATCAAATTGCACTCAGATGTTAAGAAGAATAAGCATTTCCCCAGACGAAATAAAGAGAAATAAAGGTGGGGGAAAAATCCTGTTCCAAAATGAAAACACGAAACAGATACAGACCGCCCCAAGCTCTGGGTCACTCAGGCCGGTGCTGTCGGCCAGCAGAGGGAGCCATCTGCATCACGGAGCATCAGGAATTGCTTGGCAACCTCAGCCTGCTGGTGGGCAGACACAGGGTAACGGGGTGAGAAGAGTGGGAAGAACAGGTGGACCTGAGACTCAGCCTGTGCCAGCGACTTACCTCCCCTGAGCTGTCCTTCCCCCAGAGGCAAGATGAGAATTCTCACACTTAACTCTTCCAGCTTGGTTCCTGTGTGGTCCTCCCCATGATTGGTTAGCAGCCTCTTAACATGTGGTAAGTACACCCAAAGAGGGCACAGTAGAAGTATACAATATCAGAGTTTTAAGTTTCCTTAGAGAACATGCCACGACTCTCAATGCACGTTCTCTTCCATTTATTTTTTTTACTCATTTATTCTCCTAATAAAGATAATTGGTCTCCCACTAAGAAATGGATGCTGCACATGCCCAGAGACAAGACTTCCTTTGTGCAGAGGAGGGGACAGTGTGGAGGAGGACAGGGACATAAGTACATGTGTCCAGGAAGTCCTCACTTAACATCATCCGTAACATGGTCTGTGCCTTTAAGTGAAATGACATAATAAAGCCAGCCTTACCAAGGGCCAGCTGCTGTAGACAGGAGTTCAGGTCCCAGAGCGCCTATCAGCGTTACAACGAAAGGACAGTGAACAAGGCCATGCCAGCCCATGGTCCGCTGTGCACACGTGTGTATAAGGAATGCCTAGGTCGTGTCTGTACCTCTGATGATCAGGCTCCGGGTTCGGGTCACAACGTCAACCATGGGCACTCCCAACACTCTCTCTTTCTGTGATTTTACCCAAAGGATCGGGAACATATGCTTCTGAGTACTGGGGTGTGAGAATGGTGGGACATGGGGGGTCTTACAATAAGAGGGGGTCCCTATTTCCCACGGCAGGCTCTGTCTCAGTCCCTGCCTCTGAAGTGCTTTTCCTCTGGTTCCTCCTCTGCCCCCAGCGTTGAGTGTTGGGTGTGTTGAGTTCTGCGCTGTTTTTAACTATCCTGTGATGGATGGAAGTCCAACGGCGAAGTTTGCTGTCAGATAAGAGCCATCTGTCACCAACACGGGCGCTCATTTCTGCCAAGCCACTGGTCTGAGTCATGTCTGCTTCTGACGAGATGTCAGTACGATATGTCACCATCTAATATTTATGCCACGGCAGGTTGCCATGGGTCAGAACCACTGGATGGACAGCAGCTCTGGATGGTTCTTTACAATCACCCCACCCCTCTACTACCCACCCCCCCAGAATAACCCTCGCAGCTCGGGGCCACCACCTCCCTGAAGAGGTGCCTTTGTTATTTGCGCGTGTCCAGCATCTTGCAATTGATGACAACAATTCGACTTATCCAATGGGACCTTCAGGAAGCTGTATGTGTCGAAACCAGTTTGGCTCAGTGGACAGAGCGTTGGCCTGTGGACTGTAAGGGCCCAGGTTCTATTCCGGTCAAGGGCATGTACCTTGGCTGTGGGCACATCCCCAGTAGGGGGTGTGCAGGAGGCAGCTGATCAATGATTCTCTCTCATCGATGTTTCTAACTCTCTATTCCTCTCCCTTCCTCTCTGTAAAAAATCAATAAGATATATTAAAACACACACACACACACAAACACACACACACATACACACACACACACACACACACATGCAAACAAACCTCAATTAGGCAGGAAGGATCCATTCCAGAGAGTTACCACCCGGCTTACATGCCTCTGCCCAGAAGCACGCTCACAGCTGTCTAAGAAAAGTCAAGGAAACGGACAGCGAACGCTGCCATGGACATGTGCCCTCCTGTTCTGGGTGACTTACAGGAAAATCTTCAACGTTAGCGTTCAGGCGAAGCGACTCTGAGAGGAGCGGCCGCGGCCGGGGTGTCTGGCTCCCGGTGTTCAGAGGACGCGTCCGGTTCTCTGAGCGGGACTCCGAACAGCTGGCACTGGAGGAGCAGTTCTGAGCCAGGTACGGAAGGTGCCATGTGTCCAAAAACAAAAAGTAAATCTCATTTCTGTGGCTCTAGGAGCCCCAAGAAGCTGCTCGCAGTGGGAAACAGGTGGCCAGGGACGGCAGTAACGGAACGAGGGTGTCCTGGGGGTTCTTACCTGGTGGCTTTGGGCATCGCAGAGACGTCCGGCCTAGGGCCCGCAGACCCCTCTGTGTGGCTCCCACGCAGGCTGCCCGAGCTTGGAAGCTTCGAGAAGACATGAAGAAGAGTGATCTAGAATAGGTCCAGCAGGCCAGATGGACTTTTACTACGAACTATCCATTTTGCCCGAAAGCTTCCATATAATCCTGGCGTTCGCCATGGAATGGACTGGGGCTTTGCAGACCGTTCAGGTGACTTTTTTGTTCCTGTGCCATTGAGTGACCACGTGGTCTTGCCCTGTCACTTAAAGGTCAGCGTTCTCTACGTGCATCCCATCTGCGTTCATTTACTCCGCGCCACAAGCACCCTCTGCTCATTTCCGCAGGAGCCATGCTTCTCTGAGGAAGAACTTTCTGTTTTCAAACAATAAACGTAGTGGCTGTGACACAGAAACTTGCAGGAAGATGTGTGCCACGAAATTAAACTGTGGCAAACACTATGCTATTATTGTTCTTATACATCAGGTTCCCAAGGGAATTATCTGGACTGCCCTCCTGTTCCTGGTGTGGGTGTAGGCGCATGGAGGAAATCCCGCTGTAAGAAAAGACTGAGGAGGAAATGGAGAGGATGGCTAGCATCTGTTCATGATGACGGGAGACCAGAAAACATGACCGAGAAGGACAGTGAGTGGAACGGAAGCAGAAGACACACATGGGCTTCGTGGTACTCTGTAGGGATGGAGAAGACATGCCAGATTAAAGGCGAAATGAAATGCGGCCCAAGCCCCTAACAAACAGCATAAAATAAGAACTGCCAACTGGTAAGTTCCACACAATCACGTTTCACTCACACATTAGTCTGGGAAAACCTCCTGCCATATGGTATTTGAACTCAGACAGCTCTAGGGTAAAATCCTCACTTGACTATTCTTAACCATGACCTTGGGACAGGCATTTAATGATTTCTCTTCCGGGTCACTCCACGCACGAAGCAGGTGTTTGTGCCAGTGGCTGTGATGACCACGGGAGGCAGTGGGTGAAGGGCAGGAGCTGGTGGGCGGGCTAAGGAGTCAGTTCTGTGTGGTTTCCTCAGGAGCTCCGTGGGGCCGGGTTTCGGAGAGAAGGACGGAGAAAAACAGACAGATATTCTGCCCTTCGGGTGTGCAGAGTCTCAAAGTCAAAGTAGGCCACACACGTGTGGTGTACGTATGTGTTTGCGTGTGAAATGTGTGTCTGTGCTACAGAGGTGAAGATAAAGGTGAAGATAAGAGTTTATAAGAAGGAAAAATGAGGAGTTAAAAGGGGAATATGATTTAGTTGGGTCATTAAGTTCCTAATTCCAAGGGCCATCCTCGGTTCTCCGTGATTCTCCTCATTGTGTCTCCACTTCGTGCATCATGGGCCGTGATTGACACCGAGCACCGGAGAGGGGCCTGTTTTCCATTTCCGACCTCCCTCCCTCCCTCTCCTCACTTCCTCCCGCGGACTGTCCTAGGCTCCCACCGGGTCTGCCGGCCTGAAACCTCGCCTCCTTCCATCCACCCGCACATGTGGCCAGAGGCCCGAGAGAGCCCCGGGCATGGAAACAGCGAGAATGACAGCTACTGAGAAGGACCCAGGATGTCAAAGAACAGAATTCCTTTAAGTCCCCAAATATATCTCCGTACAAATAAGATGTTAAACTCATTGGATTAGCAATCACAGTGAGTTATACGACCTGGCTGCGGTAATTGCATTAAGCAACCATATTATTTCAATAATAAAATAAGCCCATTGAAACAGATTATTTTCCAGGGTAATTATTTAACTAATTTAAAAGTGGCAGGAGGATGGATGTCCCAATCTCCGCGTTTTATTATCTCCCCGAGGTACTCAGCCCAGGGACTCAGTGCCAGCCTCTGCAGACTTCCCGCCATGGAGGGGGCTCGCTGAGGTTTTAACGCGTGTCCTCACGGCACCTGCAGGCGATGCTGACGGGCTCCTAGCAAAGGCCTCTTTCCCGCGGCCGCCCCTGGGTCCCCGTTAGACCCAGTCCCCCTGCGTCTCCCAGAGCGGCTGTGCACAGCTGTGCAGGCCCTCGCTGACCCTGAGTCCCTTGTGGCGTGTCCGGGAAATGGGGGTGGGAGGGGTGGGCTGAATTGGACACGGAGGGTACATTTCTCTCCAAGGTCTGTGGGGAAGTGGCCTTGACCCCAGTGGGGATTCCGGAGCTCACGCTTAGTCAACGTGCGCTGCAGGCTCCCCTCCGGCAGAGGCGGGTGGGGCCTCTGGTGCTGGGGGGAGGGGGGGACTCGGGGGGGGGGGGTCACCACCGCCCCTGGAGCTGACACCCTGCGCCTCGATGTCAATCCTGTGGGATTCTCAGAATCGCTCTCTTACAGGCAGCTTCTTTGAAGCTCCCTCCGGTAACTATGAAATAACACACTGCCAAGAAACGGATGCTGGCTCCTTTTGAGACGGTGACCCGTAGCCACTCATTTCTCTGCTTGCACCCCTGAGGGGGCCCCCGCCTTGCTTGTTATCTCTGTACTTCCCGGTGCAAGATGGTCCTTCATCGACCCTTACTCACCCGCCCAGCTGCGTCTCCCTGAGCCGGACCCTGGCCTACAAGCCGAGGACATGAAGACATGGAGAGATACAGTCTAGCTTGGAGTCTAGCTTAGTTTCCAGGAATTTAAGGCGTTCCTAGCCTTTGCTTCCCCAACCGCCCTCCCTATGCCAGCTCCACAGCGGACACGCCCCCACTAGCCATTTGGGGCTGAAGTTCTGGGGACTCAGAACAGTGAGCTGGGAAGCACCCAGCACCGCTATTGCCTTCCCCAGCTCCCGGCACTGACCAACGTCCTCAGCTCCCCCACAGCCAGTCCACCTGCTCATCCTTCCTGGACCCAGTGTCTCCTCTTCCCCAGCTGAGGGACTGGCACTGCAGCGGATTCGTTGCCCAAAGCCCAGCCCTAGAAGCCTGTCGGAAAGGCCAGCCGAGTCAGCCGGTGAAACGCTCCCTCCTGTGAGCCCTTTTCTTCGCTGGATCTGGTCTTCCTTGGACAAGCGTCGGCGTCCCCACGTCCTTGTCTAAGAGCCCTCTTCCTCCTCCCTCCTCCCGAATGAGTGCCTCTGGCCAGGTGGGGGAGGAGGACGCTCCCTGTGCGTGTCTGTGGCGTGAGGGTTCCGTGTGAGGCTGGCGTTCTCGGTGGTTCTGCCGTTCGCAGGACCGGGTGCCCCCGTGTACTTTCTAGTCCAGACCTGAGGGCGCTGTCCGTTAGGAGATGCACGCAGGGGACGCTGGCTTTGGAGACACTCTGAAGAGTGAGAGAGATGTCACTCGGTGACCCCACTGAGAGTGACACACACACACCAGCAATTTCTGCCTTGGCGACCACTGATCCCGCCCACACTCCCATTTTCTGTCCATTTCCATCTTCTCTCCCAAAGCATCCACTTCTTCGATTGACAGCTGATCCCGGCCATATGAGGAGAGGGAAGAGCGCTCTGTGGAAGGCTTCCGGAGGTTGGGGGTGGTGGGGGAATGCCGCCTTCTCCGGGAGCTGAGGGAGCCCCTCTTCGCCTGCTGGCCCCACGCAGGGATCCTTCTCTCCCATGGTCATAAACAAACACCCACAGATGCCAGGAGCAAGTGAGTATCCAGAAGGAGTCGCCATGGCAACAATAACCATGGAAAATCCTCTAAACACCACCCCTGCCCTGGCCTACAGGGAAATCCAGAGCGCCCAGCTCCCGGGAATAGAGAGAAAAAAGAGGCAAGAAGATGTCACCGCAGCACGCAGCCATGACCTCTATCTGCACTGACAAACTGGAACTCCCCCCAGAAGTCCCATTCCTCTGGCCATGCCCAGGCTCGCTCACGGCAGAGTTAGGAGGGGGATATGCTCTGTGGCTTTCTTTGCCTACAGGACAGTGTAGTCCTCAGTCTGATCCTGGAGGGGTTTGCAGCCTACATCTGTGGGCTTAGTTGTCGCCATCTGGCTGCTCAAGTCAAGGGTGTAACTCAGACTCACTCACAGGTGAGGCCCCTCTGGCGATGGTTTATTCTCAGAGTCCCCTGTCGCTGTCTCAGACAACTGTCCCCGCGTCTCCGGACTCCCATCTCACCCTGGAAGTCTTCTCCGGACACCACTGTTGACCCTTGTTTCTTGAAATATGGAGACAAAATTCCTGGGTTTGTATCTCTCCATTTGTATATTTAAAGTTGGGTGACATTGGACTGAACATCGCCCATGTAAAATGATGTCAATTCAATATTTTTCCTTTGAAAATCAAAAGAGATGATGAGGTCAAATTAAATGAACTGGGGCTCTGAGCCTTATTTACATTTTTTTTCACAACAATATTATTCCTCCTTTCTCTCATTTGCTATATCCATGCCACCTTGACAAAAGAGCTTCAGTGGGCTCACTGTGAAAACCCAATAAAATACCTGACAGATGTGTCTAAATGAGTGAAGACGGGAAATAGAAGATACTAAAGAGAGTGACCCACTCAACATATATGAGAATAATGGAGCAATAAGGAGGCTAGGTCTGGAGGAACAGACAGGTATAATTTTGTTCCCATCACCAATCAACTTGAGTCTTCCCTTTTTTCACTCAAGCTATATCTTCCCCATAATCAAGGACTTGGTTGAGATATTTTAGGTAACCCAGGAATCAGCTCATTAATCGAATGCAGGAGACGTATTTTCCAGGACTGTCGAGGCTGTAAGAAAAGCTAATCACAGATGAGCACTGTCAGCATGGAAGGAAGGAAGGAAGGAAGGAAGGAAGGAAGGAAGGAAGGAAGGAAGGAAAGACCTTTCTTCCTGGGGTTAATGCCCACTCATCCCTCAAAACTCTCTTATTTGTCCCCCTTCCCAGATGCCTCCTGTCCATTCCAGACCCTCTCCGGCCTTTCCCTAGCATCTCTGCTGACTTCACAGTACCGGCTAGCACATGGTTAAAAGACGGTCACTTGTCCTCTCGTATGTCCTCCATTATTCTATTATCACGTGTCTCCATTGCACAGGGCTATCCTCAATGGCATTACTTGCTGCATTAGTGGCTTAGTGTTTAGATGAATAAATGAATCGATGGCTGAATACAAGAATGAATGAATCAGATTAAACAAATGTCACACATATGCAAGCATCTGGATATCAATTTTTCCAATTTGCTCATAAAAATTTATTTGAGGTTTTAGAATAATCTTAATCATGTGATGGCATATAATACTTTATTTTCTCATATAGATTTTGCAAGCTTTATTTCAATTAATTTATTAAAATCCAGTAGCATTTGCATTACCACGGTTTTAAAGCTAGAGTACCCAAGTGTAATTGAAAAATGAAAAATGAATTAAATCAAAACTAAAATGAAACTAGGGTAACCAAGTCCTACACGTCTTTGCAGGCCATCCAGCTAAGTGGTTCTCAACATTCATTGTCAAGCTTAACAATGAGCTATTGTGTATGTGTCAGAAAAGATCGAAGGTAAATGTCTGAATGTCCCTCAGAGACCACAGAGCTATTGGTTCGTGCAGTTTGACTGGCACACGGGTAGCTTCAGAACATTGCTTTTAAACACATAGAAACACATATCATCGCATAATCTGTACATGAAGGAAAGATCCGGAACAACTAACGGGCTGTTTAGTTACTGCTGTGGAAGAGAAACTGAGGGCAAAGGAAGGAAAACACAGGCTTGGGCAGCTGTAGGTTCACAGGTGTTTCATATGGAAAATAATGCAATAATTAATAAATAATAAATTCTATCTTCCACACACTCACAACTGCAAACCTACTTCTGCCCCACTCTGCACTTTGTACTCAGTGACAGAGTCAGGGAAGTGAATTCATTCCCAGATCTCAGGACACTGGCCTCTCAGTTGGCCTGTGAAGGAATTCGCATGGTGCTCTGGAAACACAAAATTCCCTCCCTCTCTGTTTCTCCAGAAGGTGTAGCCGCGGCAGTGTCACTGGAATCTGGGTACGTTCTTCCTGTTTCCTACAGGTGGTTTTTGGCGAATGTGGTAGCAGTGCACACGGGGTGCTGGACTTTGGAGGGGGTCAGCTGAGCTTGAGGAAAAGCCTGCAGATGACAAGTTTAATGTTGTTTATAAAATGATATAATCCCCAAGATGGCCCGGTGATTTAATTAACACGTATTTTTAAAATATGGAAGTGGGAGCTGGAACCAGTGATATCCACTTACTTTTAATTAAATTTCTGAGAGCAATGGGCCTTGATCACTGGACGGGCTGTTATCTGTGACTCATGAGTCTCAAATAAGGGGCTTTTAGTACCTAATTTTATATTAATAGAAGAAAGGTTACAATTTTTCTACGGCAGTAATTGCATAAATATATATTTTATCTGGCATTAAAAAGACATCGCCGACGCAGAACTCCTTGTTACAGAGAATGGATTACATTCCGATGAGGAGTTGTCCAGAGGTACCATCCCATTCATCGTCTAAATACAATCAGTCACGTAATGGAACCGGATCTGAATTATATTCATGTATAAGACTGGGAAGCACATGTCCCAGAAGGTAGCTCTGGGAATGCTCGGCTGATGCGGTTGGAGGTACATGAATATTAAATTGCAGAAGTTAAGAAGAATGTCATGTGCATTTACTCACCAAGTAGATATGTTTCAGTTACTGGACCAGGCACTGCCACCATGACACAGGCCCTGACTCTCAGTCTATAAGCTAGTGCTGGGGACGTGCAGTGATCACACGAGACCATACGAACTGGGATGGTCTGCTGACTTGCTGGTCAGAGCAGGAAATACATAGGTGACATCAGATGGAATGGATGAAGTCACCGCTCACAGAACTGACGTTCCCTGTGAGGTGAAGGGTAGGATTTTCCCAGCATGACCCTGCTGCTGAGCCTGGACTGCTTGGATCTCACCCACTCCCTCAGCCATGGCAGTGTGCTCAGGCACGGCTTCCCTTAGCATGCGTGCCCTCCTTACCGCTGTGGAAAGTCTCATGGGCCCCGAGACTCCCAGGTCGTGGGCATCAGACGTCCACAGGCAGTCCCTATGGCCGGACCGCTTAGCTCCCCAGAAGTCTGCCCGTGCCTTCACCGGTAAGATGGCTCTCGTGTTTGCTCATAAAAACTACTGGTGCATTGTGGGAAGCTGAGGGTCATCACCCCTGAAAGAAAACTCACCCAGCGTGTTCTGGAGATCAACGGCTTCCAGGGACCATGGAGGAGCGGCTGGCTCCTCCACTCATTCATAAGCCAAAGGGCAGAGGGGGACGCGCTGACTCAGAGAAAGAGAATAAAGACATGCTTCTGGGGTCTGCAATGAGAAAGGAAGATGAGCCCCGGGTGCGGGTTGGGGGTGTTTGCCTGGGGTATACCAGGGCCCAGTGCACCTGGAGCGCTCCCCACAAAACTCTGAAAAATGGGGAATTAGATTCCTCGAGAGTCAGACGGGACCACAGGTAAAAGCATCCCTTTCAACCAGGGAGCTCTGTAAAATTGATTCTTGATTTTGAAAGTAAAGCAACCGTTATTGGATTCGGGGCATCTTCCGAGGGCAGGGAGAGTTCATTGTGCAGGCGGCGTGCTGAGCACTTTCCTGGGGCCCGGGAAGCGCCCCTCGGGGCCCGGCGGCCGAATTATTGCCCATTAGCCCCTAACACAGAGACAATGAAATCGGGGCAGCGTCTGCTCGCGAAGGCCGCAGGGACCCCGGGACCTGACAGCCATGATGGATCTCAGTTAGTTTTTTCCCGGGGAAAACCGTCACAAATCACGGGGCAGACAGTGTGCTGGGTGGAGAGACTGCGCATGGAGATGACGGAGTCCTTCATTTATCTTCATCGAAGGAACTCAGACGGCACCGGGGCCGGAAACATAAATCTCATCCTGCACAGGAGCCGCTGCCTGACGGCTTCTCCCCGCAGTTTGATTGGAACTGGCTTTGTTGTCTAGTAATCACACTAATCCACCTCCCCTGATTAGTCACGGAATCTTCCAACCGCGCTTCTGGTGGTAAAATCTAAAGGATGCATCAGTGGGAGTAAAATGAAGGATTAAATACAGCCCTGAGGAGGGGGTGGTGATTAAGACGTGTAGCCATGGAACAGGTAAGCCCGCTTGTAATTCACCTCCTGCTCCAGCCCTTCATTCAAGTGAACTATTTTCTGAGCCCATTTCTACACGCCCAGGTTAGCTGGTTGGTTTGACCACGTGACATTAGTTGAAGAAAGCATCAAATGGTGTGGAGTGAGAAGGGAACGCTGACATTATATTGATAACGTTATCAAAGTTTAAAAATATAAGTATGATGGAGACCATCAAAATATTGCAAAATAAAGGAAGCTTATAAACATTCTGGAGTATAGATGCAGAAAGAGAAGGTGGGGGTGGGGGTGAGGGTGAGGGTGAGGGGATGGAGGAGAGCCAAGGCAGAGAAAAGCATGCTGGGAGGAAGGAAGGAGGACCTGTTCAGACCCTGCATCCCCCACGCTTCCCACTCCACCAATGTGCACCCAGAAAGGACTTAATAATCACTCACAGGATTGAAGCAAAACATGGACCATCACGGCTTTCCCTCCAAGGCCCTATTCACCCTGCAGAGCAGAATCCCCACCATCACTTCCCTGTGTTTTTCTCTGCAATTTGTGAAGCTTTTTTTTCCTCCCAAGTTTAGTTTCTCTTGTGATCTTTACATCATTCTAAGTGTAGATTTTATTCTTTAAAAATATATATATATATATATATATATATATATATATATATAAAATTGATTTTTTACAGAGAGGAAGAGAGAGGGATAGAGAACATCGATGAGAGAGAAACATCAATCAGCTGCCTCCCACACACCTCCTATTGGGGAATGTGCCCGCAACCAAGGTACATGCCCTTGACCGGAATTGAACCTGGGACCTTTCAGTCTGCAGACTGAAGCTCTATTCACTGAGCCAAATAGGTTAGGGCTGGGTTTTATTCTTTTTTAAAAAAAAAAAGCACAAGGAGGAACTGAGGCCAGAAAAATTCTAGCAGGTGTAAAACAGACTTGAACTATGACCTCTAAGTCCCAGTCATATGTAGCTCCGGGATGCTTTGCCATTGATTCCAGGGGCTTTTACAAACGTTAGCTCACCTCTTTCCCATCTCCTCTCCGCAGCTCATCTCCGCAGGCACTCTGATAATGGATACAAGAACGCGCTTCCCGGGAAAGAGCCTGGGACACGATTAGCAAGTAGAACGTGCAGCATCCAACATCTACTAAATAAGTAATACCTTTAAAAAAAAAAAATGACAATTACAGGGTAACTACCCACAAGGTGCCATCGGCCAGCAAGTCTGGTCCAATGGGCATCTGCAAACGTAGCTCACTGTCTCATTAGGAAAGCCCAAAGGAGAGCCCAGGGAATTAACCCGGAATCACAGGCGAGGTGGGAGGGAAGAATGAATGGCGTTTGCAGAAAACGTGGCTGTCACACAAGTTACTGAGGGAAATACATGGGGAGGGAGAGAAGATGCTGTATTAGTTATTACTCATTTAAGATGTTTACCTTCATGGGAAACTAAAGCAGGTAGGATGCAAAGGTTTATTCAAACCCCATCTTTGCATCAGGCCAGGAAGGGAAGCTTTTCCAGAAACGGGAAGCAAGCAGCTGATGAGAAAAGCTCAGGGCCCCGCGGGCACTCGTGCTAAGAGCCTACACTTCCAAACTGAGATGTGACGCCGGCCTCAGAGCAGTGTCCACCTCCCCCAGGCCGTCATCTGAGTCAGCCAGTCCGGAACTGTCTGGCCAGGGCCAGGAGGCCGCTGATGCTTGGAGCGGAGGGGGCAGGGGTAGGAATGAGAAGAGCCGGGGGGCAGTGCCGTCGTCTAGTTTTAACAGAACGGCAAGTGTTCCTCGTGGAATGTCCACGGGAAAAGGACAGGATGAGATCGCCAATACAGAGCATGGGCTCCGGTCAGTAAAGAGAACGCTGGAGACGGAAAGCTCAAAGTAAACATTTCCACTCATTGCCTCAATAATCCGATCGCGGGGTTTCTCTTTCCGCTTCTGTCAGTGTGTGGTCGTTTCCGTATGCCCTGCACAGAGAAATTTCCTCATCATTGCTTTGATGCACAACAGTGTAATAAGGTAAAATTGAAAAGTTATTGAAAAGGATTTGGCGTGGAAAGAAAATTATAACTTGAGATGCTTCTTAAATGACAATTAAAATATATCTGTGGCCCTAGCCGGTTTGGCTCAGCGGATAGAGCATCAGCCTATGAACTGAAAGGTCACAGGTTCGATTCCAGTCAAGGGTACATGCCCGGGTTATAGGCTCGATCCCCAGTGGGGGACTTGCAGGAGGCAGCCGGTCCATGATTCTCTCTCATCATGGATGTTTCTCTCTCTCCCTCTTTTTTTCCTCTATGAAATCAATAAAAACATTTTTTAAAAATAAGGCATAAAATAAAATAAATAAAATAAAATGTAACTGTGATTATTCCAATCATCTGTGATGAGTGGAACAGGAAGACAAGTGTCTGATGTAGAGAGATTGGGACAAGAGTGGGTTTGGCTACACATGACTTCTGAGTCCTACAGGGACACACTATGTTTTCATTGATTACTGGCGCACGGGAGAGGGAGGTGGAAACATCAACGATGAGAGAGAATCATGGATTCGCTGCCTGCTGCATGGCGCCCTATTGGGGATTGAGCCTACAACCCCGGCATGCACCCTGACCAGGAATCGAACCCAGATCTCCTGGTTTATGGTTCAATGCACACCACGAGCACTGTGTAAAAATATTCAATTCAGGCATTTATATATTTAATTAAATAAACATCTGATGAGTCCAATGATATTTTAAGCTCTGGGTTAGATAGAAAGAAGAGAAGCTTAGTGACTAGTATCATTTCATCCGAAAGCAGAAACACAACCTTTTTACTGATTAATGGGCAAGTGTATTTCTGTGATTTTATGTTTTCTGTTCGACATGGATCTCAGTTGCCAGTGATGCAATTAAACTTGACCACTGACCTTCAGAGTCTCGGAAACTTGAATGGTTTACCTTGCTCGGCTCTTTGAACTCTGTCCTCCAATAAGGAAAAATAAAATACATAGATTATATAGATATAGTTATTGATATAGATGTAGATATGGATATAGATATGGGTACAGATATAGATGTGGACATGAATATGGATATGGATATGGATATGATACAGATATAGGTATGGATATGGATATGGATACGGATACGGATACGGATATGGATATGGATATGGATATGGATACAGATATGGATATGGGTATAGATACAGATACAGATATAGATAGAATTTCCCTGTTTGTGAACATGTTGTTACAGAGAAGGTCAAAGGGAAGAAATCAATAGAGCTTTGTCATCTCTAAGCCAGAGGGGATTATTTCTCAGACATCTCCCTGTGAGGGAGGGAGTGCCTTTTGTAGGTTGTATCTCCTGTGAGGGGCTCTGCTGAACATACTTGCTTCACGCTCAGACGTAAGCCAGGGGGAAGGAAAATAAACTGTCAGCTATTGAGCGTCCTTTGCCAGAAACGTGTTAGACACGCTCACATGTTAGGATTTAGCGAGGCCGTCTCACAAATAAAGAAGCCACAGTCCAGGAGTAAACCCACTTCAGCATGCTCACAAACTTAATTCGTTTGACAATGAATGCACGGAGCACATTCCTTCTCAGGAAGAGCTTCCCAAAGGCCTCCTCCCTGTGCTCCTCCCAGCTCCCCGCCAACATCTCGCCCACCAGCTCCTGATGGGAATGGCCGTGGCACTTGGGCAGCATGCGCCTTTGAGCAGAACCTAAGCCGCCACCCTTCAGTCCTCAGGCCGACACTCTAGCCACTGAGCCGCACCAGCTAGGGCTCTGGGAACATGTTTTCATCCAAGAACCTATGTTTAAGTAAAATGTGTCTGCACTGCTATGATGCCCCACACCTTGCTTTGGTGAACATATTTTCCCTCGTGTTATTTCCCCACAGCCGTGCAAAGGTGAAAGTGACTACTTTGCAGGAGAGAAGGCTGAGACCCAGAGATGTGGAGTGACTTGCATGGGCCCCGGGGCTAGTAAGGGGCGTGCACAGTGTTTACAGCTGTTTACAAACAAGACAGCAGGCCCCACTGGAATCACTGAGGCTGAGCCTCCACAGCAGCGACCCGACACCTGATGCCAGTTCTGGCTCCCCAGGAACAGAATTGGAAACCAGTCAGTAGGGAGTCACCTGTCAGCACTCAGCCAGGCAATCGCCGGGCAGATCCCTGGCACCTGAAGGGGAGTGACCTGGCAGGAATCCACCTGCTTGCATCACCCAGAATAACCTCCTTGTTCCCATCTCTTCCGTCTACAAAAGTCTTCCACTCCGTGCAGCTCCTCGGAGCGCCTTCCTATGAGCCGAATGGAATGCTGACCGATTCAAATTGATTTCCGCTCAGATAAAGTCTTGAAATTGTTAGCACGCCTCGGGTCATCTCTTAACACACTTAACATCAGAGGTCATTTCCCCATACAGTCTGAGAAAAATTCTCAACGGTTCCTTCCATTTTAATAGCTCGCTGTGAATTGTCTAAACAGATAGCTGGAGGGGGAAATGAGTAGAAGTCAGTTTTAGTCTGTTCATTTCCATCTAGTATCCATCCACTAGCCACCCCTTCCTCCCCCAGCCCTCCCCCAGAGCTGCCAGGCAAGTTTCCCTTCATCGGGCTGTGAATGGCGGCCCGGGTCTCAAAACCCGCCATCTGACCTTCAAAGGACAGAAACGCATCTCCAGAGCATCATCGTTTTTATTTCTGACATTTACCAGCCTAAAAAAGAAATCCTGACATAAAAATAAACATCGAGGTCATTGAAACCCTCCTCCGATGATTAGCTATAAAAATATGCCCATTGCAAGCACACCCCGAAATAGCAACAGAATCAGCATGCAGCTCATTCCCAAGAATTCCGAGGGTGTTTTTCCACTTTCATCAAAATGCACCGCCGCGAGGAGAGGATGTGAAGATCACTGGGGGCTCTACAAGGGAACTCCTTGGAGCTGAGCGTTACAAGTGTTTACAATACAGACTCACGGTGATTACACGGTGATTAGCACTTGCCTATGTGTGTCTTAAGAGACGGCACCATCTGATCCCAAACGGCAAGCTTTTGGAAACACTTGACCTTGATGAGCTTGAGGCACATTCTGGTGACAGAACTTTTAAAATTAAAACGTTATCATGACGTCGTGGCTTGGCATTAATATTTAGGTATCGGAGCAGCAATGAAATGCCTCCCTGCCCATAGACTAATTTTGATTCCAGGTAGTAATTTCAGGGGTAAAAAAACAGTATCTAACGGGTGTTGAGTGCTTAGTATGTGCCAGACAATGTTAGAAGCACTTTTATTGGCATCCATTCTATCAAATTATGCACGTTTTAAAAATGGGAGCCACTGTAAGTGCTCTTTAAAATAAATAAATAAATTAATAAATTAATTAAATCTTTTTAAAAAGACACCTGGGGTCAAAATTTAAGGAAAGGTGATAAAGATCTTTGATTTCAACACAGCTCCTTGCATGTCAGCTCTTCACTCCAGCCTCTAGATGGCGCCCAAGTTCCCTTCACCCACAGGAAGTAGAGGTGGGACTCGGTTCCACATCTGATAGAGGACCCCTGAGGATGCCCTGCTGGGGCCGCCACCCTGAGGACGGAACCTGCTGGACGAAGGGAGGCTTCCTTGGCACCTGTACGCGGATGACTCTCTCACTGACCCTCCGGTCAACCATTAGAATCAAGGGAGACATGGCCGATGAACGAAAGTGAGGATGAGCCAGGGGAAGCAAAGCCGGTGCAAAGCCTGCTTCCGTTCACTCAGGAAATATGCACGGAGGACCCGCTGCAGAGCGGCCAGCATTCTGGGTTGTGGAAACACCAGGGTGAAAGGAGACAGTCATGTCTGCCTTCGGGAGCTTGTACTTAGTGAAGGAATGAAGCGATCTTTAAGAGGTAAACGGGAAGAGGTGTTTCTGGCTCAGACCGGGAAACATTCCAAGCTCAATGGGTCCCTTTCCCTCCCTGGACACTCCCTCCTTAGTCCCCCCATCCCGCCTCCGCCTCCGCCGGGGTGCGGTGCTCTCTCCCAAGGACAGAACGAGACTCCTTAAGGGGGCCTCTGGGAGTCCTCTAGGTCAGATGAAGTTCTCCTCACCGTCCCCCTGACCCACGCTTCCCCCTCAGAATGGGGGAAGACCCCACTTTCCTTGCCCAGTGGAAGGGAGGCCTCTGATGGAGTGGCCGTTGTGGACGTGATGAAACGCAGGTAAACTTTGAACGGGCTGCCCTTATTTCAACCGGACCCTCTGGCCTCTGAACACTGCGTTCTTCTTCCTTCTCAAAACAGAATGTGGTCTTTTCAGATACTCAGAATGCTCACATTAACGATCATAAAGGAAGAGAAACACTAAATTATACAGACAAAGTAGAGAGATGACTACAACTATACAACTGTAACTCTTTCTATAAACTGATATAAAGAACAGTCCTCCTCCTCCCCTTCTTCCTCCCCTTCCCCTCCTACCTCCTCCTCTTTCTTCCTTTTTTTCCTCTTCCTTCTCTCCCTCTTCTTCCTCTTCTCTCTCTCCTCCTCCCCATTGTTCTTGTTATTGTTGTTAGACTCCTAAAGCTTAGGCATGCCATGAATTGGGGATTTTCCTATGATAATAATTCTTGGGAAATCTTTCCGGGATCCTATGCATTTTGAGCATCGTGTGGCTATGGTTGGATGTCACTGGGCCTGCCTCGCCTTATCCACAGCTTGGCCCCCGCATGGCCACTGGTCAGCTGCCGGAGGGAATTCCTCTCTACAGAGCAGGATGCTGGGGCTGCTTCTGCCCCACTGGCCTCACAGAGGTTCACAGAGAGAACAGTAACGACCACTTAGTGGGGCAGGGATCTCTCACTCTCACTCACCAATCCCGGCAGCGCAGCCCAAGAAGTCCAGGAGTGTGTGTGCTTTCCCTTCTATTTTAATTATACATATTTTTCTCTTTCATAGGCAGCATGAAAGAGGCCTGAAGTTCTCTATAAAATCTGTACTTTTCCCATTGAATGGACTTCCCCCCTCCCTTTGGCATATAAGGAAGCTAATAAGTTTAGATGTTAAATGACCTTCACCATCATAGCAAACCATTCAGGAAGGGCTAGGGCTGTTCTTACGTTATCAATGCCTTTGCATGAATTTTATTCCTAGATCTTTGTAAGCTGCTGGCTAAGGAAATGAATGAACGCATTAATGGATGTGCAAACAGTCCAGGTGCTTTTTGACAGAACTCCGGTCAGAGGGGTTTGTGTGTTTTGTTTTGTTGTTGTTGTTTGACATATGGCCAAACTATTTCAGGCCAAATAGCATCTCTATTCAATTTATCTCCTGATACCTGATTTTTTCCACCTCCACTGGGAGGGCCATTAAAACGTTACCTCCCCCCTCTCCCCAGCTCCTCCCAATCATCCATTAAAAGAGAAAACGCAGTTAAATCCCAAAGTCAGATTTAGTTCAAGGAGAGGAGCAGAGACCCGGGCTTTCTGTAAAGGATGCATTTTACATAAAAGAGGCACTGCCTCTGCTCACGGGCTCCCGACATAAAAGGCAGTGCCTGTGTGTGAGCCGCAATTGCCCTTGCGGTTTGTCATCCCCGCTGGAGTCCTTTGTCCTCCGCCAGCAGCTGCGGGAGGGCTGGGCCAGCTCTGCGCTAAGTAACGGGAGGAGGCTGCGCAGAGCAGCCATGGGCAGACGGCGCTGGGAGTGTCTGCCTCTTCCTTTATGCGTCCGGTCCAAACCCAGTGCTCTTCCCCGTGGCGGGCGATCCGTGATTATAGGGATTACATGTTTTAAGTCTTGGAGGATGGGCTGAAATGTGGCTTTCATGGCACAAACCCATTCTCTCGTCAAACTTCACGCTGGACTGCGGTGGCAATCACATCATCCCATCGCCCGCCAATGCCCTTTGCTCTTTCTATTCTTCCTCCTCGGCATCCGGGGGGCTGGGGAGCGGGTTCCATTCTTTACTCCCCTTCTCCTGGGAAAGGTGCTGAGCGCTTTTCCCCACAGCCACTGAGAAGACACCACAATCCGCGCCTCTGACCTCCTCGGTGCACAAAGCAGCGCTTCCGGGCGCCAGACCACTCAGGCCCCTGCTGCTGGGACACGGGATGGTCCGGAAGTTGTCGCCTGTCCCAGCAGGCCCGGCGTTCATACATGTCTTGGCTGGAAGCACTGCCTTAGAGGTCAGGAGCCTGAGATTCGGAGAGGGCAGGGGGCTTCCTCAGGCCTCTTAGCACTAAACGGAAAGGCTGGGAAGGGGGTGCAGGCCTCAGGGCCATCAGCCCAGTGTGTGTCCACTCCGCAGCCCCTCAGGCTGAATCAATGGCGCTCTCCGGGTAGGTCCCGCCCCTGCCCTAACCTTGGAGATGAGCGGGGCTAACCGGAGGGGACAGGGAGAGGGACAATGGGCGCAGAGGTGAGAGGAGCACAAAGCGCACAGCGCATTGAAATGCCCTGGGCTGCTCCCACCCAGGCTAGTTAGGGAGCGGGGGGCGGGGGGCGGGGGCGGGGGGCAGTATACGCCATGGGGGAGGGTTGGGGGGCAATCCCTGAAGAGCCGAGTATCCTGTGCTTGGTTGTTGGAGCTCCACCCAGGAACTCACTTGCGCGTCTTAAACGGGCACAATCACACGTGGCCCCACAGGTGTGCGTGCTTTTCCCTTTTGTTACCAACGCCGGGACCAGGGCGTGGGGGGGGGGGGGGCTTCAGAAAGATGTGCTCTGAGGCATGCTGTGACCGTGACCCTGAGGGTGTTACAGGGGTCAGGGTCAGGTCAATAGCATGACTCTGGAGAAGAGGGTGCCTTCTCATGATATTTGAAGCACAGCGTTAGAGGCATGTGCATCGAAGCCAAGAGAGAAAGAGGAAAGCTTAGGAAAAGTCTGCCGGGCGGGGGTGGCTCAGCATCGACCTATGAACCAGGAGCTCACGGTTTGATTCCGGGTCTGGGCACAGGCCCAGGGTTGGAGGCGAGATCCCCAGGGTGGGGCGTGCAGGAGGCAGCTGATCAATGATTCCCTTCCATCATTGATGTTTTTCTCTCTCTCACTCTCATTTCCGCTCTGAAATAAATAAAAGCGTATTTTAATAAATCTAAGATTTCTCCCTTAAGACCACTGGGTCACGTTTTTATTGACTTTGCATACCTGGGGGCGGGGGGAGGAGGGATATGAAAAATACTAAAACATATTTGTTTTGTGAATTATAGCCATAGAGTCCAGGCTGAAAATATTAATATAGAAACATTGGGAAAAGGATGTTTTCAATGAGAATGTTCCAGAGACATTTATGGAATAAGAAGGTGAGGGAAGGAATGTTCCCTAAGAAATGATAAATTTTAACAGAAGAAGATTCAAGGTTAAAACTGGGGGTCATAGACATTAAGAAGAGAGACTTCCAGAAGCGGTCAAGGTCACGGAGAGAGAGAAGGGCAGAGACAGGAAACCTAGACTACTGTATTTTTTATTTTTATTTTTTCACAACAAATGACCTTTTCTTTTGGCCATAATTTTAGTATCTGTCTCTCAGAAATATAATTTGTCCAACCATTCACTTACCTGTTGGTTCTACCAACATGTATCCCATGTACCTGATACTTCCCAAGGCTCCAGCTCACGGGGACATCACGAATGCCAGGGGCTGTTATGAGCAGGGCTGCTGTGCCATCCCACTCGGCTTGACAACAGATGTAAAATGGACATAAAGCTCAGTGTCACCACTGCCTCATTTCTCCTTGTTTTCAATGAGCACTCGAGTGCAAGGCTGAATAACCCGCTCCCGGGACCTCTCTTCTCCTAGGAGAGGTTAGTACCCAAAGGTCTTCAGTCAAAAATACATGTCGCCCCTCTCTGTGCCCTAAAAGCACGCCTGCTCTTTCCCGCCATCACAGGAAACAGCTGAATCAGGGACATGGCCACGCGCCCCTGCATAGCTGGATGCATCTTCCGTTTGGTGTGAACGGGTCCCTGATGTATGTCCTGGGCTCATTCATCTACTTTCTCACCCGCGCACACACGCACACACACACACACACACACAATGAGTGTGCTCGGGGTGTCCCTGACTAAGCCAGTCTCTCTGGAATCGCTCTGAGGACCTAGAGGAGGACAGGGACGTCAGCAGAGAGCGATGGGTGACGTGGGCCTCTGCCTGAGCAGGAGGCACCAGGAAGAGGAGAGAGGCCGGCGGAGCAGGTGACAGACCGGCAGAAAGAACGTCTGATGCCAAGAATGCAGAGAGCAGGGCATTCTTGGGAACTGAGGGAGGTGAAGTGACGAAGGAAGCTAAACAATAAAGAGGATCAGGGAGGAGCCTGGGTGCTAAGTGAAGGAGGGAGCACCTCATTACAGATTCCTGGAGGCTCTGGGCGGGGGAGGGGGCGGGGGGGCGGGGTTGAGCCTGCAGGGAGGCTGGCCCCAGCAGCCCAGACTGGAGGCAGAGGGCGGGAGGACGCCAGGCAGAGTTCTGTGCCCGCCTCACTCACCACAGGGGTGGGTTACCTTGAATGTTACCGTGAACATCTCTCTGTGTGTGTTGGCAGTGCCGCTCCCGTCCGTTATCGCTGAGGAAATGAGTCTCGGTCGGGTTCCTGGGGAATGTCTCTTAGCATCTCGAACTGACCACTGACATTTGCTTCCCAGTGGTATGTGTTGGCTCTTTTGGATGATTCCATAAACCCGGCAGCTTAGACTTCCTCGGGCAGAGAATGAGAAACTTGAAAACACCAGGAAAGAGGCGTCAGGCGGCGTCTCCAGGGGCAGACGCAGCTCTGGGCCATCAGCATCTTTCAGGAAGATGCCATCACGTGCTCACAGCAACAGCGGCAAAGGGCTCAGTGAGGGAGGGCGCCGTCCCGATATGCAAGGCCGGGGGTTCAGTCCCCGTCAGGGCACTTGCAGGAATGACCCATAAATACCTGGAACAACACACCGAGGCCCCTCTCTCCCCTCTTAGTCAGTCTTTCTCTCTAAAATCAATCAGAAAGTTGCAAAGAACCCCCAACAGTATGCAGAGCGGAGAAAGCAGATTTTGGACGGTGCCTGTCGGCACGGCGCGCCTGCCACCTGCCCGCACCAGAGACCTCGCTGTCCCAACGGTGGGCGCATCGCCCTCTCCCACCCGCCCCTCGGCCTCTCTCAGTTCTGCATTTGCCATTCCCAGGGTCTTCCTGTGGGTTAGCCGCTCGGGTGTGACCGCTCACACGGACCCTGCTGTGCTCGCACAGCCTGCCCCACGGACAGCTCTCCCGCCTCATCAGACCCGTCCTTTGCTTGGGCCTGGACAAGCCTGGCTCTTCCTGGGTCTCACGTCTTAACCACTCAGCCACCTGTCACTGCGTGTGGCCGCTCCTCTTTGCCAGCCTGTGTGCGTCACCATCGCTTCCCATGAGGCTGCTCTCAGCTCCCGGCTCTTCCTTCGGTTCTCACTGCAGACGCAGCTGGTGCCGCTGGCTGACGGGCCTGCTCCCTCCCAGCCACACAGCTTAACCCAAACCAGCGGGCACCAGCGAACGTTATCATTCTGCAGCTGAAAAGGTTATGTGCATCACCTCAAAGGCTCTTTCTAAGCAGCCGGTAAATAAAGAAGGCATCATGATGATATTTAGATAAAGAAGGATTTTTTTAAAAAATTTCTTATAAGTATCTTATCAGATGCCCCTCTCTCACAAGCCACATGCGGCTCTTTGGCCCCTTGAGTGTGGCTCTTCCACAAAACACCACGATTCTATGTTGAAGAAGTGGCGTTAGGAGGAGTTGTTTAAGTTTAAAAAATCGGGCTCTCCAAAGACATTTCAATCGCTGTCCTGTTGATATTTGGCTCTGTTGCCTCATGAGTTTGCCGACCAATGGCCTAAATCGAGAAATTATTTTGCTGAACTTTCATGATGGACCCTTCTCACCGGCCTCTGGCCTTCACTAATGCCGCACGTCTCTCCTGGCTCCTCTTCTCGAGACATAAGCATGCACTTTCATAAGGCGGATGGCATCTCTGCAGCTCAATTCAATCTCTGAGAGATTACTCCTGCCCCCAATTGCTTTAGATATGGTTATGCTTATTGCGTATGACCATATTCTAAATGCCTTTTCCCAGCTCATCTCCCTCTGCCCTTAATCATCAGGTGCCTCGCTCCAGTCAGGACCCATTTCGAGGAGGATGAGCCGTTGTGTGGTGGGCATTAGGCGGGGATTATGTGAAGACGCAGGGATTTTCCCTCGGCTGCATCCACAGCCTCTCGCCAGGCCTGAGCAGGGGAGTGGGGGAGACACGCAGGGGCTGGGATGAAGGACTAGAGAAGATGAACACGTGCCCCTGCCTAGGCCTACCATCCCCTGAGCTTGTGGTCCACGCCCTCCTTTTGGAGGAATCTGAGTTTCCGAGAGGGACGGCGACTTTACCAAAGCCACAGAGCCACCACGGCTCGCTAATGATGACGCAGTGAAGGGGTCCCTCGATGCTTTGTCTCTTTATCACATCTGTGAGGGGCTCTGTGTGCCTCCCGCGGAGGGAGGTGACCGACTGGTGACCGACTTCCATGAACTTGCCCCACCTGCTGGGCTCGGAGCAGCTAGATTGCCACCTCCCAACAGCCACGCCTCTCCCCTGAGCAGGCCCCACACCCAGCTCCTGAAACAACGCAGACAGGACAGTTTCCAGGACTTGCCTCCCATGGAACCCGGGGCAGCTTCCCATCGGCCTGGGCCCGCTGCCTGCACTGGTACGGATGAAGGGAGCCAGCTCAGCGCAGCTGACGCCATGCCCTGGCGTCACCCACTTTTGCAAGCATCGTCCCTCTCACCTGTGCCCCACCATTCCTGTGGTGCCATCACCGGGGCAAGACCAACATCACTGCAAACTCTGCAGCGACCCTCTCCGAAGCTTCTCGAGTGACATCGAGAAGGCTGGCTCCGCTCACACGGAATGCACGCCCTTTCTTACTGGGAATCATCCTTTGGGCCGCACCCACCGCTTCAGCCGTCCACCCTTTCTGTTTCTCCTGAGCTACTCACGGAAGAGGAATTGGCAATCTTCTCCACCTGTTTACCAGTTCCATGGTCGGCAAACTGCAGCTCCTGAGCCACATGCGGCTCTTTGGCCCCTTGAGTGTGGCTCTTCCACAAAATACCACGGCCTGGGCGAGTCTATGTTGAAGACGTGGCATTAGAAGAAGTTTATGTTAAAAAAAAATCTGGCTCTCAAAAGAAATGTCAATCGTTGTCCTGTTGATATTTGGCTCTCTTGACTAATGAGTTTGCCGACCACTGTACTAGTTACTAGTTAGGAACATGTAACACCCCCATTTTTGTGTAACATATATTGTGTGATGGCAAGACGGCACTCTTATTTTTGCTCATGTGACAGTACCATGCGGTGAACAGGCCAGGCGGCGGGTACTCACCCTCCCCGCAGGCTGGTGCGGCTCTGCCTCTGCATCCAGTGGTTCCTGAGCGGCCCTCGGGTGTCGCCAGCTGCTGGGGAAAAGCGCGGGAAGGAGCATCGTGAGGCTTTTGGAAACGCTCCCATCACCGCTGTCCTCCCCCATGGCTGGAACTGGCCACGGAGCTGCACCCCGGTGAGGGGAGGCGGAGCCGTGCGGTCTGTCCAAAGCTGTCAATCTGCCACAGAGGAGCTTTCTGTTCACCAAACATCCATCTTCCTAATCACACAACACGGAATCACGCTCCCTTCCAGGACCTGCCCCAATGCCTCCCCAGCAACGAAACCTAACGAAATGCCTCGGACTTTGGGGGGCAGAGGGGGCCTCTCTGTTAGGTCCAGACGTGGCTCCCTGGGCTGTGAAAACGATGAACCAGACAGGAGCCCGGGACCACTTGGTCCATGGGACAACGCTCAGTCCACTGAACCACACCAGCCTGGCCATCTATAAGCAATCCTCTCTCTAGGCATGCCACTCATGACATAGGCACATGATTTCAGAACACTAATAGGGTTATCCCATTGGGGGGGGGGGCCCAGCCAGAACAATAAAATCTATATGTAATAGACAAAGTCAAACTTTTCATTGGACATGAGGTGCTTTTTAATATCCATAGTCACGTTAAGCTTGTAGAGTCAGAATATAAGGTCCTACGTGGTAATTGTCTTCCTAACCATCACCAGCAGGCACGGTCTTTGATTTAGACTCAGACCGGAGCTGTGGCTTCTGCTCTTTGCGGATCCGTGTACTAACTCCTGCCTCTCCCTGAATCATCCTCCCCGTCTCCACCGGCTCCTCCTGGCCACTCAGTTCTCCAAACTTCAGTGCCACCTGCCCCAGGCACTCAGTCCAAGGTCACCTGGCACTGACTGAGGAGCACACTGCCAACTCTCAGAGACTCTCAGCACCTACAAGGTCTCTTCACACACCTGTTCACCGCCAGCTCCCTCCAGGACGGCAGGACTCTGCCTTACTGTTTTATCTCCAACACCTGGAACACTACCTGGTGTATGTCTGTCACTCAATAAGCCTTCATTTAATGGATCAATGAAATAATGAAGAAGTCATTCCTCCATTGTGGGCCTCGGCGACTGCACTGGGCTCTGTTCACGGGTAAGGGATGCATTTTATTGTCAGCTGTCACTTGTGAATGACCACAGCACAAACCTGTTCATGTCTCACTTTCATTATTTGTCAAGTTGGAATAATTTAAAAAGATGACCCACAGCGATTTGTTACATGAAAAGCTATTGTTCACATGTTAGCTATTCAATGGAAGTCAGCTTTTATCACCTATATTTTTAATTTCTGTGTGCCTTGTTTCCCAGCGCCATTTTTTACTGATAACATGGTTGGTGGGATCTGAAAATAATAAGGTACCTGATCAAGCAAGGCAGGGGCCAGCCGTGAATGTGTCAGGAACTCAAACATAATAATTTAAAAAACTTATTAAATTTTAATAATTAAAGTTTAAATTTTTAATTGAAATAAAATTATAAAAATGATAATAATTAAATGTTTCCATTAGTGCCCACTGGTCTCCCCCCCGCAGGTCAGCAGCCGTCCGCAGAGACTGCATTTTTAATGAGTTTGGGGATGCCCTCAGCCCCGGGGCAGCCAGCGGCTCCTCCGAGCTGGGCACCATAGATGTCTTTACATTGTGACTGGAGGGTGTTCTGTCTCATTCATTATGAGTTTGATAATCACTTTCTATCCAAGTAATAGACGACTAATTGTGCTAATAAGCTTGAATGGGATGTGTGCTTGTGAACTCAGTGTCTCGCTGTTGTCATGGTTTCAAGCCCCAATTTAGCTACTGGAAAGAGGAGGAGCAGCTGGCTATTTTTGTTGGTTTGTGCATTTCATTTCTTTTGAATTTCTGAGTGGCCAGCAGTCTTTCCCCGCCAGCCCTGGACCGCAGCTCATCTGCTGCTGCTAGGGGTAGGACTCCAGGCTAGTCCAGTGCTCGGCAAACTGCGGCTCGAGAGCCACATGTGGCTCTTTGGCCCCTTGAGTGTGGCTCTTCCACAAAATACCACGGCCTGGGCGAGTCTATGTTGAAGAAGTGGCGTTAGAAGAAGTTTAAGTTTAAAAAGTGTGGCTCACCAAAGAAATTCCAATCGTTGTCCTGTTGGTATTTGGCTCTGTGGACGAATGAGTTTGCCGACCACTGGGCTTGGTCTCAACTCCTCCCTGAGACCCAGTTTCTCTTTCAAAGAGAACAAAGTGGTAACAGCAGCAGCATTTGTTGTGCTTCCTTCTTGCCAGGCACCGCCCTGAGCAGCTGAAATGCATTTGTTCCATAGGCGAGCATTGGCCCGCATCTCACAGCCCAGGAAGTTAAACTACAGGGAGTGACATGTCCCAGGCGGCACAGTAGGGGGCACGCAATCCCAGCGTCACCATCTGGCTGCCCGGCTCTGACATCTGTGACGCAGTGCCGGTGAAATAAAGCGCCCGCTGAAGGGAGGCGTGAGTTCTGAATCTACTGAC
Source organism: Nyctalus aviator (assembly GCA_036971965.1). Taxonomy (NCBI): domain Eukaryota; kingdom Metazoa; phylum Chordata; class Mammalia; order Chiroptera; family Vespertilionidae; genus Nyctalus; species Nyctalus aviator. The sequence goes on along the minus strand of CM072935.1, from coordinate 46,602,797 downwards.
CCTCTGCTACCAACTTAGCTGCTATTCCTGTAAGGCACTGAGACAGCTTTTTAAAAAATTGTAATATGTTTTTAGTGATTTTTAGATAGAGAGGAAGGGAAAGACAGAAACATCGATGAGAGAGACACAATGACCAGCTGCCTCCTGCATGCCCCCCACTGGGGATCAAGCTCGCAACCTGGGCATGTGCCCCGACCGGGACCCGAATCCGGGACCTCTTGGTCCATGGGAAGATGCTCAATCCACTGAGCCACACCAGCCTGGCCATTTGTAAAGCTTTAAGGAGAAGTCACAGAGGAGTGAAGTGAGAGGAAGGGCCTCGCTGCCGGCATCTGTTTCCTCCCGATTCTTGTCTTGCAAGTGGAGGAGCGGATGGAGAAGAGGAGATTCTCCCAGAGGCGTGTGGCTCCGGCCAGCAGCCACGCTGAGGGCTGCCGTGGAGCAGACCGCTCCTCAGACACACCGGAGAGGAAGATGAGGACCCTCCTGCCTCAGGTACCTGAGCAAAGACCCTCCGCTTCAGAGGCCTCCCAGCAGGCGGTGTGGGGCCGTGAACTGGGAACTCACAGACTCCGGCACTGCTATGCCCGGAGATGAAGGGTGGGCGCCATCAAAGCCAGCCGCACAGTGTGATCGAAGGGCCACGTTTGAAGAGACTGCTAAAGTCTCTGGCTTCGCTGGAGTCTGGCGAATGTAATGCAAGGGGCCAGCCAACCGGCCCTGGACCGCAGCTCATTCCTCGCTTTCATGTCTCCCAGGCACAGGCGGTCACTGTACCTGTGGCCCGGTGGCTGGGCATCTGCCCCTGAACTTACACTTGGTGCCTTTGATGGCAGCCTCTCTCCCTCTGGTGTCTGTCCACCACGTCATCAGCGCACCAGGGGAGGCTCCCAGTAAAGACAGAACTCCCTCCGGGACCGTCTGTCTCTAACGGATAGGTCCTCCTTTCCCATCACAAAATGGGGATGGATAAAACACCATAGGTTTAGGGGTTACAGGGAAGGCATGACTAGGAAGTCCGCTAAGAGGATTGAGTTTGGTCATGGGGCAGTTGCTTAGTAACAGATCAATCCCCAATCCCCTGGGAGCTATCACTGCGGGGCCCCCAGGGAGAGGGACTCCAGCTGGAAGACGCTGGTTTCTCTGAGCAAAGTGTAAGATGTGACCTCAGTATCGCATCCGCTGAAACGTGTTATGATGGATCTAGCAGGGTCCCAAACACGGTCTCGCCCCTGACAGCTCCATGGCTGCTTTAGGTCAAGTCCCTCCTCTGCAGAGCGGATGGATGGTTGAGAAGTCCCCTTACATGAGGCACATGTAGGTCCGCTGTAAACCCCTGTACCGGCGGCATTATGAACAGGCCTACCTAATTCGGAACCTGAGCGTTCAGCATGTTTTTCTACATTATTAACGTTTCTTTCCAGCCACTGCCCGTGACAACAACAATTACGTGTCATATTAAGCACGAAGATATCGATATTCTGTCTCAGCACCAAGGTACAGTTGTTCTCGACTCTATTCGTTTAAAGAAAAATGTAGGCATTAGCAACTCATCTTGGTTGCGACACTGGTTATTTAACGTCTAACCACATTCTTAATTTGTAATGTGTTTATCAAAATTTAATGCCTCGCTGAGAATCGCTTTCTCCTAGGAAATTTATTGCTCAGTTTTATCCTAGCCTTATAATATTAGCAATAAGGCCAAGCGAGTTATGACGACTTTTTTTATTAAACTGAAATCATGGGCATGAATTGAACGTGAGCGCTTACATTTCATTGTTGATCTCTATTACATCATTTATGTATAATGCATCTAAAATGGTCCAAGTGTTCAGAATATTCGGAGAGAATTAACTCATAATGTGCCTCAGAATATTATTTTCTGGCTGCATTTTACTTCAAATCCACTACTACGCTTAGGGCAGTATATGCCATTAAACACTGGTCCCATAAAAATATCAGCATCTAATAATAATATAATAATACCTAGCTTCTCTTCAACGCTGCACTGAGCGATTCCCATGCATTACTTCATCTAATTCAAGAAAATGGAAAGATGCCAGGTGAGCTTACTGGAGGCACGAGTCACCACAAATGATAGGAGGTGTGCATTACTTGTATTTTATTCAAAAACAAAATTCACTCAAAGATAAAGTATTGCCATCTACCAGGTATGAAGAGACCTACTTTAATTTGCTCTTAGGAAGTTTGAAACTAGCATAAAAAAATGTCTATTTAAAATTAATTATTCTCATGGGTTAATAACCTGCACTATATTATAAAAATCATAATAAAATTCCCATTGAGTATTGTTTATACTGTTAACTATGAAACACAGTCTTTTGTATTGCAAGTGTGTTTCTGTTAACTTCCTATGAAACACACTCTTTTGGATAGCAAGAGTGCCTTTCTTACATTCTGAATAGTCAGTCTGCCAAAGAATCTTGTAACCTAAAGCAGAAATAAAAAGATGATCACTCTATGCCTCTACCTTTTATGGAATTGTCTTAATCAATTAAATACTTTTTAAAGAGTAGTGTTGTATTAAATATGTTTTTATAGACTTGAGAAAGGGAGAAGGGGAGAGACAAAAACATCCATGATGAGAATCGCTGACCAGTTGCCTCCTGCACACCCCTACTGGGGATCAAGCAGGCATCCTGGGCCTGTGCTCTGGCCTGGAATCAAGCCATGACCCGGTTCACAGGTCAGCACTCTGAGCCGCAGTGACCGAGCTCAATCAAATTTTAATTGAACAAACTTCCACAGTCTTGTGACAATTTTCCAAGGGCTGACCGGAGAGTCAACTCTGGACCTCGTTCACTGATTAATCATTTGGAAATGCTGTCAGGAGCCAAGGAAAGACAGCTGCAGGCCCCCGCCTTCCTCTGGGGCGACCCTGACAGACGGAGGTGAAGGAGAACCTCCCAGAAAGCACCGCGTTGGGCCGCAAACAGGCTCATTTATTGGGAAGGCCACGTAGGAGCGGCTTGAGGTCAGACTCCCGGGCAGGGCAGCTGGTGTGGCAAAGGGATCCAAAGCCGCCTCGAGTCAGGACTGCGTGATCCAGGCACGCATGCTCAGGAAGGCGGTGTAAAAGTGGGCACGTGGGGTCAAGGTCAATGCTTTCATTCATGGCCACCACAGAGCAAGGTGGGAGCCCCTTTCACGTACCACGTGATTCAGGGTTCCGGTTCAAGGTTGGGTCCTGGAGAAGGCCGTACACAAAGGAAAAGAGACTTTAGAAAAGATTTAATTTGGGAAATGGGGGCCAGGCGTAGTCCCCCTCCAGCGGGAGGACTACTACTCGCTCTGGCTTTCCCGTCCCTTTTATTAAGATTAAAATGATAGGATCCACCTTTATCCTCTGGGCAGGAGACTCCAATCACAGCCAATCAGTGAATGTAGGACTAACCGGTGGGGGCTGTTTTAACTACCAAACCTAGTCATTAGCTCTGACCCTTTACAGCAATTAAGGTTGACCAGCCCTCCGAATTCCATCCACAGCTCTCTGTTATTAAAACAGTGATCGGCTTCCGGCAGAGCAAACACCAGCGTAGGAACACTGGGTACCCAGGATAACGAGGCCTGAGGATGTCGCCCTGGGGGCAGGAGATGGCGCACAGAGAGCCACAGGACTACCTTGCACGTCAGTAACAGCGCGGCCTTGCTCTCGCCAAGACGGATCCCGGTGAATGCTCGTCCTGCTGTTGCTCAGTCTGATCCGGAACTGCTGAGCGTTTTGACTATTGAATGACTTGTTCACTTACCTGAAGGGAACTACCTGAGCCTGGCTCCTCCGTGAACACTCGTGTTACAATGATTAAAGCGGAGAAAACACACCCCAGCTCTTACAAGGAAGAGTAACAAATAGGACCTACTCTGTGCTTTAGGACAGCACACGTCATTTAGCCTCACTGGATCTCTTTTGTTGTTAATCCTCAGCCAAGAATGTTTTTATATTGATTTTTAGAGAGAGTGGAAGGGAGAGGGAAAGACAGAGAGAGAGAAACATCCATGTGAGAGAGACACATTGATGGGCTGCCTCCTGCACACACCCCAGCCAGGACCAGGGAACCTGCAACTGAGGTACATGCCCTTGATCCTCGAACCCGGGATCCTTCAGTCTTCGGGCTGACACTCTAATCACTGAGCAAACAAGCTAGGGCCGAGGTCAGCAAACTGTGGCTCGCGAGCCACATGCGGCTCTTTGGCCCCTTGAGTGTGGCTCTTCCACAAAACACCACGGCCTGGGCGAGTCTACATTGAAGAAGTGGCGTTAGAAGAAGTTTAAGTTTGAAAAATCATGAGCTTTGCCAAGGTTGCATCATTACCCTTTAGTTGATGTCTTACATGGTGCTCCAAACGCCTGTCTCTTTCATGTGCACACGTAGGCACACACACACACACACACACACACGGGGCAAAAGTAGGTCTGCAGTTGTGAGTACATGAAACAGAGCTTATTCTTGTATCATCAGTTATTATAATATTTTCCACACCAACACCTGCAAATGCACATGAAACTTGCACACGCAGTGTGCTCTAGGAGGTCCACGCACTCCGATACGGGAAGCCATGCAGGGGATGCACGGTGGCCTTCGAGCCTTACTTTGGCCCCCCTGCAGTTCTAGCCCAATAAGAGCAAGCGATGGGTCCCCGCTGGTGGCATGTTCTCCTGTGTACATGTGCACGCCTGTAGTTGTTCCTCATGGAAAGCCCTCACATTGAGCCTCTCCCCTTTGAATCACCCCCATTCGAGAAAACAAACTACAGGAGCAAGCAGTGTGTCCCAGGCTTTCAGGGTTCAGCGCGGACTCCGCCTGCAGCACCTCCACCTCCCAGGTGGGCGGGCACTTACTGGCGCTCAGCCGCGCCCTCTCCTTGGTGACAACAATTTTCTGACGCGTTTACAGCGGCAGTGAGGCCGTGGGAGGGAAGCGGGTGTCAGAGATGCACGACCGCATCGGAGCCAGGCAGTCGCTACCATAAACAGTTTATTTCCGCCACTGTTTATCTTAAGAGACAAATACAGTTCAACGTTAACAACTGTATCTAAAACCTACCTCTCCCAGTTCCTGTGCCTGACTCTGGAGACTCTAAGGCTCATAAAACAACAGGCCTGCTTTTCAAAACAGTGATGGCAGGAATAATAGCTATTTAACAATAAATATGAATAACAATCTCACTTTTATAATAGTGATGGTAAGTAAGGTTTTGAATTATTATCATTGTCTTTCTTTAACATATTTTTATTGATTTCAGAGAGGAAGGGAGAGGGAGATGGGGAGAGAGTTAGAAACATCAAGATGAGAGAAAATCATTGATCAGCTGCCTTCTGCCCAGCACCTCCTGGGGATCAAACCCACAGCTCAGGCATGTGCCCTTGATCAAGATTGAACCCAGGACCCTTCAGTCTGCAAGCTAACGATCTATCCACTGAGGCAAACCAGCCAGGGCTCACTGTCTTTCTTTTAAATCATTGGCAGATAAAGGGAAGGAATGAGGGCTCGCATTCTGAAGATACTATATCCATACAACAGAAATCAAAGGCCTACATAAATTCTTTATATCCAAAACAGATATTAAAATTGCATTTCTCGGACCCCTTGCTTGTGGTGGAGAATGGGTGAGCTGATCTTAAATATGTTCCTTTATAAGTCCACCTTCCAGACCTCCATCCCCTATTTTAAAACTTATCAGCATCTGCCATGATCCCCAGTAGGGGCATGCAGGAGGCAGCCTATGGATGTTTCTCCCTCATCTCTCTCTCTCTCTCTCTCTCTCTCTCTCTCTCTCTCTCTCATAATAAAAACACATCTAAAAAATATTTACACTATAGCATCCTTCCATGTAGATGACCCATATGGGCACCCTCCTTCTCTGAAGGTTGAAGGAGGCTGACTGCATTCTTCCAGCACCACAGGCTCTGGGAGAAGTTAGACCACTTGGGTGCTAAAGGGTAACTGAGGTGCTACTGGTAAACGCCAAAGCAGAATTACGTAATCCCGTAGGAACCGGTGAGAGGAGTGATTCTAGAGATGCCACACCTTCTGTGGGGTGGCAGTCACAAGCACACCTACTTCTGGGGCTACCACAGAACCCGCCCAGCAACAAAACGGCATTGTTTTTACCTTAGATGGCAGCTGCGTGGCGACTGTGCAGCAATATAGCTCTGGTGGGGTGAGATCAGAACATGACGGTGTTGCTCTGAGTGTAAGGCCCAGAGTTCCCTGCCTCCTAAGCCCTCTGCTTCGCTAGTAATCTCCGTGGATCCGTCAAACAAACAAACTAACAAAAAGGCTAGCAAGCTTTTAATCCTCTGTGATGTTCGTCATTTAGCTTCAAGGACCTCATTTTTGGCACACCCGGGCAGAAACCAGATTGCCAATTGAGTAGCCAGCTAGCCCCCAGAGGCCCCAGCTAGAGTGATCAGCTTTTCGGCAGGCTTGCCAATTACAACAAAACTCTTCAAAATACCGTAAGCACAGATAAGAGTGTAAAGACTCTGAATGCATCATGTTACGATCTTCTTGTTCTTTATTCTTTAAAATGCCAGGAAGGGGGCTTACAGGAAACAAAAGTCTAAGGTGGAGGAAGTGTATGCAGAGGTATTTCTCCATATGGAATACCGCGTGGGGGAAAGGGTCATAGTAAAGTCTCCGTTTATATGATCGATTATCTGCCATTAAGCCACGTGGGGGTCCGAGAAAACACTGAACCACTCCAGTTCCTTGGTTAGTTCAAGAGTCCGTGGGTGAAGCCAGTTTGTCAGAAAACATAATTGGAAGAAAAAGGAAATGATGTTTGGGAATAAAGATTAAGGAGAAGATTAGGATTACCTAATTTTATAGCAACCCCACATAGTATTATTTTCTGCTATTTTACATCAAGTGAACAAACTATAGTTAAAATACCTTGCTTGCTTTAAATATCTGATATTTAAATATTTCCATTTAATAACCATTTTTGTGTCTTTTCAATGATATAATCTGAACTTAAGAAGTTATCAATTTTGAAATATAAATGTTGGATTTGATAGAATAAAGATTGGCTGTTGGGAGACCAGCTTTTTGGCTATTAAAAAGTTGTGAGAAAGAATCAATAACAGATTCAACTTGAGTCAAAGAGAGGTAGGAAGAGATTATGCCTGGGAGGGATGTCCAAGGAGAAGACAGACCTTACACACTAGATGGGTAACTGACAAGAAGCAGTGTGAGTGGATGGTTAAAGGTTCTGTCACTGGTGGGCAGTGAACTCAGGAGAGAAGCATATTTGAGAGAAAGCCGGCACGCTCCTTGATTGCGGATATATATATATGCCTTGAGATAATGAGGCAACCAAACATTATAATGTCTCCTAATATCGTCCTCACGGTGTCAGAGCCCATCTAGAGCCATCCAGCCACAAATCTGTACCTTCAGAACACACCTCTCCTCTGTCAGCCAGTTCTAAACTCAACTCAAAGTTATTCAAAGTTATACTGGAATCAAGTTACACTGGATTCAAAATTAAACTTTTGGATCAAGTCAACATCAACAACGTAGCCCCATTTTTCAGTGACATCATGACTGTGCCTAAACCTCCGGCCCATTTTGCAGCGCCACTGCCCCCGCTGTTCCCCTCGCCCCCCATTCATAGTGACCAGCCATGGTTGACCAGATGTTTGCTTGTTTTTCCTTAAACAAATCAACTGGAATGCACTCAGCTGACACCCTTCTTCTGTGCTATATGCCATTAAACCACATGGGAGAGCCTGGAAGATATGAAAGCACTTTAGCTGCTCTTTCATCATTCTCTCCTAACTAATCTTCAAGCATTTGGTTCAATAAAGTTTTATAGGGCCCTGGATTAATTGCCTAAACTTGGTTAGCTAATCCCTTCACTAATATCCTCAGAGTACACTCGCTTTAGCCTTTGTCAAATTTTAACCGTGTGTGTTAAATTGTAAGCTCCATAAAAGCAGAGATAATATATGTTTTTGAGTTCCCAAGTTTTAGCAAAATAACTAATACTTAATATGTATTGAATAAATATTTGTTGAATGATAAAGAGCCCATAAATTTTATGATCTTAGATCTAAAAAATTGATATTATCAAATCGTACCTAGCAGCAGAGTAAAAGAATTATTCATCATAACAAAAAAACATATAAATATTAATACACACCCTAAGTTGAAAAGCCTTTATAAATTATATAAGCAGGAAGAATAAATGTATTTATGTGAGATAGTTATGTACAAAAAGTAACAGAAAACAGAATTAAGTAGTAAAATATTAAAGCCTTTGATTACTGGGGGGGAAATGTCAAGGAAATGTGTACAATCACCACTTAATTCCACATTGTCTGGGAGAGTCTAGCCAGTACTATGAGATAAGAAAATAAAGTTTGCAATATAAATAATGCAAAAGAAGAGACAAACATAACCTTTGTTTGCAGTTGACATGACTGTATCTGCAGAAAGTTCAGAAACCTTAATGAAAATAACTTAAATCAAAGGAGAATTTGGTAAAGCAAATACAACATGTAAAAACAATCTAAATTATAAATATATTAGCCTCACATCCTATCCTGGTGTGTTAGGAGGTCCCCCCTGTGTGACCTGAATGTAGGGTGCATTTTCAGAGCCGCAGATGAGCTTAAATAAAGCATCGTTACGAATAGCACTGTTTGGGTGCTGATCATGAGTCAGGAATATTGCTAATTGTCTTGTCACTATTAGCTCAGCTGGCTCAATCAACACTACACTTTCTGACAGGAATTATCTTTCCAAATAAAGACACCAAGCCCTAAAACGTTTAAACAATCCCTGCAAGATCACCAGACTGTCTGAGAGCAAGAAAGCAGGGGCATTTTCTTGAATGCACTGTTCGTCGTGAAATGAGGGATGGACCAGGAGAGAAATATTGGCTTTGAGGTTTGTCCCAGCTTGGATGGGGGCCACGGGGTTCCAATCACTTCCCCTGGAAATGCATCTCACCCAACTGGCTTCCCCTGAAGGCCCATCGATGCTTGGCCGGGAAACCTCAGGGTGGCGGTGAAAAGAGTGTTTTGCAGAGGCGTGTTATTAAGCAATCGCATGTGCTGCTGGGATGTCAGCCCGTGAAATAGACACTCACACCCGCCTGCTGGCGGAGGACAGGCATGAAGAGCAGCAGCACATTTTTCTTGTGTTAGTGTTTCATTTCCTTCTTTTCTCTGAAGCCTCTTTTGGACACGGAAATGGCCTAGTCCCGTGGTCGGCAAACATGCTGCTCTTTGGCTCCTTGAGTGTGGCTCTTCCAAAAATACCACGAACAGTGCCATTGGAACTTCGTGGCCCATGCACAGAAGTTGGTTTTCGGCTCTCAAAAGAAATTTCAATCGTACTGTTGATATTTGGCTCTGTTGACTAATGAGTTTGCCGACCTCTGTCCTAGAGCATTTATAAAACAACGGTCTACGCTGTGTGTCTGATTGCCCTGGAAGAGAGTAGAGAAAGGATGTCTGAGTCCCAGGGAGGTGGTGGTGCCTTGCCCTGCATCTTGGGATGGTTGCATGGGAATTTTCAGCCTTTTTGGCTCAATATGGGGCCCATTTTCTGAGTGATTTTATTCCAGAGCTCCTCGTTGTTAGCCAGGGCTGTTATGGAACCTAATGCCAGCTAAAGTTTTCCCTTTGTCTATCCCAATCCCTCCCCTTCCTTCCCATAGGGATCGGACCCAACTGGGCTTCGTCATAAACTCCCACATCCCAACCCCCACTGCATGCCTCCCGCAGAGGCCCATTGGTGCCGATGATTACAGGCATCTGGAGCCAGATTTATGGCTGAGTTGCTGACACTAACTACTCGCCGTTCACCAAACCAACACTCATTCCATTGATTATCATCCTTCCCATTTTACAAATGAGAAGATTGGGTTTCAGATTATATGACTGGTTCAAGATTAGCTAATAAATCACACTGTTAGGTCTCAGATTTCCATTACAGAAGCTTTTTTTTTCTTTTTCTTTTTTTCTGCCACACTGTTTGCTGTGTAATGGTTTCTCCCAAGGAGATCTTCAGAAACTTAGCAGTTACACAAATTTATTGAATTCCTGTTGTATTTTGCCACTCTGTACATGTTTTTACAGATTTAATTCTTGCCTCCGTTTATTCATTTGAACATTTGATTGCTTTCAATTTTAAAGGCAAGGACACACACACACAAAAAAAAGAGTGGCCAGATGTTCTATCCCTTGATGCTTTTGTTCCTGCAATGCTTTCTGGGGACCATTTCACCTCAGATAAGCAAATACCCACTTTTCTTTCAAGACTCAAATCGCACTATGGAATTATGGGATTGGATATTTCTTATGCACTCTAAGTACATCAGGGCAGTATCCTTGTGTGATTTATTTTCTATTCCCACCACTAAGAAAAGGATCTGAAGCCAAATTATTATAAAGAAAAATTACTTGAATGATGTATTTTGAAAAATGAATGGCAAGAGGGGTAGATGCTGTTGAGGTGGTTAATTGCTCAGCATAGAAGGAATTGAATTCCTCATAGTGCAATGTGGGCCCATATTCATAAGAAAGAATAAACAGATAAGCACAAATCAACAAAATATCATGAAAGGGGCAGTTGCTTCTAATAGAGTGGTTAGGAAAACTCAGAGGAGCTTATTTTGGCCCTGTGATGTGATAGATAATTAGGAGTTTACTGGAGACATAAGGGGAAAAGGATAATTTAGCAGAAAAATAGCTTTTAAGGGTTTTTTTGCTAATATATTTGGGAATGCAGGACTTCTGCTGTGACCGTAAGGCTGGTTTTCCACACGGTTCCTCTGCTGCGCCTCCCGCACTTCCACGCCGGGGTTACATGGAGAATAGCTACACTTACTGAGAGCTTCAGTTACATGCCAATAGGACATACAGATATAGAGATTATACAGACAAGGAACGGACAGATGATGGTGATTAGATACTTATATAGATTCTAGATACATGGGCAATGTGTTTTAATCGATATGCCAGCTTTACATTTAGGGGCCATAGCTTTATTGTGCCTGTATCCACCCTTTCTTTTGTTGTTTTATCTATCTACTAGAGGCCCAGTGCATGAATTCCTACACCAGTGAGGTCCCTTGGCCTGGAGCACGGGATCAGGCTGAAATTTCCTTTCTGACATCCTCTGAGGGGTCCCTATTGCAAGAGGTTGCAGGCCAAGCCAAGGGTGCACAAGCAAGGCCAGTGAGGGATGTGGGAGGTTGGCCAGCCAGGGACTGTGGGAGGGCTCCAGGGCATGTCCAGCCTGTCTTTCTCAGTCCTTATTGGCCAGGCCTCAGCAGCAAGCTAATCTATTGGTTGGAGCGTCTTCCCCCTGGTGATCAGTGCATGTCATAGTGACTGGTTGACCAGGTGAGTATCTGCACCCTGGTGGTCAGTGCATGTCATAGTGAGCAGTTGAGTAGCCTTAGCATATTACACTTTGAGTCGTTGAATGGCCAACCAAACACTTAGCCTATTATTATATCTACACTGATAAAAGAGAAATATGCAAATTGATCATACCTTCGCAACACCCACCAACCAATCAGGAGTTAGTATGCAAATTAACAAAACAAAGATGGCAGGATAATTTGCATATGCAGGTGCCCAATGGGATCCTTGTGTTGCCGCTATGGCAACAACGTAGGCATTCTGCACTGCCCAGCCACTCAGGGCCTCTGGGCAGCGTGGGAAGGCAGAAAGGCGGCTCAGGCTGGAGCAAAGTGGTGCCAGCAGCCAGGGGAAGGAAGGCCCATTCTCGCACAAATCTTCATGCATTAGGCCTCTAGTAGGATATATAATGGGCTATCTATTATATGGAACTGTGAATCGATGATTTCTTTTATCTAAATCCTACTTATGTGAATATATACTTTTATCATTAATGGCCATCAGAGCTATTTCTGCTTTGGGCCTAATGTGGGTAATGTTGCCATAAGCACTTCCAGAGCCTGTGTCCTAGGAACATGTACCTCTTTCCTATTGGCTACATGGAAGCATTTGAATGTCAGAGCCAGTGGCTGGGATATCAGCAGGTTTATGAGGTGGTGCCACATTTTCCTAAAACATTACATGAAATTGTCCTTTTATCAGCAGTCTCTGAGCAGTGTGTCATTACTCCGTGTCATGGCAACTCTTGGCATTGACGGGTTTATTCCGCAGTCGTGAGTTTTAGCAGTTGGTTGAGCATGTGGTGTGTTATCTGGTGGTATTCCTGTGGTTGCTAACGGGATTGACCACTTTTCTCACATGTTTATTTGACATTTGCATTTCCCATTTTGTGAAGGGCCCCTTTTCCTGATAGGATGCCTATTGTTTTATGATTGGTTTGTAAATTAAATTATAGAATCTGAAAAAGAGATGTAGTTACTCTTACGGGAACCTTCTGATGGGCATAAGCTCTTACTTTGGTGAAGGCGGGCTTATCAGTCTTTTCCTTTCTGGGCTGATAGTGCACGTCGCCTGTGGTGATGCGTCTCCCTTTCCTGACGTCATACGCACCTTGCCTTGAGGTTGCACCGAGAGACAGTGGCCAAACCACAGGCAAATATGAGTGTGAGGAGTTCCAAAGACTGACTTTGCACTGCCAGCAAGATGCTGGTCCCATCTAAAAATACAGGCCCCGCCCCCCAAAAAAATCCACCAACCCAAATTGCATGCTCTGGAAATATGGCGTGGTCATCCTCAGAGCGGTGCAATATACAGAGTATGAGTTAGATCTCTGTCACTTCTTATCAATGAGCGGGACGTGCCTCGGATGACCCGGGAGGAATAAACAAGTACTTCAGAGCGGCCGTCTGCTTAGCCACGTGGAACGGATCTGCAGCCTCGGGCAGCGGGTAGCGCTCAGTAAATTATCTTCGCCGGGGAACTAAATGGCGCCTTAACGAGCTCATTCACCTCACACGGATGAGCAGTTCACATCAGATAACAGATCCTTCACCCCCACGACCCGCCGGCTGCTATCATCTCGGAGATTTGTCACTGTCCTCTCGCCTGTGCTCTGGACCAGGTGGGGATTGGAAGGCTGTGGGAGCACAGACAGAGCTCCCTCTGCCAAGCTCCCAGACCGGTGTGCATACGGTGGCCTGCTTCCTGGGCGAATAAAAAGGGAGCTCGGGAACGCTTGGCGGGAGGGATGGACATGTCACATTCTCCCTTCCTGTAGCCCGGCACCGCGCTGTGCTGTGGTGGGGGGACGCTAAAAAAACAAACAAAGCACCTTTAGAGTTCGGATATTAAAAGGAGTAAGTTCAATCCAGTGACATGTGTTTTAGATATCTGTATGTAACAGGATGCTTTACATTTAAAGCGCTCTACTTATATACATCAAACATGCCCACGCATTGTCTAGATATGTTAATGTGTTTACTCTCCAATGAACAGATGGTACATATCATTAGCCCAGTGTTAAATATGTAGAAACTGAGGTTTTGAGACGTTGCTCATGCTTGAATTCACACAAGTGAAAATGGTAGAAATGGGCTCACACCCACATTGATCTGAAGCCCGTGCTCTAACGCTACGCTGGGGCACTGGACCTTAGGGCTTAGGGGACTTAGAGCAGAAATGTAGCAGCTTAAAGAAATTCAGAACATGGAGGTCGACTTGATGCTTAGAAAACACATTGCTAATCTTGATGCTTAGAAAACACATTGCTAATGAATTCTAAAAATAACAGCGAAGTGAGAACAAATGTTAATAAACCCGTTTCCACAAATGAAAAATGGGCTACATACATTTAATACGTTGAACTGACCACACACCAACTCAAAATTAAGGCAGACGATCACTGAAGTAGTTTCTGTGGACAGTAGCATTTTATGAGTCGTTTAGATTTGGTCTTTACGGCAAAACCAGCGAGTTAGTAACCTTATTCCCCAATTTACATCTGGGTAAACTGAGGCAGAAAGAAGCTAAGTGAAGGCCTGAAGGTTATAGAGTCAGCCTGTGGTGAAGCCAGAGTGTGAAGCCAGGTGCACTCGGTGTGAGTTCAGATTCCCCCTCTGCACGTTCCTTTCGGTAGCTTCTTCATTGAGGTGCAGACCTGCTGAAGAGCTCATTGTGAGGCTGTGAAAGGCGTGGCCACAGGGAGCTCAGAGGTGAGGCTGGGCTGGAAGGCGCCTCCACAGGCTGTGCCTTGGCAGGGAAATGCTGGGTTTGAATATTTTTATTTGTTTCAAATTGACTGACGTATTGGTTTCACATGGGCAGGAAGGTGTGTAGCCAGAAGTCCGTGTTGGGTTGTGTGATGCTCAGAATTCCATCCAGAATCGCTCTGAGGCTAATGACTAATCTATATCATAACTGTTAATTTTATTCACATCATCATCTTTCTACAAACGTTTATCGCTTCCCTTTGTTTTCTCAATCCAACCTGAACTTCCCAGGGAAAGCAGGTTTTTCAAGTTCTTTTACAATAAAAATCCCACTTTTTCTTTGTCTTTCCTGAGAGGTGTGACTCTTTCCTGGACCGGATAAACCAGCTTTCCCTCCTGGGCATGGAGACCTGGCCATCCTATTTCTGCAGGAAATCCTCTCTGACCTGGAACAAGAGGAAAGAGCCCAGCTTGTGTGGCTGAAATGACTGGCAGCCCAGCTTCTGAATGTAATTAAAAATTGTCCTGACATGTATGCAGGACTATTGGGGAAGAGAAGAGGAAAACAGGGATTTTTCAAAGGAGAATGTTGGTTCTAAAGTTTGGGAGCTGGGGGAGGAGGGAACGGAGAGGAAGATGGGGGCCCGGAGGCGGAGCTGGATCTGTGCCCAGGGGTGTGAGCACCAGAGGCAAGTGCTCTGTGCGGGGCTGGCAGGAGGGCCTGGGGCGGAGCCTCACTGGAGCTCCACGCTGTGATGGATTAGTCATTAAAGAAACAGGACGAGAGCTTGGCATTCGCCTGAGCCCAGGTCTTCCGCAGCTTTTCAGGCGGCAGAGAAACTGACCCTACTGACAGTGCAGCCACCGAGCAGTCCCTTCAGGAGCAGGGGGTGGAGAATGCCTCCTATAGAGCCCTCTGGCACTTTCTGAGAATGCTGCCGGCATCATGGCCCCGCCCCACGTTAAAGATACTCCCCCACGTTAAAGATACTCCCCCATGTTAAAGATACTCCCCCACGTTAAAGATACTCCTGGAATGAAAGGAGGCCCGCATCCTCTAAGAGGGAAGGGATAGTTCTTCCATTCTTTGTGGCATTGCCGTGGGCATGCGTGAGCCCCCAGAGCTGGGACGGTGCAGTTACAGCACAGGACCCACGATGCATGTGCTGTAATCACCATCCCCTGCTCATTGTGGGGATGGGAAAGGGACAGGTGCATTCCTGTAAAACCACCATGCGCCGGGCTTTGCCACAGTAACTCTATGGGTTTCATTCCCTCTCCTGTGTTAAGTGATCAGGATTACAGTGAGGTGGATATCTGCATCTCCATTTTTTAAAACAGAATGAGTAGATGCTCATAAAGGTTACAGGACTGGCTTCTGATCACTCGCACAGCAAGGCACACGCCAGGATCAAACACCGCTGGTCTCACATCAAAGCCTCCTCTTTCATGATGTCACCCTGGGTTTCCTGTGCTAATTCAGTGTCTTCAGGCAAATCATGTAACTGCTGTGGACTTCAAACCACACATATGGGGACAAGCACAGTGATTGCCCGCTACAGTTTCTTGTTGGCTTGCATTTCAGTGCAGGGCGAGGGGGCGGGCTGTCTTTGCACGTGCATCTGTGACTTGTCTCACGACAGCTGTGCTTCCTGTGTCGTCAGCGTGAGTTCCGCCCATGGCTCCACCCGCAAGGCCGAGGTCCCTGAAATCAGGGCAAGCTGTGTTCTTGGCATTGCTGGGCTCAGCATTATTAAAAGGACACGGATACCCAATTCACAGTACCCTTCTGGTTTGATTTTTGGCAACTTGCTATTTCATACAGTACAAATAACCCTAAAATTAAATGGCATCCACTTACAATTTTATAGCAATTGTGCACATAGTCTTTGCCAGATTTCCCAAAATAATTTCACTTATAATTAGTATGTAATTTCCCGGCATAAATAACACTCCAATTAGAGGGTAACCTGCAATTATAATATACTCACAGGCCAGGTGTGTGTATGTGAGCGTGTAGATATGAGTGAGCTGAGGGGGTCTGAAAAACAGTGTGTCTAGTAAAGAAAATGAGAGGGATTATGTGGATTTAATTTGTAAACAGTTTTCAGTGCTATTAAAGAATAAGGGAAATTAGATCAGACCTATTCATTGAATTCCTATATCCATATATTCTACACAGCAGTAGCACTATTTACAAGATGACAATAACAAAGACATGTCACAAATATATTACTCATCACAACTGAACAAGCATATAACACCAGATGTGCAAACAAGATATGGCCTCTGGGTGAATAACACTCGTAATCTGTTTGGAGGATAGAAATGAGATCATCGTGTAATTTAAGCATTGTGGTAGAATCTCTCTCCTAGATAGAGATTTGGAGGCTTGTCAGTAAATTAATCAAAAGTCATAAAAGCTGAGCCGAAACCAGTTTGGCTCAGTGGATAGAACATTGGCCTGCGGACTGAAGGGTCCCAGGTTCGATTCCGGTCAAGGGCATGTACCTTGGCTGCAGGCACATCTCCAGTGGAGGGTGTGCAGGAGGCACCTGATCGATGATTCTCTCTCATTGATGTTTCTGGCTCTCTATCCCTCTCTCTTCCTCTCTGTAAAATAATAATAAAAAAAATATATTTTTTTAAGAAAGTCATAAAAGCTGAGCTTGAATTTCAATTCAAAATTTCCAAATTAAACATGTATATTCTTATAATAACACCCTTTAAAAATATGAATCAAAATATTTGGAAAGGAAATGATTTAGTTAACACTTCCTCAGGCAATCAAGAAGTTCCCCTTTGATGTCTACAGTCATATACACAAGACAGGAGGAAGGAGCTTGCAGGTTAGCAAGGGGAAGGAGAGAAGGAACAGTGAGGGTGGATACAAAGCTATGTGCACTTTAAGGTGCTTCCTGGAAACATTAATGAAGGAAATACAGGAAAAAACCATTTTTTCCCATTGTACTAAGAAAAGTCATCCTGCTGTCAGTTAACAAAAACAGATATGAGAAGTGACAGATAAAGAGTTGTGCAGGGGTTAATGTGCCTGAGCACATGTCAGCTTCCCAGAAAGAGCCAGAGAATGACACCCAAGGAGGACAGTGGCTCAGGCTGGGAGAGTATTAGGTGAATTCTAGACTGAGTGTCATCCCAGGAGGATTTGGTCAGAAAGACATTTCTATTCCAAAACCAACATCTGTTCAGTCCACAGGCTGATTGATTCTAAGGGAGGGTATATTTCCTTCCACTTCTTAGTGGTTTGCCTTTCATTTGCTTGTGGCCATAATTGGGTGGAATCGTTTATTTGTTTGCAGTTTCCTGGTTGTCACGATCACTTGTGACCATATAAATATGAGCCTGCTTATTAGGAAGCTTGAATCCAGCACTAGCTTTATCTGTACAAGTCATGAATTCAGGCAGTGGATAATTCATTTTAATAAAATTCACATCGGGAAAGTTAGCACCAAAGACACCTGGTGTTCTTGGTATATTATCATATGAATATGTCAAATGTGAGTAAAAATAGATGTTTTCCTCTTTAGGCTGATTGAAATATGCCACAATAAGGGTAAAATTAATGCGTGCTGTCATTCAAGGAATAAGACATTCCGGGTACCATTGGCAAGCTTGTTAAAGCCAACAATGACACTGACCGCCCATCCTGGCCCTTGACAGGGGTCTCCACTCCTAGCACATGAGTGCCCTGGTGAGTAGGCGTGGCTCAGCGGTGCTCGGCCAGCAGCACACAGTGAGTGGATTTGAAGAGTGTGGATGTTGTCATTCAGGCAACACTCGTGAGAATTTCTAAGCAGAGTCAGACAACTCAGATCAAAGAAGGTGGAGTAGGAACCAAAAGCAAGGACTCAGCAGGGGCCAGGGCCATGGCCGTCTGGGACACGCAGGATGGACTTACAACCACTGGACAGACCTTGACAAAGGAAACGGAAAGAGTAACAGGAGGCAGATGGGACGGGTGAGTCTCCAGGTGCAGAAAAGTGGTTCTATCAGAACCAGCAGGCCTGTGGAGAGAGAGCCAGCGGGTAGACTCCAGTGGACCAGACAGTGTTTGATGGCCAGTGACCGTTCATGTCACCAACTTAAAGGAGAGTCCCCATGACTGAAAAGATCATTTTTAGGGTGTGTTCCTGTCTCAGAATCAAGAAACTCCAGTGCTGTCTCTCTCTCTCTCTCTCTCTCTCTGTTTTTCTTTTACTTTTCTCAGGAAAAAAATGGCACAGAGTTACAGACTGTGAAGGAGATCATGAAACTCTCTGTTATGTATGTGCACACACACATGCACCCACACACATGTGCATGCAACTCTGAGTATAAATATAATTGCAAAGTCTCTACATATGTGCAAGAAAAAAAATAGGACTCGAATAGGCAAGTGGTAAAGGATTAGTGCAGAGAAGAAAAATACAAATGCTTAGTTGCATATTGAAAAAAATGTGCTCAAAGGAATGAAAATTAGAACAATAATGAGGTACTGTGTTCTAGCCAAATCTAGCAATTGTTCTGTGAAATGAAAAACCGGCTAAGTGTAAATTATCACTAGTTACTTTGGAGCAGTTTACTCTTAAACCCATCTCAATAGATTTTAAAAAGTATACACACACTCACACACACATATTGATTTAGTAGTATTGATTTTTGCAAACTAATCTAAGGAAATGCGAATGAAGAAAAAGAAATAACCCAGTATGTGAAGATTATTTCAGTGTTACATATATTGTGAAAAATGAACAGCATATGAAATTTAGCATCTGGAAGAATTTGTTTATTTTATAGTACAAAATTATCAAGTTATCTCGAGCAAGCTATTCAATCTCTGAAGCCTTATTTTCTGATTTGTAAAACAAGAAAAATGTTACCTGTTTAATAGTATTTGTTAAGTAAGCACAAATTGATAATATGTATAAAACACCAAGTGCGGTGAATATACTAGTCGTTGGTTGAGAAATTGTAGCTTTTGTTATAACTAGAATCATAATTAAAATTATGTTTATGTAGTACCAAAAATGAATTCCATTATATAATGTTAAATAAAAATAAATCAATAGAATAAATGCCCATGAATAAAAAATTTAAAAAAAGGAATTCTTCATTATCACCACTGCTGTATTTGGGTAGCTGTGTTTACACCTATTTTCCAAATCCCCTGTGGCATTATACATCACCGGGCGCTTGACACTCTTAGGCTAGCTAATGCATGTGAAAGCAGTTCACAAAATGAACAGTGTCATTCCCAAATCAGGACTGATGATAGCGATTATTTCAATGAAGTGGGGAAGACAGGGGACTTGCAGTGCTAAATGAGCGTGCCCTCGCACAACACGGAAGTGTTTGATTCATGAACTGAACAGTGAAGAGTTGGGCTTCCTCTCCCCGTCCCTCCCTGGGGGAGACGGTTCCTGTTTCGTCAATGCCTGTCTGAGGCTGGTGACTGAGTCTGAACAGGAACCCCCTGAGACCTTGCTGAGTCATAAATCTGAATATTCTGGGGACCAAATGAGGACGGTTTGTGAGCACGTTCAAAATGCATAGAAGGAGAAATGGGAATCTATAATAATAAAAGCATAATATGCTCATTAGACCAGAAGTCCTTCCGGATGACCTTCTGGATGAAGCTGGGGCTGGGAGGGAGCCGGTGCCAGCAGCCAGAGAAAGGAAGGCCTACTCTTGCACGAACTTCATGCACCGGGCCTCTAGTTTGCTTATAGCGGCTCACGCTGCCACTGGCTTTGTTTGAGGCACCTGTGGCTGTGAACAAGGGCTTCCTCAGGTCACTAGAGGGTCAGAGCAGAGAGAGAGTCCTGAGCAGACAGAGGCTGGCCACTGGTGGTGATACTGAGTATATCTGTTCATGAACCAACGAGTGTGAGAGATGGTACAGAGTCTGGGTGCCACGCAGACCTGGAAAACAGAGCTGCCCTAGGACCCCGGGGGTGACAGAGGGAATGCTGGCGCTACAGTTGGCTACTTACTGGCACCTTCCCATAAGGCATCTGTGATGGGGTGTCTTGTATACACATACTTTCTGTCATGGAACTTTTCTCACGATTCACTTCCTGCTAAGTATTTTAAGGATGATTTTTATTTTATTTTAATAAAAGCAAGTTTTATCATATTACACTCTTATTCTAGAAGCTCGGGAAATATTTTTAAAGAACAAACAAAGGAAACAAGCAGTACCCCATGAGCCCAGCAATCAGAGATCCTCGCCAGCAGTTCCGTATAGACTTTTTCCGGTGCATTTTTGTTGACAGCAGGCATCATCTTCCACTCGTTCCCTGCTGCTTCCTTCATTTCAGAATAACTGCAAACCCCCATCTGGCCAAACAGCCAGGCCCGGAGCCCGGGCGTGGACGGTTCACCACCGGCACCATGAAGTCGCCCCGCAGGCCTCTGCCAGGGGCTGCTGCTGGAGCAGAAACACTCCTGCTGAGCAGAGACCCAGGAGCCTGTGGGGCTGCTGGTGCAACTGAAACCAGTAAGGAGTGGGGAGAGCCTTGCAGAAGTCGCCTCCCTGTGCCGGGCCACGTCCCAGCCCTCCCCTAGCACCAGGCAGGATGCACAGTGGTCCCTTATCCCAGCATCTCTGGTGTATCATCTCCTCCCGCTATTTCCATCATTGAGTGGCCAAAGATCATTGGGAGAAGAAAGTCTGTGGATTGTTAATAGAACATCTAATTTGCTTAAACAGTTAGCATTTTTCTCTACATGATTTTTTCCTAGAAATATTTTGATATAAGACTTTGGTTAATTTGCTTAAATATATGACAGTTAACCAAAGTAAATGATCTTCCCTATTAAAAAAAGAAGAAGAAGAAAATTGGATTAAGCAACAATGTCCTTGAAAAATGAAAACATGTGCAGATGAATATAGCTAGCTGACAAGCCCTCAGCAGAATAATTAAGAGAATGGGTAAATGAAATTACAGATTCATTTAAATGTACTTGGAAAGTGTGTAGCATATCTAGACTCTGCCAAATAAAAAGGAGAGTGAGAATAAGTATACTAAATAGCATGTGTGTGTACATGCCTGCACACACACACACACACACACACACACATCCTTCTTCAGTTCTTTACAATATAGGGCATGCCCTTAAATGGTAAGTTAGTTTTTCATTATTATACACGTTTTGCTCTTATCAAAATTATAAGTCAGCATATCTTCAATTATTATGTAGGTGAATTTGGAGCTCTTAAAAACAATTTTTCTTGAGATTAAATTAAAATTTTTGCTCATCTTTTCAAGTTGAAAGCAGAACTTATTGACCTCAATATTGAATTTCCTTTCTTCGCATTTATGAAGCTAAACATCTTTCTGAGCTTCTGTTTAATAAGTCACTTACTAGAATGTGACATGATTGTTAAAGCTTTTTCTTCCCTTTTATAATCCCAATCCATCATCTATGACGATGCTTTGTTAGTGTGGGGAAAGCTCACAACAGGAGAAAGGAAGGGCATGAGAGATGCAGGAGCAAGAGAAGCAGAGCAAAGGATGGGGACCGGCAGGCTCCATTGTATGTGAAAGCAAGCCAGCTGTCCTCAGCCTTCCATCTCGTGTGCAGCATGTCAGTAATGGGCCCATGATGTGTCACCATGCCCATTTCACAGATGAGTAAGATGCATTCAGAGACAGAAGACCATGGTTTCTTTAGTAACAGTGGTAGTCACAATCTGAAATCAGACATACCACTTACAGGCTTCCCCGTCAGCCTGCTTTTAACGAAATGTAACAGGCCCTTGCTTTCTGATGAGCATTGCTTTCAGCAGTGAAAACACACAGTTATTCAGACGAACAGTAGGAGGAGTATATAAAGATCCCATTTCTCCTACCACTTCTACGCGGCTGCATGTCCTGATCTGCAAAATGAAAGGCTTTGAGCACTAGAAGGTTGTGTTTTGTGGCCAGAGGTTTTATAGGGAAGAACCTGGACCGTGTTTTGTGTGCCTTGCAGCTCTATAGGGATCCTGGTGGGTTTTTGCCCCCAGGATATATTTTAAAAACTTTATTCATCAGTAAATATGCTCTAGACTACCTGCCAGATGATAAAAGACATCAGCACTGTCTTTCAGGAGGCATAGGTCTACACTGGGAAGCGTTATAACAAGGAGAAGAAAGAGAAAGAAAAGAAACAAGTGTGACTTGAGGTTGCCATGGAGCTCAGGGACAGTGACAGTCTATCTCCAGCCAGCTTCAGGTTGCCATAGAAAGTAAATATTTAAAATATTTAAATATTTCATCATAGTGAGCCTTTGACATCCAGTGTGCGATTTGCACTTATAACACATCTCCGTTCAGCCTGGCCATATGGTCTACCAGATTGCACAGCACAGCTCTAGAAATTTGGGATTTATTCACCATAGAGTGATGGAGCAGTTCTAACCGGAAGATGTAATTATTATTCCATAGTGATAAACAAACTATGTCACATCCCCACTTGTTTTTGTGCCAGAATTAAATTTTCCTCCTAATTGACTAGTAGCCAGGTGAGCATTACTGGGAATGTATTTCCAAACTCATGTATGAGCAGGGAGACACTGGATTCTGGTCAAAAGTTTATGAAAACCTAGTTTTAGGAATTACCGATATGTCTAATATGTGGCCTCTGAATCCTATTCCAACAGACACGGTGATAAAAATCTGACGGCCAGTGGATGGAGCAAACAAACAATAAAGATCCCTCATAATGGCACCCCCGCTTCCTTCCCGACGGGGGTCAGTGGTGTCTCAGTGTGTCCCGTTGTGCTATGGAATTCCCGTGTCCTCCTGCTTGGTCACCCGCTGATCTCAGTCTCTGCTCAGGACGGAGTGCCGGTGGCATGATGGTGGCATGATTGCTGATGATGCCGTGGACTGAAAAGCTGCCCAGCACCACGGGAGGTGTTTCTGCCACGCCGTGCTGTTGAAGCTGAAGGAGCAGCCCAGGGGCCAGGACACAGAGCAGAGATCCCACACGGGCCGTGCATCAGCAGAGGCTGTCAGCACACATGGGTCAGAAGCAGCCAACACTGATAGCCCCGTGTGACCTTGGTCACATCACTTAGCCTCTCTGAACTTGGGTGGGAAAAGCTACTAAACTGTATTTCATAGGCGCTCTTATCTTACAAGTCTGATGTTAAGAAAAAGAAAGAAAGAGAGAAAGAAAGAGAAAGAAAGAGAAAGAAAGAAAGAGAGAGAGGGGGGGAGATGGGGGAGAGAGAAGGGGGAGAGAGAGAGAGAGAGAGAGAGAGAGAGAGAGAGAGAGAGAGAGAGAGAAAGAAAGAAAGAAAGAAAGAAAGAAAGAAAGAAAGAAAGAAAGAAAGAAAGAAAGAAAGAAAGAAAGAAAGAAAGAAAGGAAGAAAATTCCATAAAGCCCTAACAATCCGTTTATTTCACGGCGAGGCTCAGGACAGCGTCCCACTGGCAGGACGGGAGAGGTCAGCAGGAGCCCCTGCCCTGGGGGGAGCTCAGAGGCCAAGGTCAGTGCACCCACAGCCAAGGCAGGGAGTCCTACATGCTGCTGCCTCCTTCATATGCTCCGCTCACCTAGCGTTGGGAATTGTTCTTGGCGCTGAGGATACAATATACCAATGACAGTGTGCTTGTCCTCCTGAAGAGCAGACAGATGGAGAGAAATGCATCCATGTTCTCTGCAGTCAGCAGTAACGAGGACCGTGAGGGAAGCTGGAGAAGGCAGTGAGGAGAATGTGTCAATGATGGGCGAGAACGGACCTCGCTGGATCTGAGCAAAGCATTCTAGGAAAGGAAAGGCTGGTACCATGTTCATGAAGAGCGGGAAGCTGGGGTGGGGCAGAATGAGTGCGGAGGTCCTACCAGGAAGTAAGAAAGGGAGAGCAGTGGGTTGCATTTCCATGGAATAGGGTTCTACACATTTTAAACACACTTCCGCCGGATCTGGTATGTTATTCCCAGAGGACTGGGGTTTTTGCAGGATAGCATGAAATACTCTATGTGAAAGCACAATGCACCTTAACAACATAGGAAATCCTGTAAAGGGTAAGCAATCAACTGGCATGCTTCCTGGATCCAGTCCCATTCTTTATGGTGAACAACCCGCCATCTACTCCTCTGCTGCCATCACTGAAGGCCTTCCAGGTGCACTGCAAGAGTTACCAATATTCTCTGCGTTACCCCAAACATCTGTCCTTAATTCTTAAGTGAGAGAACAGACACAGCTATTAGACGAATACCAAGAACATTAATGTTAGCCACTATTATTGTTTTCTCATTCGCTTTGTGAGCTGATTAAAATAAGAATGAATGAAATTTACAAGACCCTTGCTTTGGCTATCTGTCCCTACAGAGATGAGTGGGGATTGGGCTAAATGTCTTTGTACTTTTCTCCTTGATGATATGTGACAACCAGAAAGAAAAGAGACTCTTAAATACATTATGGTTATACTAGAGGGCCAGTGCACAAAATTTGTGCACTTGAGGGGGGTGCATAGGGGAGGGGATGTGTCTCTCAGCCTAGCCTGCACCCTCTTGCATTCTGGGATCTCTGTGGGATTGGGCCTAAACCAGCTGTCAGACATCCCTCTTGCAGCCTTGGACTGCTGGCTCCTAACCACTCACTTGCCTGCCTCATTGCTCCTAACCACTCTCCCTGCCTGCCTGATCACCCCTAACTGCTCACCTGCCTGCCTGATTGCCCCTAACTGCCTGACTGATTGCCCCTAACTGCCTCTGCCTCCACCCCATCGGAAGGACATCTGGAATGATGTCGGGAAGGTTATCGGCTGTCTGGTCTAGTTAGCATATTATGCTTTTATTATTATAGATGTCTAATGAAGGATGTGATCTTCAAGAAAGTGGATTCTATGGAGTCTCAATATTTCTCAATGTCTTTGAGCAAATTGGGTTCTTAAATTGAGAGTGAAAAATAAATGAGAATGATGGGGGTACTTGGTAGTAGATATATATGCCTGTATAGCCATCATAATCATTAGTATTCTTGCTCAGTTAGGTTTTGACATAAGAATAAAATATGTTTCTCTTACGGCAATATCATCCTACCCGTGTCTGAATTTTTACCATCAGTATGTGTTTTTGATGTACATGGAAGTACATTTTATGCACAAAAAGGAAATTGAAAGGTTAATTTGGCTTTAAAAAATAATACTTAATGCATTAATACTGCAAAATCAAAATTCTGTTCTTGTGCTTTTAAATTTAATTTACAGATTATATTATTTTCTGTTTATAAGTCCAGGAAACACTAACAAAACTTTTAGGTTGACCTTTACAACTTAATTTATTAAAGTCCATTACATGGTTTAAACTTTATTTATACATGTAATCTAAGTACTTCAATACTCTAATAAGCTAATCTTCCCAAGCACTTAAGCAACTTCCATAAATCTAATAAATCAAATTATAAGATGTTCTAATACTTTTCGCCAATGTAAAAAATTTTTTTAGACTATTCAACTTAGAATGTCAAGCAAAATCAAATTTTCAATTCCACATTTTAAATTGGAATCTGCTAGATATGCCGTGATTTCAAATTATACTTTAACATGCCAAATTCTCTTAAGTTATAAGTGATTAAAATGTCAAATGAGCCCAGTAACATGAAAATATTAACACCATGAATTATAATTCCCTTCATCACGTTCAGAACTGAGTTTATCTTTTCCAAGGTTGAACTACGCACTCACGCATGCAACTTCAGCGCCTCCCATGTGCCAGGCACCATGTAAGATGCTGGCCCTGAAACAGCGAGGAAACAAGATCTATTTCCCTAATCTCCTGACCACACAGCTCATTAAGCCTCAGGCTATTTCAGGAGATCACCAAGGAGAGAGAGCATCGCCGGGAGTGTGAGGAGGGAACCACTGTTCACAGCTCAGTCAGGAAAGACCTGGAACAGGGCAGCGAGCAAACACCTGGAGGAGAAAAGGAAGTTTCCTTCTGGAGGGAAGGCCACAGCAAACCCCCTGAAAAGCAAAGTGCCCGGATGCGAGAGGAACAGCCACAGGCCAGGGGGCGGCTGCAGGGGAGGCGCTCCTGGGGGAGAGGGTCCGGGCTGCATGGGGCTCCGGGTTCTGCATCCTGAATGGGAAGGACACTGAGCCCAGTGATCTGGGAGGAGGAGTGTCTGTCTTGTGACCTTGAGCAAGATAACGCTGGCTTCCAGGCAGAGATGAGACCCTGGATGTCTGGGGTGGGGAGTACGAGGGTGGAGCTGGGAGACACATGGAGGCTACTGCACCCACGGATCTTTGGGAGTTAAGGTCTCACTCTTATTGAAAACTACGATCTGCCTGCCTGTCTGATTGCCGATAACCACTCTGCCTGCCTGCTCACCCCTAACTGCTTGCCTGCCTGCCTTATCACCCCTAACCACTTCCCTGCCTGCCTGAGGAACTGAAAGTGAGGTGGACTATTCCTCTTACTGACTCCCCTCTTAATTATGGTCATGTGTTTGTGATCATCTGGATGTAGTTTTATCTTTCCGGGACCACATGATCTCAAGGCAGTTTTGGATTGGCTGTTTCTGTACATGTTTAGCATTCTCTGATTAGCCGGCTTGCTTTATTTCCATTTTCCTTACAGCCTGGCTTCGAAAGCATTCTGTGTGCAGCTTGGTGTGCTACCCCATGAGGTACGATGGTCTTCTCCCTGGTTTACTGTGGTCACTCTAATTTCCCTTTCCCAAGTGAAGAGCTTAAAAACTTTATTTCATTTGACAACGCACTGTGCGTCTTCCTGGGTATGTATTTTGCTTCATTTACACTCCCACTCTGTATTCTTAGTATGAACTTCTCTAACCTGCAGATAATTTTAGGTAATAAAATAAATAAATAACAAAGAATTCATGTAGAATTCATATACAGAGTTCTCATGTTTAACTTCTGCATCAGGTTTCCCCCCCATGTAGATATGCTGTTTGCCACTGAAATATTTAATTACTGTAAAGCTAGCATTTTTCAAATCTTTTCTGGGAAATTTAGGAGGCATCTTTAGAGAATGTACTCATGTTCCATCTTGCAGTGACCTAACGGAATAAGCAGCATTAGTATGACCTGGAAGTTCAGGCAGCAACGCTGAGTGGCAGGACTGGAGACACCCTCCTCCCTCCTGCACCCACAGCACCGGAGCTTCTGCAGGGCCTGGCGGTCATGTCTGACCCTCCGCAGAAGGAATGCAGCAGAGAGAACAGTGCGGGAGCCCTCCCGTCAGGCTGGCGCTTAGAGAGCAGACAGCCATTCTTCTCCACCTCCCCCAGGCAGCTCCAGCTGGGGGCAGCATTCGTGGGTTCCAGCACTTCCCAAGAAACAAAAGGAAACCTCTGATCACCAGCCTACTTCCCTTATCTGAGGGGTCTTTTTCTGTGCCACCCTGATTTCCAGATTTTGTGATACAGAACTTCAGTTTGGGGACGCAACGGCAAGACCAGATATCTTGTTTCAATGACTTTATTTGCACATTCGAGTATTCTGTCTTTTTTCCCCTATGAGTGCAGACATCCATCTGTTTCATTCGTTTTTTCTGTCCCCTGTGCCGAGAGGGTGCCCAGCATATAGAAAGCATTTAATAATGAGTATTTTCAACTCTTATTTGTATGAAGCGATGACATGTATGTAGTCCCCTAACTGTGAGTGCGTAGAAAATATATTTGTCCGGAGAAGGAAAACAAGATGGCAGGAGGACCTGTGATTTATTCTGTGCCCCTTAAGTCCCAGGCCCTGGGCTGCACATATTTATCTACGGCGCATAATCTAATTCTCATAACTGCCCAGCAGAGTAATCGCATTGAGAACTAGGAAAACATGAGCTTAGCTATGTTAGGTAAGCACTCCAAAGTCTCAGATTATAAATGGCAGAGTAGGGTCAGAATACAAAATCATTTTTCCTGGCTTGTACAGGTTTGCTGTACTGGGTTTCTAATTGGATCAACATAATGTCCCTACAACGCCATCTATCAGTTTGCTGTCAGAGACACCGGAGCAGGAGAGGAGCAGCAGCCTCCGCGGGCCACATGGCAGGGTGGGTGTGGACAGCGATTCTTAGCAAAGACCTTCAGGGCCAGGCTGGAGCCCCGTGCCCGCATGGCCTCATCTTAGCAAAGACCTTCAGGGCCAGGCTGGAGCCCCGTGCCCGCATGGCCTCATCTTAGCAAAGACCTTCAGGGCCAGGCTGGAGCCCCGTGCCCGCATGGCCTCATCTTAGCAAAGACCTTCAGAGACAGGCTGGAGCCCCGTGCCCGCATGGCCTCATCTTAGCAAAGACCTTCAGGGCCAGGCTGGAGCCCCGTGCCCAGTGGCTGGCTGTCCGCATGGCCTCATCCTCACCCCGTGGCTTACCGGAAACGCTGTGGCTGAGCCCACTCTCAGGAAAGTGGGGATTTTCCCTGTAATCTGTCTCTCCGGAGCCAGATGAGGGAGGGATCTGAGTGGTGTGCTTCCAGTGGAAGCTGACATGGAACCCAGGTCATAAATGAAAGAATCCCAAGAAACCTGCCCGAAGCTTATGTTCTGCAGTCTGTGTGCTCATGACGCCTTAGACCCGTGGTCGGCAAACTCATTAGTCACCAGAGCCAAATATCCACAGGACAACGATTGAAATTTCTATGACAGCCACATTTTTTAAACTTAAACTATATAGGTAGGTACGTTGTTATTAACTTAATTAGGGTGCTCCTACGCTGGCCTTTGCTAAAAACTCAAGGGGCCAAAGAGCCGCATGTGGCTCTTGAGCCACAGTTTGCCGACCGGGCCTTAAACCTTTATTAATCCAGACTTCAGAGATGCAGCCAAGAGACTCAACACGTTAGAGTTTAAGGCGTGGACAATCTCCGCACACGGCTCCAGGACGGGGCAACGTATCACAGGAATTATAATCTCCCTTCGTTTCTCTTCCATCCAACGGGAGAGAAGACTCATGGAGGATGCTCTTAGCACTCTGTGGATGGATGCTAACGAAAGTCTTGCCTCGGACAAAAGGAGACAACTGCAGAATCAAACACAGTAGCACAGGGCAGATGGCTCTGGGACAGCCAGGGTGGGTTGGGGAGGAGGGAGGGACACGCTTGGTGATGAAAACACAACCAGGGAATTCCAGCAGCTGCCGCTCTCCTGGTCTCACACAGACACAGATGAGAGCAGTTACTCACAGGGACATGGGGTACCTCTCCCTCCTAAACAATGACCTTCCTCACTGCAAATACAAATTCTGACGAATGAATTCCAGGGGACATTGGTCTGTAGATTCTTTATTTTGTTCTTTCCTTTTTTTTCTGTTCCTAATGGCACTCTCCTTTTAGATGTTACTTTGAAGAAAAAAAAAAAAAAAAGCACAAAAAAAAACCAAGCAAACAAAAAACAACCATATAACATCTGGAGCTGCTTAAAATCAATTTCTTTTCTCTTTTTATTTTTCTGCTCTATGACTAAAAATGGACTTTCCAATTTGCTCCCTTTCCTCCATAAAATAAATAAATAAATGCCATCTGGCCTAGCGGCTCAGTTGCCAGCGATCAGCCCGAGGCAATCAGATCTGCCGGAGAGTCAGTGCGGGAAATACGGTTTCCGGGAGGAACGCTCTCAGAGCCCTCCCGGTCCTGCGGCCGGACTTCCTGCCAAACTCCCGCCCGGTGCACACGCTCTCCATCCCCCAGGGACGGGGGAGACACCTCTGCCATCTGCACTGTGGCGCTTTGGCACCTTGACTCACCTTAATGAAGATGTCTTGCAACTCAGCTGTCCTCTCACCGTTCAGGAAACATGCTGACGTCTCAGAAAACCAGATCAGCACTCCTCTGTTGGGCTCTGGAGTTCCCCAGTGACTGCATTGTCAACGTGATCTTTTTCCCAGGGTCCCAGCGCCATGTTGGCCGCGGCCGTGGGAAACACACTCTCCCTAACGGACCCCAGGCTGTCAGGTCCCAGGTGGTATCGATTCACTGAGTCAGTCTCAGCAGGAAAGGATTACTTGGGCTGCTTGACTTGGGTACTATTTATTTATTTATTTTAATGTATTTTTTATTGATTTCAGAAAGGGAGGGTGGGAGAGAGCGAATCATTAATGATGAGAGAGAATCATTGATGGGCTGCCTCCTGCATGCCCCCTCCTGGGGATGGATCCCACCACCTGGCCATGTGCCCTGACCGGGAATTGAACCGTGATCACCTGGTTCATAGGCCGATGCTCAATCACTGAGCCACATCAGCCAGGTGATTTGGGTATTATTTAAATTAGAGCAATGGAAGGTTTAGAGCACCATGGAACCCTCGTTTTCCTTTATCCTAAAGCCAATAAGGCCTGACATTCCTATTCCCAGGACTGGCCCACTCGCTCCCATCTTCACTACCACTCTCCAGGTCCTACCCACTCCTATCCCTTGTCTGATTCACATCCAAACCATTCTGTGGTCTTTTATAGCCTGCACTCCTTCTGTAGCCAGTTTGGTCTTCTGAAAAGATACATCATACCAGCCCTAACTGGTTTGGCTCAGTGGATAGAGCATTGGCCTATGGACTGAAGGGCCCCAGGTTTGATTGTGGTCAAGGGCATATACCTTGGTTGTGGGCACATCCCCAGTAGAGGATGTTAAGGAGGCAGCTGATGGATGTTTCACTATCATTGAGGCCCTTCCTCTCTGTAAAAAAAATCAATAAAAAATATTTTTTAAAAAGATACATCATATCATGTTATTCTTCAGCTTAAAACAAGGCAGCGTCTCTACCTTGCCTTTAAGGATAGAATCCAAAATCCTAAAGGTTCTTTATGAGCTGGCCTGCCTCTCTTAGACCTTCTTGGTCCTCTCACCATTTCTTTCCACAGACTTGTCATTGGATCCGATAGAGCAAACACCACGTCTATTCTGTTCAACATTCTTAACTCAGACACTAACAGTGCCTGGTATGTAGTGATCATTCAGCAAATGTGCTTTAAATTAATTCAGATTGAAGGTTGACTCTTTCTACCATTAAAATCTCAGACAGTCTGATCATTCTTAGCCTCGACTTCTTTATAAGATGAGACAACTTGTTCCCTCTCAGAGTTTTCTTGGGAGGATTAAAGGAGAATGTGTTTGTAAAGCTCAGTTGGTTCCGCCCACAAGCACAAAATGTTGAATAAGTTATTATTATGCAAATATTTTAATACTAGTTCTTCCACCTACTACCCTTATGACTTTAGACAAATTCCTTAAGCTTTTCAAGCCTAATATCCTGATCTGTAGAGTGAGGTAATAATATCTCCTGAAGAGACTTGCTAGGGAGGCTTTGAGAAAAAAATATCGGCAGAAAGCAGAGAATTGCTCAGAGCCTTCAGGCTTAGACCCAATTATCCTTATTATCTTACTGTGCATAGATAAAACTGTCGAGCTTGCTCAAGAAATTAAATGACATCCTTATCAATCTGTTGACATTGATTGGCTTGATGACTTGAAATCATTTTAAGGATAAATGGAAATATGAGAGAACTGAGACGAATTCTAGGCAGTGATTTCATAGCTAGAGTGGCATTTTCACACTCCAGGTGTTTTGATAAGGGTTTTGAACACGGCAGAAGTATGAAAGGCAGTGGTAATTATAGTTGGGGAACTTGTATTATATTTATTAAATTATTTGGTTATAAATGTTACAACTAACTGAAACCTAAATTATTTGTTTCTGTAGGCAATGTTGTCATATTACTGGTACAGTACCTTTTTCTAAGGCAACTATACACAGCATACAGAACTTCCTTGTTTATTAAGATGTAACTGGAGAGAATTCGGTTAGAATTGTAGAAATTTTGAATGCAGAAATAGATTATCCATTATTTGTCAGCATAGTTTTCATGTTCATATTACAACCTGAACTAACAGACTACTATTACTTAAATTCATTTCATGGATCTTCTTTACTGATGAGAAGAATGTGAATTCAGTAACTCCTTTATTCAAAACATTTTTATGTGCCTGCTGTGTCCCCAACACAGTTGTAGTGACTGAGGATTGCCAGAGATGAGTAAGTCATTTTCTTAACAACAGTCATGCAGTTACTGGGGCTACCATTTAATTGATAATGATAATCAGATATGGTATTTTCTATTGTAGAAGTATTACATACGAACAGGTCCCTTCCTCTCGCCTCTCCTCCAGCCTCTGAGTCAGCCCACCTTGTTGCTTCTGTGTGCGACGCCCGGGCTTTCTCCCCTCCTGGAGCCTGTCAGAGTCCCGAGAGCCTGGGCGACACAGGGCCTGCTGCTTCCTCCCGCGGGAACGTGGCCCGGGTCTGTATGCCTCGCCGCCACCCAGCCTCCACTCCCAGCCTCCACTGCCTGCCGCTCGCTGATTTATCGCCCGCTAGTCTCTACAAAGAACTTTTCTCTCTCTGAATGATTACATTTTCTGTGATGCCTGCCTTATTTATGCGCTATCACTTATTTATTTACACACCATCCATTTCTTTTTCCTCATGTGCACGTCAGCTTCATGTGAAAAGGAGCTTCAGGAAAAGAGAGGCGTTAAAAACACAGGCCCTGGGGCCAGACCAATCACTCCCCGCCAACCCCCCTGCCCTGCGCTGATGCCTGGGGTCACCTCCTGATAGTTGTGCAGCTCTGGTTAGGCTATTTAACCTAAAAATGAATTAATTAGAAAGTGCTGCACTTAGAACGACGCCAGCACATAGACATTCTCCATAAATGGTATGATTACAGTTGTTACTCTCATGGCCTCGCCTATAAGAGTGATGGGCACACACAGGTGCTCCACAAAGATAAACATGTACCAGCTTCATGCCTGGGCCCCAGCCCGTGTTCAGCAAGTGGACTCTGCATGTCGCTGTACGATACGATTGCTCTTAAAACATAAGAGTACTACCATTGTTCATCAGCAGCCATAGCAACAGTTCCCAGTGTCTGGGTTTTGAAAAGGCGCACAGGAACCAAGAGCTGCCCTGTCCCCTGCTTCCTTTCTCTGACCTCCTTTTCTCCCTACACAGACACCCTCGGCCAAACAGCCAGGGACACAGGCCAGTACACCAGAGGCCTGTCCACGGCTCATGCTCCAGGGCAGATACAGGCGCCGCAGGCAGTTCCTGATCTTACAGAGACGGGGAAAGTGCTCAGGAATCTCAGGGCACTTAGGGAGTTCCCCATTCTCCCTAAGGGGGGCAGACTGTTCTCACTGAGTAGACCCCCGTGAGTGGCAGTGAGAATAAGAATGGAGAGTTGAAGAAAGGAGATAGGAAGGCGATTCCAAGAAGAGAGAAGAGGTTGCGATGGTTTTGAAAACTCACTCTTCAGGGCAGGGTGAGGTGTTAGGATGAGCTGCCATGGTTACAGGGAGTCAGAGCCAGGCTGTGGGGATTATACTCAATATTGAGGGTAGGTTAGCAGTTGGAATGGTCCTGGAATTGAGTTTTATAATTAAGTCAATGGGGAATATCAGGGGTTGTTTTTTTTTTGTTTCTTTGTTTTTAAATATGGGAGTCAATGATCATAATTGAATTAATTACTTTAAATTAATTATTCTAATTAACTCATTATAATTAAATAAGAATAGTGCTTTTGGGATGAGCAATAAGAGAAGTAAAGATAGCACTTTCATGATATTCATAATTGGAAAAGGGCTAAGGCCACATTAGTGAGGAAGAGAATGGAGAGACAAACTCGGCAGCTCTGAGGATGTGTCTGTAAGAGAGGGAGAACATTGAGCCTGAGCTGCACTGATTTATCTATTTTGGGGGACAGACTCTTTATGCAAGCTGTGTATACAACAAATACAAGGTTAGACATAGATCAGTGTACACAAGTCTGAATTTGGAAATGCTACTTTTGCTCTGTGAGACATTGATCTGTGATTTTTAGTGTATTAGTAATTGATTAACTGTTTCCCATGTCAATGTTAGTGCAAGAGTCTATATGTAGGGTAACCATATCAATTTGATTAAGCCGATGCTGGTTTTTGGCTTACCATCTTGGAGAAATTATCAATATCACCCCCTTTTCTTCACTAAACTATCCTAGTCTGAATCGTAAGTATATGGGTCCTACGTTGTAAGGAAATCCAGAGCCAAAGAGTTGAGAAATCTCTACTCTCATAGGAATATATAACCTCGTCTATGATGCAAACATATTTGAATATATTTTTTTTAAATGTTGCCAGAATGGGGGGGTGGGGGGGCGGGAATAAAGGAATAAAAATGGTCAGGATTCCGAAAGCAAGATCTAATTTTAATTCCTCCCTGGCATCAAGGGCGATGCTGCTGTGCTGTTGAGTCAGTAGATGGCACTCTCCCCAGGGCTCATTACTCCTGTCCTTCCAGAGGATGGCCGCCAGTGAGGAGAGTCTGACACACCAGGCGGCCCTGGAATCTGTACAAACACGTGCGCGATGCATCATGGTCTCCACTTCGAGCTGACCAACCCACGGCACTGAGGTGACGTGATGGTGAGGGGGGTTCACAGGCACTCCATTCGCTGGGTGGGCATGAGAAGCATTAACACCCGAAGCGATCCAGGAGGATGCTACAGTCAGCAGTGTCCAAAGCACCACGCAGATCAAGCAAAATCAAAATACTCCGACGGTCAGAGGCGACTGCATTAATAAGTCATTAAAGGAATAACCCAGCCAGGGCGGCTCTGTGTGTGGGAAGCGACAGAAAGCCGGTTTGGATTTCGCCTGGAGACTCTGTTCCTTCCTCAAAGAGAACCTGTCACTTCTGGCTGCGGATGGTCTGATCCAAAGCAGCACCGTTAGTTCCTGATCCAGTGACTGCCTGGGCACAGCCGTTCCTTTCCCGAGACATTTGCTGAGGCCCCGGTGCGGGCCCTGGGCCCGGGAGAGCTGAGGAGGGAGGAGCTGAGACCTGGATGATGCTTCCAGCGACTAAAACTGGACCCGCTTCCTGCCCGGGAGGTGTAGCCTTGGTTACAAGAGACAGGCAGTCCTCATCACAGCACAGATCGCCTCGCCCACTGCCTTGGTCGGTAGGGGCTCAGATGTAATTTGATTTAAAACAAATAGAATGACTAAGGTTCCATGGATCTCATGACTATTATAAGATACATTTTCATCATCTACTCAAAGAAAAACAAGATGTTTTTCTGGACCACAAACATTCTTAGAGAATAGTTTAGGAGAAAGACACACATAGCCAAATGCCACCTTCGGTTAAATAAGATTTGGCCCTGGGTCAGAGGGATGGGGAGCTGCAGGAGGAACCACAGTTGTGAACTGTCAGGTAGAAAGCAGGGCAGAGCAACCCGGCACTGGCTCCGACTGCTCTGAGCCAGGCCGGGAGGCCAGAGGGGAGAGGTGAGAACCGCTCCGAAGAGATGAACAGAAACACACAGAAGCAATAGTCCGCTCTTGCTACTGGCTCCATTTCACTCGGAAGGCCCTGCTAGCGTAAGGGCCGGTTCAAGTTATAAGCAACACTTTGCGATGTATTTATTAGTCCTTCCTTCATGAGGAATGAAGATCAGCTGCAGACTCCTGACAGCTGGGCTGGGTTAAAAGGTGAAGGGATTAAGCAAAACAAAACCAATAACAACAAAAATGCATACACAGACAACAGTGTGGTGATTGCCAGAGGGTAAGGGGTAGGGGAGAGATAGGAGAGGGTGAAGGGGAGGATGAATGGTGAGAGAAGGAGCCTTGACTTGAGATGGTAAACACACAATACAGAATGCAAAGGATGCATTATGGAACCGCACACATGGACTCGATCG
Source organism: Nyctalus aviator (assembly GCA_036971965.1). Lineage (NCBI taxonomy): Eukaryota > Metazoa > Chordata > Mammalia > Chiroptera > Vespertilionidae > Nyctalus > Nyctalus aviator. Next base: position 46,566,990 of record CM072935.1, on the reverse strand, counting down.
TTTTACTAACTCTTGCAACCCCAATACATTCAATTAAAAAGAAGAAAAAAAATGTCAAGAAGCCACTTTGTTCTAAATGGGCTACCTTTAACCACATTTGTTACAATCTATTGCTAATTCCAGGGAGAGGATGAAAATCACCCTTAATTGGCAGTGGCGAAGGAGTGTCCCCAGGACACCTCCTTCTAAGGAGAATGTAAGATTCTATTAGTGAAAATGACAGCGCAGAGCTGAGAGGAGGCAGAGCTGCTCTGATCTTTTGTCTAAAATGGAATAATTGATGAGAGAGAGAGAGGGAGACCAGCCATTACGTGAATTATTGATAATGGAACGTTCCTAATTACATCAGCCCTTTCCCGAGGAGAGAGGTCACGGGACACATAGATCCCCCGCTCCCAGTTTCGGAGTTTTTGACAAATAGCTGTAATTTAAAATACAATTATTAAAAGATAAGACAGATGTGAACAGCTTGTTTTTCTTTCCATGTAGAAGCCAGACAGGGACAGAGGTTTCGCTGTCCTGGTGGGACGAGGAATTACAACTTCAGTGACGATGGTTTGAAGTTGGTAAAGTCAGATTGCAAAGTACTGAACCAGGGAAATGGAGGTTACCGTTAACTCTACCCTATGGGGGTGGGAGGGGGAATGGATGTCTTCTTACTTTCCATCCTCCAGAGATTATTTATTTTAAAAGAGTATTTTATTTTCTGATTGTAAATGGCATATGCTCTTCTTGAAGAAGTTGAAATGAAATAAAGGGAAATAGCATAAAATAATAATAATATATAAAATATTGCCCACAATCAATTCTTTGAAGTAACTACTGCCATAGCTTTTTCCTATGAATAGCATTATATAGTTGAGGTTTTATGTAATTCATGTAGTAATCTGTTTTGTTATTTTATTATTAGTATTAAAAGATTTTACAATGCCATTAAAAAACTTTACACATTCAATTTCAATATCTCCTGAGTATTCTATTACAACTTTAGAATTTGTAAGTCTGTTTTGAATTTTGTAAAATATAAAGGTAAGCTAACAAAATATATTTCCTAAGATTGCTATGCAGAATTTCATTTATTTACTATTGTAAACATTTTTTCTGAGAAATTAATTTTATTGGATAACATTAGTTTTGCCGAATTGCTTTCCAAAACCTTTGTGTTTATTCTATACCTTCCTCATATCCCATCATGCAAGAATTAATTTTATGTTGGAAAAGTCAAGCTTTGAACCTTAAGAAAAATCACAGACTATTTTCTCAATCCAAGTTCCTGGATACATTCATTGCAAAAGTGAACTGCTAATTAGCAACAGCAGATTCTGGTTTGGAAAAATGCATCTCATTCAGTTCAATTCAGTTTCGTCTATCAAGTTTCCTATGTTAATCCTATCACTGAAAATTTCATTATTTCTTGCAAGTTTTTCCAAATCAGTTGTAGGAGAAAGACAGCTCTTGGCCTTACCTTAAATGATCGGAGCTGGAGTGATCAATCGAGTTTTAGAGGGTTTTGTTTATTTTTTATTCCTGGGGAAGGGGGGGGATGTTGTTGATATTGTTTGATTTGCTTTTGGTAATTGTTACTTACCATGGGGAATATTTTAAGTGCTGATCTATAAATCATACATTCTTCTGATATTTTTCTTGTTAATATAACTACAAATAATATGTAATTCGTATTGAGAGTTGACTGTATCCAGGCACCATACTAAGGAATATCTATATGATTTCCACATTTAATTCCCACAGTTCAGTGTCATTTCTTTCTTGTGAATAAACAAAGTATGGCTCAGAGAGGTTGAATGCCTTCTCAGAGTCACATAGCGGCAGAACTAGATGGGACGTAAGCCAGGCATTATGAAGGCAGAGTTCACCCATTTCCGCATGTGGCATCGGAAACCCAGATTAAGCCATGCCTCCCTCAGTGACGCTGTGGATGTATAAAAGACCGGCCCTGGGGTTTCTTGGGCCTTTCTCTTCAAAATGCCCATGGCCGTGACTGGGAACTAGTTTTTCTCTACTATGTCTTAGATGTCACTTTCTTGGAAACAGGAATTTGAATATTTGCAGGGTTATATCCACTTATACAAACCCTCATGTTCCCTTTACCCATCTGTGTGAACTCTTCCAAGGGCGAGTCCTTGGCACTCTGGTTGTTTCCAAAGTGAAATACTCATTTTCAGAAAATAATCTCTATTAGTGGAGATACGATATCGTAGTGTAAAGGCTTGTGAAGCTCGTTTTTCCAGTGTTAGCTGCAGGTCAGTAACTCTGTAACTCTCCATGCCTCTCTGTACCCAAGGTCATGGTCTGGAAAATGGGGCAAGAGTAGCTTTCTCGTGAATTATGAGTATTTTATGAAATAATGGAAATGAGCGGGCTTTATAAGGCATAGCATGGCATGTAAATACTTGTCAAAAGAAGAAAAATGGTTCAGTTTTGTCATTTTGCTGATACAGAAGGAAAGTAAATCCTAACATTGGCTGCTACATATGCTCACTACACATACTATACACATGCTATGTCAGTTAAGCCCCACAGCACTACCTGAAATATGTTTGTGCATAGATGGTTACACTGATGAAGTCACATGTCCTTGTTTATACTGCAATGTAACTTACTTAGCACTTGAAGCCAGTCCCTTTCGAGAAGACCCAGGCTCCATCTCTGCCCCCTTGTTATACCCCGGAGGCACTTTCTTCCATGTGCTTCTTTCCGCTCCTAGCCAGGCAGCTCCTTTGATGTATATTGGATGGGACCAGCACATGGAAGACTCATCTCCCACAGTGTGTCCCTCCCTCCCTGGACCTGGCTTCTGTCCTTTCGTGCTCCAGTTGTAGAAACTTGTTCAGCTCTCTTCTCCTTTCTGCACAGAAGCTCTCTGCATATTAGAAAATCACCGGAGCTAAAGCTCCCGTGATGCCCGGGCTCTGTCTCCAACCCCAAATCACCGGGGGTCATGAAAGTGGAATGAAATGCCACAGTCAGGCAGGCCTACCCCCTCCCCCCCACCAGTGCAGGTGGGGCCTGTAGGAGGTAAAGGGGGTCTCTCCTACAATACTTACCTCCTTTGTGATTTCTCTAACCAGACAACTGCACTTCGTCTGCCCATAGTCCAGTTTTGTACGTTAAATAAAATTGATTGTTTTTAATATATGGTTTATATGTGGGGTTTAAGTAGGTAGTTGCTGTGGGTATCAAGAAAAGGGAGCTAGGAGAAAATCCATCCTTTCCCAAATAATATCAATCACTTCCTTGGACTATCTGCCCAGGTCCCTAGGTTATCATTTGTTCTCATTAGAGTATCCTTTAAACATGGCGTGCCTGAGAGTCAGCAGCAGCAACTTGAAGGACAATCTTTACTCATTTGTTCATCCCGTCGGTAAGTGAATCCTGACACCTCTCAGGCCAGGCACTCTTCTGAGTACTCAGGATGAATCTATGGCCAGATAGACACAGATCCTCTTCTCTGAGGACACAAGTTTTAGCAGAGGAGGTGGCCAGTCCATGATCAATGAGCATGATTGATGTGTGGAGTATCTACTGTATTGGAACCATTATGTGGCTCAGGGTAAGAAACATCAGGGCGGTCATGTGAGTGTAACTGAGAGGTAGGACTTGAGCAAAGTCTTGAAGGTGACAGACCGAGGAGGAGCTCAGGCGATCAGAGCTAGGAGGAGTGGTTCTAGTCGAGGAAAGCCAAGGTCAAAGGCTTAGAGTGTCCAGGTATCCACTGGGAAGCCCCTGTGGCCAGATGGAGGGTACTGGGCTTGTGGAAGGTCGGCCTTCACTCTGAGTGGAATGGGTAAGCAGATAGAGGACTAACGAGATGTCATACTTTACCAGGAGAACTCGTCGCTGTGGGGTTGCTGGGGACTGAATGTTTGTGTCCCCCAAATTTACATTTTGTGGCTCTACCCTGTCCCCACCACCACCAATGGAGGTGGGGCCATTAGGAGGCAATTCGTTTTAGGTGAAGTCACAGAATTGGGGGGCCCAGGATGGAATTAGAGGCCTTGAAAGAAGATGAAGCCGTGTGAGGAGTTAGTAGGAAAGCATCCATCTGCGAAGAGGGAGTGGGCCCTGCCAGGAACGGATCTGGCCAGCACTTGGATCTTGGACTCTGCAGCATCCAGAACGTGAGAAGTAAGTTGCTGTTATTTTAGCCACCCCATCTTGATACAATTTTGATATAAAAGCCTGGCCGGACTCAGGCACCGCCTTTGAACTGAGACGTTTATAATTCATGCTCAGCAAGCCCAGGAGTCAGCAGGCCCAGCTCACTGCGCAGGTGCACACACACATTCAGAGAGATGGAGTGCCCCAGGACTCACGTTCAGGAAGCTAGGGAAATGGAAGGGGAGTCTCAGAGGAACCTGGCACACACGTTGCAGCATCCCTGTGTCCTGCCACGGTCCCCAGTCACCCAGGCCTGCCTTCCAGAGGCTCCTGGCACCTGCTTCCCGTCCAGAGCTGAGCTTGACCTGAATGGCCCCATAGCAATGGCCCTGAGCGCCCTGCTCAGCACGGCAGCGCCCCCCACAGGCACCGCAGCCTCCCCGGGTGAGCCAGTCCCTCCTGGCTCTCCTCACCACCGTCTCCAGCCACTCACGCCCTCCGCGTGCTGCCCCTGTGCCCACAGCGGCCCGCGCGCTGCCCGTGACTGTGATGACAAACCCAGCACAGTGCTCGCTGTCCTGTGGGTGTTAAATAAATATTTATGAAGAGAGAGCATAATTAACACTTAAACAATAGAACGGAAAAAACAAAAACTCATTTTCACAGATGAAACAAATGTGATTGCTCACTGCCTGCAGATTCAAAGGCTCAGTGCACTGGCCTTCCGGTTATGGCCAGTTTCCTTCACGGGCTGGTGTCCACCGTATGCTCAGTCTGCTCCCCAGAAGCTCTCTCTCTCTCTCTGGGGTGTCTGTGTCATTGCTCCGCACTAGTTACCAACCCCCGCACCCCCCGCCGCTCTTGGGGGTGGGATCTATGGATTCTTTCATAACCTCAAGTTTTACTGACTCGGTGAACACTAAAAGCACTGGACGTGTAGATAGAGACGATGTACTGCATTGAAATGTTTAAAAGGGTGAGAACTGGTTCGTGTTGGTTATTCTTCTTCCCTGAACTCGGCGCTTCGGGATGGCATCATGTGCCTTTAAGTCCCACCCGCTCTCCCGCATCTCTGTAGCAGCAGACTCTCCAGAGAGACAGAACCAAGAGCGCACCCCACCCCACCCCGGCTTTGCATTTTGAAATTTCACGCTGGCCACAAAGTGTACGCAGGGGCTGAGGGGTGGGCTGGGGGTATCAGCAGGCACTGAGGTGACCAGGCAGGGTAGGCAGCAAGCCCTAGAGTGCGGTCCAGGAAGGTGGCCCCGCAGCTGCTGGTCACCTTGCAGAGCCAGGAAGCATTTGGCTGGGCTTTTTTGGGGTCTGGTAAACTCTGCTGCTGCTCCCACTGATGTGGTGATAGATCCAATACCCACTGACATGGTGATAGATCCAATACCCTGATGCGGCAATAGATTCACTGCCCACTGACGTGCTGGTGGTACCTCAGGACTCCTCCCACCGCTCAGCGCGGGGGAGCTTGCTCAGAGGTGTCCCTACACCAGAGCCTCCCAGCAGGAGAGGCCAGGTGCCGAGTATAGCCTGGGCTGTGGTCTCCGGAGGGCCTCCTCCATCTCCCTCCTCCCCCAGAACAGCGACTGTTGCCCTGTGGAGCTCATGGAGCAGCCCGGCTCCGGCTCTGCCCTTTGCCCGCCCATCTTGAGTGGCCGTGCTCCTCTGGCCCCGTGGTCTCATCTGACATCGGTTCAAAGGGCCGGGGGCTCACATGGGGCCAGTGGGACTTACATGGGGCCAGCACCAGCCCCCACACCAGCTCCATGTGCCCTCCCTGGCTGCTGCCGGGAGAGTATCGATGGCCTGCCTATTGACACACCGATGCGCTCGGAGCTCAGAAACATCGGCGAGCGCACGCTGCACACGGAGCAGAAAATTGCCAGAGAGGCTCCGGGACCTCCGATCTCCATCTTCATTAACGGAGAGGCCCTGTTTCTGCAGACCCAGCAGTGGACTCCGGCTGAACCCGTCGCCGCAGCCAGAGAGCACACTAAGCAGATCCCTCTTGACAGGGTCGCTGGTAATTGAGACAAAGCTCCCACGTTAGCTGCTCAGGGTGACCGATGCTCCGAATATTAAATATATAGTCAAACCACATTCAATTGCCAGCGCAGGTCAGGGTGATCTGTTATTGACAATGTCAGTGGTATCATGTGGCTACACCTAAACCTGCTGTGGTAGATCCTGACATTGCTGTTAGAACTAACGAGCTAAATGGGGAAATATATGCCAGTGTCTGTCTCCGTCGCTGACATGCAGTCAGGCTCAGTAAATATTCAGTGCTGCCTGCGACCCGGCGCTGGGTGTTTACACACAGGAACAGAGGCGGCAGTCAGCGCTGGCCAGCAGGGCTGGGCTGGCTCTCGGATGCCTCACGCTCAGGACGTACTTCCTGCTGAGCAGCTGGCACAGGACGGGGGCAGTTGGAGCTCCACGCAGCTGTGGTCAGGAAGGCGGGGAGGGGAAGAGGCGCTGGCAGCGGGTCAGGAGCGGCTGTGCTTTAGGGAAGCCGTGGCGATGGCGTCTCTGCCAGCTTCCGGGGTGAGCATTCGGGGACGCCCTCCTTGGCTGTCCTTGATGCCAAATGCTGTTCCCACGTCCGGAGCAGCCTGGCTCTCAGCCTTCCCGTGGTTCTGCCAGCCACCAGGAACCTCCTACCAGATCGCTTTTCTCCTTCAGCAGCAGAGTTACTTCCTGCTACTTGACAAAAGCCATTGGGATTTTACAAACAGTGGTTTTGCACTTTAACAAAAAGCATATACTGCTCCGACAGCAATTCTGCAATTCTGTGATTTGCATCTTGCTACCATCTCTAGAGTCCATCACTCCCTCATGAACCCCAACAGAAGGCGGGGTATCCGTGTCAGGAAGTTGTCGTTGCCACAATGGTGTTCCATAACACAGCGGACCACACTCGGTGGCATAAAACAAAAGTTATTCTTGATCTTGCATTTGGTGGTCGGCTGGGTGCCTGACTGCGGACTCAGCCCAGGGCCACTGCACAGCCCTCTGTCCTCAGGCCACGAGGGAAGGAGGCTGAGCGGAAGCGCCAGGGGCTTCCTCGGGCCCAGTCGTGAAACGTGTGACCACAACCGTCCGCCAACCCCGAATGAATGAGTGCCCTCTAGGGAGAGGGACTGCAGAGCCACATGGCGCAAAGCCAGGGTCGTGGGAGCTTGAAGAACTGGGAACGGAAGACCGTCCACCACCGATGGGACTCAGGTCATCCCGGCCGCCGCCGAGGAGGCCACGCAGTGAGGCCACACCTCCCCGTCCCCCCGGGGAGGCATGGGTGACTGTGAATGCCGTCACTCTCAGCCTGAGGGGAGGCGGGCAGATTAACACGCCACAGTGCACACCTGCCTGCCTCCTCATTCGGCTTCCACTACGGGAAGACCGGGCCTCACCACTGCAGCCCTGCGTGCTTGACTTATGCATTTGTTGAGAAAACAAATTAAAAACCAATTTACTAAAGAGTTTCAATCCTGTCCTAAGCAGCTTTTCTTTTCAAGTGGCTAATGAGCAGCATTATTGGATAAAACCAAACAATAAAATTTTTTCCCCCAGCTGATACAGGTGCTAATTGGTAATAAAATAAAGAAAAACCTCCAGCGACTCTGACTAGTTTGAGAAGGCGGCATCTGAATTACCCGGATCATCAGAAGCATCAGAAGTGGAGTGTGCTATGTGAAATGAAAACCTCATAAAGGAAAATTAAGCCTGTTCTGGGTCGTTGGCGAGGGACCTGAGACTGTTAAAGGGAAAGCAGTGCCTTTGCAGAAGTCTGAGTTTCTACCGCAGTCACAGGAAGGACACAGCGTCCTCGTCACCGGTCACGCTGTGACCTCCGTGGGAGGTGGGAGGTGAAGACCCATCTTAAGAAATGTACCCTCGGACCCGAAACCCGTTTGGCTCAATGGATAGAGAGTCGGCTTGGTGACTGAAAGGTCCCGGGTTCAATTCCGGTCAAGGGCGTGTACCTTGGTTGCGGGCATATCCCCAGTAGGGGATGTGCAAGAGGCAGCTGACCGATGACTCTCTCTCATTGACGTTTCTAACTATCTCTATCTCTCTCCCTTCCTCTCTGTACAAAATCAATAAAATATATTTTTAAAAAAAGAAGAAGAAGAAAACAAAAAAGAAATGTACCCTTGGAGTGTAAGCAGACGGTGTCCGTGAGAAACGAGAAAAAGCTGGCTGCTGGCAGGTGATTAAGAACAGCTGTGGAGCCTGGCCGGTCTGGCCCAGTGGTTGAACGTTGGCCTATAAACCAGAAGGTCAGGGTTTGATTCCCGGGCAAGGCACATGCCTGGGTTACAGCTCGATCCCCAGTGTGGGGTGTGCAGGAGGCAGCCGATCAGTGATTACCTCTCACCATTGTTTCTTTCTCTCTTTCCCTCTCCTTCCTTTTTGAAGTCAATAAAAAAATATATTAAAAACAAAAACAAAACAACACAACAGAACAAGCACACCAATGTGGGAGGAATGTAAATTCGCAGGGAAGGAGTACGGCCTTATTTACATTTTACCAGTTTTAGTTAGGGTATGAAGGGGGGGATCGGGATAATATGCGTCTGGCAGGGAGCCAGAAAGATGCTGAGTGAGCACTCACCTTCTCTTGTTGAAACCCGAAGCTGTAAGTTCTGCCTCTGAAACTCCCCGTCCTCTCGGTGCGCAGTACCTGCTGAGAGGCTGCTGGGTGGGGGCTCTCCATCAGGCCCCGGATGGAAACCTGGGGAGGCAGAGGGCGTGTCCTCCCTGCACCTCGCGGCCAGGAAGCGGTGGTATTTAAAAATGTGTCTCTGGTACATATTCTCACACACACCCTCCTGGGCTCCATTGTTAGTACGCTCGTTGCTACCAGGGCTTTGAGCTGGGGAGGACCTGCATGTGGAGCCAGCAGTGCCCGCTGAAGGCGCCGCAGGGGTGCTCATGAGAAGCTCCTTGCCAGAGCAAGCGTGAAATGGGAGAGTGCACCTACCCAACAACGTTGTTTAGAGTTTGAAATCCCAAAGTGCCTTCTCACAACGCCGTGCACCGTGGGCAGTTACTGTATGCTACTCCTGCTCTCAGCCTCCTCCTTCACGTAGATGTCATGAGCCATTTGGTGAACGTGACCTATCTATCCCAGTTCTCCTTCTAGGCACGTGGCATACCATGGTTCCCCCGGTCTCTGAACGCTCACCTTGGCCATGCGATGGTGATGACCTATGGATTATAAATGAGACGCCCCGCATCCACCACACGGCCCTCCCCCTGCAGCGGCCACCCTGTGGTGTACATCCGATTGGAATCGTTGGCAGCGGATTCTTGCATAGCTGGATCCCTCCCTGAGCTGGGGTGACATGACGTATGAGCAAGAGCAAGGCTTTTGTTGAGATAAGCCACGGAGATTTAATCACGGCGTCACCTAAACGTCCTGATTGATTCAGGCAGGCTCTGCCTTGACCTTCTCTTTCATTTTAGTTTTTCACCGAAGAGGCCGGTTTTCACTCCCGTTTTCTGTTTTCTTGCAACCCCAGAGGAGCGTGGAAGCAATCTGATCGTGTAAGTGAATGATTTATCACCCCCGTTGGGCCCTGAGCGAGGATTCACCTTGGACCATTCATCTCTCAAGGCATAATTGGACTTCAAATTAAAACTGCATTACCTTCCGATTCATTGAGAGGAAACAGGGGGTTCTGACTTAAACAGCAGTTTGAAGCAGGGTATCTGTTAGGGGCCTGTGACAAATTACTCCAGCGTGGAGCCAGCATGAGGAGACAATCACTTTCGAAACGGTGCCCACTTAGGCCCGAGGTCCTGAGGACAGACTGTCAGATCGGGGGGAGACGGTAGGTTGGACTCCGTGGCACTCCCCGCTTTGGCTCAAGCTGCTTCCGTTGTGTGTGTGTTTCATCGTGAGAGTTTATTTGAAAATGGCCTCCATTGCTGATAGAGCCTGCCTCTTCCGTCGTGAGCCCTCCTTCTTCTCCCTCGGCATCTTTCCCTCTCCCTTCTTACACAGTCACGGTCTCGGCCGCTCCAAGGGCCCTTCCCAGAATCCCGTCCCCCACCTCTCTCTGCCTGTGAGATCCCTTCGTCGTCATCTTCTCTCACAGGCGGACTGGGCAAGGCTGGTCCCAGGCGGCTCTTGCACCTTCACACCATCCCCCCATCCCCGAGGCACTGCAGCCTCTGAGTCTTCCCCCAGCGCTGCGCTCCTGCGCATTTCACATAAGAACCCTGAGGCTCCTCTAAGGAAAGTGCGATTGAAGGACTCAAAACCAAACAAACACTTCAAGCAAACTCAACAGAGATCTAGGAATGCCCATCTACGTTAGCAAGTAACCGTATCGATTAACCGGCCTGTAATTAAGAAACCGCACAGCGGCTGGGAGGTGAAAGCACAGAAAGGGCTGGTGCTTGCAGACGTGCCGCTATGGATCCGTCACTGTCAGCCTGGGGTTCAAACGCAGGCGCTGCGTGTGTGGGCATGGAGCCGCCGTGTTCGAAATGAGAAGCGATGGACCACCGGCCCCCAGGGGCGTGACTGCGACTAGGATAAGCCTCGGGGTTGTTTTGTGTCTAAAGAATCGCGTGGCTCCCAGGGTCCATCCTTTCTCTGGTTTTCCTGGCGCGGGAGTCCTGTTGCTTGCAGTGAGTGTCCCACGGGCTCCGATCTCTCTCTCTGATTTCCCATGGGTGTCTGCAGGAGAGGGATGCGCCCCACAAGGAGGGAGCCGCTAGGGGAGCCTCCAGGCTCCAACACGAGTGGAGGAGGGCGTGTTCCACCCCGGTGGCTTCCCTTCTCCATGGCTGCGATGCTGCAGACACGTGCTGTGCCGGGAGGAGTGCGTCCAGGTGCAAAAACAAGGAAGTCTACTCCTAAAGCTGCTGAGAGAGAGCATTTTCAGAGTTGAGTCGGCATGTGTAATTCAGGGGGGACGATCTTCATAAATGAACCGAAGCCAAAAGCATCTGGCTGCAATAGCTTCCCGCCTTTAGCAGAAGGACCTTTCCCAGCCGCAGTCACGGCCGGAGACGCACAGAGAGGAAGGCAGTGAGGGAGGAGAGGCAGGCCGCTCTGGGAGGACCCTGCTGGGAGAGGCCGTGGGAATCTGAGAGAGAGCAGGTCCTTGGATGGACGTGGGGTACCGGCACCAGATCCGTCCGTGGCCCCTGCAGACCTGTGCTCCCCGTTTTCAGCGAAGCCTGCGGTGTAAGGAGGGACCCTCCTCAGAGCCACTCCTCCCGGGTTCTGAGCCAGCTCTGAGGCATTCCGTGGGGTGACGGCCTGGTCTCCCCACTCCTCCGTCTTCTTTTATGAAACAAAATACTTAGGCGGTGGGCGGGGAAGACTCCTGCCAGAGCTGGCCTGGTTCTGAGAAAGCAAGAGTTACCAATTAACCAGGAAATACTAGGCAAGGCGCAGGAGGAGCCAGTCCCCTGTGCGCTGCGCTCTGCGCAGGGATGCCATGGGATGTCATCGGCTCCCCCGGAGGCGCAGATGCTGCTCATTCCACTGCAGATGCGCTTACAGAGGCCCTTTACCCTGATTCAGCGCCACGCTTAATTGTCCTGAAGACGAATGCAGTGCCATGCGCCCTGCGTGCGGCTCTGCGGTGAGCTTACCAATGAGCGCAGCTCTGATTTCCCCAGGGCGGGCTCTCTGCAGGAGGGACGCTGCCTCTGCAGCCTAAAGACTCAACAATGGAAGGATCGCCACGCTGGAGATCTAATTCTAAGATTGATTGATTGATTGATTGATTGATTTTGGGCCAGCTGAGAGCTAAACTCCTCAGCTATTGTTTCTAATGCTCAGGAAACTGTAGAGGAGAATGTAAACCCCGCCTTGCACACAAAGGCAAGCTCTCCCAAGCAGAGACCTGCGTTGCGCCCGTGTGCTGTGGGAAGTAAAAGGCGGGGTTCGCGTCCAAGGTCATTGATACCGTACTTGACTCTTTCTCCAAAGAAGCCAGCGTGGACCTGATGGAGCATGTACTGTCGGCTCCAAACTGAGTCTCAGGTGTTTATTATCTACTTCCTTAGCTGCTATGCCTCTTGGGAGCTCATGTGACTGTTCTCCTGAGTAGGAAACAATTTGCCAATGTCACAGGGGCTATGACCTTGAACCTGAGTGGAAGTCCTGAGCCCATGCTCCCAATACAAGGAGGATCCAGTACAGGAAGTAAGGGCAGGTTATTGTTCTGACCCTCCGACTGTGGTGAGACATCATTTCAAGGAATCTAGAGAGTGAGACGTTTTGTCTGGTAACAGCTCAGTTACAGGAGATCTGCACTTGCACTCCTGGGGGTATGAAATACAGCTTTTGGAATAATAGTTGTGATTACCGAGATACTGTATTTCTGAGCCTAAAGCTCTGGGGGTACCTTTTCAGTTAACAAGTGAAGAAAATGGCTGGGCTGGGCATTCTAAGCATAAGATAGGCCAGCAGGTAGGCTGAGGAAGGAAGAACAGGTGAGTTGCTTGTTCCATTAGACCTAATAGCAGAGATGGAAGCATCACACCCTGAGCGGTAGGAAGACCTGTAGTTAGGATTCCCACTTCACTCCTGTGCCAGCTGAGCATTTCCTAACAGATATAATGATAGTTTGTGTTGTCTTTAAGATGTATGGATAATAGAAACCTCACCAAGCTTTTGGGAGGATTAACTAGATAATGCATGTGATACCAGCACAATGAAAGAACTCCCAAATGTTTTTAGTTGTGTGTTGTTGTTTTTTATCCTCACCCGAGGATATTTTTCCATTGAGTTTTAGAGAGAGCGGAAGACAGAGGAAAAGACAGAGAGAAACATCAATGTGAGAGCAACACATTGATTGGTTGCCTCCTGCACGCACCCAGACCAGGGAGGGTCCGGGATGGGGAGGAGCCTGCAACTGAGGTATGTGCTCTTGACCGGAATAGAACCTAGGACCCTTCGGTCCACAGATGGATGCTCTATGCACTGAGTCAAACTGGCTAGGGCAGAACTCCCAAACTTTTAATTCCCTTTCTCCTGCCCATCTTCCTGCTCGGCATAACAAATAGTTAAAAGAATAGCAGCATGTTGACTAAATATCATTGAGTCAACCAAAGTTTCCTTGAGCACGGACATGTTGTTTTAAGTAGAGTGTCTCCTTGTATTTTGGAAGCTTGTCCTTAACCTCTCCCGACAGATAACCTCTCCTGGCAATGCATTTGTGCCAGGGAAGCTTCAGGAGCAATTCAGAGCCATTTGATATGCTAAGCACAGATGACAAGTGCTGACAAGGTTAAGAAAAGGATTTGACGGGAAATGAGGTAATCTCCATGGAAAAGGAGAGTAAACCTTAGCGGTCCCTCTCCGCAGAAGGATTATGTTTATGAAATCCATGGATAAAGGGCTCAGCAGAAAAGAAGCAATGCTGGAGTGAGTTGTAAAAGACCATGAGCTCCTGTGTCACCGGGCTAGAACTTGAGTCCCAGGTGTATCACCTGTGCAAACTGTGGAGTTGTACTGTGAGTGTACACGTTAGCTACCGCTGCGTAACAAAGCATCTCAGAGCACATCAGAGCTTGCTGGCTTGAAAGAAGAGCTGTTTTTATTATTATTATTATTATTATTATTATTATTATTATTATTTCTCAGGGATCCTGGCTGAGCATTGCAGTTCTACGGGTCTTCAGTTGAGCTTGGCAGAGCTCAGTCATCTGTCTTTGGTCAGTGGCAGGTCAACTGAGCTGTATCTGGCTTTCTCTAATACCCACAGTCTCAACCTAGATAACTGGGCTGCCCCGGGTCTGTTTTAGAGGGCTGCTGAAGGCTGACTCACGCATGTTCCTACAGTGAAGGCAGAGAAGTAACAGAGGGAAAGGACCACGCTTTATGGAGGCATAGGCTTGGAACATGGTGCTCTACACTCAAGTCAGTCTGCATGACCAAGACCAGACATCCCTATTTTATCTTCTCTTTTCTCACTAATTACGATTCTTAGGTTAGGTTTGAAGGGAGTGTCTTTAGTGTTAAAATTATGTATTGATCACAGAACTCTTTATTAAAATGTTATAAATAAACCAAGCAAAAAACTAAACAAAAAAAGCGTTTCTTAGCTTTCACACCTGAAAATCTCAGGGATTTTGGTCAGGGCTGACCCAGGGAAATCTTCTCTGTGCATAGTCTTCCCAGGTGTTGCCTCAGTTCTCCACTGCCCATTTCCCCACATGCTGAAGAGACTTCACTTACACAGAAGTCATGGTGCAGAGCGTATTAATCAAATTAAATTAGGTGGCTCATTATTGAGCCCCAAAGCCATCTGCACTTTGACCTCTGGTAAAAGGGTTCAATACATTCAAACACCCTGAGAGACAAATGTATAGAAACTCCTGTTGATGGAAACCACATAATTCAGTTAATCCACTTAGTGAACTCAAGGTTTAGTCAGCTCATTCAAATGTATGTTGGGTTTCAGGAAGAAATTGAATTGGAATTTATATTTCCTTGTCATTTGAATACTCTCTAGATTGTAAAATCTTATGTGCAAGCTTCAAGAAATAGAGTAAAATAAGTCACCATCTGCTTTGAAATGTATTCCTTATTAGATTTTCCTTCCTCCTTCCTTCTTTCCTCCTTAACTTTCAAAATCCTGCAAACCCAGATTCTTCAGTAACAGAACACATCTGGTTTAATGTCTGAAGAAGTCTGTAGAATTGGTTTCTTCTGAGTCATCTCTCCTTCGCTTGTAAATGTCCATCTTCTGGCTGTGTCTTCAGTGGTCTTTCTTCCATGCAGTCTTCCTTCCACGTGGTCTTCCTTCCATGTGGCCTCCTTCTATGTGGACTTCTCGTTGTGTCTTCACGTGGTCTTCCTTTTCCATGGTCTTCCTTCTATATCCCCCCTCATCTCGTAAGACACCAGGCATATTTTATGAGCGTTCACCCTAAAGATGGCCTTTTAGCTTAATTATCCCCCTGAAGAACTAACCTCTAAATACGGTCACATCCTGAGGCACTGGGTATTATGACTTGAACACGAGCATTTTGGGACCACATTTCAGCCAATACCTACACTGTGTGGAGAAGACTCTACTACTTCTAATATTGCTCTTTCCCAAAGAAATCTGCTAAGACTCCGCCCCCAGGGCATGACTGCTAGGGAGCCAAGTCTTCATCAAGACAGATACTAATCATATGCTGTCTCTTACCTGGGTCATTTTACTCTACTTCAGTATTATTTGTTTTGGGACTTTCTCACCAGAATTTCAATTCCTCGAAGGCATATTTGGCTTGTTATCTTTTGTGTGTGTGTGTGTGTGTTGTTGTTGTTGTTATTGTTATTGTTGTTTTGCTTTTTCCTAGAATTGTGCAAGCACACATAAGAATAAGTAATGATAGTTGTGGGCTAAATCAATAAATAAGGAATTAATTCATAGAAAAACCAATGAAAGTGTTTTTGAAGAAGCCACGAGGAGACCATGGGCCCCTCCCTGAGTCCCTCTCTGTGTATGTGACACGGACCTCCGAAAGCTAAGAGTGAAGGTCAGAATGAAGGATAACCTCCAGCAGAAACTCCAAGTTAAAAAGTCAGGCCCTACCAGGTGTACTGGCTAATAATGTACAGAAAGGCAGCTAACGGAGGCCATTCTCTGACCACAGCTAAATTCACGTAGGAAACCGTAAGAGGGAAATCTCAAGAAACATCTCCCATATCTGCAACTTCAATAACAATCTTCTAAATAAAATTAAGGTTGAGTCAGTTGAATTTTTCAATCTTCTCCTACATCAATTTTGCTTTTTGTGACTTTTAAAACAAAACTCCAAAACACTAACATTATAAATCTATTCTCATGTAATTTCTTTAAACACTTTTGAAGTTCTTTAGAAAGGCTGTGTTCTTTTAATTATCCATTCTTTGGGTAAATATAGGAAATGTTGGTCAACGTCACGTTGTTCTCCAAATATGACTACATGATCCCAAATGACCCCCGGGTTCACTGACTCCTCCCAAGGATCTGAAAGGCAGGGCCTCTCAGCATGCCTTGTAGCTAATGCGTGGTCCGCCTCGCTAGGGGGCACCATTCCCACAGATGTCAGCAGGAGCTGCACCTCTTAGGGTTGTGTGACAGGTCTCTCCCTCTCAGATGTCAACGATGAGCTGACTACAAAAGCTGGAGGATTTATTTATGGTTCTCTTCTCTGTTCCAATCGGCTTGTATGTGGCTTACATTCTTATTACTTTTCCAGAGTAACTTAAACTTAATTTTTTAGATTTCTAATTATACTAGTGCTAACCTCATATTTTGTTGAGCTTCGTCGATTCTTATCCATTTTCTCTTCCGTGTGAATTTTAAAAACATTCTGTCAAACTCCATGAGAACTCCCCTTGGGATTGGGCTGGGATTGCTTTGGATGTGTGGATCAATTTGGGGAGGAACAAGGTCTTTACGATATTGATTCCTGTCATCCTTGAACCGAGTAGATTTCTTCATTTACTCGGGTATGCCTTTAGCTGTCTAGTTAGACGAGCATGCTTTGATTTTCTCTCATAACATTTTAAGAGGCGAAATACACTGATAGAGTTTCTCATGTTGAATCTTGTGCACATTTTTGAATTAAAATCTTTTCGTGGAAGCTTGGCCTTTTATTGTTTTGTAACACCTTGCTAAATTGTATTATTAATGCAGGGGCGCTCACTATCTGGATATTCCTCATTGGAGTCAGCAGTTAAGGTTGCCTCGGAGCGGAGCTGTGTGTGTGTAGCCTTCTTAAAAACCTTCCTCCCGGTTATCTGGAGACATTTCTTCTCTTTCTTTGAATTGCCTTTAAGCTGCTGAATCTGCGAGGTTATGATGATGCAGAAGAAAGTTTGATTTTCCTCCCATTTTTTTCCTGTAAAATTATTCAAATGTTCTTTTTCCCTTTCTAAAGAATCTAGCTGGGAGGACTGTTTATAAATGTCTCATTGCACTGGTGCAGGCCTCCTGTCAATGGCACGAGCTCCGAACGTCTCCATTAAAAACTTCGCAAGGGATTCAAGGACTCTCAGGGCTGACAGCGACATCAGCACTCATGGTGCCTGAGGCCAGAGCTGCCGTCGCCACAGCCTTCTGCAGGGAAAGGCTCGGGTCTAAGATCTGCATGATTTAGGTTGGAATGCGACCCGTGGTACTAATTCTGAGAAAAATGGCCAGTACGTGGCTAAAGTACAGAAGGCACATGTAAACACACAAGGTTAACTTCCTGTCAGTTAGGGTCCTGGGAAAGACAAATGAAGATCGAGAGACATCATTCCTCAGCCATTCAAGGAGTAACAGTTGAGAAGTAAACATCCCAGCGGTTAGAGAGGTTTTGCATCAATAGAATGTCTCAGAAAATACCAAGACCCTGGAGGTACCTTAAATCCTCATTGAAAAAAGAATGGATAAACCATGTAGCACTCAGTATTGTGGTAAAGCTGTTGAAATGGTACGGATGTAATGTGGCTATGTAATTTTCAGTAAAAAAGTAGGTCCCGAGAGATTACAGACAGCATAAACTATTTTTAACTATTATAAACACAACCAGATGTACTTTTTTGAATACATGGAGATATAAGAAACCTATATGCAGTGCAAAGCAAAGGAACAGCGAACACTGGGAGGCCAGTAGGCACGGAGGATGGAGGAGGACTTCACAGGGGGCTTTACCTTTTATGTGGAGCATTCATTTGGGTATAAAACTCTTCATGGTGCTTATTATTAAAAGAGAATAAAGAAAACAATGGACCCATGAAGTGAGAGTCATGTATCAAGGGCTATAACTAATTTATTTTGTAGGTTAGTTGAACCCATGAGGAAAAACAAAAAAATAGTGAATGACATGAAACTACATGGTCTCCTAATTCTGAATGGAAAAAAAGTCCATGAAACTATATATTCAATAGGAGTCCAAGGTCAAATAGTGGCAAATAATCGTGGGGGTGAGGAGAGGAAACATGAGACTCTGGGTCCTTTCTTCATTTGTCCCCACACGGGATCTAGCGACCAATGACATGTAGATTTATATAGCCATATTGGAAGTCATTTTGAAAATTACATTACAATATGAAATTCACAGTCTATATGTGCTAAAATATTCATTTCTGCTGGCTTCCCTAGGGGAAAAAATTAGATCTACAAGTCTGCTCATTAAAGAGCTGTTTATAATACTGAGCATTACGGGCTCATCTGAATGTCTTACAATAGAGGTATGGCTAAGTAAATACGTGTATGCATCCTTTAAGATACAATGAGATGGGTATAGGTTCTGGTGTAGAACAGCATCCAAGATGTGTGGTTGAGTGATTAATACAAGTGGAACATACCTACAATATGACATAGGATGAGAGAGACACACAATACACATTTGTAGAATAAACCAGAGGCCTGCTGCACGGATTTGTGCACATTGAAAGTAAATTAGTTAGAAGGTGGCCGGCGGGGTGGGATTGGGTGAGATGGGCCGGAAACACCCTTGAGCCAACCTCCTGAGGTCTCTCCCCAGCCAGCCACACCAGGGATGGTGCCAGGGCTTGAAGGGTGTCTGCAGAGTGAGTGGGGTCCCTCTGGCAGGTGGGGTTCCTCGAACTGGCCTGCAGGGATTGGTCCTAAAACCACAGTCCAACATCCCCTGAGGGGTCCTGGAGTGCGAGAGGGCACTCTGCAAAGTTGCTGTCGCTCTGCAGCTCCCCCTGGTGGTCAGTGAACATCATAGCTACTGGCTGCTTGGCCAGTTGCTTAAGCTTTTATATATATAGATTCTTGAAAAATTTTACCAAACATATAATGAAAGGCCTGGAAAGGCTATATCTCAAACCCAGAATAGAAGGAAGTCTTAACTGAGAACTCCGTGAGCAAACTCAGGCATATAGTTTCCGTTAGAGAGCCCAGCAGTGGGGGGGAAATAGGGGACCCCAGCCCTATTTCCTCATGAATCACATCTATGAAAAACTAAACCTTGTCTAGATATTTATATAATCATTAAAGCATGCTAAAAACATGTTCAAATACGCTAACACGAAGATGTAAGTGTATGTTTTTACCAATGATAAGAGGCATAACAAGTTCTTATAATGCATCATCTTACATTTACACTATGGAAGGTCTTCCGTTTGTTTACAGCTTTCACTTTTGCTGAGTCATCACTAAGTTGCTTTGTGGACTGTCCTACCAGCTGGGTTTATCTGATGGTTTAATCCATGGTACTACTTCACTTGGTTCTCTATCCTATTCATTTCCCATCAACTAGAAGTTATGAATAACCTGATTAAAATTAGGGTAAAAAGTCAGGGGAGGGGTCCTTCCAGTGATAGTGTTTATTTCATTGTACATCAGCCAGGAGGAGCATAGCACCAGGGGGTCCTAACCACAGGGGGTCAGGGCCAATGGCGCTGCTGGGTGCTGACCAAGCAGGTGTCCTGTGAAGACACGAGTTCCTTTTTGTCACTAGTGAGCCATCCAGAGGCATGTGTGCCCTCGGTGAGCATGCTTTTCCCAAGCTGCTCCCGTATAAGGATCTTAATCACCTGCTGATTGTCCTTGCCTGAACTATTGCACCAGGTGTTGTAAAGTTGCCAGATTGTGATTATATCTTTCTTTCTGTCCTTATTGTCTGTTCTTCTGTACAGACGACCTTTGCCCTCATCAGCTGTGAATGGAACATAGGCGCTCCTCAGAGAGGTAAAGGCTGTGTCTCTCTGTCATTCATGCTTATGAATTAGATATGGGTGAGACAAAGAATATGCCCAACACGCATCATCATCATCACCATCACCACCACCATCACCATCATCACCATCACCACCATCATCACTATCATCATCATCATCATCACCAGCATCATCAACAACATCATCATCACCATCACCACCACCATCACCATCATCACCATCACCACCATCATCACTATCATCAACATCATCATCACCAGCATCATCAACAACATCATCATCATCACCATCATCACCATCATCACCATCATCATCATCATCACTATCACCATCACCACCATCATCATGCGCACAGTGTGGCAGTCACTTCTCCCAAGCCCCATCCGCGGAGAAGCACAGTGATGGGGGCACAGCTCTCTGCGACACGGGAAGGACATCGGAGTCCCACATCCCTCCCTGCAGGGTCTCCACCGCACTCAACCCCCTCCCACTGCAAAGGCGTTTTCCCTCCAGTGACATCATTGGGGAATTTTCAAACATTTCGGAAAAGGAACGTTATTGAGGATTAAAGTTTAATACCGTCCCCCAGGCGAGAGTGCTTGGTGCTTCAAACCTCATGACCGCTTTTAATTACAAAAGATGAGCTGCCCTTTCAAATTATGGCAACAGAAATTGGTTTTACATGTATCCCAGTTCCTCGCAGCCCTCCAGAGTCCCATGTCTCTCTGCCGCCACTCCAAGGCGGTTGGCCAGGTGACCAGCGGCATAGAAAGGTCAAGGGGGAGAGATTATGGAAACTAATGACAACTGGGCTGCTTTATCATCTCAAGGGACTAACAGGAGAACGTCACCCCAACCTGTCCCCAGGGCTGCCTGGTCCCCTGCTCCTCCCCTTATCTCACCATCACTCTTCTCAGACTGAGTCCACAGCCTGGCGCCGGGGCTGAAATGCTCAGAGGTCTCTGGGGCCATACAGCTGTTACTAGGACACGGTCCCATTTGCATCTTGTTCAGGCAGTCATTCTTCTAAGATCTACTTCACCCAAGCATCTCCATCCTGGGTTCAATCCGTTAATCCGTATTCAAACTAGTTGTACCCCAAGCGTATGCCCTGTGCAAGGGAGAGTACCAGACCTTCCTGCCGAAAAAGAACTGGGAGTCACTTTCCTGGGGCGCCTCTTTATGCCTGTGTCCTAACTGCCCACCATGCCCACGACTGTGGCCTTTTGGAGGGCCGCGAACCATTGTAACATTGTGTGAGTTAAATGAATGTAATGAATTAAATATTTTCTCTTTCCATCAGCAACATCGCCCCAAACAGCCCAGCTTCCCACTCAGATCTGGAGATGAGCAGCCCCACCCAACCCGTGTCTTCACCTTCCCCGCCGACCTTCCCGTCTGACCTTCCCTCCCACCCGCTTCCCCCAGCACTGGCATTAGGGAGACTGGAAACTCCTTGGCCTGTTTATCCTGCTTGGCATCAACAGCATCTCTCCTCTGCCTCTTTCTACGTCTCACAGCCCTTCTCTGTCTCTCTGTTTCATCAAGTCCTCCCACTTCGCTATAATAAGACATTTCCCAAGACACCAGCTTCCTGCTCCCCGCGTCCTTGATCTGCCGGTTCCCTCCACTCCCCTCCCCTTCCTTCCACAGGCAGGCTGTGTCTTGGTGAAGACACTGAATTTCACAGACTGAAATAGACATTGTGTTCCCGAAGCCTTTGGGAGAGAAGGTGGGCTGGCACCCAAACATTCCCGGGGAATTGTGACTGTGAAAGCTGCATCTTTGTTCCTAGGAAACCAGCCAAACACCCTCTCTGAGTGCTCTGCCATTTGCATATCTAAGAAGGAGGAATCAGAATCCTGGCTCCATTCCCGAAAAGTGCAGGAAGAAGGAGGTTTTAATGAAGTGAGATTGTGGGTGTGGATCGGGCTGTCTTGGGCTGCCAGGCTTGGCGGGTGGGGGGGGGGGGGAGTGGAAATGACTTCACTGAATTGCATGTTTCCTTGTTTCCCAGTGTTTTCCTCCCTGCCAATCAGGGAACTTGTGTCTGGAACCCCAGACACGTTCCTTCACCTTGCCATTCCCATCCGTCACCCCGTGACACGTGTCTGTATGTACACACAGCAAAACGCCTATGGGAACAAGCAAACGTGGACATTCATTTTGTCTCGTGCAAATTGCTTTCTGACAAAAACCGTTCCCTGAAACCACGTGGTCTGCTCTCTCCGAGGACCTGCCTTCACCATCCACTGTTCCCGCCGCAGATCCCACCACCTCACTGGGGCTCGGTCATCAGAATCAGAGCCCATTCCTGCACCGCACGGGGAGGGTCCTTGTCTTCCTGTAATCATCTCATGTGTTTCATCCCAGTGATGTTTTCAGGACAGTAAGATCATTCTACTCTCAAGACCCGGCTTTGTCAACTCTTTCTCAAGCACATGTTACTTTGAAAGATTGGAAGATGAAAGAAGTCGAGCTGAAAGGTGAAAGAAAAGGGTGCAGAACGTGGAAAGGCTTTGGAGCTGACAGTAGAGCTGTGGAGAAGACCATGTAAGTGAGATGGGCTTGGAATTGTACGTCTGTGTTTACACTGAGAATGCTGACCGTTATCCCCACGGAGCTGGTACAGGCACTGAGCACTCACTCCCCCGGTGAAACCCTGAGCTCCACCGTGGCCTCACATGCACACAGTGGGCATGACCGTGCGGAGGGCAGCGTCACGGTGAGCATGGCAGCGTCCAGGCAGGAAGGAAAGCCTGCGGTGCTGCAGGGAGAGAGGATCGGCGCTGGTTCCACTGAGCCGGTGACTAAGCCCGGATGGTACGGCTGACGGGCTGTTCCGCTCCCTCTGGGGCATGAGCCTGGCCCCGGAGTGTCGCTGCGAGCAAGGGATCCGCAGTCAGAAGGTGCAGTGAAGGAGTGACGGGACTGACGCAGAGACGGAGGCCTGAGCGGGACCAGCACCTGTGTCCACAAAGCCCATCTCTGTGCAGGCGTGCGGAGCCCGAGGCTCATGGGGAGGTCCCTCCAGGGCATGGTCTCCATATGAAGCCGTCTGCCTGTCCTCATGAAGGTCCTTTCATCTTTTTATAGATATATGCAAATTAAATCAGTAGCAAAGAACACCTTCATCCCTCTCTGTTCTGCTCCCTCAATACCTCCCCACACACACTGAGTCAGACCACTCCCCTTCACGGGGAGGGAGCGAGGCCCTGTCTGACAGGAGCAGCGATGGTTGTGATTTACTTCTTTCGGGACATACTCCGCGCGTAGCAGTGTGATCCCCACTGCAACCCGTAGCTGTAACAGAGCTGGACTCCACACGGGTGTGAGGGACGTGAGGCGTCTGTGTGAGATCGGTGTTCGTTTTGCTATGGCTGGGCTCTGCTCACAAAACCAACCCGAACAAGAAACGGCTGCGAACACGTGCGTCACTGGGAGTTTGCACGATTGACTTCCTGCCTGTCAAGTGGCTTGGACGAGCCCAGCAGCCGTTACAGGAGCATCAGGAGACGGTGGTAATGGGTCCAGGGGCAGAGGCTGTGTTCTAATCACAGGAGAAGCCACCTCCCCACAGGGGCCTCGGGGAAAACCCACTGAAGCAGCCAGAAGCGTCTAATGAGCAAATCAGGGTGGGAAAATGGCTCCCTGCGCCCAGCGGGAGGTGCAGATCCACTCAGAGCACCTCCCTGCCACCTCTCCCGCCACTCTATTCCTTGGGCCCAGGGGCTGAGAAGCCAGACTCAGAGACCAGGGCCAGGACAGAGGCCAGCAGAGAACAAACACATCCTCTGCTCAGCAGAGCCTAGCCCCGCCCCAAGGCCCTCCCACCACCGATGCGGTGGGTCTCCTGGTGAGAGTCTTGCACATTTGTTTCCTGAACCCAAACTTTTCCTTGGCGAGAAGGGGCTTGAGGAAGGAAAAGGAAACAGAACCTAATTGTAAAGCCTCCTTTCCGGGGGCGGCTGGATGTTCTGTTTTGATGCCGCCAATTGCCCGGGGTCTGTTTCCTGCCCGGCGGCCACGAAGATAAGTGCCCAGGAGGAAGGGTGCAGGAGAGGGCCCAGGACAAGCTGAAGCGCCTCACACAACAGCACCCCGTTTGTGGAAAGGGCTCCCGATGACAGCACGTCTCCGATGACCTTGGGGCCAGGCCAATGCGAGTTAGATGCCAGCATCAGGCACAATTTCTCCTCCGTGCTCTTATGTCCAATGCAGAAGGATTAGAATAGTACAACTAACATATTTCACTGATGTGACATTTCATAAAGAGCCCCCAGAATCCTCCTCTGCTGGGTGAGCCCGGTGCAGCCCTCCCCCTGGCCCTCACCAACCATCTTTACCCACCAAACCACCTTCTTCCCCCTAGTGGGCATCGCCCAGTGCCATCTATTTGTTGGTCATTACAGCATTTCTGTGTATTATTATAGCCAGTCCAGTGAAGGATCCTGAGGCACATAGAGGCTAGGCGATTGCCACAAAGCACCCAGCTTGTGACCAAAGAAGACAGTTACTGAGGCGCCCTGTGCACCAGGCACTGGGCCGCACGCTCCGCTGAGATTGGGCCTCTGAAGCCACAGGCCGCCTTTGGAAGTGGATGAGGGTACCGTCTCCCCCCCAGCGGAGGAAGCGGAGACTGAGAGCGATTAAATGGCTTCTCCACCTCCTTTAAATGGAAAGGGGCTCAGGGTGACCCCAGGCTTCCCTCTGAAATAGCGGGCTGCATTGCCAGTTAACCAAGACCCCGGGTTCGAATAAAGGTTCTCTTACTCCCTGTGAGGACTCGGCAGATTGAGTAGGAAATGCATCTAATACAGATGCACTCCTGTTGAGCATCTAAGCGGATGCGGCTAGAGACATAAAGTTACTGATAGATTAAATAGAGAAGGTAGCCAGAGATTGGGGTGGCAGGACACACACAGGCTTTATTGGAGGGAAGAGTACCCCTGCTGGCTGCTTCCACAGAGAGGGGGGGGAGAGAGTACCTTTAAGGATAGGGGGCGGGGCTTAGGACACTCAGCACAGGCTGATTGGTGATTAGGGACCTAGAGACTTAGGAATTTGGGGCTTAGGGTATTTGGCAGGTGCTGATTGGTGGTTCAGAGCTCAGGAATGTCTGGCCGCAGGTGGGGTTTATGTCTGTCCATCAACTGGAGGAAGGAAGGATCTATCAGTTACTTACTGTGTGAAGCCCAGAAACCAGGAGGTTTTCCGCTGTTTTGTTTTGTGCGGGTTGATTTTCGCTGGTGGGTGTGCACGCTTGGAGCTGCTGAGATGCTAGTAAACTCAATGGCATAATGAACCGAAAGTGTGTTAGCCGGCCCCCGTGGAAGCTTGTGGATCTTGGAGGATAGGAGCCAGACAAGATTGGGTAAAAGGAGAAGCGGCCATTCTGTAGTTGGCAAGACCAAGGGGAGTTTTGGGAAGAACCTAAGCGTCCAGAGGGAATTGTGGGTTTGCTGGCCGTGTGGTGTGAGCTGGGAATTGACTGCCGCATCTCCTCCTTGGGAAATAATCAGGATGATGATTGCAGCTGATGCAATTATGTTGCTTTTTCTGGAAAATACGAAGGCATAGTGAGCTTGGTATCAAGACTGCTGGGAGCAAAGGAGACTAGCGACTTCCCCTTTACTTCAAGGGCTTACTGACCCCAGGGCTGCTGCCGGGAGCATGGCGGTCCTGTCCCCTGTTAGTGAGCAAATACTGCTTGCTGGCGTTCTGCCTGCCAGAACTTGGGGCCAGAAAGGCGGATGAATAAGATATGGGTGGAGGAGGTGAGCTCCAGGCAGATCAGTGGCCCAGGAGGGGAGGGAATGGGCTGGGCATCCTCCAAGCCCCGCCAAGAGGTTTTGACACTCAGGAGACAAGGGCCTGTGTAAAAATGTCTCTTCTTGTCCAACGGAGAAGGCAGTCTTGAATACGAAAGATCCATTAGGCCTGGCAAGTCCATCTTTCACTGATTGTCTCCTGAACGAGAGAGGCCTGGCTGTAGCCAAAGGAATGAGTGTAATGGGACCGAGCAACTGCCTTACGATGAATTGATGCTTCAACCTGGGACGCACATGAGTGTTGGGAGGACACCAAGGTGTATGCCTCCACGGGCGCCGTGCTCTTCCTCTTTGTGTTGCGTGATCATGCACACGTCGCTGCGTGCTTTAAGCCCCAGCCGCCCTGTCTGATAACCAGAGACAGGTCTGCCCTCAGCGGGGAGCTCTGAGGCCTCCTGTCCTCAGGGCAGGTGCGTAGCCCTCAGTCTGGCCCAGGGGTGTGACCAGTGAGTGGCTGCTGTTTTTCTTGCTGTTCTCATCACCCGTGGACAATGGACACAGGGATGCTGCCAACGGCATTTACTTCCATTTGGTACCAGAGGTGGTTGAGCTGCGGGTCATTTCCCATCCAGGCTAACCTCCCCCAGGAGCTGGGGTGCAGCTGGGGGCATTGGGGCCCATGGGCTGGCCCCTCAGGAGAAACAGTGGTCAGGCTGTGGGCGCTGAGATAGTCAGAGACGCAACGGGGCTGCTCCAGCCTAGGGCTCCTTTTGCTGTCTCATACAAAATGGGTTGCAAGGCCTTGATCTCCATGGTAACCTCCTGCCTCCAACACACAAACACACCAGCACTGGGGAGTCTTATTTTAAGCCACGGAGATCCCCGCCCCCCGTTTTCAGCCACACCCCAGAGCTAAGCGCTTGGGTAATGCACGGTAAGTGGCAGCTGCCTAACGCCATCCACTAGCTCTTCTGCCAGGAAGAGCCGATGAAAGCAAATCAATGAGCAAGGAGGCAGCCCCCGCAGGCCCTGATCTGCGCGATTGAGGGACGGGGAGGGGCTGCCGCTCAGCGTCAGGCCGGGGTTACTGGAAGCTGCGGTGTGTTCCCTCCAGGGCGTCTGTGGTGACATGCTCTCTGAGGCGGAGGAGCCGCTCAGGGAGCGGGAATCCTGGCCTGACACTCACCCAAGGAAATGCTCTGCCAAGTCAGGCCTCTGTGCCTCAGTCTCCTTCTCTGTGACACTTACACGTGTTTGCTGAGAGAAACAAAAACGAACTATATATTCACTGAGCAGCCAGATGATGATGGTCTCTGACACATAATAACCTGGCCACCCAGTGTGTGTCCTATGTAATAAAAGGCTAATATGCAAATTGTCCCCTCCACCAGGAGTTCAATCAGCCAACCGCCCATGTCCCCTCCCCCTGGCCAGGCTGGCTGGACCCCACCCATGTACAAATTCATGCACCGGGCCTCTAATACACACACACACACACACACACACACACACACATGCACGCACACACACTGAGTGGCCAGATTATTATGCGTTCAGAGGTTCAGAAATCATAGTAATCTGGCCACTCAGTGTGTGTGTGTGTGTGTGTGTGTGTACACACACATATGTATACATAAACAGGGAATATGCTAATTTGCTGGGCGTCAGGACTGCTCAGAAGGAGCTGTGCACACAGATGGGTGGGAGGGGACTGTGTGCCACCCCCACCCCATGAGGCTGGGGTTGGGGGCGGGCTGGAGCGGAGACATGCACACAGGAGCGCCTGCCTCCATCCCAGCTGGTCAGGCATGGGTCCCAGCCCCCCGCGGGGCACCTCCTCTTGTGATTTCCATCATGCACTGGGCCTCACGAACCCAGGTCATCATACTCCAGAAAATGGTCCAGTATCTTGAACATGTAACAGTACATTTATTTTTTTAAGTAGACTTTCATGTGTGTTTTTTTGTAAATGGGCCTGACAATAAACCTGGGCTACAGAAGGTAAGCCCAAGATGGAGCAGATGTGTCTCTTTATTCAGTATCAGACCCCGGGAGAATCTGGGAGAATCACAGTGCTTCCCCTCCATAAATAGTTGTGGAATTAGTATTTTACTTTTTGTTTTCTCAATAAGGTCGAGCACCTCTTTCAGCACCTGCAGATTGTAAACAAAAGAGGCATGCCTTTGACATGGGTGTTCAATGTATGTTCCAGACATTGCACACACATGTAATCACAGTCAGCGTTCAGTCTGGTCTGAAGTCACGTTACTCATGGTTTAGCTTCTCAATTAGGCTGTCACTCGGATCTGTCTCTCTCGCAGCTGGAGCCTCGGTAACTGGCTCGGAGCCTTAGGTAGAGCAGCTGATCAAAATGTAATTGTTGTAAGAATTTCCATCTTAATGGAACACTTACTTAGGGGAAAAGAGGGACCACATCAATGTCATTTATTTTCTTTTTTAAGAAATATTTTTATTGATGTTTTACAGAGAGGAAGGGAGAGGGATAGAGAGTTAGAAACATTGATGAGAGAGAAACATGGATCAGCTGCCTTCTGCATGCCCCCTCCTGGGGATGTGCCTGCAACCAAGGAACATGCCCCTTAACTGGAATCGAACCTGGGGCCCTTAGCCTGCAGGCTGATGCTCTATCCACTGAGCAACACCGGCCAGGGCCACATAAAAGCCATTTAGAGAATGAATGGCAGTGGCTTACCAAGACTCCGGTTCTTGCTCCCGAGCCGAGGCAAAAGGAATAAAGGGGCGTGTCAGAGTAATTCCCTGTGAGACACAACTCCAGTCGCCAGGCTCGGGTCCTTTTTGATTGGAAACGAAGGACAGCAGAGCCCCAAATACCGGCAGCAGGTGAGCGGGGGAGAGGGAGGCTTCCCACATCGCCCAGCCTCCATGAATCAAAGCACCATCCCCTCGGGCGACACGTGTCACCTTTAAGGTGCTGTCTGCCCTTCCTGAGCCTAATGGATGGCGACTCCAAATGCCAGCCCTTCCCCGTTTGCTGGTGGCCCGGGATGTGAGAGTGAATCACATTTGTCACAGAAAGTGAGCTGTGTGCGGGAGGAAGGGATCGGATGGGTAATGGGGACTGGCCTCTCAGCGGCCTGGTGAGCGGGAAGCGGGTGCTCACCCTGCCAGCTTCGTAAAAGGAGGTACAGCTGACCCCCCACTAGATAAACGCCTGCATCAGTGGTGCGTTGGTATCTAAGCCTAAACTACCTCCAAGAATGACTATACGAGTGTCCGCTTCTGAGCTTAACCTGTGCAGGTTCACCCAGGCAGGGTGGTAGGCGGCCGATGCCCAGCTCACAGGCTTGGCCACCGTTGGTTTCGGTCATGAACCCTGTGGATGGATCAGATCCGCCTCCGGCCGGCAGGCCCCACCTCCCACCGGCCCTGCCCGTCTTCCCACAGGGCCCCGAGGTCTTCTGCCCCTGGAGCTCACTCAGGCCTCTCAGGCGCAGCCTGGCCTGAGGGGGCGGTGCACCTGGGTGGCATTAATGTACAGATATTACAGACTCCCCCTTTCAGAGGGACCGTCAGTGGTGTGTGTGTGTGTGTGTGTGTTTACTCACTTACCAGAACTGGGGGGCACAGCTAATTTCCAGGAACAATCTGAAAGACATTGATTAAATGTCCACCAGACGTACCGGGACCCAGGCTGACAAGGATGATCAAAGACGCCCCCGATTGTCAGAGTTCAGGGTCCAGGAGGCGATACAGCCCCCTGTCATCTCGGCAAGCGACTGATCTTTAGAGACTCGGCCAGAGCCAGCCTCCGGAGGTTGTGGGATGCCCTTCAGAATGCCCTCGGCGAGCATCCTCGCCATCGTTTCCAATGTCCCTGCTTCTGTCTGGCTCCTGGCTAAAGGGTGAGCTCTTTGAGGGCCAGGACCCAGGACACAGAGCAGTGTCCACAGAGGGTCCTCAGAGGTTCGATCGAAGGAATGGAATTAAGTTACACATCCTGGGAACGTTTAACGAGATGTCTTGTACATGACTCAGAATTGCCTTCCTACCTCCCCTTCCCCCTCGCCTCCCTGTGGATTCTTCCCACTGCTGCCCCGGTGGATAGTAGCTCCTATATTTTTGTGATTCTAATGGTGATCACAATCTCCAGTCCTCTGAACGCCTAGTGGAGAATAACAGGTCACCATTCTGACTGCTACATCTTAGGCGCCCGTAGGTTTCACAGCTCGGGCGGAATTGACTTGGTGTCTTCCATTTGCAGGATGAGCCAATTCTCAAAGCAGACAGTAGCTAACGAACGGCAGCCCCAAAGGGAAGGATAATAGGTTGATGACCAAACACTGCTTTGAAGTAAGAGAGAGAGAGAGAGAGAGAGAGAGAGAGAGAGAGAGAGAGAGAAATAGAATGAGCAGCTGGTCCCTAGGCTTGCCAGAAAGGTGGAGAGGTCTGTGTCTTGTTCCTTGGTCTGGATCTTCTGGCGCCATTACCTCCTCCTCCAACCCACCCAGCCCCTCCAGTGAATGCACGCAACTAAACACAAACAGGAGCCACCTGGCTCCCGGAACATTCGCTGCGCACCTCCAGCCACCGGGTCCCATTAGAGTGCTGTCACTCATCAGTCACGGCCGGGAGATGGCGGGGACAGAGCCATTTGCCGTTCGGCAGCCGGCGTGCATCCCATGTTCGGGGCCGGCTGTGGACCATTTGTTTCCTGAATGAAGGAAGTCAGCCTGAACACACATTCATTCCGGGTAATTGCTTTTTCTTTCATATCACAACACGCCGGAGGATGTGTTCTTTTGCCGTTCCCTTTCTGTGGGTTCCGTTGCTTATTAATGGGTTTTGAGTTTATTTCCTGGTTCTGACCAGGGACGGTTATAGAGAAGGCTGCTGTGTTTAGATGGGGACCTGGAGGGCAGACAAAGGCGGAACGCTTGGCCAAACACTGGGGCAGAAACAAGAAACAAACTCGGCAAAAGGCCCGCCCAGACAGGACCTATTTGCTTCTCAGCAGCGCTGCGGGAGGAGGAGGTTTTATGACGCTGCCCCCGGGGCAGGGATGGGCGTTGGGTGGTTAAACGCTGTCGCCAAAGATGGCATGGGAAGGTCTGGCTCTGGTTTGTCACTAAGTGCCGCCTGACTCCTGGCAGTCCTTTTCCCATAGACCAGGATAAGATTTGCAATAATAAGAATGAAACTGTTTTAATGAAAATAATGACAGCCCAGCTGGTGTGGCTCAGTGGTTGAGAGTCAACCTATGAACCAGGAGGTCCAGGTTCAATTCCCGGCCAGGGCACCTATTGGGGTGATGGGCTCAATCCCTGATGGGGGGTGTGCAGCTGGCAGCCGATCAATGATTCTCTCTCATCGTTGATGTTTCTATCTCTCCCTCCCTCTCCCTTCCTCTCTGAAATCAATAAAAATATTTAAAAATAATAACAAATGAGCCCTTCCGTGAAATCCTGTTATTTCTAATGCTCCTTTTTGCATGAGGAAGCAGGTGTGCCGGGAGGAGTGGCACCGGTAGAATTGGTTCCTGGGCCCAGTTTTCACGGAGCTGTGCCGAAACTGAACACGGGCAACAAAACGCACAGCCTGTGCCTTTGACTCCCTCGCCCGGTGGCTGTCGTCTGGGGGCTGATGGCCGGGTTTGGTGATGAATCATTAGTCAGTAGGAACCGGTTATTCTAAAACCTCAGGGACTTAGAATTTAACAAGGGTGTGTGTTTTACTAAAATCTCAGGGTTAAAATTCAAACGACAGGAATAGAAGACACAAAGATGGCTAGGTGGAGTGTTAGCAATGAGCAAACAAGTTTGAACGGGGGCACCCTTCCCAACAGGAGGGGAATTGGTAGAGAGGGGATGTCTTAGTACCTTGGGCTGCTCTGACAAAATACCATAGATTGCGTGGCTTAAACATTAGACAGTTTGTTCCTTGTAGTCCTGGAGGCTGGAAATCCAAGATCAAGGTGCCAGCAGGGTTGGGTTCTGGTGAGGATGTGCCTGCTGGTTTGCAGTTTGTACAGTCTGTGTCCCCACGTGACTTCTCTGTGAATGAGTGGGGGGAGATATATTTCCCTCTCTCTCTCTCTTTCCTCATGAGGGCACCAATCCCTTTCTGAGGGCCTCATCCTCACCCTCATGATCTTATTACCTCCCAAAGCCAGATCTCTAAATAGCAGTACACACACACACACACACACACACACTCAGAGCCAATAGCATTTATCTGAGAAAACCACCCTGCATTCCAACCCCATCACTCACTGGGAAACGTCCTACAGCTGAGTTAACCTCAGCATCCTCACATACAAAATTGGGAAAACACTAGTGCCCACTTCATAAAACTGTGAGATTTAATTTTGTAAAAGACCATAAATGGAAAGCACATCCTGGAGTTCTTGGCATGTAAACGCTTGGTAAGTATGACCCATGACGATTACTCAGACCCGAGGAACACGCTTCTGCTTACTGTAGATACCAACGCGCAGGCCACCCGAGATAAGTCATGGCCGTGCCGCTCACTGACTGCCACGGTGCCTTGCCAGCTCTGGTCGGAGGACACAGGGCCAGCGGGTCTAAGGGAAGCTGGCAGAGCGGGAACCGGTAGCTGGCAGCCTGCACTGTCCCGCTTGCCACTCGGTGTGGGGCCTCTGGAGCATCCTTAGTGTCTGTCTGCCTCGCCCGGGAGCCCGGGAGCCTGTTTAAAGCCATGATATGCCAAAACCGATGTGGCTCAGTAGATAGAGCGTCCGCATGCGGACTGAAAAGTCCCAGGTTCGATTCCGGTCAAGGGCATGTACCTTGGTTGCGGGCACGTCCCCAGTAAGGGGTGTACAAGAGGCAGCTGATCGATGTTTCTCTCCCACCAATGTTTCTAACTCTGTCCCTTTTCCTTCCTCTCTGTAAAAATTCAATAAAATATATATTTTTTTTAAAATTAAAAGAAAATAAAGCCATGATCTGAGCAACCCCACCCCCCCAGCTCTGTGGTCTCCAAAGGTGCATGTTAACAGGACGCGCAGGCGGCTCGCAGGGCATTAACTGTGCACAGGGCTGCGTTAACAAGCAGAGCCGGGGAAAGCAGATGTGCGAGCTGCCGCCTGACTCGGCACAGCAGCTATGGAAAGGAGATGGAGTTAGCGGGTGAGGACAGTGACAGGCGCGCTGGCTGACAGCTCACTGACAGGTAATTTTGCAGGGACGGAGCCCGTAAATGGGATTCTGGAAGGGAAGGCTCTGCCATCTAGGACGGTTCCTCGGGGTCAGCGCACTCCAAAGGGCCTGCAATCCTGATCGGAGAGATCAAAACACCGAGCAGCCTTCGAGGGGCACAGCTGACTGCACGCTGAGAGGCGGGCGAGGTGCTCAGCGGCGCTTCTGAGCCGGGTGGGTGCTGGCCGGGGGCAGCGGAGAGAGGTCAGAGGCTGGAGGCCAGCACAGATCGCTGATTTAAGTCTCAACATCCCAACAGCGGAGGGGTAGTGACAAGGACAGCAACCCACAGGGAGGAGC
The DNA here is from genome assembly GCA_036971965.1 of Nyctalus aviator. NCBI lineage: Eukaryota > Metazoa > Chordata > Mammalia > Chiroptera > Vespertilionidae > Nyctalus > Nyctalus aviator. The sequence continues at coordinate 46,533,940 of CM072935.1, read as the reverse complement.
TAGGACAGGAGCAGACAGAGGGCGCCACCCAGGCCACGGGGATGGAGCTGGGCTTCTTCCCTTGGGGAGGGGGTCCCCCACTCTGAGGTTCCACGGGAGAGGCTCCAAGGAGCAAGTCCTCCGGGCCCTCCAAAGAGCAGCTGTGAACATCCGCCAGCCCAGCCCCCCTGGCCATGGACCAGCAGCCCGCCTCTTCTCGGACCAGCTCCCTGCTCCCTCTCTCCCGAGGGGCCATGGGCAGTCCAGGGAACCACAGGAGGAGAGGAGGAGCAGCGTCAGGATCCCTGGAGAAGCCCTTCCCGCCTCTCCCCGATGCAGGCGCTCTGGTCCGAGGCCGGACCGGCCACCGGGCAGAGAAGAGCTTGCAATGGGCTGAGCGTAAACGGGTGCCGGAAGGCTCTGTGACTCTGGAAGGGGACCGGGAATGTTGTGGGCTCTGCCCCAGGTCCCGCCCGCAACCCACACCAGCTCCGGCGGAACTCGGAGGGCGCCAGGCGATGCAGCTGGCTCCTGCCTCCCTCCGCGCCCAGCTCACCCTCCGGAGGGAGCGTTTGGCTGGAACCCAGGTCGGTTCCTGGCTCCGGGTCCTGGGGAGCCCTCGATGGGGTCCCCCTACAGTGCCAGTCCTGCCTTGTGCCTGCTCAGGCCTTCCGGACGGCAGCCTTGGGCACGCGCCCTCTCCTGTCCCTCCTCCTCCTCCTTCCCGGGGCATTACGGGGAGGGATGGGCACGGAGCGGGACTATGACAGCCTGCCCGTTCCTGCAGCCTCGGCAGGCGTGTAAACACGCACTCGCGCTCCGTGTAATCGCACATTTGTATGTATTATCATTTGCTATTAGTTTTATTCCTCCTATTTTTACACGTTATTATCCAAACAGACTGGGCGCAGGCTTTCTGTACTTGTTCCGCCATAAATAAACAAGGAACGCCTAAACACACTCTGCGAAATGTCATCTCCCAGCCACAGCGAGGATGCCGCACAAGCAGGAAACCAAAATTAAATCACACTGGGCACCGTGCCCGGACCGCGGGCTTCCGGCAGACAGATGCAGAGGGAGGAGAGAGAAAAGACACAAATGGAAAACACACACACACACACACACACACACACGGTGCAATCACAGTGGGACCAAAGGCATTAACCCCAGGACCCGTCTGTTTGTTCTGGGACCCGCCGTCCACTTACCTCCGCAAAGGAAAGTGGAAAACGGTCCATTTGGGCTCTGGCCGAGGTGGCTCCATTGGTTCAGTGTCATCCCAGGCTCCGAAGGAGGGAACCCATGGATGTTTCTCTCTGACATCAATGTTTCCCTCTCCCCTTTCCTCTCTCTCTGAAAAAGACAATGAAAACACATTTAAAGAAAACGGTCCACTTTTATTTGAGGTGAATCTCCACTATGGGCATTGTCTACGTTGCTTCTTTTTTATATTAAATCTCACAAAGTGTTGCTTTCATTGCATTTTTAAAATATATTTATAATAAAATAATTCTATAATCATTCTGTAATAATGCAATGTGATTAACTATCCTAGAGGCCCAGTGCATGAAATTCATGCACGGGCAGGACCTCTGCTCTCTCCGGAAAGGAAGGGCGTGCCCAGGCTTCGGGGAGGTGAGGAGGTGCACGGAGGGCACAGGAGGCAGGGGCTCCCTGTGTGAAAACAGGGATCGCCCGCTCCCCAGTCCTGCTCTGTCCTCCTGCTCACATGGCTGCCGTAGCGGGTGGGCTCAGTGGGTCCTCTTAGCCATTAAGTGTCCTTCTCCGTGGAAGGCCACTGGGCACAGAAGTAAGTTAGTGAGTGTCTCGGGCTGGCCCCGCACTCCCAGAGATTTTGGGGGGGCATTCCGTGTGCCTCCTGAGGGTGTAGGGGGCACAGGAGGCCAGGACTGGCTGGAGATGGTGCAGGAGGGACAGAGGCCGCCTGTGCTGACAGCGCCCAGCAGGGGGAGGCTCCCCGTGGCCGTGAATTTCTTAACCGGGCCCCAGACACTTCCCCTGTCTGGGGGCGTGGGTTTTACTGTAATCGTCCGTGCTGAGCCTGCTGGGGATACGCCTGGCGGACTCGGAATGGGCCCGAGAATAACCGCGTTCCAGCGCTGCGGTTCTCCCATCAGGAATGCGGCACCCGGAGCAGAGTTCCCGGGGCCCTGTCAGCGTGGATTAGTGTCTCTTCCTGTTCCTGCTCGCCGCCAGGGAACAGCTCTAACCGATGTCATGGCTCCTTACCCACAATCACCGCCCACGGGGGCCCGCTCCGCCCCATTAAGGAAGGGAGAGCCGGGCGAAGAGGCCGAGGGTCCTCGCTCCGGCTCTGTGGCCAATGAGCCGCATGACCTTGGCAATGTCCTTCCTCAGCCCCGTTTCCTCCTGAAGCAAAATGAGGGGCTGGACTAAACCAGAGAATCTTAGGAATCTCCCCAGCTTCTAACTTAATTCATAAACATTCATGGAGCGCGTGCTCTGCTGCAATCACCGTGCTAGACAGCTCCCAGCGGTGTCCTTTCCCTTTTACTCCATTAAAAGCCGGAGCCGGTAATGTTCGGGCAACTGTCAGCACGGAAACCACTGGACAGGGAGCCCCACGCTGTGGGTCCTGCCTCCGGCGTCGTCATTCGGTGTGTGTGGTTTCACTGAGAGAGCCAGCGGCTGGGTTTTGGCTCGGGGGTTGCCCATCAGCCTAGGAGCCAGGAGGTCAGGGTTCAGTTCCCGGTCAGGGCACAGGCCCGGGTTGCAGGCTTGATCCTCAGTGTGGGGCGTGCAGGAGGCAGCCGATCGATGATCCTCTCTCCTCATTGATGTTTCTGTCTCTCACTCCTTCTTCCTTCCTCTTAAAAAAATAAACAGCTGATGCTGGGACTGGTTTGGCTCAATGGATAGAGCGTCGGCTTGGGGACTGAGGGGTCCCGGGTTCGATTCCGGTCGAGGGCATGTGCCTTGGTTGCGGGCATGTCCCCAGTGGGGGGTGTGCAGGAGGCAGCTGATCGATGACTCTCTCTCATCGATGTTTCTAACTCTCTATCTTTCTCCCTTCCTCTCTGTATAAAAATCAATAAAATATATTTAAAAAAATAAATAAATAAAAAATAAACAGCTGAAACCGGTTTGGCTCAGTGGATAGAGCGTTGGCCTGCGGACTGAAGGGTCCCAGGTTCGATTCCGGTCAAGGGCACATATATCTTGGTGCATATATCAAGTAACATGCACATGTATCAAGTAACATGCACATATATCTTGGTTGCGGGCACATCCCCAGGGGGGATGTGCAAGAGGCAGCTGATTGATGCTTTCTCTCATCGATGTTTCTAGCTCTCTACCCACTCCTTTTCTCTCTGTAAAAACTCAGTGAAATATATTTTAAAAAATAAACAAAGAACAACAACCACCACAAAGACATATCCAATAGGAAAGCCCAGAAATGCACCATTTCTAGGTTTTAAAACGCGCTCTGCTCTGAGTCCCGCTCTGCGTGGGGCCTGGGCACGGCTGAGTGTCGGGAGGCGGGCACCGCACCTCCATCTGCGGCATCTGGCTGGGGTAGGGGGCGCTGCCCCGGGTCCCCCAGTGCCGTGGTCAGTGGCCTGTGTTTTGCTCGCCGCGGCCCCAAGTGCAGGAGGGTGATCCGGCTGCACCGGCGGAGCCGCCGCGCTGCCTCGCAGGGAACAGCCATGCAGTTCAGGTGGGTGTCCTGTGAGACCGGTAACTTTCACTACAACACATGGTCCCAGTTGGTCTACTCACCATTAGCCACTGCTACCCTCTGCCTGAGCCTGATTCCCCAGTCCCGTGCTGCCCTAGGTGCTGCGTGCGTTTGGGGAAAAACGTCGATAGGGTTTGGTACTATCCGCGGCGTTAGGCGTCACGGGGACCTGGGAACGTCCCCCCTGCAGACAAGGGGGTCCCGGTATTTCACTTCAACTGGCTGCTAACTGCGTTCGCAGGTACGGTCACCCGCCTTTCATCCGGGCGAGTTCTGGGCGGGCTCAGTGGCACGCCGGTGAGCGCCATTCATTCCCATCAGCTGCGTCTCCGCGCCCAGCTGTCTCCACTCCGAGGTGCTCTCTCTGGGGAGAAGTCAGCGGGAATCAGACTCCAGCGCCGTCTCTGGCTGCCCCAAACTGCCTTTGAGTGGAACGCAATGTGGCCAAAGACTCACCTCCTAGTTTCTCCCTTGGAAATGTCACCCTTCACTCGGCCGAAAACGCCAACCTTGCCCACTGTGCCCAGCGAAGGGGCAGGTCCTGGGGTGCAGGTGATCGAGGCCCAGCCCCCGCCAGCAGGCCCCGCCCCAGCGAGAGGCCCATGCACAGAGGAGCTGGGGTGCCCGCGCTCAGTGCCCAGAGCAGGATGTCCCTGGGAGGAACTGGACGCGGATGAGGAGCTGAGGCTGGGCCAGCGCCCCTTCTGGCCCAATAGTCTGACCTCTCTCCGTCCACCGGGCTCCTCCTCCATCTCCTTGGAAAAGTTCCTGACTTACTAATGCTTGAGGGAACATCGCCCTGATGCACCGTGATGCCTTCCACAGATGGCCCTCGCAGTCACACCGCTGGCGACGGCGGCTGCAGGGAGATGCTGGGACCGGTGCACGGGAACTACCCCGTTACACTTCCCTCCTCGTAGCTACGCACAAAGCGTGTTTGCTCCTGTCACAGGATGTTCAGCCCAGAACTCTCTCCAGGAAGGGTGTGTGTGTGTGTGTGTGTGTGTGTGTTTTATTTAACTGTGATAGGCTTTCTTTTTCTTTTCTTTTTTTCTTTTTTTAAAAAATATATTTTATTGATTTTTTACAGAGGAAGAGAGAGGGATAGAGAGCTAGAAACATCGATGCAAGAGAAACATCGACCAGCTGCCTCCTGCACACCCCCTATTGGGGATGTGCCCACAACCAAGGTACATGCCCTTGACCGGAATCGAACCTGGGACCCTTCAGTCCACAGACCGACGCTCTATCCATTGAGCCAAACCGGTTTCGGTTGTGATAGGCTTTCTAGAGACTTAATTCCAAGATGAAGGAGACGATGTTGAGGAGAAAGGCACCTCACCGCTCAGTGTTTGCATGTGGAAGCTGGACCGTGGTACCCGGGGCGGGCGGGGAGAAAGGGGGTCGCTATGATGGCCAGCGGATGGTGGATGGAGCTCAGAGGGAAGGTGGGGAACTGAGCCAGGACCCAAAGGCAGGCCTGGGATGCTACCCTGGAGCCAGGGTCAGAGTTGGAATAAATAATCATAACCGATAGAAGGAAGGTGCCGATTCGTAATCACGTGGGCATTTCCAGATTCAGAAAGCCAGAGGTATAAGATAGGCGTGTTTGAGATAGACACCGACGTGGGTGTGATCATTAATATACATTATCATGCAGAATATAAATACTTGATGAAGTTCAATCAGACTGTGAAGTCTTCTGATTCTCTCCCCTTCATATTAAATTCTAATCCTAATCAGGATCATTAAAAGCCACCTCCAAGCAATTGCCTTAATGTCTTAATAATTATCTCATATATGTATAATAATTAGTTCAATGATTACTGTATGGCTGGGCAACAAATTTATGGTTGCTGTTATTTAAATAAAGCAACAATGAACATCTCTGCGTAAAAGCTTTAAAAATGTTTACCTGTTTCAATTCAGGACATCACTTTCTGGATGTATAATTTGAAGGGAAAACCGGAAATGAAGTCAAAGACACCTGTTATTGGAATTCACATGTTTCTGTCTGTACCTGTGTCAGAATCAAAGGGCGCTGCCTGATTTCAAAGCCCATGCCGCTGGCTAGGCCATGTCGCCTTTCTGGGCGCGGACAGATGGGCTCAAAAGTAAATATGAGGCGAGATCAAAGCAGATGCTGACACATTTGCATTCTCGCCGGAGCCAGAGCCACCTTAGGATCAGAGACGCCTAGAAGAGAGCACGGACTCCAGATCAGATGCACTCGAGTCACGCTGTGGCTCTACTGCTTCCCAGCAAGGAGAACGTAAAGAGGGTTTAACCCCCTCGGCACCAGCTGCTTTACCTGGGATTGTAAAAATGGAGGGTACCAGGGCCTCATCTGTGCGGAGCCCTACACCACCGTCCAGGCAGGGGCCTGGGACCAGGAAAATCAATGCTCCCCTCCCCCTTTCCCGGGCGCTCCACAGAGCCATTCGGGAGAGCGCGTGTGTCTGGGCGCTGGTCTGTGGTGTTTATTCTGAGTCAGTCACGTTCCTCAGCGTCACTGGTCCCGTCAAGGCCCTGTCTCATGCTCTCCGTGTGTCCTTCTAACCAAAGCCAAGGAGTCCTCCTCCAGCTGCTGCACGCCATGCTGGTGATGCTTGAAGTAACTCTTTTTCTAGATGCTTCGTTGGGTTCTTTAGGAATCTATTTTAGACGTTTCTTCTTTCCTAATATGTGGATTTAAAACTGAATTTCTCCTTTGATTTAGAAGTGTGTTGCTTAAATTACAGATGTTCAGAGATCTTTCAGGTATTCTTTAAAAAAAAATATTGGCTTCTAATTTAATTATACCGGGGGGGGGCAAAAGTGGGTTTACAGTTGTGGGTATGTGAAACAGATCATTCCTGTACTATTATTTATTAATTATTGTATGATTTCCCCCACAAACAACCATGACCTTACCGTTGCCCACACCCTGTGTTGTGACTAGAAAACCTCCTCTGTATTATTTCAAGTATTTTATTTTTTTTGTTTTGTTTTCTATGTTTATTTTAAAGGTTTTTGTGTGTGTGTTTAATTGTTGACAGTATTACAGATGTCCCCTTTTTCCTCCCCACTTTTCCCCTCCACCGTGAGTTAAAAGGTCTGACGTGCGGGTCAGTTACTGTCTCAGTGTTTCCCACATTTTAGAAATGCTAACCGCACTGGTCAATGTGCTTGTTAGAACATCTCCATAGTAGGATCCCCAAGGCGGGTCTTCCGGACTCGCGTCCAGAGCTCCGGGGACATTGCCCACGCTCACCTGCGCGGCCGCCCAGGACTTTGTCGCGAAGTCTGAGCGCCTGCGTTGTTGACCTGGCACTTGGCCATCCTCTGGCCCTCCGCAGGTCCCGGCCACATGGTGAAAACGACTCCCTGTAAACACTGACCTAAAAATTCCAAACCTGACCGCTCTCCTCCTCACCTTCCTTCTCCTCGGGCCTGGGACATACATTTGTACATCACTCAGAAAGACTGGTTCAAAGTCAAGTACACACGGGCCTCAGGGTCTTGTCCCAAGTCTCAGACCGTGGTGTTATTCCTCACTCCTGGTTCCCACGCCCTGTGATAGGCTGGCACGGATGGCTCTCCTGAGTGTCTCTGCCCACTGCACCGCCCTCACTGTCCCTGCCCACCACTCTGCCCTCACTGTCCCTGCCCACCGCACCGCCCTCACTGTCACTGCCCACCGCACCGCCCTCCCTGTCTCTGCCCGCCGCACCGCCCTCACTGTCTCTGCCCACCCTCACTGTCTCTGCCCACCGCTCTGCCCTCCCTGTCTCTGCCCACCGCACCGCCCTCCCTGTCACTGCCCACCGCACCGCCCTCACTGTCTCTGCCCACCGCACCGCCCTCACTGTCTCTGCCCACCGCACCGCCCTCCCTGTCTCTGCCCGCCGCACCGCCCTCACTGTCTCTGCCCGCCCTCCCTGTCTCTGCCCGCCGCACCGCCCTCCCTGTCTCTGCCCACCGCACCGCCCTCACTGTCTCTGCCCGCCCTCCCTGTCTCTGCCCGCCGCACCGCCCTCACTGTCCCTGCCCGCCCTCCCTGTCTCTGCCCACCGCACCGCCCTCACTGTCTCTGCCCGCCCTCACTGTCTCTGCCCACCGCACCGCCCTCACTGTCCCTGCCCACCGCACCGCCCTCCCTGTCTCTGCCCACCGCACCGCCCTCCCTGTCTCTGCCCACCGCACCGCCCTCACTGTCTCTGCCCACCGCACCGCCCTCACTGTCTCTGCCCACCGCACCGCCCTCCCTGTCTCTGCCCACCGCACCGCCCTCCCTGTCTCTGCCCACCGCACCGCCCTCACTGCCTGGGAGGGAGGGGGTACCAGGTCCACGAAGAACCGTCATCACACATCACTGTCCTTCCTCTCAGACTACCTGTGAGGGCAGCTCATCTTCACTCAGGAGCAAATAACGAACCTGCAGGTCAGATGAGGCTCAGGAGAAATAGACACAGTAATTAATGCATGTGGAATTAGTACAAAGCAACTCTCAACATTAGCACAAACCTTCCTCTCTGTGACGTGAGCTTGGTCTGGGACTTAGAAGGCCACCGAGAAAGGAGAATCTTCAATGAGACACCCTCCCTCCTCCTCACTCTTTTCCCTTTCCTCGTTCTAACTATGGCTCACGGGACACTTCCTCACGAGTGCCCCTTTTGTCACGCACAGCAGCCCCCTGTCCCGCACACAGCACGCCGCACAGTTGGGAAAAGCAAACCTTTCGAAGGTGTCTGCCACATTGCTCGGTGAGGCAGAGGCAGAGCAGAAAGGAGAGGCAGAGCAAAGCCATTTGTTTTCGCGGTCATTGCTCCTGTATCCTATGAGCAGGATTCTGTTGTTTGGCCAGATCCGCAAACAAAATGAAGTGTCGTGTCGAAAGCCCAGCAGGTTTGCTTGGCAGAAGGGATGGCGACGGCCCAGGGCGGGCAAGGATGCTGAGGATGCCCTTTCGGGGCCCAGACAGGCGTCAGATGATGTCAGATGACGGATGCCTCCGGCTGAGCGCCTCTGAAGGTCACCCAAGGTTGGCACAATAAACAACGATCCACACAACGATGTGACCCGGCTCGCCGCCGCTGACAGCACCATCATTTCTGTCCCGGCCTCCCAGCAAGCCGCCCGGGCCAGCCATTACTCACAGCCCCCGGGGTCAGAGGTGAAGGTGACTGCGCCGCAGACCCTGCGCCGCCTCCAGGCTGTGCTGAGCCAGGGCGGTGCCCTCCGCAGATGGCCATCAAACCCTACATGCTTCCCGTTAGCGAGGAGAGGGTCTCTCCCTGAGTTATTAGGAATGCTTAAAAATAAAACAACATTCAAGATGGATGCTCCAAAAATACCAGACACATGACTACATAATAGCTCCCAAGAATTGAGTGTTCAATGCGTATTAACGAAGATATACAGAAATACGTCTTAGTTTCTCTTTAAGACAAGGGGGAAAGTGACAGGAGCGTGTCGGGTTGGAGTGGAAGTGAGGGCTTACATGTCTGAAGCTCACTGCGCAGTGATCGCCGCAGGGAATGTCTAAAGGGTATCCCCTCGCACGGGTTCCTTTCGGTCACCGTTCCCTAAATAATAGTGAGTACTGCTGAGTGCCCGCGTCCCAGGAGCCGCTGTGAGGTGGCACAGGCACGTTCGTGATGTTCCTTTCCAGGGTGCTCTCCAGCAGGCCGGACAAGAGAGCTCCCACAGGGCGGTGGCAGAGCGAGGGCTGAACCGTTAGGAGGAGGAAAGGCCCCTGCCCGCTGAACAGACTTCCGGAGGCCTTAGGAAGAGTGGCAGGCGCTTAGGAAATCAGATCGCCTGATAAGCTTCGAGAGAACAGGCCCCAAGGCCATCTTGTCCATGCTGAATCCCTGGGGACAGACTGAGAGATAAATCGTCAATAAATATTTATCAATTACATGACTGTGAAGGGGGTCGGACATGTTTTCTATAGACCAGTGGTCGGCAAACTCATTCATCCACAGAGCCAAATATCAACAGGACAACGATTGAAATGTCTTTGGAGAGCCACATTTTTTAAACTTAAACTTCTTCTAACGCCACTTCTTCAACATAGACTTGCCCAGGCCGTGGTATTTTGTGGAAGAGCCACACTCAAGGGGCCAAAGAGTCGCATGTGGCTCACGAGCCGCAGTTTGCCGACCAAGGCTATAGAGGAACAGCAGGAGCAAGAGCAGGAGGCAGAGGAGAGCAGGGTGCAGAAGGAGACCCTGAGTGGCACTGGATCTTGAGCAGGGGAGAGGCGGGGAGGGCACTGGGAGGGAGTGAAGCAAGATGGGCAGAAAGCCTTGAATGTCAGTCCAAGGTGTGGCATTTTATTCTGTCGGCAGAGGAAAGCCACGGAAGGCTGGACATGACCTGGTAAAACCGGGGGCATGAGAAGTTGAATCTGGCCTTGCAGTGAGGAGAGAATAAAATGAGGGCGCAGGAGGCCAGGGGGACGGGCTAGAGGCGGTGCCCAGCGCCCAGCCCGGGTGCATCCTGTAATTGATGTCCACACGGGAGCTGCGGAGTCCCACCGCTCTGCTGCCAGCGGACGCCTCCTGAGGCCAAGGACAGAGCGGGGGGATCCATCTCTGCCACAGCCCACATGGGGAAACCTGCGAACAAGCAATCTGTTCACCCATATGGACCCCACACATTTCATAAATGTGAGTAAATTCACGCTCAACTTGGGCTTCGTGTAATTAAATTTAGCAAAGATTCATCATCACAATTACGCCAATTGCAACTCCCCGTTGTAGGGAGCGCTTATCCATCAAGTGGAAACACGCACATACTCACACACACAACGATAAGCATGTAATTCTCTACCCAAAATTACATACCTGCTCTGTATCCCACCTGGTACCGTAATTAACATTAATTATTAACCATAGTCAACCTAGCACGCAGTGTCCTGAACAGGAGGGACGATCATGGCAATAGCTAACGACTGTCTCATTCTTGAGGATAAATGGGCACTATTTGAGATGGAGATGCCCCCCTCCTCTCTCTTCCTCTCTCTCTGAATAACTTCCTGCCTGTCAACCTAAAATACACCCATCAGAAACACATTTCTTATAATTACTCATTCAGTCAGTTATTCGTGAAGTATGTATTAAACGTGGGGGTGTACAGTTGTGACAAACGTGATGGGATGATCTAGGTTGTGGGGAAATAGTATGAATACAAGGCTCTTCCCTCCAGGGAATTCCATCTCTTGTGGTTTATAACTAATGCTGTGGGAGGCTGGGAGGTTAAGACTGGCTCCAGGAAATCAGGAAGTGTGTATTAAATGTTTGTGTATATGACCTTTGGTTAGACTGATAGCTGGATAGCCAATACATGATCATCAATTAGATAAATATTTACCATTATTTGCAAATATTTGGAAGATAAAGCTTAGTAATCTTTCAAAATTCAGACATATCTGTGGGCTTGGGAACTAAGGCAGTATTAACAGATATGTTACTTCTACTTATCATTCAAGAATGTGATTATTCAACACCTGCTATATAGTCTAGGCGCAGTGGTATGTCATATGGACTCAGTAATTAAAACATGGTCTGCACCCTAAGTAGTTTATTATCTGGTGGGCTGTGTCTGTCAGGCTCAATCATATCGATCAAACACCCTCACAGTAAATAAAGGCTTGTTTCTCAGTCACACAAAATACCCATCACAACTCAGCCTCAGCTCTCTAGAACTGTGTCCACTTGAAACACGGCCGCTTTTGTGGCAGGGAGCGGACATGTACCCACAAAAGAGGCACTCATCGCCTCTGCTGACACTTCATTGGCCAGTGCACCTCTCACGCCCGCCCTCCCTGAGGCCAGTAGGACAGGGAGGGAGCGTCATTCCGTAAGAGGAGGCTTCTCGGGAAGGAGCTACATCCACCCCAGCGAGTGCTCAAATGTGTATCATCGTGCACATGCTTGCCGGTTGGCAAGATCCGCACGTCGGCTGTCCACCAAGAGCTATTACAATGGGAAAGACCAAGCGCAGAGCCATGAAATTACCTCCGTGCTCTAATGCCGAGACCAAAATAAAAGCAATCGCCCTTCACAGAGGAAATGGTCCAGGGAGAACCGGGAAATTTGTTCTTCCTGACCCCATAATTTTAGGTCCCATCTTTGTAGAGGTCCTGGTTTCCAAAGCAGAAAAAGTCACATTGGGAGGGGGTACAGTATATTGCTAAACTTAAAATGACGTACTATGAGTCAAGTCTTCTCTCAATACCTCAGGCTCCACACCTATGAAATTCTGACTATTGCTTCTGCCACTAATGCTATTCCTCTGTCATTGTCACAACCACCACCATCGCCATCACCACCATCACCACCACTATCATCACAATCACCCTCTCACTCCCACCACTACCCACCATCACAATCACCCTCACTCCCACTACCATCACAATCACCCCCACTCCCACCATCACAATCACCCCACCACAACCATCACTACCATTGCTATCACCACCACCATCTTCACCAATGTAATGGACATCACCACCATTGCCTCTGTCACATTTTACCAAGACTTTGGTGTGTCTTATAAATATGTTTACTTCATTTAACGTACACAGATCCTATGAGATGGGTACTATGGTTACCCTCATTTCATAGCTAAGGTAGATGAGGGTTAGTAATTTTTTTTAATGGCTCAAGTTTTGATAGCCAATAAATAATAGAATTTGGAATTTAGTTAGAGAATTCTGATGTCAAAACTCAAGCACGTGACCAGCACATAAATTGCCTCTGAGTAACGTCCTCTGTGATGGAAGAGGAGAGCAGCAGTGACAGGAGACAGTTCTGCTTGTTTCCCTGCCGCCAGGCAGTGGGGGGAGTCACAGACTCGGCACCAGAGGACATGTTTTCTGTGCTGTGGACTGTGCGGTCTCACAGCAACATGCTAACCTCTCCGAGGCACAGCGGGAACGGGAGAACAAATCCTGTTTCCTTCCCCAGGGCTGGTGAGAAGGATAAAAAATACATGTGGGATCATTGTGCAAATTGTAACTCTGTAGGGGTTAAAATTACCATTATTTCTCTTGGCTTTTCCCGCTCTGAAAAGCTAGCTTTCCCGTACGCGCACACACAGGCACACACGCCACCTTAAATGGTGGCCTCACGTCTATGGCTGGAGGAATATTTTCTACAAAGGATCATCCTAAATATTTTAACTTACCTGCTTTTCAATAATAGGACAATTACCATTTTTAGCCTGATGTCAAAAAAGAAAAAAAGAAGGCTGTGTCTGATTGGCCAAGGCCCACAGAGGGAGCTTCCGGAATGTTCCCAGTTCAGGAAGAGGACTGCAATAGCGGAAGTGGGTGTCGTCATTTATCCTCAAGAACCCTTTCCAGAGGGAGGTTTCCTGCCCCCCCGGCTGCCAGCAGCCTCGGTCACTCAGGCCACGAATCGCCAGTCCCTTCATTTCATGGAGGAAGGAAATGCAGGCCAGACACGCTCACTAGTGACCCGGTCAGAGTGGTCTCTTCAACCCCGTCACCCCTCTCTGTGTCCGGGTGTGGGGGGACAGAGGGTTGAGGTTCTCTCACATCCTTGTCTCTATCGCGTACCTTGGTCCATCCCCGGTCCAGCCTCTCACTGTCTTACCACAATCCGGGGCATCTGAGCCGTCACCCAGGGCCGCACTGCCTTCATCTCCTGCGTGGGGGCTGGGTGCTGCTCAGCACCCTGCAGCACCCTGGACAGCAGCCCCACAGGGTGACAGCCCCACCCCGCACGCGCACACACACACACAGCCGAGGCGGCCTGCTGCAGAGCGGCCGGCAGTTAATCGTGAAGCCTTGGTGTCATGTGTTCACACAGGAAGCCCTTCAGCTCACACTGCGCCGGGCACTGCCCTCCATGCAGTGATGCCAGGGGGGCAGGACAGACAGAGGCCTCTCCTCAGGCGGCCTCACGGCGGCGCACCACCCGGATGACTGGTACCTTCCTGAGAGCGGGCCGCTCACCAGGAAGGAGGCGGCTTACCGCAGGGCACGTGTGCGGTCTCAACGCCAGGTGCGTGTGTACCGGGGCGGTAAAGTGTGCTCTTCATGCTCCGTGGGGCATGAACGCCACAGATGTTACAGGCCAGCGGGAGCGGGAGACAGACCGTGTGGAGAGGGAACTGGTGTGACTCACAGAATGCGGAAGGAGGAGCAGGCGGAGTGGGGATGGGGACGGGGGTCTGCGGTGGGGAATCGGGGACGCACTGGGGATGATGCCAGTGTGAGGGCCGAGCACAGCCAGGCTTGTGGCCCTGGTGCTGGGACACAGACACGGAGGGTGACCTGTGCCTGACGCCGCAGCGGCCTTGGCCACGGGAGGAGAGGGAGGCAGAAGGGAACTCCCCCCCTGAGGGCAGGCCTGGCGCTGGGGGCAAATGTGGCCGGTGGGCCGGGCTCCTGTTTGAAGGAGATCAAGTAACAGTGAGGTCCCAGAAGGCTCCAGGAGGGTTTCCAAGCCCTAAAACTAAGGTGACCAGATGTCCCACTTTGGGCGGGACAGTCCTGATTTTTAACAATTCGTCCCGAGTCTTGCAGCGTTTTAAAAAAGTCCCGATTTTTAAACCCCGCGGGACACAGGACAAATTTTTAAAAATCGGACTGTCCCACCAAAAGCGGGATGTCTGGTGACCTTAGGCTAAGAGTGAGACTGCCCATGGTTATTGGAGTCTGGATCTGCTTAGCGTCACCCACTTGCCTGCAGAGGAGGGACATTCAGAGAAAATAAACCAGGAAAGACAGATGTGTGTCCGAACAAGAGACGCACTGGCAGGTCTCAGCCCGACTTTCGCACGTGCCCCTGGCTGACGTGTTTGTGCTCAATCTCGTTCTATCTGGCTGCTCTGCACAGCAGCTGAGTAGCTTCCGATGGATGCCTGCGGCTATGGTACATTTCTACCCATCTCGCTGGACAGAGCTCTAATGTCACCTCCCCTGGCCAACTTTCGCCATGCCCCTTCTCTGGGCAGAAATCGGTGTCCCTCTCTGCCAATGCCATCTGCAGGGCACGTGCCTGCCATGACCCTAGTTACCCCATGTGACCACAGCCTCCCGGCGGCGTGCCCACTGAGATGGCAGCACGCCGAAGAGAGCCTGGCACAAAATAGGCACTTACTTGGTCAGAATGTTTTCAATAAAACTTTATGGACAGTAACGTCCACATGCTACACGTGCACAGAATTGGCTTTACATGCTGGTGAAAATTTCAAATTAGGAGAATTTCAGCAGAACTGGACACATTCTCCCAGGCATGGTCCGATAAAAAAGAAAGGAACAGTGCAATGGCTCGTCTTTTTGGCTTCATTAAGTAGAGAATTGGAGGTGAAACGGAGAAGCCGGCGGCCCTTGGGAATTTGATGCGTCTTGAAAAGACTTAAAAAGAACAATTAGGAGGACGGGGTTCCGCAGCTGAAATGAATCTTAATTGAATCAGTCTGGAGAGAGAAGCCCGGATTAGATTTAAAGGGGAAGTGGAAGGGATCCTTCATAATTAGGTGAGCTAATGCAAAGCATTCACAGGCTAATAGTTTCGCCCACTCCTCGGACTGCATGGAGAGGAAAGAGAACCAAATTAGCAAGACGTGCCTCCGTACCATTAACACTGTGCAGTCTGCTCGCCTGAGTGGGGAGACCCTGCTAGGGGCGGGAGGCGGTGCCTCAGGCTGATGGGAGATGCACAATCAAAGGAGAATTAGCAGGGACAGTGGAAACATCTGACGTCACGTTAACAAACCTAAAGGAAGCCTGAGTTGAAGAAGCGAATTCAGTGGTCCCCCTGGAGTAGAGTAAACACAGAATACTTCTACCCTCAGAACCCCGACAGGATGCATCCATGCTCACGGGACCCTGACACATGTATGCATGCTCACAGGACCCTGACACATGTATGCATGCTCACAGAATCCTAGCACAGTGTGTATCAGTATTCACACAGGTGGCGCCTGGAGCAATGTAAGGTCACTGTTGTCTCCCTCCAGGGCTGAAAAAGAGCTATCTCCTAGTATTTTTCTCTTTTCGGTCAAAAAGGATAGAGCAATTGAAAAAGTAAGGTTGAGCCAAGAATACCCACCCACGCCTTTCAATCCCATTACTCTGTACTTCCATTCTTCTTATTTTAAAAGATAAGGAGAGTTAAAAATAAACACTGAAAGCAGTCTGTGCACGAGCTGCATTCTGCTTAATAAAATATCAGCAAACCTGTGATTTATGGGCATAATCAACAAATATCTAAGTACCTTCCGCATACCACTTAAGCATATGTTGGGTATTAATATTGTCCGAGTTCAAACACTAATTTTAAGTAGTGCTTGTCTCGAAAAGCTTTAATAAATGTTAGGTCAAATCTTATAAAATAATAAAAGTGATATGTAAGAATCTCCTACATGTGGGCTCACACCGTCCAGCAGTTTCTCCTCTTCATGACACTTAGAGAGAGAGCAGCATCTGAGTCCTCCCAATGCTAACGGTGTGTTTACTTATAGCGCACATGCGTTGAACCTGGCATTAAATAAAATGCTAGTTTTTGAGGGTGCAAGTTCTCAAACGTTAGCCTTTAAGATATGGGGGCATTGTCTTCAGGATCCAGAATTTATAAACGGTCTACTTAGATCCTTAATTACTTTTGTCCCTGAGAGTTGTTTTGTAAATCCATGAACCCGCACAGTGCACGGAGCGTGGCTGTGGCGCTCCTTGAGAAGGAGCCATGACAATGACCTCTGTGCCCGGCTGTGGCTGCGGCGGGAGGAGGTCACTACCTCCCCAGAGAGAACAGTGACTCTCAGGGCGGAAGCTGCCTGGAACACTCCCCCACGCCTGGTGCTCCCGTTCCTTCTGTGACGTCCTCTCTGCTGCCTCCAAAGGTTCCTCTTCCTTCCGGTCATCTCCACTCCAGCCGCTCCCTCCCGCCCAGCGCCCACGTGGCTGCAGAGACAGTCACCCGGCGGCGTCACAAAGTGAGCTTTCTCAGGATCCGCTTCCAATCAATTCACATCGGCTTCGCAGGAGTTCCATTCGGAACACGGGAGAACGAAATGGCATTGTTCTCGCTTTCCCTTTCGTGGCTAATGCATATTTCGCTACAGAAAGTCAAAGCTATGCGTGTGAGTAAATAGGAATAATCTCTGAGTTTTATGTTGAGTATGCATTTATACAGAGAAGGAGCGAGAGAAGGATTTGTTACAGAGAAATGTGTTTTAGGTGTAATATAAAAATATGCAGTGGAAAACAACAGAAATGTATTTTATTCATAATATAAAAATGTGCAGTGGAAAACAACAAAAGCATGTGTATGCTGGTAGTCAGGTGTAGGAGCCAGGAGAGTAGACACAAGGCGCTCAGGAAGGGAGAGAGACACGTGACCAGTCAAGAGGTCACACAGAGTCTTAGGCTGGCTCCTGTGAGGGTCAGAGGTCACACAGAGTCTTAGGCTGGCCTCTGTGAGGGTCAGAGGTCACACAGCTAATGAGTGGGAAGATCGTCTGGCATCGTCCACTGTCTTGGCCACTGTCTGGTGCAGGGCAGGGTCAGTGTTCCTGAGAGCATGTGAGGATGCTGGGGGATGGGTAACAGCATAGAGTCAGAGGGTAACGAACTTTTAACAAGAGGAGACAGGATGTGACAAACAGGATGGGAACGATCTGGTGTTTGTTAAGGCATCTTGTTATCAGCCTCTGTCTATAAACAGCCCAGCAAGCAGGACTGCAGAGGATTGTCTGTCATTTCTCTCTTTCCCTTTGGGCTTCTTCTTCCACCGAGCAATCCAAACTACACACACACACACACACACACACACACTCATGACGAATCATGTGACCTCATGGCCCTTGAGTATGCACTCGCCCACGCGCTCCTATCGCAGCCCTGCAGGGGGCGCCGGAGGACAAGCCCCAGAGGAGCATGCTCTCAGCCAGGGAAACCCCTTGGATGAAGCTTCTCCAGGCTGGGAGGCCGGAGTGGCCTCTCTCCAGGGTAACCCCTTGAGTTCCGATGGAGAGCTTAGAAATTGGGGCGTTTCCTACTCAGATCCCATCCTTGTCTCCCCACTCTGAGCCCCACGTGCTCACCCACACTTTTTTGAGCTGTGCACTGCAGGCTCGCGGGCAGCGCAGACAGAAGAGCATGTATGGAGGAAAGGGATACCCGGTATGATACATGTATGCCCGGGGGCTATGGGAAGACCAGGCAGTGCCCCAACCGGGGTGGTGAGGGAAGGTGTGCGGGAAAGGCGTCAGAGGTGACTGAGCCCGTTTCCCAGGTAGACGTGGAGGACACGGGGGTGGGCAGCCGCCAGCACTTTACCAGTCAGTGCAGGGGGAGGGGGCACAACCCTGGGGGAGGAGCGTGGCCACCGGGATCACAAAGGACCTTCTACACGGAAGTCGGAGCTGTGTTTTCACCCCAAGCGGCATCGATGCAGGGCCAGGGCCATGGAGAGCAAGGCCGGCCGGCGGGGCAGATGGTCTGGACACTCGCAGGGCTCTGGAGCGGGCTGAGCAGAGATGAGGGATGAGGACCATTTCCGGAGGCCCCGGGTAGCACCCAGTTTCCACGGAGAAGCGAGCCGTGTCCTAATTGAGGGGGAGCGGGGCGCTTGTTGTCACTCAGCGTCAGCCACATGGTCCGCTAATGAGCTCTGACGGTCGGGTATCTATGGCAACAGCTGTGTGTTCATCCTCAAAATAGACAACCACACAACTGAGTCACAGACATAAGGATGCGAACACAAGCCCCGTTCAGCGATGCCTGCCACACGTGGCGTGGGAGGAAATGGCCAGAACTTTAAAGGGAAAAAAACAGCAGGAAAATTAGAGAGGCCCGGCGAGGAGGAGGTTGCCGGAGGTGTGGGGATCTGCTCTCTGGCTCTGAGGACAGGTGCACCGGCAGCACCTCTGTCCTCCGTGAGGGAGGTGGCCCCTGTGATGCCATACGTGTTCTTGGCCTGCAGGCCTGGGCCTCGCTCCGTTGTCCAACCCCTGCCCCGCAGGAGCCCCGCTGGCTGGGGAGACAGCTGTCCCAGGAGAGGCGTGAGCAAGGTGTGCTGGGAGCGGAGAGAAGGGCTCTGTCCGTGTGACGGTTGATCTGGGAACCAGACCACGGGGAGAGGAGAGCTGGCATTGGACCGTGGCATCAGAGCCCCTGAGGTCACACGGGTGCAGAAGCGCACCCGACTGCAGTGTGATGTCATCTGAGCTGAGGACAGCGGCCATCATTGTGTTCCCGAGTCAGGACACAGTCTGAGGTCCGAGGGTAACACGCCAGCCCCTGGGTCTGGGGCACAGCACTGAGAATGAACAATGCGTCCTTCAGGCTCGGTCCCCGCGGCACTGGGAGGGTGAGAGAGGCCCAGACTCCAAGCGCACGGCCGTGGCCACAGCCAGCAGGACCCAGGGACACAGGCACGGGCGTGTCCTGCCGCCACTGAGAAGCCTTCCCGAGGCCAGCGGCGTTTTCTGTGCTGCTCTGCTGTCCGTTCTGTCTGCCATATTTCTCCACCACAGAGCGTTCTTTTTGTTGTTGTTTTTTTGATGATTTTACAGAGAGGAAGAGAGCGGGATAGAGAGTTAGAAACATCGATGAGAGAGAAACATCGATCAGCTGCCTCCTGCCTAACCCCCATCGGGGATGTGCCTGCAACCAAGGTACATGCCCTTGACCGGAACTGAACCGGGGACTCTTCAGTCCGCAGGCCAACGCTCTATCCACGGAGCCGCACCAGTTTCGGCAAGCATTCTTGTGAAGGAGGGCTATTGCACCCACTTCATAAAATAAGGCCGAGGCGCCAACGGTTGGCTTCCCTAGAGTCCCACAGCGGTGACCTGGTCTCCAGCACCGTCCCAAACGCCTGTGCAGGAGTCATGACCGAGTGCCTATAACTGGGACTGTCTCCCCTTTGTCAGTCTTCCACCGATGACAACATTGCAGGCCTGTGTCACCTTCTGGGTCCTGTTACCCATCCCACAGCCTGAGCACAGCCCATGGAACCGGCTGCTCTTCCCTCCTGTGGCCACACCCCCTCAGCCTCAGGCCCCCTGCAGCGGCCTGTGTCAGGGGCCTTCCCTGCCTCACCCATGTAGGGTCTCGGTTCCCCGTCACCCCCTCCAGGTCCCCCGTTGTGGTGCCAGTTGGACTCCGTGGCACAGGCCAGTGTCTGCAGGAAGGGAGCGTCTGTTTCTCCCACAGCTGCAGCCCCCGTGCTCAGCACCTAGAGCGTGGCACTACCCGAGTGCACAGTATGCGTGTGCACAGTACACGTGTGATATCGAAGTAATTAAGCTCCAATGCATGCAGGCCTTCCTCTGGATGTTTATTAGAAACGAGAGGCCCAGGGCATGAAATTCGTGCAAGAGTAGGCCTTCCTTCCCTCAGCTTCCGGCACCGGCTTCCCTCCAGCACCCGGGACCTGGGCTTCCCTCACAGCCCAGTTTCGTCTGGAAGGTTGTCCCAAAGGACATCCGGTCTAATTAGCATATTATGCTTTTATTATTATAGATGTGATGTGTCGGCTTCCGTGGGCCCATGATGTGGATCAAACAGTTTTCAAATTTCAGAGTGGGACACCTGGAAGCGGTTTCCTGAGTGAATTACTGTGTGGGTGGGTGGATGGATGGAGAGGTAAGAAACAATGAACAAACAAATCAATCATCATTTAACTGATGACAGACAAGCAGACGCTCCCCTGCTCCTCCGTGAGCCTGGCTGAGCAGGCGGCGGCCCGCCCTCTGCCATCGCTGTGACAGGAAGGGCTCCGGGTACCCTGGTCCCTGATAGTCATTCTATTGTACCCGCCCCCCCCCCCCAACCCCCCATCCCCCAGGGCTCCAAACAATGAAGATTCCGCTAAATCTTTCTAGCAGGCAGGTGGAAACTAGGGAAAAAAGGAACTTGAAAGTGAACACTAGGTTGCCATTGAAATAACTATTGTCTCCCCCAACATGAGCTCCTGAATAAACACAGCAAACACATCTATTAGCGGGAAATGAAAAGGACGGTATTTATGAAATGAGTAATTTGAATCTGATTAATGTTTATAGAGGTGTTTACCTATGAATTAGATATTAACCTATAGCTTGAAAGGGTTTAATCAGCCTTGGAATATTGTTTGGGAGCACAATGAAAACTAACCAATTCGCAGAGGGGAAGGGACCATGTATCTGCATACACAAATGAGGTCAATTAATTAAGCAATTTGCATACATTTGGATGTTATTTTCAGGGCCACTTTTTGTCTGACATCTGCCTCTTCTATTCCCATCGCGTGTTCTATTTATACAGACACATCCATCACTCAGCCACGCGGGCACACGCCGATGGGCACACGGGCACACGCGGGCACACACAGTCATCCCTGACACAGCGCAGACCACCCCTCGTCCAGAGGAGTGACGAGCAGGGGTCAGGGTTACCACAGGCTCAGGAGTTGGTTGTGGTACCAGAAAATACGGGGCCACGGTGACGGGAGGGGGTACAGCAGAAGCTGGGTAGTCACTTCTTTCAGGAGTGAGGAAGTGGATCTTCAGGAATCATTGAGCGCAGTGGGTTTTAAAGATCACACACACACAAATAGCCCGAGCAGGTGTGGCTCAGTGGATAGAGCATCGGGCTGGGGACTGAAAGGTTCTGGGTTGGAACCTCTCATTCCCTTAGACAGACTCAGTCAGCATGTCCGCAAATATGAAAGCACGGTCGACGGAAAATGGACAGTCCTGTGAACTCGATTGAGGGCAGATTTCCTCATTTTCTCTTTTGAGCCCTACTTGAGTTTCCTAAGCATGAGCTTAGTCGGTGTGTGTGCGTGTGTGTGTACTGGGAGGTGGGGTGTCAGGGGTGTCCATGCAGGGGCTTACACATCACAGCCTCCAATGTCACAGCCTGGCCCTGATGACCTGGCCTCCCAGGCGTACAGGTGTGGTAGGGCCACGGGGGGTTTGGAATGTTGCGGTGTGACTGCCCGGGAGTCTGGCGTCACCGCATGCTGATCGCTGGGGGAAGCACGCGTGACATCTGTGCACAGGCGTGTGCCCCATGCTCCTCACACCAAACCAGTGCCCGCTCCCTCTGCTCTCTCCAGATGTTCCTGGTGCTTCGTGCAGAATCCTGACTCCTTTTCAGGGAAAGCGGGGAGGCAGAGAGGGGACAGGGTGAAGGCGGAGAAGGAGGGCACGGGGGAGGGGCGGGAGGACACGATCATTGTCCAGGAGAGGGAGGACGGGATGGGCACGCATCTCAGGACTCAGGGGCAGGTGCCCTCAGAGCGGGCAGGGCTCTGACCAGAAGCCCAGCTCCTCTAACTGCTAGCGTGTGAGTTTCTGGCTCTTGTGGGAGGACCCCTCTAACAGCTGAATCCCCTACACTCACCAGAGTAATCGCCCCAACACGGAATCCAATTAGGTCATCCCCTGATTAAACCGTCTGCTCCTCTTCCATTCGCTTCGGGGAAAATCCCTAATCCTCCCCATGCTTTACGCCGCCCTCCGCAAGCTGGAGTCTCCTTTCCTCATCATCTCAGTTCCCACCTGAAGCCTGCTTCTCAGGAGAGTTTCTGACCGCTCTGGGGAAGAGTGCTCACCGCCTCCGCCACAGGCGGGAACTCTCTCTATTCACAGCGACTGCCTGATTCCACAGGACGTGACCTTACTGTACCGGTCTCCCAAGGTCACTTATCCACCTGCGTGCCCTTGTTTTCTCTCTCTGGAAGGTATACTCTGCCGTGTGTCCTCAGCAGATGGGGGAGTTCACGGCAGAAGCTAAAGAGGAAGCTTGTCTTGGTTTCCAGCTGAGGGGGTCTTTCTTTTACTTCTTTCCATCAACATTTATGTTCCCAAGTCCTTTGTTCACCTTTTCACTCATTTTAAACCTCTACACACCACAAAACTGCTAGGCAATGAGGCCACTAGTTTCCCAAATCCCAGATCCTCTTGGGTCTGGACCCCTCTGGTTATTACTATTCCTTCCAACCATCATCACATTCATCGTCACTATCATCACCACCATCATCATCACCATCACTACCATCACCATTACCACCACCACCACCACAACCCCCCCCACCACCACCATCGCCATCATCACCACCACCATCACCACCATCACCATCACTGCCACCATCACTGCCACCACCACCACCACCACCATCACCATCATCACCACCACCACCATCACCACCACCACCACCACCATCACTGCCACCATCACCACCATCACCACCACCACCACCACCATCACTGCCACCATCACCACCATCACCACCACCATCACCATCACCACCACCATCACCCAAGCGCAGGGCTTTCCCTAGGCAGTGGCTCTCCCTTTTATCCCAGGTCCTCTCGCCCGTGCATCCACCCTTTCCTTCTGCCAGGACTGTGGTTTGGGATTGATTCTAACTCACGTGCCCTAACCCTGGTAAGCCCAGTCCACTCCATTTCCCATTCCCAGGGGGAAACACGTGAATGAATATGTTTGTCTAACTCAGTGGTCGGCAAACTCATTAGTCAACAGAGCCAAATATCCACAGTACAACGATTAAAATTTATTTTGAGAGCCACATTTTTTAAACTTAAACTATGTAGGTAGGTACATTGTTATTAACTTAATTAGGGTGCTCCTAAGCTGGCCTTTGCTAAAAACTCAAGGGGCCAAAGAGCCGCAGGTGGCTCATGAGTCCCAGTTTGCTAACCATCTGTCCAACTGGACTGGCAAGATCACCTCATTGAGACAGACTCACCGAGGGACGCTCGCTGGCCTCAGTGATCTTTCCGGTCTCAATGCATAAAAAAAATTAAGCTCGGATAACCCAAGGTCTCGGGATCCCCCCAGAGCCAGAGACAGGGCCCTGCTGGCCGGTTCCCTGGCCAGGATTCCTTAACGAGGCAGATCTCAGGAGTTGTGTGGCGGCGGGGCCTCCTGCTCCCCTCACGTCGGAGCCAGCGCAGGAGGCACCTCGGAGCCAGCGCAGGAGGCACGCTTCTGTAATGACACGCACAGTAAGCGGGAGCTGTGTGCTCAGTCCTGGACGTCTCGAGGGAAAGAAGTTGGGAAAACATGCCTCATATTTTCTCCCCCATGTCAGGCAAATTGGTGTTCTGTTGCTCTTGCTTTTGAAATATCTCGCCATCCCAGCCGCTAGAGAGCGAAAGCACTTATTTGTCATCGCTTTCCCATGATGTTTCGATGCGCGCTGTCAGGGTGATTTCTCAGACATGGTGCGGCCTCGGAGGGCCCCATTTGTGTTAATTAGTGTGTGTGTGACAGCCGGGACCTCTCCCAGGGCCGGTCCGCGGCGTGTGGAAGCCAGCAGGGGCGGGTCTGCGTGCGGCCAGCAGGATGGGTGCCATTTCCTGTCGGAGCTCCGGCCCCACGTGGGTTGTAAGGTGCTCACCCCAGACGGGGCGGCGAGTGCTCACGTGGCCAGGCTCCTGTCTCTCAGGGCCCGCGCAGCCTGTCTCTTCTCGGCCACGCCGGGGCTTACGTGTCCGAAGGCGCGCCGTTTCTCACCATTACTCTGCAGTGAACGCTGACCCGCCATGAGGCTCCTCAGTCTTTATTTATGTCGCTGGTGTGAGTGGGTCGGCGGCTTACTACAGCATTACTCACTTACCGTCTGTTCCTGACCACTGAGGCCATGGCCTCTCTAAAACAGGAAGGAAAGAAGGCAGGCAGGGAGGGAGGGAGGGAGGCAGGGAGACAGAGAGGAAAGGAGGCAGGGAGGCAGGGAGGGAGGGAGGGAGGGAGAAAGGAAGGAAAGCCAGGAAGGAAAAGGGAGGGAGGGAGTGAGGCAAGGAGGGAAGGAGGGAAGGAAAGAGGGAGGGAAGAGAAGAAGGACTTTTCAGTCCACAGGCCGACACTCTATCCACTGAGCGACACCAGCCAGGGCCTAACGTGCTACCTTAAACTTACCGTGTTAGAGATATTTCCGTTGGACATATTTCTCATGGTCTTAGAACCCGGTGCCATGGAAGGGTCATAGCTGGTGAGCCAGGCGCCGTCACAGTGGGCCTTTGCGTGGCGGTCCACCTTGCGTTGCTGCAAACAGTGCCGCAGTGCACACCTAAACCATCGTAGGGGGAGCAATCCCAGCCTTAGCGGGAGCTCCCAGCAGCTCCTCTCACATGGGGCCGGGGGATATTTCCTTAGAGGAGATCTCCCAGGTCTGAGCCTCGTCTCTCCTAGCTCTGCGATCCTTTTACTTCTCTTTTTCCCTCTCTTCTCACCCACATTCGTCTCTGCCTCCCCAGCCGCGGGATACAGAAGGTGGGCATCAGCCCTGCCGGTCTGCCCCTCGCTCAGAGCTGCTTCTCCTGGTGGTGGCGCCGACAACGCTCCCCTGGAGGGTGGAGAACACACAGGAATCACAGGCCAAGGGCAAGGACACAGACCTCGAGGGTGACATGTTATCTAAATGCACAAATCCCACTGACCAGCAGGCGTGGGCGGGGCGTGGCATTGAGCTGGAATTGAGCCAGAAAGTGAGTCTGGGTCCGGCCCCCGCCGGCACTGCGTCTAGTTAGAAGCAATCATATGCTTTACACGAAAGTGTCCCATCGAGAGGCTGGAATTTGCAAAGGACTCTGGGAAATCTCGCACGATAATGAACTTGTCTAAAGAGAGTCGCTGAGCTTTGTGGAGGGAAGCATTCTACCCTGTAAGGCTGCGCGGGCAGGAGAACCGCCGGAGGTGGTGATTACAGATGTCGGAACCCAGGAGCGTGGCAGCGGGCCCAGCCCGACAGGCTGGCAGATGCCAATCACAATGCCGCTCATTAGCATCTCTGTCACAGCTCGGATTCCATGAGGCACTTTCTATGTCCCAGACAGCTCGCTGAGCATCTTACAAACAGCGTCTGATTCCATCCTCTTGATCGAAGGCTGGCAAGCAACCGCCCCAGGGCCAGACCCGGGATGTGAGTTTGCCCGCCTGTGGCTTTCAGGAGCGCAGACCAGAGCGCTGGTCTACCCGGCACCCTGCCGCCTCCCCGGCCGCCAGCCCTTGCTCTCCCCGCTCGCCCGGCCACTCTCCGCAGGCACAGGCCTCTGATGGGCGGGTTTCTCACTGCGTCTGCCACCAAGGAAACACTCTGTCCGATTTAACCCTTTTTCCCCAGAAATAGCTCCTACTGGGGTCGGCCACGGGAAGTGAGGAGGTGAGCATGATATGTAAACGGAGACATGGGCAGAACTGCCCACCTCCAGGGACTGAGTCAGTAGAACGAGGTCTGCCCCTGGGTGAGATGGAGATGGGGAAAGCTCTGCCAGCCCGCCATGGGGCGGCGCCTGCGGGAGGCAGAGCAGAGCCAGAGCCTGGAGAAGCCGCCTTCACCATGGAGCGCAGCAGCGGGGATTCCACGGACGGAATGATGGGCATGATGGACTGAGTGACGGGCATGACGAGGGACAGTCAAGGGAGGAAAGGACCCAATGGCTGCGGCGGAGCCAGAGCAGAGCGGTCCGAGGAGCGTGGAGGTGGTCGGGGTGGAAGAATCGGATGCAGATGGAGGCGGCAGTGCTGTGAGGTGCCGGATGCATCGGGGTCCGCAGCAGCGGGTGGCGGGAGGGGTCTGAGGACAGAGTAGGACAGAGGCCCGGCGCTGAGAGCAAGTCCACGGACACGGGAGCACCTGGGAGGAGACCAGTGGGCAGGAAGCCAGCAAATAGGGCGGTGTCTGTGGGCAGGGACAAAGTGGGGAGGTGAGCAGGCAGCCCTGTACGGCTGTTGGTAGAGCCTGTGACGGATGCTTAATGGCGTGAGGATCGTCCCACACATGGAAGGTTCGCTGGTTCAATTCCCTGTCGGGCACATGCCCAGGTTGTGGGTTTGGTCCCTGTTTGGGTACTAATGGCAACAACCTGTGCCGCGCCGGCACGGCCAGGGGTGATCCTGAGAGGGGGCGGCTGAGAGGCTTAGGACAGACAGACAAGAGGATGGAAGCCGGGCCTCGGCGGGACGCTGCTTCTCTGATGGCGAGACAGCGCCGCCGCCCACGAGACAGGTCTTTATTTTACAGCCGATGCCACGAGGCAAAGTGAGGGCGGGCCGAGATGTTCACAACATCCTCGTGGGTTTCAATCCCTCTCCACTACATGCACCTGAACCCTATCCAGCCCACGGCACTCAGGCACGAGGGGCCACGTGTTCGGACCACAGGTTCACGCTCACAGCCACAGCTGCTGGCTATAAAGGCTATAACCACTGTGCCCTCTTCTCAGTCCAAGGCTTGAACCTGTCCAAACTCTGTAGCTGCACCCCACAACAACCAATTAGTATTTCCTTTTCATATCAATGTTTCCCACATCAGTGTTTCTCTCTCTCTGTCTCCCTTTCTCTCTAAAATCAATAAAAACGTGTTTCTTAAATAAAAGATTTGAGGTATTATTCTGTAGACCCCGAAGCAGCTGGTGGAGAGAATTCGCAGCGCGTGGCATGCCCACATTTGCATTTTGAGGCAATGTCTCACCTCCGGGGGAGAATGGGTGCGAGGAGGGGGGCAGCAAAAAAAATGCAAAAGCCAAAACCATGCATGGGGGCAGCCAGTGACAAGATATGAGCATAAAATCAAACTCCCTTGATATGAGTTAGATATGGTTTTGTGTTTATAAATTTACATTACTATTCCTTTCTGTCTACACTAATAAAAGAGTGATATGCAGATTGACTTCACAACACCCACCAGCCAATCAAGAGTGAGTATACAAATTAACCCTACAAATATGTTGGCGGCTCCACCCCACAGCCGCTCCGGGCCTCTAAGCAGCATGCATGCAGGTGCAGAGCAGCCTGGCATGGGGGGACCCCTGCTGGGGGGGGGGGGCGCTGAGGGAGCTACAGGAGCAAAGACCTGGTTCCCAGGTGCCAGAGGAAAACTGGTGCCAGCAGCCAGAGGAAGGGAGGTCTATTGCATGAATCTTTGTGCAACAGGCCTCTAGTTATAGTTATAGTTGTTATATAATTGTTCCCAGCCAAACTAAGTATTAAAAGGAGCAGCATGAGATGATCCTTTGGTTGGATAAATGCAATCCAGCACCCAGTCGTGTTGAAGGAAGCTCCTGCCCTGCCCACCTACTGCTCCCCCTGCCCACCTGCAGCTCCCCCTGCCCACCTGCAGCTCCCTCTGCCCACCTGCCGCTCCCTCTGCCCACCTGCCCCTTCCTCTGCCCACCTGCTGCTCCCCCACCCACCTGCCGCTCCCCCTGCCCACCAGCCACCCCCCCCCGCTGCCCACCTGCTGCTCCTCCTGCCCACCAGCCACCCCCCCCCCGCTGCCCACCTGCCGCTCCCCCTGCCCTCCTGCCACTCCCTCTGCCCACCTGAGGCTCTCCTTGCCCACCTGCTGCCGAGGCTGCGGTCCTCCCCGGGCAGCGCTCTCCGGATTGTGCCGGAGCAGCTTTGCCATTGATTAAATGCTCACCTGCAGCCGTGAATCAATTTCGCCAGCTGTTTATCGCTTTATTTACTACAAAGGAAGCAGGGTAATCCCTGTAAACCTGATAGCTCTAAATTAAGTGCGTGCTCAGGAGCAGCCTGGGGAGAGTTACTGCTACCGGCTCCGGGCACAGAGAGAAGAATGAGCATCGGACCCGTGACAGGCTCCAGCTTGCTCTTCCATGTCCGGGAGGGCACGTGCTCGCCCTGGCCTCTGTTAATGAGGCCTGTCCACAGCAAGTCCAGGGACAGCTCTCCGCGTTGTGAATCAGCCTCGCCTGCCATGCGTCCGAGTCCCCCTGGCCTTCCTCCCCACCCTCCCTGTCTGCCTCCATGGCCTCCCATTCCCTGTCCTGTGTAGGGTGTCTCCTTCAGGATGGACATCTTCCCCATGCTCCTCCTGTCACTCACGGTTCTGATCGTGTTGAAACTGCTTATATTTGCTTAATGACCTGACACGCAGCCCAGATCCACTGGGCAGCCCTGAACACAGGGAAGCCAGTCCTGGTCTATGCCAGGTGGCGCTGGAGCTTGTATGCCCCTGGATGCTCTCTGATCTCCAGGACACAAGCTGTCAGTGCACACACATGGCTTAGTCTAAAGCTAAGGAGGCCCAGCATTGGAGGACGAAATAGTTTGCCTAAAGCAGTAGTCAGCAACTCATCAGTCAACAGAGCTAGATATCAACAGTACAAAGATTAAAATTTCTTTTGAGAGCCAAATTTTTAAAACTTAAACTTCTTCTAACGCCACCCAAATGGAGCCCAGGACCCTTCTGTCCACAGGCCGACACTCTATCCACTGAGCCACACCAACGAGGGCTATCTAGAGGCTTCAATGGGTCTCAGTCATGTCCACTGTCCAGAGGGTCTCAGCACCACATTCCTCTCCCCAGGCTGCGTCTTGGAGAGCAGCTCTGGCATCAGCAGACCACTGGGCTATGGGAACGTGGAGAGGGGGAGGAGCCTCAGGGTGCCTGGGTCCAGCTTGAGGGTTACCTGGGGGTCAGGTCCTCTGGATGTCCCCTCAACACTTCTCCTGGTTCCCCACCTCTAAGTATCTCCCTCTTCCTCTCTCCTGCTGCTGCTTCCCGTGTGCTGAGTCCAATCTAAAGCAGGAGGCAAGCGAGGGCGGTAGACCAGCCGTCTGGGTTCAAAGCAGACGGGGGAGCAGGAGGGACTGAGGGGGCATCCAGCACGCAGCCCCTTCAGAGACACTCCCACCAGCGCCTCCTGCCGTCCAGTGAGTAAGGAATCATCGGAGCCACCGAGTCACTAGCGGGTGCTGAGGTCCTCCGAGTCCTTCAGACGCCCGGGTCGTGTCTTTCCACAGCCCTGCTCTCACGGTGCCTCCGGGTCAGCACGCCCTTCAGGGGCCCGTGGCTTTATTCTCTCTCATTTTTTTTTTCCTCCAAAAACTGCAAGTGAAGCAGCACTGACGGAAAGAGGTCCCTGTGCCGCATGTCTGCATTCAGAATCTGTGCTTAGGGACCAGAGAGCAAATAAACCATGTCCGAGCACATTCCCGATGCTCAGCCCAATGCACCCCTGACCCAGGACAGGCTGAGGGTGGCTGTGTGTCAGGAGGTGAAGGAGCTGCGTGTGACCCCTGCCTGTCACTCAGGGGCACGTGACCCCCGGCAAGCCACTTCCCTCTCCCCATCTGATCCCCTCATCTTCTCACAGAAATCAGCACAGCGACTCTTTCGATGCTGCTATGGATTGTCTATAAGGAAATGGATAGGAATGCACTTTAGAATCTGCAGAGGAGATATGAGGACTTATTGATTGTTGATGGACCATTGAACTTCTTGTAACTTAATAGCAGATTCTGAGAAGTCTCAAATGTATGTACCAGTTTTGATGGGGGTGGGGGAGGCCATTACAAACGTTATCTTGCAAGAATTATTCAAAAACTATAAGCAAGCACCATTGCCTGAGTTGAGTAATGATAATATTGCATTCACACATCTGCCTTTTCACAGCGCTGGGCCATTTTTGCATGGTTCTCTGACCAATTCGGAGAAGCAGGCAGGTCACATGATTTTTTCCACTTAGTAGAAGAGAAAACGTGCGGGAAACCTTGTGAACAGAATGCCTCGGGTCCTAAATAAACCCATCCTGTGACGCCACTCAGGAGGATTGGCATGAAAAGGGACCTACCCTAGACGTCACCACCACCGCCGTATCCACCAGCGCAAAGACCCGGCTCAGGACCTGGGTCTGTCCCTACCGGATTGGCAGGTTCCACCAAACCCACGCTCACCGACCGGATAGATTTTTATTTATTTATTTATTTTTAATTGATTTTTCACAGCGAGGAAGGGAGAAGGATAGAGTGTTAGAAACATCAATAAGCTGCCTCCTGCACACCCCCTACCGGCCAGGGATGTGCCCACAACCAATGTGCATGCCCTTGACCGGAATCAAACCTGGGACCTTTCAGTCCGCAGGCTGACACTATCCACTCAGCCAAACCGGTTTCAGACAGATATGAGCTTTTTAATGAAGTTGTGTGTAGACATGTGTAGTGCGGTTCCTGGCATGTGCGGGTGATGACCCTCAGGGCCTCTGAGTCTGAACTCTTACTCTGACCTGAGGATTCTGGGATCTTTCCCAGACACCGGGACGGAGCCTCCTGGACGCTGGTCCCACTTTCCTTTGTACGTCTTTCCAAAGATGTTTCCAGCTCAGCCTCCTCTTCGCGGAGGGATGCATGCCAGGCTCTCAGCAGTGGGGAAGGTCGTCATGTCGCCAGAATTGTTCTAAAAGCACCGAGGGCTGAAGCTCCTCTGCTTCTGTGAGTTACTCCATCTATCATTGGGCTGAGTGATGAATAACCTTCATCCATTTAACTTAGGAAAGCCTGGCGTGTGTGTTATCACTTCTGTGTGTGTGACAAATAATCTGTGAAGTGAACCCATTCGGTCCCTCGCCCCACGACCCCCATGTGAGCTCAGTGCCGTCCAGCGAGCGAGCCCGGCCCCATGCAGCTCACGGCCCAGCAGTCTGTCCCCACCTATGACACAGGTGCGAGGCAGGTCTGGGGCTGAGCCCGAGTTCTCTCTGGACCCAAACGCTGAGCCTCCAACCACTGTGCCCTGCGGCCAGTTCTCCTGAGTGATAGACAGCAGGACGGACACCCCTCCCGTGGAGGCCCAGCCAGGAAGGAGGAAGGAAATGCCGGAGAGGCATTGATGGAGTCAGAAGTGGTTACTTTCCCAAACACTCTGTTGGGTAAAGAGATTTATTTTTATTGACCTCCTCCCAGATGAGGGAGACCCAGTTTTATTTGATGTTGGTTGATTGCTTATACACCTCTCCCCTCCCCCACACCCTCCCCTCCAAGTCACCGGGAGGCAGCTGATGTTGCTGAAGGAGCATCCTCCTGGGTCCCATCAGCTCTGATGAGGATGCGGATGCTGATGAAGATCCAGATGATGACACTGATGAAGACAATGAGGAAGATGATGATGATGAAGGTGATGATGAGGAAGGTGATGAAGATGATGATGAGGAAGGTGGTGATGAGGAAGGTGATGATAAAGAGGGTGATGATGAGGAAGGTGATGATGCTGGTGATGAAGGTGATGATGAGGAAGGTGATGCTGGTGAGGAAGGTGATGATGAGGAAGGTGGTTATGATATCCATGCTCCTGCCATTTATGTCCCTCATCAAATTTGATTCCTCAAGCACCTTCTCCATCCTCCTCCCCAGGTGTGTACTCTAGCCTCCCTGTCCTACTTTACTTATTAGAGGTTGTTCTCCCTACTTGTCTTTGTGCATGTTTTGTTTACGATGCATGTGCCTCCTGCTGGGATGCAGCCACATGGGGTCAAGGGCTCCCTGTGTCAATGACCCTATAACAACCCCATCCCCAGTGAGGTCACCTCCAGCGCATCTTCCTCGGGGCACAGTCCGCCGTAGCTGACGGGAGGCAGTCAGCGTGGTGGGACAAAGGCTAACGAGGGCGAGCGCAGAGCCAGGGGGCCAAGACGTGGACAGGTGGCTACCTGGAAGGACTGGCTAGGATGACACGGCCGAGGATGGGGGTGGGGGTGGGGGTGAACTGGGCCAGGCCCCTGTGCCCTCTCTGGTACCCCCCCACTATCGAGTCCTGGGCAAGGAGAAGGGGACACACTTAGGCATTCACTCTGGTTGAGGGTTCGCTCCGCAGACTTGAAGGTGGAGACCACCATTTCTAGGGGCCGCAGTCATTTCCGGGGTGGAAGGCAGCCATGTCCGAATCTGCATCCCTCCGGGGTGCCCAGCATAAAAGTCCCGGCACGTGAACAGGGAGGTCAGCGCGCCCGTTAAGCAGCACCCCATCAGTCATTTGGACGGGAGTCTGGCCACCCAGATGCTGGGGTCCGTCCTGCAACTGCATCAGGAGAGCTTAGAACCCATGGAAACGCCCTCCCAGGACGGCCACGCAGAGCAGATGTTTGCAGATCACGCGGCCTGCCGGTGATGAATTGGTTTTTAATGGCCTTCCCTGCACTCGCCATAAATCATTAAGCGGCCAGCAGACTGTCTTCCGCCTCACAGACGCCATGTGCTCTCCTCAGAGGCCGGCCCCAGTGTGGCCCCATGGTCATGGCGGCCCTTCATGCCTCTCCCTATCCCTGGGCTCTGCCCACTGCCGTCCTCCTCCTCACCTGTCTCCTTCCCCTCCCGCCTCATCCTCCCAGCCTCTCCCGCTCCCCTCACACCCTCCCCACAGCTCTATCTCCTCCTCTCTCTCCTCCCCCACTTTCCCCGACTTCTCTTTGTACATCCCCATCTTTTTTTGGCATTAAAAGTAAAAAGCTTATGATAAGCTGAGGGAGAGCCACATGCTGACACAGTGTGATTCTTAACACCAGCAATAAATTCACGGTCAGCTCTGCTGGGCGGCGTGCAGGAACTTAGAGTTGGGGGGGGGGGGGGGATGAGCCTGAAAAGGGAAAGCTCCCGGCCGTTGCCCAGGAGCTCCCGGATGGGAGCCGGTGCCCGCTTGGCCCTGGAGCAAGGCCGTGGCCTCCTGCTGGAGGGAACCCGCGGGAAGGCTCTGAGCCACGGCTGTGCCACCTGCCGACCAGAGCAGTAGAGGAGAACTCAGGAAATCCGGGGTCTAAGACAACGTCAGTAAAAGATCCCAGCAAGAGGGGTTTTTGAAGAAATCATATCCTTGTCTCTTGTTAGCAACTACTGGGTGTTAGGAGAGAGAGGAAAATTTGAGACAAGATGTGCCAAATTCAATGAATGTTGAAAAGAGCCATTGAGTGCGGTTGTGTGTTCTCATACGAGACCCTGGGTTCAAAGCTGTTTGCTTCTGCGCCCACGCCCAGCCTGTCCTGGCCGACGCCGCTGCTCTGTGACCCGCCACCCCCCCCACTCCCCCCCACCCGCACCTGTGAGGAGAGAGCGAGGTGCCAGGCACGCCTGGTCTCACACGTGGGAGGTCCCCCATGCAGACCGAGGGGTGGGGTTCAGACTCCCTTCACCCACATTCCATTCAGAGACCCCACGTGGCCCAGGCCTGGCCCTGAGGGGGAGAAGAGGGGTGCAGGCAGGGCCCAGACTGTGGCCACACTCGTCCATTCTGAAGTGAATCAGATGCTAAGGACTCCCATGCCCGACCCCACAGCAGACAGGCCTGGCTGTCACTCTTGGTTTATTTCTCTGGGGGATTAACTGCTTGGATTCCTTTGAAGTTTAATTAAATTGTCACATAACACACATAATAGCAAATAAAGCAGCCTTTCCCTTTGTCCCAGTGTCAACTTTATGTCATCAAATTGTGTGGCTCGTGAGCCACCCGACTCGGCTGCCCAGGCACCAGGGAAGGCCGAGGCCAGCCCGCTGCCATGCTCCTGCCATTCCCGTCCCGGGGCCGTGGCTGACCGTCAGCTCTGACGTGTGCAGGCGGAGGCCGGAGGCATGGGTGGCCACGGTGAGTGGCAGTTGGGATGCAAACACCCACCTCTGGGACCGGGTGTAGACATCGCATTAAGAGTTGGCAACCCACCCTCTGCCGGCCCACTGACCGCTGTGTAAATAAAGCTGTATTGAAACGCGGCCATGCACATGAGCTCACGTGCCATCTGCGGTTGCCTCCACACGACAGTGGCAGGCAGGAGCAGCTGCAGCACGGTTGGTGGGGGTTACACATGTTGACATATCTACCCCCGGAGCCTCCTCCATGGGAATAAAAGGCGAGAGCTGAGATCAGAGAGGCCGGTTTTATTCCTGTTTCTGCCACCTGCTCAGCCTGGCCCGGCCTCCTCCTCTGCCCCTCGGCGTCTTTCTCTGAACAACAGGAACAGTCCTGTGTCTGCCAGGGTCACGTCCACAGGACAGCAGGGCCGGGCGCCGCTCAGCCCATGGCCGGGAGTTGATGGACCTGAGCCTTCCCAGCGTGGGGTCCTAACTCCTGGCCCCAGGAGGGCCGGGTGCTTCCGAAAGCCAGAACTTCCACTTCCTCTCTCCATGAGCTTCCAGGCAGGAGCCGCGTGTCACAGGCACCACGGTGGCTGCCTCCCGGAGACAGTGCATTCGCAGAATGGCACCTGCCCGGCACGGGACTGCCCTCTCTGGCACCCATGCCCACCACATCTTGGAGACCTGGTGTCATTCCTCACAACCATCTCGCCCGGGGTTCTTCCCCATGTGGCGTCCGCCTCGGCGCCCCCTCTGCCAGAGAATGGCGAGAAGAGAGAGCCACTGCCCTGGCCACGTGCAGAACAGCCGCCTGGGCGGAGCCTGCAGCCCGGCCCGGTGAACCCCCTGACCCCGAGCATCATGTCTCCGAATAAACCGTCACCACCCGCCTTCTGTGTGCGATGTTCTTCCCCATTGACTCCGGGAACACATCTCCGTAAGTCTGAACATTAACATGCAAATGAATGGAAATCAGGCCCGAATGGGGGTAACTCTAGGGCTGTGAGAGAAGCTGGCTTCTGTATGTGAGCACATAAACACTCTCTACGAAAACGCAGCTCGTGATTGTTCCCCAGCTCCACGAAGCCTGCCCTGAGGACACTGCCCCCACGGGGAGACCTACCCACCCGCGGGCTGGCCTGCTAGTTCCCTCTGCGCGGTGCCAGACACAGTCTGATCGGGCCACTGGAGGATGGCGCCGTGGCTCTGTCGGTCCCAGTAGCTAGAACACAGACGGTGCTCAGGCATCCGGAAGCCTGACTGCAGGAAAGCAGAAAGGACATCTGTCAGGAGCTGGCTAAACACGTCAAGCCCTTCACTGCCTTCTTCCATACATAAGGGAGCTAAGGCCCTGGCCCCGGCCTGGCCGGTGTGGCTCAGTTGGGTGAGCGTTGTCCCATACTGAGAGGTCACTGGTTCGATTACCAGTCAGCACACATACCCAGGTTGCGGGTTTGATCTGAGCACCTGTCAGCAATCAGGTGCACGCGTGGTCATCAGTGTCCTGGTGTGCGTCTGGCAGCCCCCGGGGGACAGAGCGTGTGCTGCTCACCCTCGTCACCAGCCCCAGCACCACGCCTGGAATGTCCGGGGCTCAGTGACTTGTAGATGAAGGGGAGATTAGACACGGCGTGCCCTTGAGTGAGTCACATGACCTTTCGGGTCCAGTTCTGGGCCTTTGGAATGAGCCTTTGGGCTGGATGGCCTCTAAGCTCCGTGGGGACAGTGGCCTCCTTGTGGCTCTGAGGACATTCCGTTCCTCCTGGTCAGTGAACTTGGGAAATGCCCTCACTGTCATTCAGGCTGGCGCTCCCGTTGGCCTGTGAAGACCATGGGAACAGAGCCTCCGGGCAGATCCGGCCCCGCCTCGCCCTCCGGCTGAATGGCCCATTCAGGGCTCAGGCTCCATCTGCTCTGCCGGGGCCGCCCCACCAGCTCCGGCCATTCACACAGCACAGCTGCCTGGGCCGTGAGCGCCTGGCTCTTTCGAGACGTCAAGCGTGTTACGTGGGAAAAAGACGTTCGGGTTGGTGTCACCAATGCTTTCCTGGCTCACAGCGTGTCTCCTGTGCGCACACCTGGCCAGAGGGAAGGGAGGGTGCAGACCCAGAGGGAGCATCCATGGGGCCCCTGCCCTGTAGGAGCTCCGACCCTGTTTCTTTCCCCGGATTCTCTGATTCTGGAGTTACTTCTGCTTCGGTCTCGGGTTGTTTGTGGGCTGTTTTCCCTCTCGGGGAGAGGAGGGAACATTCCCTTCGTACTGTGGTAACCGGTTCAGTGGTACATGAGCTGCTTTCACACAGGTCGGGCAGTGCAAGGTGGCACAGTGAGCACAAGAACAGGGCGATGGTTGTAATAGCCACAAACGCTTTCATTTCAGCATTCCGATGGGGACCTCGGGGTTTGGGGTGTTCTAAAGCATGCCCTGTCCTCAGCAATGATTCCCCCTGTGCTCCACCTTTGTCCACTCCAAACAGCTCTGTCTGTAGAATGGCCCTCGGTCCCATTCAGAGTGTGTCCTCACACAGCCTTCTGCGCGTCCAGTTCAGGTCAGCTCTTGTTCTCCAGAAGCTTCTCAGGAAGGAGTTGTTCCTATGCCTTTGCAGCTTGAGGTGCTCCTTGGAGACAGATCCCGAGTCCCAGGGGATGCGGACTCGGGGTGCTGGGTCCAGGCCCTTTCCTCCTGTGTTATCAGGCATTCCTGACCGTCTCAAATCTCCTCCTGCTCCCTCCTGGCCAGGGACCCACGAGCTTCGCTGTGGCCGCTGCTCCTCCCAGTCCCATCCCCAGGGAGGCCCTGGTTCCTTGCAGTGCGGGCTGCCCGCCTCCTGATGGGCACAGGTGACCGAGTAGTGTGCTGGATGTTCTTAGACCCAGACTACAGCACGGGCAGGGCAGGAGGGAGCTGACATGCCTTTGGCCCAAGCCCCTAATTTCCCACATGGACATACACGAGACTGTGGGAGCTCGTGGGGGTGGCCACGCCTCTGACAGCATTGCCCTGCAGATCAGGGATTAATTACAGAAACGCCCTCCCTCATGAGACCGAAGTAAATGAGTAAATCCACCGCAACACTCAGCATCTCAGCTGATGACGATTCCCCTGATGTCAGGTCATGGAGTAGAACAGAAAGAGGCTTCCATGATATTGTCACCCAGTTCCTTTTGGCAAGTCAGCTATCTCACTCTCTCTCTCTCTCCCCTTCCCCTCCCTCCTCTCCCCATTGATCCTATTGATTCTGCTTCTCTGGAGAACCCAGACTAATGCAACACTTCAATTAAGGAGGTAATGGTGTAGCTTGATTCCCAGTTAATGAGGCCATCACCAACTGATGCCTATCACCTGTTCATACGTGAGATCCTCATTTCCTCTCCCTGGATTATTTCATTTGCCCGTTAATGGTCTCCCTCCTCCCTTTCCCACCCGCTTCTAACCCATCTTCCTTGTTGTTATCAAAACTCATTTGTCTAGAACAGTGGTTTGCAACTGGTGTGCCATAAGAGTGTCTAAAACATGTAATACCTGACTATTTAGTCAGGGGCACTGGCCTCTTTTCCTTTAGATTGTCAACTTAAAAAAAAAAAAAATGACAACAGCCAGCACAATAGCCGTCCGGTGTGAATGCTCTGTCTTGATCATCTATATACTGACATATTAAAGTCTAAGCGACCGTCCAACTGTCCAACCGCTAGCTATGACACACACTGACCACCGGTGAGCAAAAGTGTGGGAGATCCGGGTCCTGTCTTCTGCTTCCGGGAATTAGCAAATATTCTAGAAAGCAGAGAGCCACGGACTACACAGGTGGGCGGGCTGAGGGCTGAGTGGGGTTCAGGGTACAGACAACTGGCTTCCGGCTGAGTGTCCCACAGGCAATGCCTGGGCCGGTGTCGGCAAGGGAGCTCCAGTCACCCGTAACAAGGAAGCAGGCCGGCGGGGCCTTGGCCTGCACGCTGTTCTGCCCACGGGTGCTGGGGACGGGACTCCCGCCGAGCCCAGGAGTGGGGACACTGCCCCCAGTGATGCTTCGGGCACCTCTCTGCCTTCCATTGGACAGTGTGCCTTTAAGTCACCTCAGTCCAGTGCACCAAGCAAATGCAGTCACAGAACCACGGCAGCAACATCCGTGTAAGTAAAGGATTGCTCTCCTCGCTGCTGTCAGAGAGCTCGTCACGCCCCCACTCGCTGAGCCGATTTCACAGGCCATGCTGTCTGACTGGTAAAGCTCTCCTGTTCCCCAGGCTGAAGTAAGGCATGGGGGTGGGGGGGGGGAACTGTGTAAATTGTTCTCGAAATGGCATTCTTTCTAGATTAGTTGTGAAATGTACATGGAGTGTGCGTTTTGAATGAGTGTTATTCTAACTTAATTAGCTATGTGCTAGTCCCAAAAAAAGGTACGAGTTAGGAAAGCAGGGGATGGGACATGCGCAGTGTCTGTGTTCAATAACTGCTCAGTGATCACATCGGACCCTCCATGCCAAGCCACCCCGGCAGCTCCGAAGTCCAACGTGCTGGCTGTCCTCCGCTGGGGACCCACCCAAGGGAAAGTCTCAAGATTTCTTTTATTTTTTTATTTTTCTAATATACTTTTATTGATTTCAGATTAGGCAGAGAGAGATAGAAACGTCAATGATGAGAGAGAATCATGGATCGGCTGCTTCCTGCACACCCCACACTGGGGATCGAGCCCACAACTCAGCATGTGCACTGACCGGGAATCGAACCCTGACCTCCTGGTTCCTAGGTTATGCTGGCCAGGCTCTCCTGGCCGACTCCTAAGGGAAACAGGTGGTGAGATTGTGAACGTAGAGTAACCCTGCTGATTCCTGCTCATCCGGCTACAGCTGACTATTCATCCCAGCAGCATCAATACACAGAGATTCTAGTTTCATCCTGAAAAACAACTGTCAGCCAAAACAACCAGAGAAAAAGGCAGATTCGTTCCAGGAAGAGCGAGGAGACCGTCGGCAGACTTCTCGTCAGCAGCTACAGATGCCAGGAAGCGATGAGATGCTGTCTCCGACATCCCGAGGGAAAGAGGGCTGCGGACTCAGAATTCTAGAGGCGGGGCAATCGCCACTCCAGACTGGGGTGTTTATAGATCACGTCACCTGGGTTCCTCCTCGAGAATGCAGCCTCTGAAATGCATCCCGGGATGGGGAGGTGGAGGGGTGGAAGGAGAGAAGGGAGGGCGGTAGGTACAGGTGAGCAGGTAAAATCCGTGCCTCTGCGGGTCTGAACAATGGTTTCTCAGGGGGGCCACCTCACTCTAGGGGGGTGAACTCCCCATTTGTCATGTATCTTAGGAAAGCGTCTGAGCCTTGCTGTGACTGTCGACTTGGCAATGTTTGTCTGTTTGCTTGCTTGTCTGTTTTCCAGGTAGCAACCCTCTTTTAAAAGCCCGTGCCCCATGTCAGATACAGTACATTTAAATTGACAGTAATGGTAAGGATTAAAATGTTGAGGATGATCATTTAGATTCATTTAAAAACAAGGTGGAACTTATACACAGTTGATTGCATTATGTGGGAGCATACAAGTTTTGATTCACTTCAGACTTTATAAAAAACGTTTAATTCAATTGAAGAAAGTCATGAAATAATTGTTATATAAGGAAAGGAAATAGATTCAGACAAAACTCAATCTTTCTGGAATAAGGTAGAAAACGAGAAAAACAATGCAATAAAAAAATAAGTATAAAATGTAAAGTAAGGTATATAAATAAGTCCAAATAGCAGCCTACTCACAATAAATATTGGATTCTCGGGTTTGATTTAAAGATATGTTGTTTACCCTAATTCATACCCAACGACAGAATTTCTTGTTTCAACGGGTATTTATTATCCTTCTGCAAGCCACTGTGGATACACAGATGAATGCCTTATCTCTGTGGAGTTTACAGTATTTTAGTTGCATGCAGTGGTTGTAAACAAGCAAGCAAATACATAGCATCAAATATAAGTACATCTGTAGTGGGCTGCATAGTGTCCCCACAAATTCACCCGAACCCCGGGGTGTGACCTTCAGTGGAAATAGGGTCTTTGCAGATGCCATGAGTTAAGCTAATGTGGGATCTGGATCAGGATGGGCCCCCAATCCCAGGACTGGTGTCCTTCTACGAAGAGCAGATCGCCCACAGAGACACGTACACAGAGAGGTGGCCATGTGAGAGGGAGGCAGAGACAGTGATGGGTCAACAAGCTCAGGAACAGCGAGGATCGCCAGCAACTCCTGAAGCGAGGACAGAGCACGGAGGGTTCTCTTTGGAGCCTGTGGAGTGAGCATGACCCCGAGGACACCCTGATTTCAGACTCCCAGGAAGGGAGCGTGACGCCCAGGACACCCTGATTTCAGATTCCCAGGGAGTGAGCATGACCCTGAGGACACTCTGATTTCAGATTCCTAGGGAGGAGCATGACCCCCAGGACATCCCGATTTCAGACTCCCAGGAAGGGAATGTGACCCTGAGGACACCATGATTTCAGACTCCCAGGAAGGGAGCATGACCCCGAGGACACCCTGATTTCAGATTCCCAGGAAGGGAACGTGACCCTGAAGATACCCTGATTTCAGAGCCCCAGCCTCCAGACTGTGAGCTAATGCAGGCTGTCTCAGCCACTTCAGACAGAGATGTGAGTAAACGTGACTCAGGCCACACAGCCTGTAAACCACACGTTGTGAAAACTACAAGTAATAACACATATAAAGAGCTGAGGAAATGCCTGGCTGTGGAGAGCGGTAACAGTGTTTGGACAGGTTCAAGCCTCGGACTAATGAGCTATAGCTGTAAGCTTGACCTTATGGTCCGAACCTGTGTTCCCAGGTGGCTGAGTGATATGAGCAGCGGGAGGTACAGCCAGGAAACAAAGCTTGATCAGGTGCATGTAATTGAGTAGATTTGAAACCCAGGAGAACACTGTAAACATCTTGACCGTGCCCTTACTTTGCCTCATGGGACTTGGCTATCCAATAAAGACTTGGCTTGCAGGCCACGGCACTGTCACTCTAATCAGAGGGCAGCATCCCACCTAGCCCCAGCTTTATTCTATTGTCTGTCTTTTCTAATCCTTCAACCCT
The DNA here is from genome assembly GCA_036971965.1 of Nyctalus aviator. NCBI lineage: Eukaryota > Metazoa > Chordata > Mammalia > Chiroptera > Vespertilionidae > Nyctalus > Nyctalus aviator. Next base: position 46,492,822 of record CM072935.1, on the reverse strand, counting down.
CCCCCACCATTAGGTTCACCCATGGCCATGCTGGCGTGGCACAGCTGGCATGTAGCATGTGCAATAATATTTGCATATTGACTTACCATGTACAGGGGTAAGTGTGGTATCACGGGCATGTGCCTATGTGATGGCATCTGTAAAGTGTGTATGATGTGTGTGGTCACGTCGGATAAAAACCAAGTTCTAAAGTACCATCTGAGGAAAAAAAAAAAAATGACAGAAGGAAAAGCCAGGAAGTATTCATGAGGAGTATGAGGTTTGATAAGGAAGGAAGAATTCATGTCATTGTATGTCCTTTAGATAGCTTACATGTTTCAGCACGTGCAGGCGTAATTTTATTAATCAGCAGAGCTCACGTGTTCCTTATTCACTCTAGATTAAGATCAGTATGCGGATTTGAGTCTTTGCTCCAATGCCCTCAGTGGGAAAAGCCGTGACTTATAACTCAGCTGGAGGAGTCTGTGGCCTGGGAGAGAAGGTGACGCCATTGATGAACCGTAAAGCAATTAACCATCAGCTCTGTCCACTCCTGAGAGCCCCCACCATCCAGAGCGTAGGCAGGGACCCCATCTCCCGGGTTCTGTCTCCAGACCATTCTCTGTAAACAATGGTGGACCGCTGACCTTTCAACCCACCGGTCTCCTTGCCCTGTAGCGTCCAGTTGGCGCAGAGGCCCCCTCAGCTTACAAGGGTCCCCGGGCACGTCTGCTTTCCAGGCTCCCGGGACCCCCTGGGTATGTGGAGATCTGGGGAATGGCTCTCCCATTGCGCCTCAGGTGTGCATGTGATGGCCACGTAGCTCTGTGTGTAGAACTGTGCATATTTAAGGTGAACGCTGTGATGCGACGGACATAGGCACATGCCCGCGATGCCATCAGTATGGCCCTGACCATGACCTCGCTCCTGCAGCTCAGGGTGCAGGGCTGTGCGGTTGGAAATGTAAGAGGCTGAGAGCTCTCACCACACACACGAACGACACGAGGAAACTCCAGGGGATGTCCGTGTCAGGAAACTCTAAGACTGTGGTCAGCAAACTTCGGCTTGAGAGCCACATGCGGCTCTTTGGCCCCTTGAGTGTAACTCTTCCACAAAATACCACAGCCTGGGCGAGTCTATGTTGAAGAAGTGGCATTAGAAGAAGTTTATGTTGAAAAAATTGGGCTCTCAGAAGAGATTTCAATCATCGTCCTGTTGATACTCGGCTCTGCTAACTGATGAGTTTGCCGACCACTGGGCTAAGCGATCCTGACACTGAGCATTTCTCTAGCCTGAGGTTATGTCCTGTTATTGCTCTCAGTTTCATCATATGAAATGGAGGCGGTTTAGGGGATGGCGAGACAGTCAGGGTTTCAGCGCAATCCAGACCCAAGGCCAGTCCTGGCTTCCTGAGGCTGTCCTCCATCCCACGCCACCGCCCAGGAACACGAGCCGGTCCTGCCCGGAGCTGTCACCGTTTGTAGAGTCGTTGAATCCCTTCCCGTCTGTGGAAAACGTGTCCGTGTCCTCACCCACTTCCCCCGCTCCTCCAATGTCTGCCCTGTCCCTAAAGCAGGCCTGGCTGCTGCCTTTCAACCTGCCCGCCATCTGTGGCCCCCGGGGGGCACCTGCGGACCATCTCCTGCATCCCCAAGGGGCTCCGTGGTGTACATTCTGTGCTCGTCATTGAAATGGTGGAGGATGCTCACCCCGAAGGAGCTGACAGTACCTGTGTCTCCCTCCCCCTCGCGCCTGCCCAGTCTGAAGCCTGGTCAGTCCTCTCCTCTCTGTCCACACCCAGCAGCTCCCAGCAGCTCTCGGCAGCTCCCAGCGTGGCTCCGGCCCAGACTGCATCAGATTCCCCTTTGGCTGGAGCACTGCTTGCGGTTCCATCCTGAGCAGGGCGCCTGGGGGCCATCTCAATTAAACTTTAATGGGCGTTATTACGCTCCCTGTCATTACCATTACCGTTATTAATAATGTGCTTTTTGGAAGTGCCTGGAAACCGTTCCCGCAGTGACATTTGGCTCCCAGGATAATGGATCTTCTGGGGGGCAGCGTGTGGACGTGATGCCTGCCACTCTCGCCCCTGAGACCGCGCTCCTGAGCTGGGGCGAGTCCTGGCTGCGTGGCCAGTGCGACCCAAACCTCCCTGGGTGACCAGGATGCCAGGCTCCACCATAGTCGCCGATGGGAACAAGGAACCCACACAAGAACGCATCCATCCATTCATTCATTCATTCATTAACACAAGGTTGGTGCTCGCGTGCAGATCATTCATATTATAGTTTTTTAGCCCAGCTGCGGCAGCTCAGTGATTGAGCGCTGACCTAGGAACCAGGAGGTCATGATCAGATTCCCGGTCAGGGCACAGGCTGGGGTTGCAGGCTCGATCCCCAGTGTGGGGCGTGCAGGGGGCAGCCAGTTCATGATTCTCTCTCATCATTGATGTTTCCATCTCTCTCTCCCTCTCCCTTTCTCTCTGAAGTCAATAAAAACATAGGGAAAAAAAAAAAGAAAAAGAAATAAATAAAATTGGGGCCAGTTGCTCAGTGGTTAGAGCGTCAGCCCTCAAGCAACCCCACCGAGAGTTCCATTTGGGCCTTGGGACAGCATGTGACCCAGGGAGGGCGGTCAGAGGACAGCACTGGCTGTGGTTGGAGGAATCCCAGGTGGGGGAGGTAGAGAGAACGGAGTCTCTGCAGCCAGAACGCAGGCCCTGCCCCAGCAGGTCTCCTCACCCGCTCCCTGAGCCGCCCAGGCCGCTGCTTACCCGCCGGCTCCTGCGTTGGCCCCGCAGAGCTGACACCTCAGCCTCCCTCCCCGCCGCCCGGTGCTGCGTGCACAGTCTCTTTAGCAGAGTTTGCCGATTGACTGCTCCTGACAGACAACACGGGTCTCAACATTTACACGGAGCCGTCTGTCAGGACACAGAGGGAAGAAGGCCCTGTTTTAGGCAGTCTCTGTGCTTTAAGCGCGGGAGAGAGGAAAAGTCTCGGAGTGCATAACAGCACTACGCCTAGAGGCAGGGCTTGCTGATGAGGTCGCTAATCAACTGCCTGGCGCGCATGTGTGTGTGTGTGTGTGTGTGTGTGTGTGTGTTGGGGGGGGAGATTGGGGGGGGGGTGATGAGGTGGAAAGGCTCCAGGGCCTGGGCACCCAGGACACACAGCGCCCTTCCTGCAGGACACGCTCCCCGCTCCCAGTCCACGGCAGTGAGGACCCCTCGAGGCTGATAGCAGGGTGAGGTTCCTCTCTGTGGCCTCGAAGCCCATAGGAGACACCCCACAGCCCATGGGAGAGACCCCGCAGCCAGGGCACAGCTGGCACAGGGCCCCGCCCCTGGCGTTCAGCCTGCCACCTCCTGGGCGGGCAGCAGACTCAGACGTGGGAGTCCAACAGCGCTCGGTGTCTTCATCCACATACGTGTTTCCGCTGCAGCACGTCACACCGAGCGCGAGCCTGTCCTCGCCGCACGTGCTGCCGCCACCAGGGTACACAGAATGGGTCTGTGTCTTGTCTGATGTGCCCCTCGGGTGCTCAGCTGGACATTGACCCAGCCCTGGGTTGTTTGCTCACCTGTTCCGTAGCCTATGGTCACACCTGAGCCATCGGCCCCTAGGGGGCTCTCCGGGGCTCACTCCTCGCCCTCCAGTGGCTGCTGCTTGGGGCGTGGACCACAGAAGGGGGCTCCTATCTGCCCTTTGTAGGAAGTGAGTGGTTCCTTCATCTGGTGTACTGCAGCTCAGTTCCAAGGTGGAGAGGAAGGAGGCCTGTGAGAACCCACTATACGCCTTGCCCTGTGAGCTAGCTCCCAGAGGAGGCTTGTGCCCTACAGGCGAATCCCAGGCTCTAACCAGTGAGCCACCGGGTCAGCGAGGGCACCAAACCAGCCACCTCTCACCTCCATGTGACATGCAGACATGGTCAGCAGCGTGTGACGGCCAGAGGGAGGGGGGAGGGAGGTTCAGGGGGGAGTGGGGGCATCTGCACTAGTGTCACCACTAAAAGTAAAGTGAAACCAGTAAGTGACCACAGCGAGAAGTCTTCAGAGGAGGCCATCTTATCACCTGAGCCAGTACTTAGGACTTAGGACTCCAGTACCCCGCTAGGGCAGTGGTCGGCAAACCTCGGCTTATGAGCCACAGGCGGCTCTTTGGCCCCCCCGAGTCGTTAGCAAAGGCCAGCTTAGGAGGACCCTAACTAAGCCAATAACAACGGACCTACCTGTATAGTTTAAGTTAAAAAAATTTGGCTCTCAAAAGAAATGTCAGTCGTTGCCCTGTGGATATCTGGCTCCGGTGACTAACGAATTCGCAAGCCACAGCCCTCGGGTAAGGTGACCAGGCATCCCGCTTTTGGCGGGACAGTCTGGATTTTTAACAATTTGTCCCGCGGTGTTTTAAAAAAAAGTCCTGATTTTTGGAAAGATTCTTTTAGATCTTTTGGATTTTTTTAAAAATGCTGCTGGACTTGGGACAAATTGTTAAAAATAGGACTGTCCCTCCAAAAGCGGGATGTCTGGTCACCTTACCCTAGGGACATGCAGGACAGGGGGTGTGGCCAGTACAGTTCTGTTGAGCCCATAGTCCTGTCTGGCCCTACGCCACTGCCGCTGAGAGCAGGCAGGCTGGGCTGGGCTGGGCTGGAGGCCCCACCGCCGCTAATTGGCTTCTTAATCAGCCCTCCTCCCGCCATGTGCGGGGAGCGGGAGGGAGTGAGGAGGGCTATTTGTAACAGCCGCGCTCTCTGGGGGAAGGGCGGCCCTTTTCCAGGGAGTGGGCAGGATGAGGTGGAATAAGAGGCCGGGGCCTGGAGCCGGGGAGGGCTCTGTGCAGCCGGGCGGGGAACGCCCTCGTCCCTCCTTCCTCCTCCCAGTGGTAATTAGCGGCAGATAATGTGCCCGCAGCCCATTCCCTGACCACCTGCCAGACGGAGGTGACTGTGCGGTTTCCTCTCTCCGTGGCTTCCCGGAGCCCTCCCGGTGTGCGAGGGGCTGGGGGCGCTTCGTCTGGCAGTAACCATGGAAATACATAATTAGACGTTACTCACGGTGGAAGGACCCGGGCGGCGGGAGGTCCCCGTGGCTTTTAATGACGCCAGGACTCTGGGCTTATCAGGCGCAGGAGGTGCATCTGGGGGAGGGGGCGGGGAGGGAGCCAGTCAGGCCCGGCGAGCCTGTGTCTGGCCTCGCCCTGCCCTTCCCGCGATGGCTTCCTTCTCTGGCATCCGGAAGGGCCCGGTGGGGGTGGGGTCGGTAAGCTCTGGATCCTGCGTGGCTGTGCATGGCCTCAGAGAGGCAGGTGCTGTCCAGGGTCCTCTCGGCATTAGGACCGTCTTGGTGTCAGATAACTGACGTGGTTCCCAGTGCACCCAGTCTCAAACGGCCACTAAGAATGTGCGGTGCCCTGCGGCAGCCTCGCGGGGGACGGGAAGGGAGGCTCTCCCTGTGGCGTCTGGTCTCGCTAATGGAGTCTCAGAAACACCACTGGCCTCCTGATCAGTCTCCTGGGGGTTATCCCACTGATTGGGAACCACTCTGGGCTCGGCACGGGGAGTGTGGGCAGCGGCTGAGGTTCCCCCAGCGCTCCTCCCCCATCGCTCACAAGGGCCAGCTCTGGGACCCCTCAGGGCTGCTGTGAGGGGCCTTTCTGCTCCAGCCCCCCTTCTCCTCCCCTCCCCGAACCCGTCCCTCCCCGGGAACAGGGTGGCCTTCCTTGGGCCCTGGTGGCTCTGCTCCCGCCCCACCGTGTCCAGAAGGAACCCAAGCCCAGAGTTTTGCAGGAGAATTCCTGGCGCCCCTGTTGTACACCCCTACATACACCAAGGCTTAGGCCGTGGCCGTGTGCCTTTCCTAACCAATGGGTGCTAGTGAGGGAGCCCCGGGCGGAAGCTTGGGACGGGCTGGCCCATCTGAGCACGCCCTGGGTGGCCGCTGCTCCAGGAGGGAGAGCCACGTGGCACAGGCTGGGCCCCTCCGCCACCAAACGTGCAGAGCCCTGGAGTTACACATTCCCGTCCCCAGGGTCAGCGCCCTTCCTCTGGAACCCCCCCCCTCCCCCGCAGCTGCTCCCGGGAGGCCCCGTGCCTGGCTGAGCTGACTTCGGCCAGACATTGAGTATCTTCTCCATACGTTCGATGATCCAGTCCTCTAAAGGGGTCAAGGTCTCAGACAGCCCTGTCTTCTCACCAGTCACCACGCCCACTGTGAGCGAAGCCTGGGTGTGGTTACCATCTGCTTCTAACTGCCCCGTTAATTTCTCTCGCGTTTGCTTTTTCTCCCCGCGTGTTTCCCATAATCTTTAATGGCGTTTCCTTTCATCTCCTCAGCAATAAATTTAGACGATAAAAGGAAGAAGGCTTCATACACATCGCTTCCAGGAGCCTGTGGTGCATTATTTGTTTTATTTGAAACATCCCAACGCATCTTTTCAATTACAATTGACATGATGTCTTGCAGCTTTATCCACTTCTTAAAAACGGGTTTTTATTGGTTCCAGAGAGAAGAAGGGAGAGAAGGTCAGAAACAACAATGATGAGAGAGAAGCATTGAGCGGCTGCCTCCTGCACACCCCCTCCTGGGGACCGAGCCTGCAACCCGGGCATGAGCCCTGACTGGAATCGGACCGGGACCTCCTGGGTCATGGTCATAGGTGGACTCTCAACCACGGAGCCACACCTGCGGGGCTTGATCAACTTTTCTGTGTGCATTTCTTTCACGTTTTCTTTGTGCTCAGGTTTCTCTTCTGACCGTCAACAACGTATGTCAGAACCCTTTAAATATCTCCGTGCCATTTGCAGCAACCTGAATGGAACTGGAGAGCATTATGCTGAGTGAAATAAGCCAGTCAATGAGAGAAAAATACCACATGATCTCACCCACTTATGGATAATAAAGAACATTATAAACGGATGAACAAAAAGATAGATACAGGGGCAGTAAAGCATCAAACAGCCTGTCAAATTACAGCGGGGAGGGTAGGGAGAGGAGAGATCCACCAAAGGACCTGTGTGCATGCATGTAACCAATGGACACCAAACTCTGGGGGGTGAGGGCCTGAATGGGAGGGGGGGGAGGCAGTGGTAAGATATGTACACATATAATACCTGAATAAAAACACTGAAAATAAAATGTCCCCGTGCCCACGTGCAAGGCTGGATGGCTTTATAGTGGCCAGACCACACGTCCCCTCACAATCTTAGAGAGAGAGCTGGCTCGCGGTGTAAAATGACGCATCTGCGACAGAAGCCTGGGGGAAAGCCGTCCGTGTCAGATGCGCCGCGCCGGCCAGGACTCAGCTTGGCGAGGCAGCGTCTCCTTCACCGGGATGGAGGGAACCAGACGCTCAGAGCGCGGGAGGGGCCGTGGTTCGGAGCTTCCAAAGAGCGTGTGAGGCCTCTGTTCTCCAGGACGAGTGACGTCTTCACACAACTGTGAGCGGCACTCAGGGACACACCACAGTAGTCTGCAACGCATCTCACTTGGTTCGGTTACCGTCGCAGATAGCGGTCAGTTGGCAAAACCACTTAAAATCTTCTCACGGGGTTTTCTGCTACGAGGAGCCCTCACCATCAGGCCGCAGTCTGTGCGCCCAATTCCAAGCGCAGGCCCCCTGTCCGAACCCGGCCAGTTTCCCCTCTGAGCTGTGCTCCAGCCCATCGGCCCTCTGCCCCTCTCCCCCTGGGCTGTTTCTGTGGGAGGCTCCGCACGGGTCTCTCTGCCCCACAGCCCCTGGCATGTGCCCTTCACCGGAATCCAACCCTTTGGTCCGCAAGCTGATGCCCTATTCACTGAGCCAAACCAGCCAGCGCTCTTTCAGATTCTTAACGGACAACCCCACTTCCCCACCGGAAAACCAAAGCAGGGGATGTGGTCATAAAACGTGAGCCAGCAGGGCCTCTTCCTGGCGCTACGGACGCCTCCAACCACGGAGCTCAGCTCACCGAGGGAGCCTCTGTCTGCCGCCGCCAACGTCCCACAATTGTGAGCCCCAAAAGGAATTAAGCCAACCGGAGCATCTGTGAAAGGCAGCTGGCTCTCCAAGAGTAAGGTGACCAGATGTCCTGCTTTTGGTGGGACAGTCCCAATTTTTAACAATTTGTCCCGCGTCCCGCGGCGTTTTAAAAAAGTCCCGATCCATCGCAGTCACTTAACAACAGCCACGGTGCCCTGGGAATCTCTGTAGTTCTCGCCCCTACATGCGAAGCCAGCCCTGAGAGCCGCGTGCTGGTGCCGTGTGTCTGTGGACCGGCCGGGTGCTGGGGGTGAGCGGCTCCCGGTGACTGGGCAGGGAGCAGGGAGCCCGGCCTGAGCCCAGCCCCATGTGTCTCCCCTGCAGCCCTGGCCTCCCCCCGGACGGCCAAGGCTGACGCCCACGCTCCGAGCTGGGAAGCCCCCCTCCTCCCCAGCTGGACCCGCACCCCCCCCCCATCCCCTGCGCTCCCACGGGGCTCAGGAAGGTTTGAAGAGGCCCTCAGTCCGGTCCCCAGAACAGTCCGTGTCCGAGGCCACTTCCCGGCCCTGGCCGACGCCAAGAGGGTTGTTCCCACGGAGCAGCCATCGGCAGCCCCGCCGGGTTCGTGCTACGAGCACTTATTGAGCACCTGCTGCATGCCTGCGAGCCCTCAGGCCCGGAGAGGGACGGCGTGGCTCCGATGTGCTACTGAGAGGGAGGGGGCCCGGGCTGGGGCAGGCTCTTCCTCCCCGCCTTCCCCAGGGCCCCGCCCGTGCTTTTTGGGGCAGCCTGTCCCGAGAGGGGAAGATGGAGGGGTGTGTGTGTATGGGGGCGGGGGGCGGGTGGCCCACAAGTGCTGAGGCACAAGCGGCCCTCTTTCTCTCCCTGCCTGTAGCCAGCGAGCCTGCCTCCCAGGGAGAGAGGCCATCACAGTGCATCCTGCTGGGCCCAGATCCCTGGCAGCTGGGGGTGGTCACATGACTCGACTCCAGCCAATGAGAGTGAAGGGCAAACACAGGGAGAGGCTCCTGCGGCCTCCTGGGTAAGAAGGTGCAAACAGAGGAAGCCCAGGCCTCTCCTCCCACCTCGGTTTTCATCTTGTTGTGGGAGGAGCCCAGCCACCCGGTGCCAGAGCCAGTGCCAGTGCCTGTGCCGGTGCCAGTGCCGGTGGAGGGGACTTGGCATAGAGGAGACCACATAGGAAGATGACTACGAGAAGCAGCTCCTGGCTCTGCCCCATTAGGACCAGCCCACTCCCTCTGCCTGCCTTCATGCACACAGCCAGCACTGACTGAGTGCCTTCTGTGTGCCGGCAGCAATGGCGTCCAGAGGTGACCACGCAGTCCGCTCTCAGAGCGGCTGAGCCGCCGGGAAGCTGGCACAGGGAGAACCTGAGGACACAGCCCGCGTGAGGGGGATTCACCAGCCCACGGCCCCGCCGGTCCCAGAGGGTCAAGGTGTCAGAGTCGGGAGAGACCGGATCTGGGCTCCCTGCGCCCAGGCCTCTTGCCCCACATTGGGGGGCCCTTCCTTCCCCACTGAGCCCCCCAACAGCTCAACCCAGTTCCCTTTGCGTCCCATCCGCCTCCTGGAGCCATGGAGCCACGGACGCTACTGTTGCTGAGGGTCACCGCATCCCCAGCGGTGCGAGGTTGCCAGGGGAACCGGAGGAATTACGGTGATCAGGAGGAAAATAATTACTGGGCCGGAGGAGCCGCTAATTGCCAAGTGATTGGAATTTGCAGAGAGCGGGGACTGCGGAGCTGCTAATGGCTCTTCCTGACGAGGCGTGGGGAGGCACCCTGCCCACTCCGGTCCGGTCACTGCCATCGGGGGTGGGGAGGAGGAGAAAGAGTCTGTGTCATGCCATATACATGTCTCCTGTCCCCACCCGCAGTGAGCGCAGCCAGCAGACAGGCCCCAGCGCGTGCTGGGCACAGAGGTCGCCCTCGGGTGCTGAGCTGGGACGAGGGCTGGCCCTGCTTCCGGGCTGACCCAGCAGCGAGCAGCTGGCACTGATTGCTCCCCCAGCATAGCGGGAGCACAGCCTGAGGCTCCTGTGGCTCCTCCCATCCTGCAGCCAATCGCCTGGGCTTCCCTGGATCAACACAACTGGGTTCCGAGAGGGAGCCTTCCAGGCAGAGAAGCCTCAGTACACACACACACATTTAACAAGATGGTGTAGGCAGCCATCTTGTGAGGGCATGAGGGTCAATTTGCATATTGCCTCTTTATTATATAGGATCTCCTCCCCTCTTCATTCTCCCCATTTCCTCCTCCCCCCACCCCATCCAAGGCTCAAATCAAAAATCCTCCTCTGTTTTTGGGTGGATTTTTCTCCATTTGCAACTACAGAAACCTGGTTTAACGCTGACTCAGCTCTGAGTTCCTTAAGTCCTGCAAGCGGCAACTCACTTGGGGGTTGAAATTGAAAAGTGTTTGGAAATTCAGGCCAAAGCTCAGCACCAGAAAGGAAGCAGGGCCTGAGTGTGCCGCTGTGTCTGCCGCCGTTCCCTTTCGCTGACTGACAGTTACTGACAGCCAGCTCGGCGGGCCTCTCCCTGCCCCCCCTCTCCCGCCGTCATTTTAATGATGAGGTATGGAAGCCACTGTGGACATCAGCAAGCGGGACCCACGGTTCCAAAGGAACTCTCCAGCCCCGATGAGCCACTGACAGCTCCCCAGGACAGCCCTTCCCCGCAGCCTGCATTCCCAAGGCCACGGCTGAGGCCTGTGTGACCCTCTAACGGGAAGCAGGGCGCCCCGTGATGGAACCTTCCAGGAGGCCAGGAGGCCGCTCGATGAGGCCCCTCGGGAGCAAGGAGCCCCAGAGGCCTCCAAGGCGTAGGGTCACTGGGCCTCAGATGCGCTGGTCCTGAGTTGGCCGTCCCGTGTTTTCCCAGTGGGTGGCCACAGCTGGGTGTGCCCAGGCTGAGCACCAGAGGGCGCCCCTGGTGAGCGCCAGAGCATGGCCTTGCCCAGCCCAGCTCCATGGCACAGGTGTTTATGGGTAAGATTTCACTTGAGGAAAGGGCTACAAAACCGCCGGCCAGGGGCGAAGGGCCGTGGGAGGTAGGCACCCCTTCCCGGCGAGAGGAAGCATCCCCACCCGCCAGCTGGGCTGATGGAAGGCCCCATCATGCTCCTCCCGATCAGAGCCAACTGAGCTCTCAGAAGTCCGCTGAGTGGAGATCAAGATGGCGTCTTCTATTGCTTGTAGCGGAGGCTGCTGGTGGTCATGCAACATTCATTTTTTAAAATTTTTTATTTTATTTTATTGCTTTTTCACAGAGAGGAAGGGAAAGAGAGAGAGTCGGAAACATCGATGAGAGAGAATCATTGGTCAGCTGCCTCCTGCACACCCCTATCGGGGAATGTGCCCACAACCAATGTACATGCTCTTGACCGGAATCAAACCTGGGACCTTTCAGTCCACAGGCCGATGCTCTGTCCGCTGAGCCAAACCAGCTAGGGAATGCAACATTCTTTAAAAAAAAATTTTTAAAAATAGATTTTTATTGGTTTTAGAGAGAGAGAAAGGGAGAGGGAAACATCCATTGGTTGCCTCCTGCACGCCCCCAACTGGGGATCAAGCAAGCCCACACCCGGGCATGTGCCCTGACCTGGAATGGAACCTGCGACCTTTTGGTGCCTGGGATGGGAGGACGCTCCATCCAGTGAGCCATGGGGCCAGGGGTCACGCGATATTCTTTCCCTCCCCCTCCTGGTTTCCTGCAGGCTGTGCTCATGGTGAAAAGATGGCCTAGTTCGTCTCCCTGGCAGCCACACCGATCACGTGGCTGGGCACGGGTGGGCCAAGACGACAGAAACCAAAACGCCTGCCAGCCTTCCAAGCAGCCTGTGCCGGGGGCGCTGACCTCGCTGGGACGGACACCTGTCTGTCCCCCCACTGCCTCCTGCTGCCACATGGGTGCAGAGGCAGCGACTGGCATCCGGCAGCTCGCCCAGCTTCTGCCGGTGAAAGCCGGCAGGGAGGGTGGGGGAGAGGGGCCCCGCTGCTCACAGCCCAGGGGTCGCCATCGGCCCGATGGGTAGACATGTTTTATGGGAGAGAGACCAGGTCAGTCTCGGCTCCTGGGCTTTGCTGTGGCTGCCGGCATCCCGCTGAGCTGGGCAGTCTCCTGTGGGGAGGCGATGCCGTGGGCGGGAGGCGTGCCCAGATCCCCAGGGAACAAGCGTGAGCCCCCTGGGAAGGCCCGAGGCTACAACACAAACGCACACTCAGGTAGGGGTTTCTGAGGACATAGCGGACATCCAGTTCGACCTGAGGTTCAGGTAAACAGAGACTTTTTTTTTTTAATATATTTTATTGAAATTTTACAGAGAGTTAGAGAGAGGGACACAGTTAGAAATATCGATGAGAGAGAAACATCAATCAGCTGCCTCTTGCACACCCCCTACTAGGGGTGTGCCCGCAACCAAGGTACATGCCCCTGACCAGAATCGAACCCGGGACCTTTCAGTCTGCAGGCTGATGCTCTAGCCACTGAGCCAAACCGGTTTCGGCTAAACAGAGAATTTTTAAAAATTAAAATCTGTCCCCCAAGTCACAGAGGACAGACTCGCACCGGAAGGGTGGTGTGTGGGCTGAGATTCAGAGGGAAGGGGCCTCCTCGGCTCCTATTGGCTAAATCTGGCAGCCCTGGCCCGGGAGCCCCTAACACGCAGTCAGATGGCGCCCCAGCTTCGAGGAAGGAGGCGAGGTGAAGGAAAACGTGAGCAGCTGATCTGCGACTTCCACCTGCGATGCTCCCCTCTCCCCCTGCCCGGGGACCTCTGGGCGGGTTTGAGCACCCCTCCACCCCCTGTGTCTCCCTTGGGGACCCAGCCCACACCAGCCCCAGAGTGGACAATCGCTCCCAGTCGCTCCTCCTCTGTGGCCTCTGTACCCCAGTTTTGCCTCCCCGAGACCAGCTGGGACATAGGACTGAACCAACCAGAATTTTCATCCTTCTGGCTACAGCCATTGGCTGAGGCCTGGCCTCACGTGACCCGAGTACATCCAATCAGAGTGGATCTGGGAGTTTTTGCTGCGCCATGATGGGGGTCTCTGCACCCCCTGAGGCCCAGGGGCAGCTGGGCCAGGCCTGGGTGCACGAGGAGCCAGCCCTGCCCCTGCCCAGTCAGTGCATCCCCTCTGGCCGGAAGCCAGCTTGTTCCAGTGTCTCCCATGCCAGAGACAACAGGCTGTAATACCATACTCAATGGCCAAACTGAGCTAAGCGTGTGCGAAGCGCTGGGCACGTGGCTGCCTCACAGTGCTGACTCTCTTCACTCCAAGATGCTCACAGTGTTAAGCCGGTAATGGATACAATGATGATGATGATGATGATGATAAACAATAATAAACACAATAATAAAGCAGCTAACGTTTATTGGAGCAGACCAAGCATCAGGTCCAGGATGAGACATTAGCTCTCCTGTTGGATCCACACCAGCCATGAGTGAGGGGCCCTTTAGGTTCTGCGTCACACACGAGGAACCTTGCTGACATGACCCACCATGGCGACGTGCAGAGACCCGAGGTGACGCTGGGGCGGCCCCTGGCAGTCTGTTCCCAGGCCATCACCCTCCACCGTGAGTGAGCCATGTCCCTGTTTTGGACACAAGGGCAGCCCAAGCAATAGCAGCCAGAAGACACGGCTCCCCGGCCCAAGGGAGTCAGGCCATGGTTCCACCTGTTCTGCTCTCCTCAGTTCCAGGGGAGGAGGCCGAGGGCCTGCAGGGGCCAGGGCTGGGTGGTGCTCCCTGCTGCCTGATGCTCCCTGTACACCCTGCTGCTCTGTGCTCAGGGGCAGGTGACGGGGCCGCCTGGGGCACCTAGCAGGAGGCCTACCTGAAGAGGCACGTCCTGCCACCCTGTGGACACGGGGAGAGAGGAAGGGAGGACGATCCTCTGGCCACAGGGAGGTGGCAGCCCCTGGGCCTTCTGGACAGAGTCTCTCGGCAGCTCCCCCCGCTGCCTGGGGCTGGGACACTGGGGACCAGGCTGAGCCGGGAGGGCTGGGGAAGGGCATCAGGGAGAGCCTTGGCCTCTTGGGCTTAGGCGGGTCCTTGCTGCTCTCCGTCCTGCACACCCTGAGAAGATGCATCCTGCAGCCTGAGGGAGAGGGTAGGAAAGAACCAGGGGCCCTGGGCTGCAGCCAGCAGGCCCCGTGGCCCTTCCACAAGGCAGCGAGCTGCTTCTGAAATGTGGGTTTCATCATGCCACTTTCCCAGCTGAATTCCTGTGGGGCAGGGCTACAGAGCTTGGACAGGTTCAAGCCTTAGGCTGATGAGAGGACACAGTCCTCTCGTGGCCACGTGCAAGTCCCCGCGTGGAGGGCAGAGCCTCCCAGCACCGTGATAGCCAACAGCTGTGGTTGTGAGCGTGAGCCTGTGGTCTGAACACGTGGCCCCACGTGCCTGAGTGATATCGGCTGCAGGTAAACAAAACTGGATCAGGTGCATGCAGTTGAGTAGGATCGAAACCCACGAGAATGTTGTAAACATCTTAACCACGAATGCCTCATGGAATCGGCTATAAAATAAAGACACGACTGGTGGTCCGTGGTGCTGTCTCTCAGAGGAGCAGCGTCTCACTGAGACACAGCTTTCATTCTCTTGTCTGTCTTTTCTCAATCCTTCACCCCCCCCCCCCAGGTTCACCCTTGGCCGTGTTGACGTGGCACAGATCCCCAGTGGCCTTTCACAAGGTCAAGTCCACTTCCTCAGCAGGCAGAGTCAAGGTGCTCCTGGCTTCTCCTCGGGCTTCCCCGCTTCCCAGCCTCCTCACCCCCTCCTCCAGCGATGCATTCCTGCTTGGAGCCCCTGCACCCAGAGCCGAGAGCTCAGATAGGCTTCTGCTGGCGCAGGGAGGGCAGGTTCCAACGTTAAGATGCTCTCTCGCCCTTCTCCAAGGCGGGAGAATCCAGCACTAAGGGATGCTTTACGTTTTACATGGAACGATGGACTTTTCCTTCCTACCCGTGAGACACTGATCAACATAAACATGTTATTTGCATTAAAAAAGCGAGCCTTATTATAAATATTTGTCACCTATGCCCTAAAAAGTGGCTGAGATGGAGGTTAATTGGACTTTTATCTCCTTTTTTTCTTTAAACCTTCAGGGTTAAGTCCTGGGATCCCTCCCTATGCAGGGACCACACACAAATCCGGGATCAGCCCAAGGAGTGAGACTGACTGACTGACTGAAGTGTAGCGCTATGACCATGAGTGACATTTCTTCTTCTTCTCCTTCTCCTCCTTCTCCTTCTCCTTCTTGTCTCTGTTAACTGTCCCACGCAGAATGAATATCTATAGTCAACTCGGAGGCTTCAGCATCACATCGTCCTGTCCCTTTCCAGGTCACACATCACTCTGGCAGCAGGGTCTCACTCATTCCCACGGCATCCACGCGGGACATGCCTCCTGCTCACAGCGCTGTCCCAGGGCAAGGCCCCCGCAGGGGGCGGAGCCCACACCAAAGCACGTTAAAAAGATCCAACATGGCGGGTCTCAGGAGTGTTTCTGACGCTTGGAGACAAGCCTCTCTGAAAAGTGAGGCCTAATGAATGCCACCAGACACTCAGGTTTTAAAAATTTCATAATATTGGTATAAAAGCAACTATCTGTGTTGCAAATTTCAGAAAGGATTGAAAGTCACACACACACACACACACTCTTACTTCCACAAGCCTGAGGTAATGACTGTAAAAAATTCCCACGGAACCTGGCAATTTCTTGCCTACAAAGATATAGAGGACACAATCAGTTTTTAAAAAATAAAATTGGGGTAATATCATACAGATCTCAGGAACTTGGAAAACTTTTGCATGTTATTGTCTAGGCTAGTTACATATATTTTTAAATATATTTTTATTGACTTCAGAGAGAGGAAGGGAGGAGAGAGAAATAGATCAACGATGAAAGAGAATCATAGATCAGCTGCCTCCTGCACGCTCCACACTGGGGATGGGGCCTGCAACCCGGGCCTGTGCCCTGACCAGGAATCCAACCCTTCATGAGCTGAGGCTCAATCACTGAGGCTGTCACATTCCTGTTGGAGGGAGGAACTGAGAGCTTCCACATTGTGATGGCCTCGTATACAAAGCTGGGCAGGTCTGGCTTGTTCACATTCCGAAGCTTCGTCTCTGCCTGGACCAGTCAGCCCGCTGCAAGCGCCAGCGCTGGGGAGAGGCCCCCGCGAGGGCACCTCCCGTGCGACCAGTGAGCGTGAAGTTGCCTTCATCTTCCGGGCACATCACAGCCGCGGGCGCAGAGGGCGCTCACCTGCTCTGCGCGGGGGCCCCAGCCGGTCTTTCGACTTCACATCGTGGCCCATGTCTCCTGACAAAAAGAGAACACCTTTTCAGTCAGACCGAAGGAGAGCCCTCAAGAATATTTTTAATAAAACTTAAACGCTTCATAAGCTACCGTTTTAAAGACAACTTATGCCAAAAGATTAAAGAGTAACTTTATGAAATACTTGTGTTAAGTAGTGCCCTCAAGGACTAACCAAAGAATGTATTACCAACAACTAGTTATGAGGTTTTTACATTTGTTTAATAGAGGGGGTAGTCGGCCCCAATGACGCTGGCTACGCTAGGGCTTTTTTAGATGACTAAGGCGAATTAAACTTTTTAAAATGAGCATTTAGATGAGCTGGCCACCCTGGTGGGGTCTCTAGGGAAACTCCCTGCTTTTAGTCTTTCCGTTAAAGGTAACTTAAGTGAGATTAAGACCTTATTGGGTTTATTTACCTTTGGCAACGAAGACCGTTTAAGGGCTACACACACATCCTTGGCCTTGGCGCGGGCGGCCCCGTTTAGTCAGTGTCTTTAAAAGCGTGGGCTCTATGGCTTCCGGCATGGGGCGAGCGAGGAGCGCATTAAGGCACCAAAATTCTCATTAAAAAAAAAAAAAATTAAAAAAAAAATCCCAAGTGGCGCTAGTGAGAAAACGCCCGACAAGATGAAGACGGATCACCTCCTGCTCCCGAAGCTCAGTCCTTCGTTTTAAACCAGCGTTTACAGGAGTTCTGGCCCGGACTCTCTACACCGCGGTGAGGGCCGCCTACGTGAGCGGCCCTGGCATGGCGCGGTCCATTTTATACCGTTTTTAAAAGCGGTTGTGCGGTGTTTAGTGTGACCCTCTTCTGACGAGCGTCATTAGGTGAGCTCTCTCCCTGTTTATGGCTATTTACGAGGGCCTTTTTAGGTCGGAAAAAGCATGAAAGTGTTAGCTCACACACACGGGAACATTTCTTTCAAAAGTTTATTTAGTATCAAGCAAGAGGAAAGTTTGCTTAACACTACAGAACATTTCAAAGACTGGCATTACAAAAAGAAGACCACAGTATTGCACTTGTTGTTGGCTTCCCTTTTTATGTAAGGGGGAAAAAAATAAAAATAAAAAAAGTGGCATATGGCTGAAAGAGAGAATAACTAAACTCTATGGAATCCTTTACAATGAAAGGCGAGGCGTATGTTAAAGGATGGATTAACACGTTTATAAACCTATTTTTTGTTTGTTTGTTTAACGCTAGTTAACCAAAGGTGTGCGTGTGTGTGTGTGTGTGTGTGTGTTGTTGTTTTTTTCTTTTCGTTTTTATGACCTATTTTCTTGTTTCAGATACAGATTGGAAATAACAAAATTTTACATATCTTTTTTATTTATTTTTTTTCTCTTTCTTCCCAGGTTGGTGTCTCCACAAAGCAGTGTTAAGTTCCATCCGTTCCGGTTTTTAGGCATTTTGATTTATTTAAAAAGGGGGTCGTTCATAGAAAAAATTACTTTGCACAGTTTACAGGGCGGGTGGAGGTGGGCTAGTTCACAACATCGGAGAGTCAGTACAGTCAGTAGCGGCCGTACGGCTGGTCCCGGTAGACGCCCTTCGCCGTCCGCGTCGAGGGGGCCTTGTGTCTTGAATTTGTCCACTCCTCTTGCCCTGAAACCAGCAGACGAACCACAGTGAGACCGCCTGCCGCCGGGCCGCAGGCCTCATCCTGCAGGATCGGGCTCGCCCAGCGCCCAGTGCAGTGTCACAGTGGGGACACGTGGCCTGACCCACCCAGGAGATTCACTGAGGAAAAAACGACGGTGGACTCACTCACCGTAGGAATCGTACGTCTCGTCGCTGAGCCCGTGTCCGTAGTCGTAGTAGTCAGCGCCGCTGCGGAGACAGACAGAGGGAGAGATGAGTGCAGGGGGCTGTGAGTATAAATCGCACCCCGTGAAGCGGTCCACACATAGAGACACACAGAGACAGCCTAACGCACAGGCTGGCGACAGAGACCCCCTACCACGGAGGCCGCAGGCTTCAGGGTGACCAAAGGCCCCGACCTGAGCAAGGACCTCCTTCCTCTGCGGCCTCGCCCGCCGGACGGCTCAGCTGTGCGGGCCACAGGAACGGCCTCCTCCCACAGGCACCACTCGGCCAGTTCTCTTAGAAACTCAGCACTCTGCCCAGCTGGCATGGCTCAGTGGGTGTGCGTCGACCGGGAATCGAACCAAGAGGTCGCCGGTTCGATTCCCGGTCGGGGCACATGGCCCCGGGCCGCAGGCTGGATCCCCAGGGTGCGGCGTGCAGAAGGCAGCCGATGGATGATTCTCTCTCATCGTTGGCATTTCCATCCTCTCTCCCTCTCCCTTCCTCTCTGATAAAAGCATAAAAAGAGACTCAGCATGAAGTCAAGAGAACCACAGCCTGCTTGTCAGGGGCCAGAAGCCCCACCTTGATGGCCCCGAGACCCATCAACCCTGGCCTCCTGGGAGACTGATCTTCGTTGCACCAGAGTCAAAATGACGCCCTTCCCTGGACAGGCCCCACGGCTCTCCGGGGAGCTGCTAGCGGCCAGCCCGCCCTCAGCCGCCTTCCAGCCTCCTGCACCGAGGAGCCGGCGGTAACGGCTCCGGATGGCGGGTACCGGGCTCCCGCACGGCTCAGCCCGGAGCAGCGGTGCGGACGGCTCTCTCCAGCGGGAGGACAGAGCGGCGCCACGTGGCCCGGCCGCACTTTGCTGATAAGACACTTTCCCTCCTGACAAGGGAAAACCTCCAGCTGACGCTTCCCGTCATTCCGCCCGGTTTCTGGTGATTTGCTGCGAGACTGTCATCAGCGGTGCCCCTCACGCCTGTCAGCCCATCGGGACGGCTCCCCCCCATTTCATTCCAGGGACCTCGGGGGTCTGTTAACCAAGGACGTGTCCTATTTCCCAAGGACACGCTGAAGACCCCGCCGTGGCGAAGATGGTGGAAAACACACCCACCTCCTCACCTAGGCTCACAGCTGTTAGTGCTGAGAGGAGGCGAGAAAGCACAGCCGGCCGCATACACCTCAACTCCATCGCGAGGTCAAGGTCAAGGGCGCCCCTCCCTCCACAGGTCAAGAGTGGGCTCCTCGCCAGGCGAGGCCATGTCTCCTGCGTCTCCTGTCCTTCTCCACGTCCCCCCACGCCCGTGGTCCGAGGAAGTCCACATGTTCGGCATAATTCCTGGCTCTCCCGGGGGTCCAGGTTCCCCATCAGAGTCAGGAAACAGGCTGAGCACTGGGGAGGAGACCAGGTTTACGGAGCAAATGGCGTCCCCGGACTGTCCACGTCTGCCCGGGCCTCCTCCCTCCACACGGTTCAAATTTTTGCTCAAAGCATAGTTCAAATTGATTATTTGTTGTCAGTATTAAGGGGTTCACCTGGTTTGATGAGCTCATAACACACCACACCTTCCTGATCCCACCACACGCCGAGCAGAGTCTTCTTTCCGAAGCGATTTGGCCTGGCAGTCAATGTTGAGGGTTGACCTGGATCAACCCATAATTTTGTGCTTTTGGGATTCTCAACATAAATCCACTTTTCATCGCCAGTCACCATTCGATGCAAAAAAAGACTTCCTTTCGTGCCGTTGAAGCAACATTTTACTGATGGCTTTGCGGTTTTGCATTTGTCTCCTTCAGTTGAGGTGGCACCATTTTCCTTTAACATCTTTCCCATTGCTTGTAAACGATCGGAAACTGTTTGCTGAGCAAAATGTTGCTTAAAAGGCTGCAGATGGGCCCTGGCCAGTATGGGTCCAGTGGTTGGGGCGTCATCCCAGACATCAGGAAGCGGCGGGTTCGATTCCCGGTCAGGACACATGCCCAGGTTGCAGGCTCTATCCCCTGTGGAGGGAGGTGCATGCAGGAAGCAGCTCACCAGTGTTTCTCTCTCTCTCTCTCTCTCTCTCTCTCTCTCTACCCCCTCTTTCCAAAATCAATTTTTAAAAAGGTTGCAGAAGGTTCTACATAGTTTTTTTAAACTGTGGAATTTTTATGAGATTCTCAGAAAAAGGGAAAAGCACAGAGAAGAGTTTTGTTGGCAAGAGCCTCCCATTCGCCGTCCCTGTCTCTTCCCTGAACACACCTGCCTTCCAGCAGGGCCTCGGCGGCCCGGGGTCTCACAGCCACGCCCCCGGGCTGAGCTGAGCGTCCGCACAGAGCTAAGCGTGCTTTCCATACACGGCCGCGCTGTCATTTTTAAGCGGGTTTCCTGTCTTACTGTAATCAGTTTGAAAGACAGGAGAGAATTAATAGTTAAGAATCAGGCTGTGGAGTCAAACAAACGTATTATCGGAATCTAGGCTTCCCGCACTTAACTGTGCGCAAGCTTGGGCGAAGTTAATTCAATTTCCCGTAAAAACGCCTTTAAAAATAAATCTCCAGTAAGACCGTTGTGCGATTTAAATAAGATAGCGTGCCACGTTATTAAGCTCTTACTCAAGGACAGCTGTCATCCATCTCAGGAAAGCCAAGTTTTCGCTAAAGAAGCAGTATTTTGCCCAGAACGCGTGCTTGGTGCTGTATAACCCTCTGTGCTTAGCAGGAGCGCCGGCCGCGCCTTAGCGACTCACGTCTGACAACACGCGGGAACGGCTCCCTCCCGTGCACCGGCTCCGCCACGTCATCCTTTTATTTAATGTTCGGGGAGGTGAGTCCTGCTTTGTCCACTCACGCCATCCCTTAAACCAGGAGGTTCCCTCGTGCCCTCGGCGAGCTCAAGGTCACACGCACGTGGCAGGGCTGGACCCGAAGGCGGAGGGAGGCCTGCCTTTCCACTCCAGCTTCGGGGCGGCCCCTGGGGCGGCCACTCCAACAGCAAACCCATGCCTCAGGAGCACTCACCACAGAGGACGGCTTCTCCAGAAGAAGCCCCAGGGAGTGGGTCCAAGTGTGTGACCGTCTTCCGGCAGAAGATGGTTTTTCAAAAGGTGCCGCCGTGTGTGTGCCCACCACCCAGAGGCCAGTGGTCCCCCGTCAGTAGGTCCTGCTGCCCAACGCCCCGAGCAGCTCCGGCTGTGCACCCGGGCTGGGCGCCTCCCGTCTGCCCCGATTCCCAGTGCCCCCTGGGACCCGCAGCCCCAGCAGCCGGCGCCGCGCCAGGCAGCCTGCCCACAGTCCAGACTCATCCTGCGGCCACACCACAGCCTGGAGAGGCCACCGAGCCCCCACCCCTCTCACCGACAGGACCCAGCGGGCTGCCCTGGAGCAGGGGCAGAGCAGGGACCCCTGGGCTTGCTCCGTCCTCGCAGCCGAGTCCATTCGGCCTCCGTGAGGCCTGCTTCCTCGGGGCCATGCCACCCGCCACCGCCCCATCTGCCCGGGACCTGCCGGAGCCGCCGTCTCCTTCTCCATCCACACGGCACCTGTGGGTCACAGGAATGGCACAGGAATGGCACAGGACAGCCAGCTCCCTTCCCGGGGACAAGCCCAGGGCACCCTGACGCCAGTGTAAACCATCGATCACAAAACGCACGCTCTCCGCACCCCGGGGTTCCGGAGTCTGCACACTCCCCAGGCCTTCTCGGACCCCGGTCCCATACACACCGGGGTCTCAGTGTGCGGCACGTGCGGCTGTATTTGGTGCTTCTGGGCTTGGAGAATCCACAAGAGGACGCAGAGCGGGCGCCGGACCTGCCAGGCTCTCCAAGACGGGCAGCTATGACTTCTAGTCCCCTCTCTTCAGTCATCTGAGGTGTTTTCATGGAAATCACAGCGATGTAGGAGGACGGAGATGAAGTGGGTACTTGAACATCCGGTCAGACCCACAGCACGGTGGGAAATTAGCTTGTCAGTGTCCCCCGTCCAGACACCAACGCCCCCACCGCATGCTCACCCAGGTCCTTCCATGTGGGGGAGGGGAGATGCGGGGGGAGGGGGTTAGCACGTCTGTGAAACCCTTTTATTCCGCTTTCTTTACGATCACTAGAGGAATCAAATATCTCCTTGGAGAACTTACCCTCTTCAGAAGCACAGACCAAACTACCGTGATTGGTTAAAAATGAAAACTGCAGGTAAGTGTGAACAGGGTCGGACTCACAGACGGAGCGGCGTGATGGCTGTATGGAAGTGGGGCCATGATGACTTGACACGCAGAGAGCCAAGCTCACCGGCAGGCCTCCTCCCTGCGGTGCCTTCTCCGGTGTGAGCGCCCCTGAACCCACCCTCTGAGCCCGTTTCCGGCCGTCGGCCCCGCCCCGCGCTGCGTTAACGAGAGCCGTCACGCCGGGGGCGGTGATCGTCATCGGGGCCACAGATCAGACAGCCAACGGACATCCACGCCACTCCTCTTGGAGGGAAGGAACGCCTCTCCGAAGGGTTTGCCAGAGAAGAAACGACGATTTATTTCTGTGAAGGCTCCGGTCCCGTCGCACAGGTCAGCGAAGGGGAAGGTTGTTTCTCGCCTGCTTGTCCCCGTGTAGAGACCATCTCCGTCCGCCTGGCAGGGACCGTGGCCTTGCCCGTCTCATTCAACCTTCAGGCCGCCCTCAGACACAGAACCCGCGTCACACCGTCCATGAGCTGGGGCGTGCAGAGGCGGGGCCGCTGCCCAAGGTTACCCCCGCAGTGAGCGTGAAAGTGGGATCAAAGCACAGGTCTGCAGGTCCCCACCTCTATGGCACAGATCCCCAGGCTTTTACACACACACACACACACACACACACACGTAAGAGTCCATTTAGACACAGAGATAGGAAAAGTGAGCTGGGGAAAAGTGAGCCAACTGGGCTGCGTGGGCTCAGGACCCCAGTTACAGCGGCAGAGGGGCCTCCGGAGCTCAGGAGAGAGAAAGCCAGTCTGGTGCAGGCCTGGGGGGAGGAAGAAGGAAGGAGAGGCGCAGGTGTGCTCCAGAGAGAGCCTCCGCACCACGTGTGCCTGTGCATTGCAAAGAAGGCTGTGGTTGAGCTGGTAACTGCCACTGTGCATGCGTGACGTGTGTCCTAAACCCTTAACAAGTGACAGCTCCTACACAGAAGGAAACATCAGAACAGAACGTTTGAAAGGCTGAGCAGGAGCTGGCGTCCCCTAATTCTTCCTGCATCTAGTGAGTTGACCTACCGACCCGAGGGCTTTGTCGTATACTCTGTGCCCCCTTCCTTCACCGATACCGCCACGCACTCACCATCAAGTTGCTGGGCCCTCGGTGAGCTATGGATAAGCTCTTATCCAGAAGACACCCATGTCAGCAGCACCGAGAGTGTTAACAACCTCATGGACACAGGCAACCGGGCACCAGGCTTCCAATAAGTGAGTCTATTTTTAAAATGAATATATTTCTATTGATGTCAGAGAGGAAGGGAGAGGGAGAGTGAGCGCAAGAGAAACATCCACGATGAGAGAGAATCATCGATGGGCAGCCTCCTGTACGCCCCGCACTGGAGATTGAGCCCACAACCCAGGCATGTGCCTTGACAGGTTCATAGGTCGATGCTCAACCATTGAGCCACACCGACTGGGTGAGACTTCCCCTAAAAAAAAAGGACCAGCTGACACAGTCTGAAGACTACTGAACTGTTACAAATGATGTAAGAAAACAACTTGGAGCAAAATGGAAATACATTCTTAAATCTCTGTCCACCTCGGTTTCAGAATGAACAAGTGAAGCCTTGCCTGGTAACCCATCTGCGTCCAGACGTGAATGTACGCCCCATCAGGGTGACCCCGTGGCCCCTGGTTTTAATGCTCCACCACGCAGTGTGTTCTTTTGTGCTTGTCTACCTTTCTTCTCCACTTAGAATTCCAGATACAAAGCGAGAGGTTTCTAGGCATTTAGGAAAACATTCTGAACAGAATAAACACTGCTTTCAAATATCAAGGAGCAACCAGGCATGCCCTCGGAAGAGGACATTTGAAAGCTTTTTTTTAATTTTTGCCTCCAAATAACATGCTTTTCTGAATAAATGCTTCTTTAGAAAACGAATGGGAGCCCACTCATTACTACCAGGAACCTGAGATTCTTAGAAGCCGGAAGGCGTCCGCTGCGGAGGGAAATGTTCTGTGAACACAAACAAAACCTTGTGCTTTCTCCCCGGCACGGACAGAGCAGGGTGCGGACACATTTCTCCGTGACCTGGGGCCTCAGGACCTGAATAACCGGACTCCGCCGGCACTGCTCCTCCCCAGATTACACTACTTGGCTAAATCCTCAGAGTGAATAAAATATCAAGTTTTATCTCCCAAGCTGCATATTTTTTTAGTTGATTTCAGAGGGGAAGGGAGAGGGAGAGAGAAACATCAGCGAAGAGAGAGAATCATTAATCATCTGCCTCCTGCACACCCCACACTGGGGATGGAGCCCCCAACACGGGCCTGTGCCCTGAGCAAGAATCCAACTATGATCTCCTGGTTCCTAGGTCGACACTCAGCCCCTGAGCCGTGCCCACCGGGCCCCACCCACATTGCTTTAAAGCTACCGCCGGTTGCAGAGGAGGAACTGGTAGACGTGCTGGCTGGTCATCCCCATCCTCTCCCCAGAGCAGACACAGGGGGAGGGACGGGGAGGCAGTGTGGGTTGCGGTTCCCAGAGGCGGGCCCTTACCTCTGGGCCGGGGTGCTGTAGCTGTTGTCGTAGGAGTCGTAGTTCTGCTCGTCATACGCGGTGCCATAGCCGTCATCGTAGTCCTGCACAGAACGGGAGGGGGACAGAGACTGTCAGAGGGCGTCGGGGAAGGGCGAGGCCTCCTGCGTGCTCCACGCCTTCACTCACGCAGCCAGCCCTTCGCCCTCCGACTGCTTAGAGGGCGAAGGGAGGTGGACAGGGGCATGGATGGAAACCATGTGGCAAAGCCTCCAAACGCAAACGCAGAGAGAAGCTGGCCAAAGTGGCCGGAACCCACACTTTCCCGACGATGGGAGTTAGCCAAGGCCCGCGGAGATCTAGGGAGGATTCACTTTTTCTTTTAAGGCTCCATCTTGGGTATGAACAGGGAGCTCTGTCATATTTTAACTTCCCACCCCTCTCTCCCAGCTCTGTGGGGATCTCACCATCCAACAGCCACCGTCACTATGGAAACCAGGAGGCTGGAGCCAATGGAGGGGGCGCAGCAGGGGGGAGCTGTATCAAAGCCCCATTCTCCGAGGGATGTCTTTCTGTGACATGACTTGGAGCTCATCCCGTGAAAACCCCCTCCTCTCCCGGGGAGTTTGAAGAAAATGCTCAGAGGCCGTTATTGAAGGTTCCTGCTGCCTGTGGCGGTGGAGAAAAACCAGAGCCGACAATAATAGGCGGCCAGGGAACAGCCGGGAACAGGTGTCCACGGGGGCTCGGGGAAGCTCTGGTCCGTTTCTGGGAGCCTAGACGGCGGTGTGCATGCAGCCACAAGCACGTGCCCAGGAGCCCCGAGCGGGCCCTGAGCTCCCTCCGGGGCTGACTGCGAGGTTCAGCACAGGAAGGAGAGGCGACGCCAATGGCAGAGTCAGTTGTAAGCTGGCTGGCTGGGTGGGTGTGGAAGACCCGCTCCAATGGGCGCCCAGAGGAAGGGAGAGGGAGAGAGAGAGAAACATGAACGGGGAGAGGGAATCTTTGATCGGCTGCCTCCTGCCCGCCCCCTGCTGGGAATCGAGCCGCAACATGGGCCTGTGCCCTGACCAGGAATGGAACCATGACCTCCTAGTTCATGGGTTGACACTCACCCACTGAGCCACACTGGCTGGGCTCCCAGAAGTCTTGGTGATAGATGTTAGTTTCAAAAGCCCCACAGAACCAGTCTCCCGTCCCGCTGAGCCCGCAGTGGGCCAGACACATCCGCCTCTGTCACCGCCCAGAAACGAGGGACCCGGCCTCCCCTGCCCCTGGGGACAGGGCCCCGTCCTGCCTCCTCTTCCACGCAGTCAGGGCACTGCCCGGAGCCCAGGAGGACAGGCGGTGAATGTTCATCAGGTTGTGGGACCCGAGGCCTCCAGGGGCAAAGCCTGCCCAGCCCCAGGCCTGACCAGCGTGGCTCAGGGGCTGAGCATCCACCTATAACCCAGGAGGTCACGGTTCCATTCCCGGTCAGGGCACAGGCCCGGGTTGTGGGCTCCATCCCCAGTGTGGGGCGTGCAGGAGGCAGCCGGTCCATGATTCTCTCTCATCATGGATGCTTCTATCTCTCTCCCTCTCCCTTCCTCTCTCTAAAATCAATTTTTAAAAAAGAGGCATGCAGTAGTGTCTGGTAAATGAATGAGTGAACGGGCCAACGAACTGAAAAACAAGAGGCAGGAAAGAAAGCAACAGCTTCTTTGAACGGATGCAGATCGAGGGGACGCTGCGCCATGGACGGCCGTGTTTGGAAAGAGTGTCCCTTCCGACCAGCCCTTCCCGGACTCCTCTGCCACACGCCACCCGCGTGCTCAGGCTCCTGCCCCAGCAGGAAGTTCCCCTTTAAGACGCCGGGTTCTATTTCTGCGCATCAGAGCGACATCATTAACAACAGTGGACGAGAAAGAAAAATAGAGGAATACACGCCCCTGCCTCGTTAACAAAGACTCGTTCATGTTTTCCATCAGCTACATCTCTGGGCTATTCTCCTCGACGAAGAAGGTGGCTAAATGCTGTTTCACCCACAGGGCGATCCGGGCACGGGGTAGGTGACGGGGCGTCAGCAAGGGACGCCTGTGCCACCCCCTGCCATTCCCGACCCGCACACGCCGGACAGCAGGCAGGCAGGCCTTTGAAAAGAAGAGCTTTCCCAGGATAAAGGAAACAGCGTGACGTTTAATTCTATTTCTGTCCCGGGCAAAAGTAAGCACAGCCTCTCAGCTGGGGAAAACCATTTTACACAGACAGGAGGATTGACAAAAGACGGCGATTTTAAAAAAATAAGGGTTCGGCTCCGGGTCCTTTTAAAAAAGACAATTGCCCTGGGAAAACCTCACCTTCATCAGGGAGATGTCTGATCATGGCAAAAGGCACCACGTTTTCACGGGTAATGCAGCGCTCACCGCTCACGAAGAGCCGGTTTCACAGCGGCTGCTCTGAGTTTATCCAACAAACAGATTAGCTCCTTGGGCTTGGAGACATCCGTTTCTCTCGGGGCTTAGAGGGTCGTTTCCCTCGTTGAGGGTCGCCCATGGCCATGAACACATCACACCACGTCACCACGTTCTCTCATCATTAAAGACAAAATTACACTACTGCTGATCGTTCTAAGTAATAATGATCCCCACCTTCGTGTGCATAAAACACCATCTCACAACCAGATCGCACGGGCGTGAGAACTGTATTATTTGTCCTGGAGACTCGACGCCTTCAGGGCCTAATGCCCACGTTCAGACGCCAGTTCAAAGGAAGCAAAGCAAAGCAAGAAAACAACCCCCCAAAGGCGTGGGGAGCTGGCGGCACGGTGCTTGCCAGGAAAGCCCGCTTTGCTTCATTCGGAGGTCCGTTTCCTTCGACGTGCTCCACACCCATCACAGCAGCTCGAGCGCAGTCACAGCCACGGGGCCGCCTGGGGGGGACCAGCCCAGCTGGGAAAGCAGGGTCTCCCTGTCTCAGGGACACCGACCGCCCAGCCCGCCCTTCCTGCCTGAGCCACTTTTTGGGGTTGTTTTGTTTAAAGTCAGGAGGAAAAAAATAAACTCCTCCATATTCATAGATTTAAATCCGAAATGACTTCCTCAAGTCTTGGGTTCCTAAAATAGGTCAATCTTTCACGCGCTCAGAGAAGACATCGGCGTGTGAAGCTCCTGACAGACATTTCGAGTAAATTGCCTGCGACTCTGATTCTTGCTTCTGGTAAAATGGATATTAAAAAAAAATAATAATAAAAACCACAGAACCTTCCTCTTTCTGTCAGAAATAAAAAGGTGTCCCTAGGCTTTTCAATGCACATCTAAAAACGCATTTTCATAAATAACCTTTTCACAACCTGCACTCTGTTTTAATTTGTCGCCATGGACGACAAGGCAACGGGAGCAGCTGGGAGGTTAGGGAACCGTCACAGCGCGAAGCCGGCGCCGCTGCACGGGGAGGGTCTGTCCTCGCTGTGGCCTCCTCAGCGCCGAGTCCCCAGACGGGTCCGGCAATCAAACCTTCAGGGGAGCTCTCCAGAGAACGGGGAGCATCACGTCACAGAATCTTCCCACAGAATCCAGGTTAAAGGACGGCATGTGCCCGGCCGGCGCGGCTCAGTGGCCGAGCGCCAACCTGCGAACCAGGAGGTCCCAGTTCGATTCCCGGTCGGCGCACAGGCCCCGTGTGAGGGCTTGATCCCCAGTGTGGGGTGTGCAGGAGGCAGCTGATCAATAGTTGTCTCTCATCGTTGATGTCTCTCTCTCCCTTTCTCTCTGAAATTAATAATATATATATATTTAAAAAGAACTGCATGTACATTTAACACACACACACACACACACACACACTTGAACACTCAATTCTCACTCCTTTTCAGGCTTAACTGATTTGAAATAAAATGGGTGAAGCCAGACTAAGTTTGGAATAAAGAAAATCTATCCCAATGGGCAACGTAACTTTTTTTTTTAATGGGATACATCAAAGATAGAGTTGTGATACAAAACGGGCAACAGCGGAATGAGTTGAGGGTGCGACCGACCCAGCGGGTTCTGGATGTTTTTGCAATTCCACAGCTTTATGGGACCAGCGGTGCCTGGACCAGGCGGTCAGCGGTCTGAAGACCCGAGTTGATAAGAAAATGATTCACCTCTGAAGATTATTTTAAATTGTGATAATAAGCTGTGCTAATAAACACTGATGCTATAATCACCCAAAGTGCATATACACCGCATATGTGGTTTTCCCTAAAGACCTTCCCTGGTATTCCTCGTCGTTGAAATTTGGAAGAGTTTATTCCTGTGCCAGAGGAGGAGGCGGGGGTCCCTGTCCTGCCACGTCGCCGAGCAGGGGCCACGGGTGGCAGCAGCAGTGCCTTCCTTCGGACAAGGGTCACCTCCCGCGGCCTCCCGGAGCCACGGGGGCACAGCGGCGGCTTCCCGCTCCATCCGCACGGTCTCTGTGATGCTCTAACCCGGATTCAGTGAACGGGTGGGAACCGTCCTCCCAGCACATCCTCATTCGTCCTCCGGAGAGAGAACATTACACCGGCAGACACCGGCCCCTGGGAGGCCTCCCACACTGCCTCTCAGCACGGCCCCGCTCCGGGGAGGGCTGGCGGCGAGTTTGGTGAGAACAGGAGCAAACGGGAGCCAGCCAACCGTAAGGAATACAGGTGAGGAGACAAAGGGCACGCCCTGCCAGGGGCCAGTAGGGGGAAGGTGGGGGGAGATGTAAATCTGCAGACAGGTTATCTGTGGACTACAGTCCGCTGAGCTCCCAGTTCGCACTTGCTGCTGAGTAGAAAGAGGTAAAAGCCATCCATTCATCCATCCACCTATCCTTCCTTCTTTCCTTTCTTCCTTCCTCCTTCCCTTCCTCCATCCCTCCCTTCCTTTCTTCCTTCCAGGTGCCCCCTCAAAAAGTGAATAAAAAGCTCTCCATGCCTGTCCTCCCAGAGGTCACAGTCCAGGCGGAGGGAGACATGGAATGACCGTGGGGATGCAGGGGGTCGGCTACTCCGAACGTCCTAGTGAACGCACCGCAGTGGACAGACGTGCAGGAGGCGTCAGTGCAGAGAGCAGCGTGAGCAGAGGTCCGGACGCCCGTGGGCAAACAGCATCCGCAGCATTTTCCCATAATCCTTTGTTTCTCTTTGACGTCAGTGTTACTTCGCCACGCTCACTCCTGCTTTTAGTTATCTGAGTCCTCTCTGCCTCTCTCTTTCCTTGATGAGCCTGGTTAAAGGTGTGTCAATCTTGTTTATTTTCTCAAAGAACTAATTTCAGTGATATTTTGCATGGTTGTTTGTTGTTGTTTTTTAGACTCTTTTTCGCTTGTTTCTGCTTCATTTCCTTCCTTCTGCTCACGTTCGGCTTTGTTTGTTGTTCTCTTTCAAGTGAAAAGTCAGGTTATTTGAGATTCTTCCAGTGTCTTGAGGGAGGCCTATGCTGCTCTGAATTTCAGGACCCTCTCCCTGTGTCCCGGGGCTTTCCCAGAGGGAGGGGGGGGGAGGAGGAGGAAGGGCAAAGGGGGCACACACAGTGGTGGAAGGAGACACGACGTGGGGTGAACACACAACACAATACACAGAACTGAAGTGTGTGTTACAGAACTGTACATCTGAAACCTACTGTTATTAACCTACTGAATGCCACCCCAACGCATTCAATTAAAAGCAAATACAGAGCAAAACATGAATACCTATTTGGTCTTCATCTCAGCCCTGCCACTGCCTCCCTCTCGTCCTTTAAGACTTCCGACTGCTGATGTGAAACACCGTGCACTGCTAGGTCCTTCCTTCTCAGCAAACCAGGAAGTGACAGCAAGGATGAGGGGGCGGTACTCTCCCTGCCCGCCAGGCGCCTTTCAGGGTTCTGTTTTCTTCGTTGTCTCTTCAGTCAGCCTACGGACCCGACCAAAGAATGAATGACTGAATGGGGAACGAGAAAACCTGGTTTGCATGAATTTAGAAAACGGTGAGTTTCTGTTTTCTTCCCTGAGAAGATCGTCGGCGAGGAATCCACACTGGGCAGCAGAGGGTAAGGGGAAGCGCTTCCGTGGAAAGGTAGCCTGGCGCGTGCAGACAGCGCTTTTTTTTACTATGATTTTATTTACTTATTTATTTTTATTATTTTATTAAATTATCATCTGTGTACATATCTTACCATTGCTCCCCCCATACATACCCTCCCTCCCCAGAGTTTTGTGTCCATTGGTTGTACTTATATGCATGATTACAAGTCCTTCGGTTGATCTCTTATCTCCCCCTCCTCTCCCCACCCTCCCCACTGTAATTTGACAGTCTGCTTGTTGCTTTACTGTCTCTGCATCTATCTTTTGGTTCATCAGTTTGTAGTGTTCTCTATCATCCATAAATGAGTGAGGTCACGTGGTGTTTCTCTTTCATTGACTGGCTTATCTCACTCAGCGTGAGGTTCTCCAATCCCATCCAGGTGGCTCAGGCAGCGCTTTTTAAAGGACCGGATTGCGAGGAGGGCCCGGGGTGCAGTGTGGAGGGACGTCACGGGAGCATCCTATGAAAGCGAGGCGACGCGCGCCCTGAGCCCAGTCCTGGACTCCAAACCCACCCCCCGAAGTCATCGTCAACGACCCGGCCTTCAGCCAGTGGGTAAACAGGCCCCTCCTCCTTCAGTGTCTGTGCCTCCAGCACCAGGCACTCGTGGGGCACCCACACGCCCGGGGGGAGCAGGCAGGAAGGCGCGCGGGGAGAGGGGACGTGGCCGGCACATCGGAGCCGCTGTGCACCGTGTCACTTACGTAATCGCCGTACGTGTCCTGCGTCGGGGGAGGCGGTGGAGGTCTGTACCCGGATGGGGGGACTCCTCTTGCTCTGGGGGTGAGAAGGCCTCGTCCCCGACTCACCAGCCCTCGGGTGGACAGGACGCCCCTGGACGCCGATGCCCCTCGGGGGACCACCACGCCAACAGGCCGGGCGGCCGCGCCTCCCCGGCCCCTGCAGGCGAGAGGGACAGGTTAGCGGTGTCCCTCACGTTCTCCATCGCCCCCGTCCCCCTGACACCTCGGAGGAGCGCACGGCCCGGAAAAGAAAGGAGGAGCGATATGTGAAGTAGCGAGTGGAGCAAGGGAAGAAGGGCGTCCACAGAAAGGGGTCCTCCTGGCAGCCCACCCCGCACCAGGGAACGGGGAACACCAGAGACTCTCGATGTCGCTGACAACACAAAACTATCCTAATCAGTAAATCACGTGGTTTTTTTTAAACACACACACACAGCAGCATTTACCGAGACAACCAAAGAAGTGAAATGAGATGTTTTGGCGCACGGCTAAGAAAATACGTACAGAAACCATGTAAAAAAAAAAAAAAAAAAAAAAAAAAAAAACTAAAACAAAGAACAAAAAGAAAAAACACATGAAACTCTGACGAGAGACATGAAAGGAGAAACAGTCCACGCTCATGGTTGTACGAGTCCATGGTGCTATGCTGCCCATTCTTCCCGACTTGACGTGTGGGCTCAGTGCAAGCCCCAGCCAAATCCCAGCAAGCTCTTCTGAGGATGGACCCACATGTTCTAACGCGTACACCAGGAAAGATTAAAAAATAATAATAATACTGACAAAAACAGAAGCGACAATACACTGCTGAAGAAGGAAACTGTTGGGGGACTCCTAATGCCTGACTACAGGACTCACGTAAAAGCCACTGCAATCCAGAGAGCGAGGACTGAAGGCGGGACTAGACACACAGACCGAGGGGCGAAAACAGAGCCCAGACACGGGTCCACAGGGAGTCAGGGATCACCGACAAAGGAGCAACGACAGGGGAACCGTTTTCACAAACGCCCGTCCCTCTGGACTCCACGGAAAGACGCTGTGATTTCTAGCATGCCACGTTCCTCCTCCACCTCGGGCGCACGCCTAGAGAAGTCTTCAATGCGACCAGGAGAAAAACCCAGTTTCCACTTGCAGTGCGTCTAACCCTCCGGTGACATTTCAGTTCATCTGTGTACATTCCAGCCACGGAAGGTTCCCGCTGCCTTATCGAATGCCCCTCCATGGCCATCCTACGATACGGGCCACAAAACAGTCACCATGACTTTTGGATATATAAATGCATGTCTTTCAACGTGGTGGAAGACATGCATTTATACATTTGAGAAGTTCACAATTCCTCCCCATCATCATGAACCCTGTTAGATCACTATTGGGCATTCGGAGTCACACAGAGGTGCCTGCCACCGAACGTCAGACAGGTCTTGTGACAGGTGTAGCTCCAGACACTTCTCTGTGAGGGTGCGTTGAAGACTCGTTCTCAAGGGAACGCTGGTGGGAATGGAGTCGAGCAGTAGGAGCACGGCTTTAAGTGGTGCCTTGGGGAAAGGAAGGCGTGATGCCGAATGACAGGCGACCACAAACACCCCGTCATACTACAAAGCACTCGCTGAATGCTACAGCCAGGCTCGGGGCAGAGCGGCACTGGGGACTGGGAACGGAAAAGGGCTGTCGGGTGAGATGTACAATGAAAACCTTTTGCTTGAAACGTTTATCCACGTGGATAGGATCAGGTGCAGCGCTGCTCTCAGCTAGGACACGGAAGAGCAGAAAGGTAACATGGAGCAGAAGGCTTCATAGGCGGGCAGGTGGGTGGATGGATGTGGTTGTGATGGCTCCTTCTGTTTATGCATTTTCAGCGCAGTGACCGGGGCTTCTGGCTTTGAACCCCCAGCGCCAGACCTGCCCCTGGAGAGCTGACGCCTCCCTCCGAGGCTGCCGCTGTCTTCCTATCCGGGCGGTCGGCACCTTTCCCCTTTGTGTGTGTGTATTCAACCAAAAAAGCAGGAAAGATCTTTATCACTTCCCATGGGGGCTCTGGGGCTCCGGCACCGGCTTCTCCCTCTCTCAGAACCACCGCACCGATGACAGAGGAGCCGAGGGAGGCGTGGAGGTCCCTTCAGGTCCGATGGCCAGGGACTGCCCAGCATTGATCGGTGTGAGACATTCCACGCTGAGTGATCAGAAGAGGAATCAGTCCGGAACGGGGCATTTAAAACATGAATCTAGTTTCATCTTAAAAGATCTTGACGACGGTGAATCCCAGCTGGAAGACTGGTACAACCAGGCCCGGAAGGACGGCAGCCGTGGTGACAGGACACTGGCCTGCTTACCGGGAGAGCTGCCTGCCTGAGTAAGGGACATGGGATGACGCACACACCCTGTTCTGACGACAGAAAACGCAAGCCCGCGGCGACGGCCTACCTGGCTGCCGTGGGGGTCGGGGCGCCTCTGGTGCGCGAGGCGGACTTCCCTCGGGCCGCGGGGGCGTCCGCGCCTTCGGAGCCGCCGTTCAGGTAGGTGAGCTCCTGCAGCTGCGCCTGGCGGATCTCGTCGTTGTAGTCCTGGGGAGGGAGACGCAGCGTCACCACCACGAAGAGGCGGGCGTGGTCAGGGCACCAAGCACACGGGTTTTAACAGATGTTTTTATTGATGTCAGAGAGGAAGGGAGAGGGGAGAGAGACAGAAACATCAACGATGAGAGAGACTCATGGATTAGCTGCCCCCTGCACGCCCCACACTGGGAATCGAGCCTGCAAGCCGGGCATGTGACCTGACTGGGAATCGAACCTTGACCTCCTCGTTCATAGGTGGAAGCTCAACCACTGAGCCACACTGGCCAGGCAGCAATTTTTTTATTTTTTTTTAACAGAAATAAAGGGTTAGGAAAATAGTTGACGTCAAAATACAAGAGCTGAGTTGGTTACAATGAAGATGCATCCGTAAATTTTAAAAAGTGAGAAAGCGCAGTACTGTTCCCCGAGGTAAACTTGTCTACCATCAGCCGTCACTCTTCCCCCCTCGGGATGAATTCCAGGCGGGGCATTTATAGTGAAATTAAAGCCGCACGTGACAGATCCACTGGCAAGGCCACCCACAGGCCCGCTCCCCGGCCGCCGCCAGGCACGTGTGATGGGCCCGCCGGGGAGCGGGAGGCAGACGGCAGCCGCCGGGGCCTGCACGCCCTTCGGTCCATTCCCGCTGGGATAAGCAGCACATCCCCGTGTACTGGGAAGCCTGCGCTGGTGCGTCTTACGTTCCTGTCCACACGCCGCCTGACGAACTCTGGGAGTCACCCCTGACTCCCCGCGTTTCCCAGCTCCGTCAACCCCCACAGGAACCACGTGTGCCGAGCTGAGAGCAGTGTGTCTAGCCCCAGTGAAAGGGAAGTTGGGACGTGCGTGACGGACAGGAGCGGCACCTCACTCAGCTGGAGGAGGAATAGGGATTTATTTCTACAGCATCACCCAAGGGTGAGTGTCAACTACCTGCCAGAGAGGGGGCGCCAGTGTTCCCGACAGGGGGAGGGGGAGGAGGGGAGCGTGTTTTAAGACCAACGGACCAGTGCATTGAGCTCCCTGAGAGCGGCAGGCGAGCTGAAGAGCAGGCCAGGGGTCACCGTGCACACGGACGCCTTCTCCCACGTGTTCATGGTCCTGGGGCCCCAAGAGGCCCTCTGGGATCCATCAGTAGCGCGACCTCTCACAGCCAACCTATAAATACGCTTCCCGCCATGTGACTACAGCCTGTGAGGCTTAATGAGCTATTTGTAAAACACACGCTAAATGAAACGTGCCGCATGAATGTTAAATGCTTGCAAGTGAGAGGCGGGGTGACACAGAATCGTCCGGGCTAAAAAGAGATCCCGGGGAAAGTGGACGCAGGCCCAATGCCCGCACGCGGAGGGCACTGGGTCTGGGTCCGAGAGCAACGCAACTGCCAGGGCGGCTCCAGGCTCACAACAGGGTGAGTCCCACCGCGGGGACCAGGGACTGTGCTCTTTGACTTCCTTAATCGTGTGACTTCAGCAGCGTGACCTCATCTCTGAAGGCCTGTGGCCTCACAGGGAAAAGGGGAATGATGACCAGGCGCTCGTGGGGACAGGGTGAGGTCCCTTGCCATGGCGCCGGCGAGGCTCTGGGGTAGACAAATGGCCCTGCAAGCACCAATGGCTGCCAACTCACCAAGGATCTGAGTGAGGGAATGCCCGGCCGGCCGGCCTGAGCATCGACCTATGACCAGGAGGTCACACGTTCGATTCCCGGTCAGGGCACATGCTGGGTTGCCTGGTGAATCCCCATGTGGGGCGTGCAGGAGGCAGGCGATGTGATTGATGACTTTCTCTCATCATGGAAGTTTCTCTCTCCCTTCTCCCTTCCTCTTGGAAAAATCAATATAAATATACACTGAGTGGCCAGATGATCTCTGAACGCATAATAATCTGGCCACTCAGTGTATATTCTATATAATAAAAGGCTAATATGGAAATCGTCCCCTTGACCAGGAGTTCGACCAGCAGGCAGGTTGGCCAACCACCAATGTCCCTTCCCCCTGGCCAGGCTGGCTGGACCCCACTCATGCATGAATTCATACACCGGGCCTCTAATACACACACACACACACACACACACACACACTGAGTGGACAGGTATGCGTTCAGAGATCACCATAATCTGACCATTCAGTGTACATTATTAAAAAAAAAAACACACGCGAAGGAAGAACTGGAAGGGCACTCACGGGGATGAGGAACTTCTTGATCTCCTCCAGCGCGTGGCCCATGCGGGCGTAGGCTTCGGCGGGCGGGGCGAACACCTCGATGAGGACATGGAGGTCATCGTTGAGGTGGAAGTACTTGGCCTCCCCGCTTTTCCTCAGCTCTTCCTCCTGCGGAAACACAAAGCCGCGTGCAGGCTGTGTGGCCAGGAGGAAAGAGGGAGATGAGGAAATCTGCCCCCAGCTCCTCGCACGCGGCTGTCCCCGAAGATCCGCCAGCCCTAGCCAACGCCACCTAAGGAAGCGTTTACAGTGTAAACGGGTCCGGCCGGTCCGAGCCCAGGCTTTTAGGAAAACACGAAGGTATCCAGCTGGCGCTCAGTCTCCGCTTCTGTCGCGGGGCCTGGGGGCCCGGCCCCTGCCCTCTGCCCCTCTGCTCCCGCCTCCTCGGGCCCCTCCAGGCTCCGCACAGACCACCTCTGTGGAACTGGACCCGCAGCCCGGCTCGCTTCTGCACCGGCCACACTGTGACCCACAGCGCCCTGATACCCTGACCAATCTCCAAAACACCTGCGCCCCTGTCTGTCCCTCGCCCCTCTCCTGCCTTCTCTCACTGCAGGTGCCCGCACGGAGCACAGACCGAGACGGCCTCTCCTGGCGCCGCAACCATCTTGTTCAGGAAAGTGCTTGGCACAGAGCAGAAGCTCAACAGATACTGACTGGGTGAGTGACTGTCTCTTCATGTCTCTGTCCATTGGCTGCGGCAGGTGTCACTCAAAAAGCATTGCCACATGCCAGGCTCTACACCCTCCCTGAGGACAGGAAGGTGAACACGATAAGCGGTGGGCTTCCTTAGCTGACTGTCCGTCACCGTGATGCACGTTTTCTAACTGATCGGTTGTTGTTTGCACAATGAAATAGAGGGGGGAATGAGGAGGGAAAACAGATCATTCAGGGACCAGTGATTTCGCTACATCATCTTTATCTTTTTTTTTAAGATTTTTTTTTTATCAATTTTAAAGAAGGAGGAAGGGAGAGGGAGAGAGAGAGAAACATCCATGTGAGAGGAACGCATCACTGGCTGCCTCCTGCGTGTCCTCCCCCTGGGGATCAAGCCCGCAACCTGGGCGGGAATCAGACAGGCGGCCTCTCCTTCCACAGGACAGAGGAGTCTGGGAAACACAGCATCAGTCAAGACGGGAACGCTCAGTGAGTCCTTCCACTGACTGGCGCGACTGAGAATTACGTCACACGCCGACTGGAAGTTCACACTAAGGCTCCGCCCTAAGGAGGCTGGGGCCTGGGGGATCTATCTCCACTGTGAAGCAGCATCCCATGGGCATCTGATGCAGAGCCGTGTTCTCATCACGTAAGAGACGGACCCTCCCTGAGCAAGCAGGCCGTACCCTCGGATGCTCTGAATCACACTTTTCTTACATTTAAAAGCAAGATTTCGTTTATCTCCCGTCATGTGTCCAAGGATGACATGGAGGAAGGCACACGAGATGTCAGAGCGTGTCTGAGCCACAGTGACTCCTCAGGAACCGAACGGTGGCTATTTTCACGCGAAAGCTGCTACTGAGACAGACTCTCGGGCGAGGAGGCTGGACTTGGTCTACGTGACTTTCTTGTGTGACACAGCCACTGTTCCACCCGTCACGGTAAGTGATCACTAAACACAGATTTGGTTCTCAGTCAAATCAGCCTTTCAGCAATGACAGAGCGACAGAGCGATGGGGGAGAACATTGGAAACATGAACGTTCTTCTCAGAACTTGTGTATTTTAGAAAGTGATTAGTAGAAAAACAACAGTAATCTTTGCTTATTGAAAAGGGAAGCATGCTGCCTGTCAGAACGGCTCCCGTCCATAAATCAACAAGCAAAGTGCCACAAGGATCTGGAAGAAGGAACTCTGCACCGCAGCTGGGATGCCGACCGGTGCCGCCGCTGCGCGGCAGTATGGCGTTTCCTCAAAAGGTAAGGAGGGAATGGCCTTCGGACCCAGCGATAGTGGGGATTTACCCAAAAAGACCCGAAACAACAATTCAAAAGGATGTTTGCACCCCTGTGTTCACTGCCGTGTTATTTACAATACCCAGCGTTTGGAAGTGCCCGTCAGCAGACGAGTGGATAGAAGAGCTGAGGTACATTCACACAGGGAATGCCATTGGCCCATGAGGACAGCTCGCCTTTTGCAACAGCATGGTGGCCTGGAGAGTGTGGTGCTGAGGGAAATAAGCCAGCCAGACAAAGACAAGGACCACGTGATGTCCCTTACATGTGGCATCGGATGAACAAAATAAACTAACAAGCAAAATAGAAACAGACTCATGGATACAGAGAGCAGACACGCTCCTGTCAGAGGGGACGGGTACAGGGCTGGGTGAAAAGGGGGAAGGAATTAAGCAGAACAAAAAGTAAAAGACAAAAAAAAACTCTCAGGCACAGACAACAGTACAGTGATTACTGGAGGGGAAGAAGGGAGGGGAGCGATCATACAATGGATGATGTAAAGGTAAATGGGGATGGAAGGAGACTTGACTCGAGTGGCAAACCACAACACCACACACAGATGACGTGTTGTAGAACTGGACCCCTGAAAGCTAAATAATTGTATTGACCAACGTCACTCCAGTAAGTTCAATGAAAGAAATCAATCAATCTTGAAATTCTAAAAATAAAAAAGGAGGCAGTTCACATGAATACATCCAAGTAGAATAACTATGTACAAGCAACTATTAAAACTTTTAAAGTCAATAGTATTAACTTGACAACATGCATTGGTGCCAAAGGAAGGGCTAAAAGGGCAAATAAACGTATCTACTTTATAAAGTCAATGAAGAACAAGACCTCAAGGAGCATGTCTGAAGGGCAAACAGTCTCGGTGAGAGAACAGACAGCTCCTTGCTCTGCGTGACAATGTCAGTGTCCCTGTGCTTTCTGCAAGTGAATCAAAACCACAGGCGCCCAGCTGGCGGGGCTCCTGCATTGAGTGTCTGCCCAGAGGGCATCTCCTGTATTGATTGTCTGTCCCCTGGTGGTCATGTGTGTCATAGCAACCAGTTGTTCGGTTGCTCGGTCATTTGGTGGTTCAATCGCTTAGGCTTTTATATATATAGATGTAGGGGTACAATGGATGATCTTACCTTTGCCTTGTCTCTCATGGAGCCTTTGCCAAGGATGGACATTTTGGTCAAGGTCTCTTCTTGTAAACGCTTCAGAGAGTTGCCACGTGGACCCAGAAGCTTCCCCACAAAGTTGAACTAGGAAAAACACAGAAAGCAAACTGGTAGCACCTGCATCTGAAGGCAACTTCTCACTCTCAAATGCTAGGAAACACAGTGGTATGCTCCACATATCATTGATTAATCACAAACAGGTCAGTTCCCGCTACATGAATCACATTGCTTCTACACACCACAGGTAACAGGGCTAAACACGGTAAGATAACATAACAACTAATATGTTTCTCTATACCAATCATGCTCGTGGTGGCTGTATTTCACAACCTGTAAGTGCAGTTAACTTCCTTGACAACAGTCACACACATTCAACATCCACCATGGACGGACGGCGCCAGGGTTAGGACACGGGTGAGGGAAAATGCCGCTACATGCCACATGTCGTGCAATGTCCCCCGGCTGGTCATAGCACTGGGTTCTTCGACCTCGTCAGCGCTCAGCCTTGGCCAGTCAACCAGTGGAGGCTGACGTCCACATCTGGTGGCTGACAAAAGCTTTGCCGTGAATCCACCGATCTCCTGGACATCTAGCTATGGCAATGGTTCTCAGCCTCCCTAATGCCGCGACCCTTTGACACAGTTCCTCATGCCGTGGTGACCCCCAACCATAAACTTATTCTCATAACTGTAATTTTGCTACTGTCATGAATCGTAATGTAAATATCTGTGTTTTCCCATGGTCTTAGGCTCTACAGCAGCGGTTCTCAACCTGTGGGTCGCCACTACCTGGGTTTCAAAGCTCGGCTTTGCCATCTGGCATCTGAGGAACCCTGGGCCAGTTATCCAATCTCTGCACCCCTGGGCTTCCTCACCTCTGCACACCTGCTGTTCAACGGGACTGTCCTGAGGACTCAGCTGGTCCACATAAATAGACTAGAGGCCCGATGCACGAAATTCATGCAAGGAGCTCGGCCCCCACAGCCGTAGTGACTGCCTCTGCCTCGGCCCCCACCACCACAGCTTTGTCCGGAAGGTCGTCCAGTTTAATAAGCATAGTACACTTTTATTATTATAGAAGATTAGAACAATGCTTGGTGCAACATAGGCAATAAGTATGTCTTGAGTGAAAGAATTATCCTTAGAAATGTCACACAATGCTTGAAGCCTCACTAGAATGAAGCTAAACCATGTATACTTCTCACTCCCCCACAGAAGGGCAGCCTTGTCTGCTACCCAGTGAGCACCTGTCTGTCCTCTTAGGCACGCTTGTCGGTGACAATCTCATGCCTTCACCGCTCCGGTGTCGGCCACCGTACTGGGGCCATTCCCCCAGCCGCACCGCTGCTGTTTTTAAGAGAAAATTGTCCTCCATTTGCCTTGCTATGATAATTGAAGTCATTTTCCTGAAATACCCACTTGAAGGAAAATCAAAGTACTTTTTCCTTGCCCACTTTTCAGCTTATTGGTCTTCAACAAGACTCAAGCATCTATTTTTAATCTTTACATGCAACTTCTTTTTATTTTTAAATGTTTTGCAAACCACTTTTCAAACTGTATCAGTAACCCAGAGTTAAAAACTACAAGGCTGAGAGGTCAGTCTCTCAACCCGGCCACCCTTTCCTCCTTCTTGTGCCCGATTTTCTCCGCTTTTACCTTCTTGGAATTTCTATTATTTGGATTCCGGAGCCCTGGGTTGGATCTCCAAGTTTCCTCTTTTTCCCCTCTTTCCCTTTCATCTTCTCTCTCTCTCTAGTTTTGGGGAGACTTCATTCCACTAAGCTGCCACACCTCTTATTCCTTCATTCCCTCAATCAGACGTTAAACTACTGACAGCATTTCCTACTCAATCGGCTGGGCCCCAGCAGCAAGCTAACCTACTAGTCAAAGTGTCTGCCCCCTGGTGGTCAGTGTGCATCGCAGCGACTGGTCGAACGGTCAAACGAACAAATAGTCCAACACTTAGCATGCTAGGCTTTTATTAGGTAGGATTTCATTGTGTGCCTCCATATGTACAGGCAAAAGTGTTCCCATACCCACGACCACTGACTTTTCTATTACAAATATATACTACGTCATAGGGGTTACAGTTGCAAATAGGAAGTTTTTCTGATGGTTATGAAGACAGCGAATCAGCATACGGTAAGACGTGCTGTGTACCGGCCAATTACCAGGCTCTTTGTCAGCGAGGCCCGTGTCCTGAACCCGCCTCAGTGGATCTAAACTGGATCTGTGACCCGACCCTGCTCCTGGGGAGCAATTAGCGACACTGTCATTTCATAAACAACGAAGCCTCCAGAACATGTCACCGTCTCCGTCCAAATATGTCCCCTAATTGGCTGCTCCCTTGAAGGCTGATTACCCTGATGGAGGGCTGCCCGGCTGACCTCTGACTCAGCCCTGGAACTGAGCACGTAGCCTCTGCCACCGCGGGCCGAGCACGGGGTCCCGCCAGGGCACCCAGCCCAGCACAGGGCATGGCCGCCCACGCCGTGACTCCAGCCAAGGGCCGCACAACTGTTCCGGGGTCACTGCCCCCCCACCTGACAGGGCAGGCACTTACTAAATATTCAGTGAGTTCATTACAGGTTGGCAGTCTGCATGTGGGCCCCTGCTAACCTCCTGTCTGTCTGATTTTAATGCTGAAAGACTCCGATTCCATAGTTGCACCCTAATGAAGACTGGTTAGGAAAAGACAGCGGAGCAAAGCCACTGGTCCCTTAATCAGGTGTTTTTTCCTCCTGATTTCCCTCGATTTCTGTGCAGCCAGCACAGACACCCTGGGCGGGCGGCTCTTACATACGCCTGCGATCCAGGCGGGGTCACGGTCATGTGTTCGGGCCACTGCGTGCATTTTCCATACGGATGCACGTTCCCCCTCACCAGGGCCGAAGTGCGCCCAAAAACAGACCACGTGCAGGGCTGCGAAGGCGTGCTGGGCCCTCCACTCCCCTCTGGCACCTCCTGCTTTCTCCCGGGACACTTTCCAAACCAGACTCCCGCCCATGTCCCTGCGTGGTGGGTTCCCGGGAAGAGGGGGTGTGCTTCACGCGGGTCTGAAACCTCCCCATCCCACTCCCGCCTCCGTTCTCAGCGCGCTCCGCACAGGCTCACGTGCAAAAGGCACAGCTGCGCTGAGTCAGCCAGAGCTGTGCTGAGTCAGCCAGAGTGGCAGCGTGAACGCACAGGGTCCCGCCGGCCGCTGCTTCACGGTGAGGAAGCCGGAACCCGGCCAACGCTATCAAAGAGGAAACCACGCTCTGGCCCGAGGGGCCACAAATGGCAAACCGTTAAGCCCTCTGCCTACCCCAGCGCCCACGCGGGAGCCCTGCAGGCCCCGGGTCCTCGGTGCACAGGGCCACTGGCCCAGGATCAGAAAACCAGGAACTGAGCAGTGGCACGTTATACTACTATATATATAAATAATAAATATAAATACAAATACAAATACATAAATATAAATATAAGTACATCCTAGAGGCCCAGTTCATGAAATTCATGCATAGGTAGGGTCCCTAGGCCTGGCCAGTGATCAGGGCCGACCTGCAGGGCGACTGGAGACCCTAGCTGGCACCCGACTTGGCTGGCCTGGCACCGCCCACTTGCTGGCCAGCCCCGCCCCCCAGCTGCCACAGTCTGTCACCTCCCTCTGTGGGTCTGTGGTCTGCTGGCTGGGGACAGTTCCTGTGTTAAGTGTCTGCCCCCTGGTTTTTCCACCGTGTGGTTGATTTGTGTATTAGGCTTTTATTATATATGATACATATCTTTTAATTGATTTTAGAGATAAAGGAAGAAGGAGAGAGAGATAGAAACATCAATGATGAGAGAGAATCATTAATTGGCTGCCTCCTGCACGCCCTCCACTGGGATCCAGCCCACAACCTAGGCATGTGCCCTGACTGGGAATTGAACCCTGGCCTCCTGGTTCATAGGTCACCACTCAACCACTGAGCAATGCTGGCAGGGCCAGTGGCATGTCTTAATGCCACCCTGAATGCTGCAATCTATGCCTCCCCGTAATTAAATCATCCCAGCCAATAATTACTCTATACCCCCCCGCCTCCCCCCCCCGCCCCGCCTCTGTGTGTTCACAGCCTGGACTAAATTTAATTCCTCCTGCGACTCTTTCCCCAGAAATAACCCTCCTCACACCCGTAACGCCCATGGCATCTCTCCCCTCTCGTGTTAATTCCGTTTTACCTGAATGACTTCGTGACATTCACCGCTTCTCCAGGCAGCGTGTGAATCCTGTGAGAGGCATTAGGACCCGCATTTGATTCATCACTTTTCCCACATAAGAAAGAGTTTCTCAATAAGTAATCAGGGAACTAAAGTGGGTTTTATCCCCAAATCAAATGGCACCGGTCAGCCTGGTTGTTGATAGGTTTTGTTTGCTGCAAACGTTGTTGCAAAACTTTTACCTAAAACTATAGGTAAAAGCCTTCTTCGCATTTATTAAGTTCCCCACCACACATCTCTAAGATTCCTGGTTGTGGGGGAACTATTTGTTGTTGCTCTGCTGATAGGAATGTAGCCTCCCTTCTACTTCTGAATG
Source organism: Nyctalus aviator (assembly GCA_036971965.1). Taxonomy (NCBI): domain Eukaryota; kingdom Metazoa; phylum Chordata; class Mammalia; order Chiroptera; family Vespertilionidae; genus Nyctalus; species Nyctalus aviator. Next base: position 46,448,824 of record CM072935.1, on the reverse strand, counting down.
GGTCAGCGGCCCACGTCTCTGAGACACCAGCGACCCTGAACATCAGCGGCGCGTGCAGTGATGCCTCCTGGAGCCGCCACGGCAAGATGAATACCCACGGGGCATATGCGAGGCATGGCCTGAGCTACCCCACCGCATGTGCTTGCTATCTCTGTTTGCTCACGGCGGGACTACAGTCTCATGGGGTGGGGAGGGGTCAACGGGAAAAAAAGAAAACATGTAGAAGCTGAACGTATAGGGTTAGCACCAAGTCCACATCAAGCCGCCCTGTGCCCACCGCCGGGCTGGAGAGCCCTGCACCACCAGCCCCCCGCCCCCAGCCCGGACTTCTACTGGCACCTGCAGGAACACCTTCCCTTCGAACTGGTGGAAGCGCACTAGTTAGCACCAGCAATGTTAGCCTTTGCCCCGGCTGGCGGCCTGAGCACCCCCATGCTCCATCATGCTCAGAGAGACACCTCCCTCAGCATCCTGAAAGCGGGGTTTCCAAGTAGCCTGCTTCTAGCATCATAAATACTCGCCGTGGACGCTGCTATCCGTTAGACACGGAAACGACCATCTGTCTTCCCCTGCTCGCATCAAAGCTGACATTGCAAAGTGATGTTGGAGATTTTATCCCATATCCTTTACTGCATGCACTTACTCAGAGACAACGGAGTATTAATTATAGATTCATCATCTACTAGGATACGCACTACGTGCTCACTCATACGCAGCAGAGGATTCATTGTAGACCGATTAGCTACTAGGCTCTGAACCATCTGAAGATGGGCAGCGATAAGATTGTCTACGGCACATCAAGCATACAGAGGCTGCTGTATAGTTATCATTTTACGAAGGTCTCCATGAGCCATGCTTCAGGTCGTAATGACTCAATGGGAGGGTCCCAACAAAGTTTGCTGAAAGGTTCTGTACATATGACTGAACTCCTAGCAGGCTGACCATCTAGAAATAGGATCTATGACCTCTTAAACTCCAAACAAAGTATAAAAACCAACTATCTGAAGCCCCGAGGAGACTGGTCAGAATCAAGAAAATTCTGGAAGAGAGTGAGACTTGGGAGAAGGGAATGGCCTGGGCAAATTTGCAGATTTTAGAATGTTTAGCCTCAATAGCAGACTTTCAGGCAACTACAGCGTTGAAATGTCAGAGAGGAGGAATACTAGAAAAGACAAGGTCAGAGCTGAGGAGCCCCAGTTTCATGGACAAAATCCAATGATATATAAAAGGATAATATGTCATTACTAGGTAAGGTTTAACCTAGGAATGCAAAGTTGGTTTAATTTAAACAAATAAAATCAATAAGATTCATCATGTGAAAAATCCAAGGGAGTAAAATCTTGTGTTCATTTCAATAGATGCAGAAAGAGCATTCAATAGCATTCACCACTTCGTCAGGATCAAACCCCTCAGCAAAACTGAAGTAGAAGTAACTTCCTCTAGCTCATAAAGGTCTTCTAATAAAAAACTTATGGCTGTTATCATTCTTAATGGTAAAATATTTAATGTTTCCTACATTAATTGGGATAAGAATGCCTAATCTTCCCATTTGTATTTAAATATTATTCTAGAGATACGAGCCAATACAATAAAGCAAGCTAAATACATAAAGAGCACACAAATTGGAAAAGAAGAAGTAATCTGTTTATACAGATGATATAATTATGTACATAGCATATCTAAATAATTATAAAGCAGCTTACTAGAATTAACAAGTGAGTTTATTAGCAAGGTAGCAGCACACAAGGTTAATATATAAAATTTTAATTAAAAGAAAAGAATTTTAAATATCCATTTTACAAGTGTCAAAACATAAAACTTTTAGGAACAAGTCTAACAAAAGACAAATAATCCCTTTATCCTGACAAGTATAAAATCCTGTTGATAGGAAATAAAAACCTAAATAAATGGAAAGCTATACCATGATCAAGGTAAGGTAGTCTCGGTATTTTTAAGATGTTAAATCTCCCTAATCTGATCAACAGGTTCAATGCAAATCCCTACATGATGATTGTTTAGGAACAATTCATATAATACTTAATTAACTTAAATAAAATTGCAAAAGATCTATATCCAAGAAATCCTGAGAAGGAAGGACAAAGTTGATGGGACTAAGTTACCTAACTTGATGTCTCACTACAGAAAGCTACCGTAATGAAGGCAGTAGGGGAGTAGCATCAGGGCCCGTAAGCAGAAAGTGTGAAAACAGACCTCGCATTCACAGTCATCTCATTGTCACCAGAGGTGCACAATCCGCGGGAAGGAAACATCTTCCAACAAGTGGTGCTGAAAAACTGAGTATCGGTTTGAAGAAAAAACAACTTTTGACCTTCTATCTCACACCATCCACAAAAATTAATTTCAGAAGCATCGTAGACCCTAAAAGTAAAAGCTACAATGAAATACAGGAGACTGTCTTTATATTTAACAAAAGACTTTAAAATTTCCTTGAGCTTGGCAAAGATTTCCTAATTGGTAAAAGGTAGCAATCAGAAAAGGAAATCCTGATACATCAGACGTGATCAAAATCGAAAACTTTCTGTTATCACAAGACTCCATGAAGAAAATAGTAGAGGAGTCACAGACTGGTCCAAGTATTCACAAAATCATGTGTCTAACAAATATGTGTCCAGGATATATAAAAGCTCCTACACTTCAATGACAAGAAGGCATCCATCCCCTTTAGAATAGGCCAAAAATCTAAAGACACTCACAACAGGAGAGAAATGAATAGCCAATTCAAAAAACCATTACTCACCAGGAAAATGCAAATTATTACCATAAGGAATGCCACCATATAATGCACCAGCAGACTGGCTAAAATGGACGCATTTGATAGCATCAAAAGTTGACGAAGACCTGGAGCAATCACGATTGTGGGCACCGTCCCTGGAAATGTCACATGGTACATACAGCCACTTTGGGGAGGAAAGCGGGAGGGGAGTAGTATGGCAATTTAAAACTAAATGCACAGCAATTAAATGTCTAAGCATTTACTCAACATAAATGAAAACAGATGCTCACAATATGATTTGTATGAAAGCGTGTGTGCAATTTGATTTATAATAAGCCGCACCATAAACTGCCCAGGCAAATGGACAACTTGTGGTGTACTCAGGTAACGGATTATTATTCAGCAATCTAAAAAAAGCACCCACTACCGAGATCTACAAACGTGTGCAGGAATCGTGTACGTGGACTCACCGAAGAAAGAAAAACAAAAATAGCATCACTTTGGGCCAAATCGAAGGCCAAGGTTTTAGCATTAGATACAAACTCGAAAGCACCTGATAGCACAGAACAACACTTGTGCAATGAATGAAAAACAGAACCTTGTCTATAGAACGGATAAACAGAATAAATAGTATTCCGGACACTGGTGTGCTGAACCCCCTCATTTCATTCTTAATCCAGCCTTCCTCCGACGCATAAAGAAACTGAAGTGGCACGAAGTTTAATGAGCTGGCCCTCACATCGCAGTGCGCCCCGTGAGCGTGCTTTTAGGGCTCCACACCTCAGACAGTAAGGACAGGGTCACCATGGTCTGGACTGCATGGGAGTCTGTGTGTGCCAGGGCGGGGGGGAGGGGGGCTGTGCTAAGGGGACGGCCCCACGGGGAAAAGATCACACACAACAGAGACGCCGCTCCCTGCGAGCAAGCTCCGCGCCTGCCGTGGGCCTCACTGTCTTACCTTAGGGAACTGTTTTACGGGGATTAACACTTTCTGTCCCAGCTTCATGTTCTTATTAATCACCACATCAATGTACTTCTCTTCGTCCTTTCCTTCTCCTTTCTGAAACTTTTCTATTTCTGTGGAGGAAAAAAGATAGCCATGAAGCGTGTGACTCGGAACGCCAGGGGCCGGGAGCCCTCGGCAGCTCTGCGGTGGCAAACGCAGGAAGGCGGGCTACCAGGTGTCTCCGGCGCCTCCATAATTCACCGCCAGGGCCGTGGGGGAAATGCACAGGCCACGTTAGACCTCAACTGCCCGTGCTAATGGAAGCTCGCAGACCGACACGGGCATCAGGAGAAGTTCCCTGGGGCCTTCTGGAACCCGAGAGCAAGGCTGAGCCAACAGCAGCCAGCAGCCAGGAAGGGTTCTCGGGGCGGGGTTCATTGGCACCCTGCCCGGCTCTCCCAGGCCCTCCCCTCAGGCACTCATTCTTCAGGTGCCTTTCAAAGCCCCCAGCCAATCTTCCCTCCTCTCCGGGGACAAGATCAACGATAGCCCGTCTTTGCTAACGCTCTCCTCTCCACCTGGGATGGCATCTGCTGCGCGACTTCAGCTCCACACACACCAGCACCTCCTTCAAGGTCCAACCACAGCAGCCGCCACTCTGCACGCACCTCCGGCCCTGTCCTCGTGGGGCAGTGGGAGCGGGAGAATGGCTCCCTCCCGCCCTGACACGCATAAAGCGCCTCACACACAGCGGCGCTGGCGCCCTCCGCTGCAGACAGCGTGTCCACCAAACCCTCCTCCCCCCGCCCCCAACTCATACACAGAGATCCTCACCCTCCACCCCGGATTGGATGCCATTTGGAGGTGGGGCCTCTGGGAGGGGATAGGTCATGAGGGTGGAGCCCTTGTGAGTGAAATTAGTGCCCTCACAAAACAGACCCCCCCGCGAGGACACAGCCAGAACACTGCCATCTGTGAACCTGGACGCGCCCGCACCGGACACCACACCTGTTCCCCAGCTCCATGAGAAAGAGCTTTCGGCTGTCGGTGGTCTGTTACTGGAGCCTTCGCTGACTCAGATGCTCTCCCAGCGGAACCCACATTTCTCTTAGGGAACATCTGTTTCTTCATGCAACAAACATCCACTACTAAGCACCTACTATGTGCACGCTCCAGGTCTTAGAAAACGTCAGTATCATTTCCTTGAGATATTGCACATAGCATCTGGCTGTGCCAGAGGCACACAGTAGGTGCTTGGATGGCTGCTGAATGGAGGTGCACATGGGAGGATTCCTCCACAGACTGACCGCCAGGTACCCAGGCTCCGAGGAAGACAGCGAAGAAATACAAGGGAGTCACGACGATCGAGCTGCTCAATTACAAGACCCAGCACGCCGAGGCGCGGGGCGATGACCTGCCTTTGTTGGAGCCAGCCTGAGAACTGCGGCCTGGGAGCTCTGGAGTTATGCCTGCAGATCTAACACGCATGTACATATACACACATACACTGAGTGGCCAGGTTACTATGACCGCCCCATCACTACTTCGTTGGGCCACCTTTTGCCTTTAATACTGTGGCGATTCTTCTTGTCATCGACTCCATGAGATGTTGAGAGGTGATGCAAGGAATTGGACACCATGCCTGGTGAGTAGCCCTGTCCGCTTCTGTGAGATTTGATGGTTGTGGAACCAGCTGCCTGGTGGCTCTTAACTTCGTCCCACAAATGCTCAATTGGATTGAGATCTGGTGATTGTGGGGGCCACCTAAGCAAGGTAAAGTCTCCCTCATCCTCTTGAAACCACTCTACACAATGCGAGCACCGTGGCATGGTGCATTGTTTTGTTGGAAGAACCCACCTCCATTGGAATATGCCATCAACATGATAGGATGAACTTGATCAGCAATGATACTTAGGTATGTTGTGCTATTCAGACGTTGTTCCACATGGATTAAAGGGCCCAAATCATGCCAGGAAAACATGCCCGTCTGACAGATCACTGACTGTTCCCGGGCGGATGGTCAGAAAGGATGCTTCTTACCCTCCACCATGACAGGTGCACTCGCTAAGGAATTGTTTCATCTAAGCAATCCAAACCTAACTAACGCCTATTAGATTCAGCCGGAGCTGAAGCCACCAAAACCTGCCCAGACCAGACAGAGGCACACAGCTCGCGGCCGCACTGTGCCCTTCCATGAACAGGAAAACATGGCAGAGGAGACACGCGTGTCAGTGTGTAGTAAGGATCCATCAGCTCATCATAAACACACATGCATGTACCATCAGGGAGCAGGCGATGATCTGACTATTAAGGATGCCCAGAAGTGAACTTTGTTTTTTTGTGTGTTTTTAAAAATATATTTTTATTGATTTCAGAGAGGAAGGGAGAGAGGGAGAGAGATCCAAACATCAATGATGAGAGAGAATCACTGATAGGCTGCCTCCTGCACGCCCCCTACTGGGGAATGAAACCATAAGCTGGGCATGTGCCCTGTCCAGGAATTGAATCTCGACCTCTCAGCTCCTAAGGTTGATGTTCAACCACCAGGATTATCCCTAATATAACTCAACACATGGGTCACGGGAAGATTCGGCAAACCCGCAGATTTAATCAGGAAAATGGAGCATCAGGTTAATTCAAGTTAAGGATGACTTAAGCCAGTAACTACTGGGAGTAGGGATGAGAATAACCATCAAAGGTTGGAAGGAGGAAAAATCGAATTTTTCGTGGTAGCCACCCAAGGGTTAAACCACATTTCTCACTTTTAATTGCGAACATCGTTAAGCATCTAGCAAAAGGCCAGCTATCTTCGACAATTATCGGGCTCCAGAGGTCACCAATTAGAACCCTGCAAGGATTCGAATTAAGGAAAGTTTGTGATTAGGTGAAGTAATGATCCAAAGGAGAGATTAGTCCTGTTCGGGCTGCGCTCATTATTAAACCCATTTCCTGCGTGTGGCGCTTGGAGTGTCCCGCGTGCCCTGCCAACAGGACACCAGCACACTGCGAGGCCACTCGAGGGCTGGGCCGACGATGTCCTACCACAGCCGAGTGACATATGCATATGCACTGGGCTCTCCTGCGACGCCGAGCGAATATGTGCCATTGATTAGACAGACAGACAGACAGCAGCACAGGCTGGGAGGCTGTGAGAACATCCCCAATGGCCCCAAGGAGGTAACGGTGCCACGGCTGCTTTCCATTTCCAGGCCACCTCCATCGCCACGGTCATTCCTTATCTACATGCAGAGCGTCAGAGTGATAATCCTTAAGATAATAAACCACACTTTTCATCTGATGGTGATCAACAGGGTCACTTTCATGAAAAGAATTCCCAAACAGCAAAGAGCAAGACCACGGATAACAGAAAGGTCCCAGGGAACACACCTACTTCACACACCTATCCACAGCCCCAGCCTGTGTGGCTCAGTGGGCTGGACACCGTCCTGTGCCATGCATGGAGAGGTCGCAGGTTCAGTTCCCAATCAGGGCACGCAGTAGGGGGCTTGCAGGAGGCAGCCAATGGATGATTCTCTCTCATCATGGATGTTTCTCTCTCTCTCTCCCTCGCCCTTCCTCTCTCAACTAAAAGTCAACAAAAACATTTTAAAGATAAATGAATAAATAATAAAAGGCTTGTCAACAACGCCATAAAAGACGTGCTAGAATAATAAACACGGCCAGAAAAATGCAGCTCAGTGATAACAGTACAAAAACGTACAAGGTGTCCCCAAACTACCATTATTTCCCTTATAACGCAATATCCTGCTTCCTGGAAATCGCCGAAGAGGCACTAAAACAGCGTTTCAAAACAAAACTCAACTGCAGCAGAGACACCTGTGTCTCCCCTCGGAGCTCACCACCCTAGAAAGTTAGGACTCTGATAAGACGCCGTTTGCACTGCGCTCAATAGTCACCGCTTCTGAGGACACATCCAGCCACTGACGCGGGCGCACGGCCCGGGCCCCTGACGGCACAGGAGCTCTGCGGACCCGCTCAGGCTGCAGCGCGCGGCCGAGGTCGCTTCTCCTCACGAGCCTGACACTCTCTCTCTTGGGGCCATGCCCAGGGGGTTCTTAGAGGATCTGACAGGTGAGGTGCGGATCTTCCCATTCCGGACCACGCTGTGCATGGGAACCATCTGGGCTCTTAGGAGAAGGGAGTACACGGAAGCCAGCCCGCGGCATCTGCCTCTTTACGTCTTATCCTTCGGCCACGATGCGCGCAGTTAGCAGCGACGCACACCAGTGGGTTCTGAGTGTCACAGCGACCGACAGCTGATGGCTCTGTTTTGAGGCTGACGACACCGATAACCGTTACTTTATGCAACTGCCCCGCACAGGCGAACGAGACAGAACAAAAGGGGCAAGGAAGGGCGCTCCTTTGGCTAAAACTTTGGCCCCAGCCAACAATACACATCCGGGGTTGACGCCTGACTCCCCTGTTCTCCTGTCTCAAGCACAGGAGGCTGCCCTGGCCAGTGTTCAGTTGGTTGGGCGCTGTCCTGTGCACGGAGAGTTCACCGATTCAGTTCCGGTCCGGGCACATGCCTGGGTGGTGGGCTCGACCCCCAGTAGGTGACATGCAAGAGGCAGCAGATCGATGTTTCTCTCTCTCTCCTTCTCCCTTCTTCTCTCTTTAAAATCAATAAGAACATACTTAAAAAAAAAAAAAAAAAGGAGAATAGTTTGTTGACCAATTCTAGGAACGAGTAAGAAACTAGGATGAGAACACTAAGACTAGGAATCCAGGGAAGTGTCTGGGGACCGGTTTCAAATATTTACCGGCTGTTATGGCAACAATGGAGGTCCCACACCGCCCCCGCCCCCTAGGGCCACAGCACAAACAGACGCACCGCAGACCTGAAGAATTACTGTTTCATGAGACTGGGGGGATTGTCTAAAAAGGCGCTGTGAGGGAGGAAGTCATGGGGAAAGGTTGGAAAGCACGAAGAGAAGCAGCTGAAATAGCTGAGAGCGCTCGTCCTAACGGATGAATAATTCGGGGGAGAGCAGGACGTCTACACAAACACGTCTGTGGTGTCACCCAGGAGGGACTGGCCGCCTGGAGAGGAGGCTCCTGCGGAGAGCCCCGCCCAGCCCGGCCGCACGCTCCTGGGGACATGTCACAGCGAGCTCTTCCACACACAACACTGAGCGTTAGCCCCACTTCCCCGGACCCAGCTCTGCACCAGGAATGCCACATGCACTCTCAGCATGGTTACTGAGCCCTGGTCCCTGTGGCGCAGCTGCCTGAGCATCCGTCCCCAGCAGGACGCCGGGAGGATGGAGGCGATACCACTGTGGGGCGCGGCTACAGTGTTTGGACAGGTTCAAACCTCGGACTGAGGAGAGGGCGCAGTCCTCTCGTGGCAAAGCCACATGCAGGTCCCAGCGTGGAGGGCAGAGCCTCCCAGCACAGCGATAGCCAGCAGCTGTGGTTGTGAGTGTGGACCTGTGGTCCGAACACTGGCCCCACGTGCCTGAGTGCCGTGGGCTTGATCGAGTTCAGGTGCATGTAACTGAGTAGGCTCTAAACCCACGAGAATGATGTAAACATCTTGACCACGGCCTTCCTTGGCCTCGTGGCATCGGCTATAAAATAAAGACACGGCTTGTAGTCCGTGGCGCTGTCTCTCTATCCGGGAGCAGCGTCCCACCCAGACCCAGCTTTCTCCTCTTGTCTGTCTTTTCCCAACCCTTCACCGCCCCTCAGGCTCACCGAACCTGGCTGAGCTGGTCTGGCACATACGGCGCCCTGGGCTGAGTGTGCCGTGGCCGTGCCAGATCGCCACACACCACCACGCCTGGCTTCTGAGCATGTGAAACGCGGCTGGTGTGTGTGTCTGACTGAGAAGTGAACTTCTAGCTCTAGTTCAGTTTAATTAATTACATTTAAAAGCTTCACGTGGCCAGAAGCTATGGCAGCACAGATCTGGAGCATAGCCAACAGCTGAAGCACGAGGGAAGAGCTGCAGAGAGAGGCGGTGAAACAGGTCTTTTTTCATCCAGCCATTGACCGAGGCCTGCGGTATCCCACCGTGGATCGCTAACGGGCCCCCGGGGCTCTGAGCAGGGGCCAGAAGGGGCGGACCAGCATGCGGGCCTCGGAGGCCGGTGGCCACGGCTCCGTAAACGGTGGGCCTATCACCGCCTGATATGGGGACACGGACCCTGTGCTCAGGAAAGACCACCTGCAGATGCTCTCAACACAAAGCTTAAACTTTGAGCTTTTTAAAAATTATTATTGACATCAGAGAGGGAGAGAGAGAGAGAGAGAGAGAGAGAAACATTCATGATGAGAATCACTGCTCCTCTGCCTCCTCCATATCCCCCGCTGGGGATGGAGCCTGCAACACGGGCCCGTGGCCTGACCGGGAATGGAACCCTGATCGCCTGGTACCTGGGTTCATGCTCTATAAGCCTCACGCTCTATAAGACACACACACACAGACACACAGACACACAGACACACACACACACACACACACGCATGGAGGATTACAAAACATAAAAGAGGCATGGGACGCCCAGGTCAAAGCTCAGGAGAACCTGGGGGTGGGGGTGTCTCCGGTGTGAGCTGAGGTGAAGGAGGGGGCGTGGCCATGAGAAGGCGCCCAGTGCAGGGGGTGGGCGGGAGGTTAGGGGGCGGGAAGGATGCTCTGGAGACAGATCCCTGATAATGTCATCAGAGACCAGGGGCCTCAGTGAGGGCGCTCTGAGAAGGCAGTGAGGCCGCACGGAGGGAGGGGCAGGCCCAGGGGGGCACACCTGCAGCTCCTCTGAGCAGAGCTGGGAGGCGGCTGGAGCCAGAGGCCTGGCCCGGCTATGGCAGGGAGATGCCCAGCTCGGGGAGGGAGCACAGTGCCGGGATGGCACTGCCCACGCTCTCTGTCCCAGGGGAGATTTAGTGTCCCGCATCGGGCTGAAGGCTCAACTGCTTTCAAAAACAAAGGTGCCACATACAGGCGGCACAGGGACAGAAAATGAGATTTTTTAAGTGGTTTTGAGACCCTCAAAGGCCCCTGTAACGACTTACGTCAGGAGAGTGACGCAAGATTAAACCCGGCAGCAATTCAGGCAAAGGGGGCTAGGTTGGCTAGTGCATCAACCTGTACACGGACAGGTGGGGGTTCGATCCCCATTCGTGGCGGGCACTGGAGGCCACCCATCAGCTTCCCTTCCCAGACCCTTCCCCTTCAGAGTGCCTTCCTTCCTGCCCGTTGGGAAACCCACTTCTAGAATCTTCCATCCAGCCTGTCACGCCTCAAATCCTGACAAAGTCAAGGTCTGCTGGTTACTCAGGGTCCCTTTTCATTCTTCGCAACAAAGGACCGTGAGCGGCACAGTGGGAGGCACCCAGGGAGTGCCCCAGTGTTCCTCCTTGTCACCTCAGCCCTTTATGGACAAAGGAAAGAGGACGATGGCCACCCCGCCGCCCGGCCGGGGCGTGTGACGCCTCACAATGGACGGCGCCTCCCCGCCGGCCGCCGAGCCGCTGGGAGCTGCCGGCCGCCCAGGAGCCTTTGTCCACGTGGTCAGGCCCGAGTCTGCCGCCCTCAGCAGCGGTGGCGGCGGCGGGGGTGGGTGAGACCTGGGCTCTACTATTAAATAGCAAGACCCAGCGTCGTTCATATGAAAACACGACTTACGATTAAACACCCTCAAGGTCGCCTGGCCAGTGTGGCTCAGTGGTTGAGGTCGACCTATGAACCAGAAGGTCACTGTTTGATTCCCGGTCAGAGCACATGCCCAGGTTTCCGGCTGGATCCCCAGTCGGGGGCATGCAGGAGGCAGCGGATCAACGATTCCCTCTCATCACTGATGTTTCTATCTTTCCTTCCTCTCCCTTCCTAATGGAGCCCGTGGCCCTCCTTGAAGCCATTCATGGATACGGAGCCATGAGGTTTATCCCTCTAGGAGCACAGGACTCGAACCCTAGACCGCAGGGCAGGAGAGGAAGGAAGCAGCATCCAGCCGCTGGGACTTAGCACCAAGGGGCAGGATGCTTCCCGCGTAGCTGTCACGGGGATATCAGCCGGCCGTGGCCCAGTTATGCAGAATAATAACCTATTTTCTGCGAAGCCAGATGAATAGGCCAAAAAGCACAGTCAATTTCCAGCCTTCTGGCCTTGGATGTTATTTATTCCCTAAGTCACGCCTCCCTCGCTTGTAAATGGAGAAAATACCGCTTACGTTTCACGGCTGAGGAAACAGGCTGAATGCAGAGCGGACGCCTGCCGAGCGCTGCCCCGGACGCTAAGCGGACGCGGATAAGCGGGTCCTGCTTTGGGGCACGTTGGCGTGAAAACACACCGGGGTCCCCTGGGACTCTCTCTTTATGGAGACCTGGCCTAAGGGTGGGCTGTTCGCCCCTTCCCAGCCCAGGAAAGAAGCCTTCGGGGTGCTGGGCTCCTCTGGGTGAAAGACAGAGAGACGGCCAGGCCGAGTAGCTGAGCATCGACACAGGAACCAAGAGGTCACGATTCCATTCCCAGTCAGGGCACGTGCCCGGGTTGCCCGCTCCATCCCCAGTAGGGGGCATGCAGGAGGCAGCCGATGGATGTTGTTTCCCATCAATGTTTCTATCTCTCTCTGTTCCTCCCTCTCTCTCTCTCAAAATCAATAACAAGTATTTTTTTTTTAATAAAGACAGATGTTGGTAATATGGTCAACTTCATGCAGAAAATAAACATCTAGGAGCCCTGAGCACCCTCAGCACAGCCATGCAGACGCCGCAGGAAGGGGGAGAGAGATGCCTGGGAGATGTGCCCGGGTCAGGAGGCCTCTGGGCGTGTGGTTTGGTGGGCACCCTGTCTTCTGAAGCCTCACAGAGCACTTAGTCAGGACAGGAGGACTAGGGATGACTGACAGGGAGGACTGGGGATGACAGGGAGGACTGTGGGTGACAGGGAGGCGGGGAGGGGGCATATGGAGGAGGAAGGACTAACCGCACTGTGAAATAATGAAACCTTGAGACATGGCACTGCTTCAGCCTCAGTAACACAAACAGCTAGGGCAGGGTTTCCCAAACTTCTCATGATGAGAATCACCTGGTGGAGTTGTTAAACTACAGATTCCTGAATCCCAACTAAGAAGTGCTACACTAGAATTTTTGGGAACAGCAGCCCAGCGCTGAGGCAGGGGGCGACGGCGCTACGTGCAGCGCCACCTGGTGGCAAGGAGACCGGCGTGCACACGACATCCATCCTGAAACATGAACAAGGGAACAGGATGGGAGGGAACACTGCGCCTTCTCCCCTCCGTTATAATTTCTCCCGGGAGCCCGAACCAGCAGTGACCCCAGACGTGAGATGTCTATTAGCAAGAGAGACCCAGGAGGGTGTTCTGGCCGCTGAGGCTTTTTCCCGCGCCAGGAGTGTGCGGGAATGTCATGTGGAGCCCTGGAAACAGCAGCTGGGCCGGCTGGTGAGAGACTCCCCAGGGTGGGGGAAGAGGTCTGGCCTGGGGAGACTCTGAGTGTCCGCACCCGTTCACAGGTGCGCACAGAGGCCGGCTCTGACAGCCCTGGGTTAACTGCGGCCTCGGGTGCTGCCTCCACGGGAGCATCCTAAAATCAGGTGACCAGACACCCCGCTTTTGGCGGGACAGCCCCGATTGTTAACGATCTGTCCCGCGTCCCACAGCGTTTTTTTTTAAAAAAAGTCCGGAAATGGGACTTTTTTTAAAACGCCGCAGGGCGCGGGACAGATTGTGGAAAAATGGGGACTGTCCCGCCAAAAGCGGGGCGTCTGGTCACCTTATCCTAAAAGCCCGTCAGAGCTCGGCTACGTCTGCACCCCACATTCACGCGAGGCACGTCCTCAGGAACGCGCTTCTCCCCGGCCGGCCGCTGTGGCTCAGTGGTTGAGCATCGACCTATACAGCCAGTTTTCCCACTTCCTCCCGGGCCCCGGACATACCCGCAATGAAGACCCCGGCCTGGGACACACACTCGGACGGAAGGCATCGCTGGGGAGCACAGGGGGAAGCCAGCCAGCCTCTGGGTAAAACACACGTGCGGGAACCGCTTTTAAAAATCCATCCTCCCCGCCCTGGCCCTGAGGCTCAGCCGGTTGGGCATCTTCCTGTGCTCCGACAGGCTGCCTGCAGGTTCGAGTCCCGGTGGGGGCACATGCCCGGGTTGTGGGCTCGATTTCCCGTAGGGGGTGTGCAGGAGGCAGCTAATGGATGTTTTGCTTTCACATCAATGTTTCTCTCCCTCTCCCTCTCTTTTCCTCTCCCTCTCTGAAAATCAATAGAAAACCTTTAACACATGAAGCGCCCAGTCGCTCACTGGCGACTGACACCATACTTTCCGTCCGGAAGATAGACAGGCTGGCGCTCACTATGTGCAATGACGAAGGACTGGCAGTGAGCTTCCCTGGACGTCTCCATGAAGGCTTACTTACGGAATTGGGCAAAAAGCAAGCCTTACTTTACGGGGAGCCATGGCAAACGACTCTTTAAAAGTAATAACAGTATTAAATAATTCACCATCCCCAATGGAAACCCTAACCGGCTTCCACCAGACACCTCCCAGGAAGCACCAGCACTGAGGGCCGGGACTTGGCAGCTGCTGTTAGGATGTTCACCCCCAACGCTAAGGAGCACCTGACTTCCTTCTTCCTGTGGGGGGGGGGGGGAAGTAACACGTTCTCACTCCCCGTGGGGAGGTACCCAGGCTGCCTCGGGCACTGCACTGCCCTCTCCCCTGCCCCTCTGGTCCGGGGTGTCCTTGTGGCACCCGGACGGCAGGCCGCTCCTGCTGGTCTGAAGGCTCCCGCGGCCTGGGACCAGGCCCCCAAGTCCTGGTTCTGATCCGCCCTCAGCACCCTCATCAGGGGCGCCGGGAAGGAGAGCTGATTGCATTAGCGGCGCGGGCTCCCGCTCCCGGGGACAGGATGAAAGGAAACAGACCTCCGAGTCAAAGCAGACCTGCCGGCCGCTCCTCAGTCCCTCCCGGAGAAGGGCCACCCCCAGCCGGGCTCACGCTGCACCTCACGCAGGACCTGCTGGCACCTGTGCCTGGAAGCCAAGCAGAGACCCCTTCCCGCTCCCCCGCCCCCCAACCCAGGTGCTCCACCTTCCGAAGGGGCAAGGCTCCCGAGGGCTGGACTCCCAGGGCACTGAGTCCTCTTCCTTTATGCTAATGAGACAGTCAGCTGACAGGGCCACAGACGGGACACAGGGCGAGGCCCTGCCTCCAGCAGCTCCCTCTGTCCGGGGGAGACAAGAGGTGCCAGAAACAGCCTGGCCAGTGTGGCTCCGTGGTTGGGCATCGACCTATGAACCTGAGCATGACCTATGAACCTGGGGATCTCAGTTTGATTCCCTGTCAAGGCACATGCCCAGGTTTCAGGCTCGATCCCCCGCGGGGGGAATTCAGGAGGCAGCCCATCACTGATTCTCTCTCATTGTTGATGTTTCTCTCTCTCTCCCTCTCCCTTCCTCTCTGAAAGCAATAAAAACATATTTAAAAACAAACAAACAGAAAACCTTAAGAAGCTCAATGAAAAACGGGACCACCACGCCCTCCTCCGGAGGAAGCGGAGGCTCACCCTCTGGTATGAAAGAGCCTCACTGAGGTAGAATCCTGCATCTTTCCTTCTCACTCTTCTCTCGTACGTTGCACACCTGAGGACATCCAAGCAAGCCCAAAGCGTTTTCCAGGAGGGGTCCTCGGAAAAACAAAGCCGGGGTTGGTGGCACAGAGATGCGCGCGGGGCAGAGGGGACACGCCGTCACCCCTCACTTGCACCACGCGTCACACGGAGTCCCAGCACCAGAGGAGCGGGCGCAAGCTGACACAGGCTCCATCACTGGGCGCACGGGGACCGCCTTCCCCGCCACGCCTCTGCCCCACGGTCCCCCGCCACCCACCACTGTGCCTCCGCGGGCAGCGAGCCAGCCGCCAATCCATACGTTACATCCCATAATTAAACACACAGCGTTCCGTAATCGTATTTAATGGTTCCTTGGCTTGTGCTGGAACGCGTCCACGGCGCGGCCGGAGTGCGGGATTGGATTATAATGCGTCAGGCCTTTCTGAGACGGCCCGGAGTCCGCGTCAGCACTGGCCTCCGAGCACTCAGGGCCCCGAGCAGCACTACCATCGCCAATCAGCCTCCCTGGCACGGAAGGCCGCCCAGCGCACCCTGCAGGCGCCTGCATTGGGGGGGGGGGGGATGGGAACAGCAAAGCCCTTTTCCTTCCATTTGGTTTTATATCAAGTAAACATTACGTTACCCGTTACCTTTGGGAAAGGAACAAAAGTATGCCATATTGGGGGAGGGGGAACAGGCGGGAGAACCGGTTATCCTGAGGAAATAAAAGTGAGAGTGGGAAGCAAAGGCCCGTCATAAACCGCCAGCGGGACAGAGAGTCTAGAAGCCAACCCGGCCCTGCCTGGCCACGTTGGCTCCGTGGACAGAGCATCGGCCTGTGGACGGAAGGGTCCCGGGTTTGATTCCCGGCGAGGGCACCTCGTTGGGCTGCAGACCCCACCTCCAGCCCTGGTTGGGGCGCGTGCGGGAGGCAGCCCATCCATGTCTGTCTGTCTCTCTCTCTCTCTCTCTCTCTCTCTCATGGATGTTTCTCTCCGCTCTTCCCCCTCCCTCTGGCTCTCTCTAAAAACAAGGGAGCACTATCCCGGGGTGCAGGTGCACAGAATACAAAACGAGCACGTAAAAGCCACCCTCCGCTCTGAGGTCCTCCCAGCCCAAGTGTCGCCTTACAGAGGATTCGGAAAAGTGGGATTCGGCTAGAGAGCTGGTCGGCGTGGACGAAGCCTTTCCTCGTTACAAAGCAGGCTGTCCCGTCACCACACCGCGCTGACTACCGACGTGCGGGAGTGCTCATGGGAGGACTGTTTCTCCAAAGAGAAAACCCTGCCAGAGAAATCAGCCCAGAGGTCTGCCGCTTCGGAGGAGACCAGGAGACAAGCCCGGGGAGAGGGTGTGTTTGGGAAACCCAGGTAAGCCGGCCGGGAGGGAGCCGGCGTGTGAATGCAGTGACCTCGGAGGGCCTAAGGGACCGCGGGCACAGCCTTCTGCTCCATCTCTCCAGGGAGGCGTGTGCAGCAGGAACAACGGCCCTAAGAGAGGCCCCCAGATCCGGCCGCGTCCCTCTGGGTCACTATGGGCGTGCAGAGCTGGCGGGTCCGGGCTCCTCCCCAGGAACGTGGGGACCCCAGAGCCAGCCCACACGGGCTGCAAGCCTGAGAACGGGACTCGGGAGCGGGTGCGGGGCAGAGCGCTGGAAACTTCCAGCTTGTGCGGAGCAGAGACCGCCCTGGGAGACCTTCACCGTCAGAGGTCCCTGTGCCCGCCTCCCCACGGGGCAGTGACCCCACCATAACTAACCCTAACCCTAACCCTGCGAGTTGGAGCCGGAGACGGAGTCCGGGGTTGGGGAGCAGAAGGACCTCGGAGGGAAGTTTCCTTGGGAGACAAAGAGAAACACAGCTCATTGAGAACTAAAATGCACACACACACACACACACACACACACACACCGTCCTCAGCCAGCCGATACCGAGATAGACAGCCATCGGACTGAAAACCACAGGTGCCCGGCCAGGGAGCCCGGACCTCAGGCAGCTTCGGAGACAAACGCCAGGCAGGCAGGCGGGGGTTACATAACAGCACCGTGCACGTTCCGGGGACCGCCTGTGGGGGGGAGAGGGGGGCAGCCTGTGGCCGAGGGGAGCCTGCGTCTGCGCGCACACACACGCGCACACACACACACACACACGAGGCACCCGCCTCCTGCCGCCCAGCTGCTCGGTGAGAGATGTGCTTCCAGCAAGAGCTGCGTCTTTAATGGAGAAGCGAGCTCTCGTGCTGGTTGTCAAGGTTCCCCCGGTGGCCACGCCGCCCGGGACCTGTCTCACTAACTAACGGCGCAGGAACCAAAGGAGCTCTGAATGGAGGGGCCACACGGCGCTATGGCAACACGGAGCTACCGGGAGAGCGGACTTCCACTCCGCTCCTTCCCGGGGCCCGGCATCGCCGGAGCCAGCCTCTCTGTGCGGAGAAGCCACCCCGAGCCCACGGACAGAGCACCCCTAACCCTGCTCGTCTCCTAGCGCAGACAGGGACGTGCCCTCCACAGCACAAGACCAGGGTGCGCCCTGAGGAGCAGGGGTGCCGCCCCCCGCAGACCCTGTGCAGGGGAGAGTGGGCAGACCCCACTCCAGTTCCTCCCCTTACGGGGGAACGCACGCCTGCTGCTCTCTCCCAGCCCCTCTCTCTCTCACACAGCCCGAGCCCGAGATGAAAACGCCCCGGGAGCACTCTGCACACCCATCCCCGTCCCTGTCCCGCCACCCGACTCCAGCCGGGCTCTGGGAGGCAGGGGGTCGCCATGGGCCGCCGCCATCGGGGCACACACAGCCCCGCCTCGGAGGACAGGCTGCACATGGCCAGCACGGGGTCACGGCTTTAACATGCAGACACCCGGACACACACAGAATATGTCTGCTCATCTCGCACTTCCAGCAAGGAAGCAGCCGGCGTGGAGGCTGGCGGACAGGGTTTATCTCGGGAACTATCCGGGCTGGCGCTGCCCAGTGAGCCGCCGGGAGGTGACAGGTCTGCCCGTGACAGAACAGGGCCCTGAGGGAAAGCAGACCCGTGGCCCCGCACCCCTCTTCCTCTGAAAGGCGATCCCAGACCCCGGAGGAGCCCAGAGCGGCTCTGCTGGCGAAGGGCGGCTTCCTTCGCCCTCCATCCCAGAGCTTCCCGGGCAGCGGGAGGAGGGCCCAGCCGGGATGCTGTCCGGAGGCATGCCTCCCTGTGCCCCTCACTGCCTCCCACTGCCCCCCACCTCCCAGGCTGCCCCCTGAGCTGGCCAGGGTGGTGCTGATGGCACGGGCAGCTCAGACGCCGTGGCCGATGTTCCCGGCCCTGAGCCAGTCACCCTGAGGGTCACCCAGCTCTTCTCCAAAAGAGGGCAGGCCAGCCACCAGGGGCAAGATCCTGCACCTGCCTCTTCCCTCCTGCCCCCTCCAACGGCCAGTCTCAGGGTTGTCCTGACTGGCTCACCCCAAGGAGGGCAGACTGCCCCTTGCCCTCCCACTCCGATCCCCAGGGCTGCCAGAGACTCCGGAGAAACAGAGAGGAGAGGACCTCTGCGCCCCCCTCTAAGCTCCTGGGGTCTGCCCCCAACCTCCTCCAAGGTCCTCAAACTTCCCAGCACCCCGAGGAGCACCTGTTCCCGTCCCCGCTCTGCATCCGCGCCCCTCGATCTTCCATCTCCCTCCAGCTCTCTCTCTCCAGTTCTCTGGGCAAACCAAGCACCAGCTCCCTGCCTCCCCCTCCTCTCCAAGCGCTCCCCCAAACCCCATCCAGCAGAGCCCCCAGAGGAGCCTGTCCCCCGCCCCCAAGTTCCCCTCCGGTCTCCTCTGTCCCCAAGGACTCCGTCCAAGTCTCATCGGGACCAGAACGCCCAGCCTCTTCCCTCCAGAGTCTCCCGATTGGCACCGGGGCTTTCCCAGGGTGTCCCACATCCCCCCAGGATCCCCCAAACGCCCCCAGTTGGCTACCTGGGGCCCTCCGGTCCCCCAGGGCTATTTGGAGCTCGGTCCCCCCTCCCCTGGCCCCTGGCTCCCGGTCATCAACCCCCCAGACCCCTGGCCATCACCCTCAGCCCCTGACCATCACCCCCAGACCCCTGGCCATCACCCCCAGCCCCTGACCATCACCCCCAGACCCCAGCCATCACCCCCAGCCCCCAGGCCCCCGGGTGGACGCTGAGGGCCGGGGCGCTCACCTCGGTTCACCAGCCGCAGGGCGTGCGTGAAGGAGGGGTCCAGCGAGTCCTTCTCGGCCATGAGCTCCGGCAGGTACTTGTCCTCCATGCTCGCCGCCGCCGGCCCGGGACGCCGACTCCGGGCGGGAGGGCGGGCGGGCGGGCAGCCGCGGCCCCGCAGCCCCCGACCGCGCCGCGCCCCAGCCCCAGCGGCGCGGGACCCCGGGAGGGCGCGGCCGAGCCCCCCGCGCACGCAGCCCGCGGGCAGGGCAGGCAGCTCCGCTCCCGGTGGCCGCCCGCCCCGTGCCCCCGCCGGGACCGGACCGCGCTCCCGCCCCGGGCGCCGGGGAGCGGCGCGGCCGGCGCGATGGGGCCCCGGGGACGGCGGGCGGCTCCGATCGCGGGCGGCGCGCTCCGCACACCCGGCGGACAGTCCCGGGGACCCGCTCCGCTCCGCCGCCACCGCGCTCCGCGCCGCCCGCGATCCGAGCCGCCGCCGCCCCGCCCGCCGCGCCTGCGCGCTGTCCCCGCGCCCCGCGCCCCGCGCCCCGCGGCCCCCGCTCAGCCGCCGCCGCCGCCGGGTGGGGCCGCCCGGCCGTCCGCAGGGAGGGGCGCCGTGGCTCCTCCCGCCGGCCCCGCCCCTCCTCCCGCCCCGGGGGGCCTCCCAGACGCGGGGACCCAGACACTGAGGCCCAGGGAGGTCCGGCGGTCGGGCCAAGGTCACCCGGGAGCGATCTCCGGAGAGAGCGGTGCGCCCGGAGCCCGGGGCGGGGGCCAGGCCAGGGGAGGGCACCGGGACCCCCTGCGCGCCCCGGGGACGGCCACCGCGCAGGCTCCCTGCCCGGGCGCCCAGGACTTGCTAACTTATTTCTCTTTGCCGCCCCCTCCTCTGGGCACGGAAAAGTCACCACGGCTCAGGCGCTCCCGGGCGCCGGCTCTGAGCGCCCATCCCTGACCCTCGGTGCCCAGGCCCGTTCATTACATCACAGCGCGCGCCCGCCCTTCAGGGCGCCTTTGTCCTCCGGAGTCACCCGGGCTGTCACTCTCTGTGCCGGAAGCCTGCTGTGCCCGGAGGCGGAGGAGGCAGTCCCGGGGTGCCTGTCCGCCCGCGGGGAGAGCGCCCTGGATGCCTATGTCCTCTGTCCGCCTCAGCCCCAACCCCGCTGCCCCCTCCCCCCCACCCCACCAAGCCATTTTCCAGGTTTTTCCTGAGCCTGTGGAATAACCATCCCCCAGCAGGCCAAGGACTCCAGTCTATTCTGCCTGCCCCCCCCCCCAACCCCCCAAAGTCCTGGCCTCCATGCCACCTTCCCTGGACAGCCTTCCGAGAATCCCCTTCCCGCCCCTGAGGGCTGCTTGGTGGGCTTCGTTCCTTTTTCCCTGCGTGGCTGGTCTCCGGAACCTCTCTGCCCCTCAGCTGTAGCTCCGTCCCCCTTCAACCCCCCAATCCCCCCACCCACACTGCCCAGCAGACCCAGTGAAGGGCCTGGGAGAGGATGGCTCTGTGGGTCACCTGGGGCCCAGGGTGGGCTGCCAGAACCCCAGCATGGGCCGCTCCAGTCCCAGCTCCTCCCTGACCCGCTGCCACCTCAGCCAATCCCCCTGTGAGCTGAGCTTCCCACACATCTGCACATGCTATGCCAGGTCGTGCCCTGGAAGGGGGGGAGAGGGGGCAGCTGGGAGGCCCATGGGGCAGTGCTTTGCATGCACATCCCTCTGGCTTCCATTCCTCCATCGCGGGCCTTACCCTCTAGGGCTTGCATCCTGGACGGCCACCTGCAAACGGAGGACTGGAGAAGGGCATGTCTGGGACAAGGAGGAGCCCCAGGAGACCTAGGCCGGCTGCTCCCTCACCACGTGGCCTCTCACTCTCCTTCCCGCTGTCACCCTGTGTCCCAGGGACAGCCCTGGCCGGTGGCCGCCGTCTTCATTCAGTATTTACTAAGTGCCAGGCGCATGCCAGCGGCTCTGCACTCACTGTTCTCCCTTCTCTCCGCACCCTGGAGGGGAGATACCATTCCTCACCGCGTACAGCGAGGAGTCCGGGCCCGGGAGCAGCCTGATGCTCCACCCAAGCCCCACAGCCGTCCACGAGGGACCCTACAGCTCCCTCTCCCTCCTCCCCTGTCCCAGCCTCCTGCCTGGCTCAGCCCTCCCTCCCTCCCTCCCTCCCTCCTGCATCAGAACAGTTGGCAGAGGTGCCCACAGCAGCTGGGGAGGAGGGCTGCACACCAGAAGCCGCCAGCAGGGGCACTGAATCGTCCCTCGGACCCTCCTCCTCGCAGAGCCTTCCAGGGGGCAGGTGCCCAGCGCCGCGCATGCCCGCGTGGGATCCCGCGGGGAGGACAGAGACGGATGACTGTGTGAGGTGTCAGGAAATTGTCCCCACCCTCCCACCTGCTGAGCCGCTGGCTATGGGGGTAGGGGGGTATCCTCCAGGCCTCACTGCAGAGTCTGCTGGCCATCCTGTGGGCTCTGGCGCTCCGGTCCCTTTGAAGATGGAAAGTCACGTTGGAGAAAAGTGGTCGTTTTTCTGCAAGGAGGTCTCCCACGCCAGCCTCCGAGCAGGGAACAGGCAACAGCTCCCACCCATAAGGGCCTCACAGGGTTTAACGGAAGCGCTGAGTTCATCCCGGCACCAGGGGCCTGCATTTAACGCATCCGACGCTCTCCCCTCGCCCTCCACCAGCACTGTTCCTGCTCCTTCCACGCTTCACCCATCGGTGCCCTGCCTCCCGGCTGTCCTCAGAGCCTGGTCCCCTCCACGCCCAGGTCTGTGCTGGCCAGGCAGTCGGTTCGCGGCGAGCTCTCAGCTCTCCTTTGCGTCCCTCTGTCTCGAAGGCGGAATCCTCACGGCCCGGCTCCCCAGCTCCGTGAGACAATGAGTGTGTCGTGTAAGACAAGCGCCCAAAGATGGCCCGGCCTCGCCTGCGGATCAGTCATCCCCATGCCGGGAGACACCAAGGATGCTCGCTCAGATCCCGGCCACTGCCAGTTACCACGGGGATTGCACTGCCCACCTGGAGCTGATGGGGAAGGCCTGACCGGTGCAGGGAAGGCCTGACCGGTGGGGAAGGCCTGACCGGTGCAGGGAGCAGGGCCCGGAAACCTCCAAGCCGGGCCTCCGGAGGGCCAGGGGGCTGTCCGAGGTCCTCTTCTATTCACTCGACCGCCTTCCCAAACCTCCTGCCTTCCGGGAAACGCCGCTGGAAGGAACCGTCCCCATCAGCTGGGTCCCAGGCCACTGGTTCTGGGAGGAGAAGACACTGCTGCTCAGACACCTGAGCGACCTAACGGCAGTAATGAGGCCATTGCACACGCGGCACACGCCACCCACGCCCACGTCTGGGTGACATCGGACCCTGCAGGCCGGTCCCTCGCCTTCCTCAAGACACCTGCCTGTCTGCACCCGTGTTCCCTACACGTCTATTCCCTCCTCACACTATTTGGCGGGTGGAAACCCCAAGCCTTCTAGGCACACACACCCACTTCCTTCCCCAGGAAAAGAGCCCTCGGGGTCCCTGCAGCTCCTCAAAGCACAGCTATTGCGCACGCACCCCCTCGTGGCCAAGCGTGGAAGTGCAGGCTCCCAAAAGTGGAGCCAGATTGACAACCCATGGGTTGGACCTGGTCCCCAGGCCTTCGCCAGCCTCTCTCAGAGCCGAAGCCCAGGCCGCCGGGGCTGTGAGTGGCGGCCCTGGAGACAGAATGGCTGGGTTCCGAGCCCAGCGCTGCCATTTTACACCCTGTTTCCTCGGACTGAGGAGGACTTAACCTCTTCTGCCTCCCATGTCTCATCCGCCTGATGAAGGAAAGTCGTCCCTGCGACGTAAGGTTGTTGTGGGAAGTAAATGAGCTATTACACGAACAGGGGGTACGCCCTGTTACCAGCCCGGAGACCCAGGCTGTGTGCTGAACACACAGTGAGCTCCCTCCGTCCCTCCTGCAGGGAAGCCCACGGGGAGATCAGCACCGGCAGCGTGGACAGCGCCCTCCGGCCCCAAGAGCATAACTTGCAGAGCCAGCTTCCCTCTAGCTGTGGGACCTTGAGCTAGTTACGTCACAGCTCTGTGCCTGTCACCCCTTGTAAAAACACGGGACTACAGGGGCACCTATATCCCTGAGCTGTTCTAAGATCTTCCTCTCCAAGGGGCTGGAATTGTGCCTTCCCTCCCTTTCCTCCTTTCTCCCTTCTCTCCTTCTCTCCATCACTCTCCTCCTCATCCAGCTGGCTAGATAAACAAATGACTCATGGCTCTGTGTCCATGAGTGTGTGGAGAGTCTTTCCATGTAATCAGCTAAAAAGTGCATCTCAATATGTGCTTCGTAAGCCACCTGCCCCAGCTCATTGCCGGCGCATTGGCTGGGCTGGGCTGCCCAGGGAACGGGCAGTTTCCCAGGCGAAGGGGCAAGGAAGTGGGTGTGGAGAGCCGGTCTCAGTGCTGAGGGAAACACGCCTAGAGCTGCGATCTGGAGGATTGTCTAGAGAGATGATGGGAGGATGTTTGAGGAGGTGGGGAGGGGGCTGCAAACACAGGGCTCTCTTTTCCTGTGCTCATGAGAAGCATCAAGTTCCCAGAGTTTAGCAGCTGAGAGTGTGAAAAAGAGTGCTAACTTACTTAATAGTTTGTTACATATCAAGTCTAAAGAGCCAATTATGCAAAAGGGAAAAAAAATTTAACGCATCCATTTCAATTACATTAAAATCTACGTGAGCCAAAAAAAGCTTCGGTTGTATATATATATATATATATATATATATATATATATATATATTTACTGTAACTGGTATTGGAGAAACTCAAGTTCCAGTCTCTCCCTCCAAGATGGCCAGCCCATCTTTCAGCAGGTCTTTCATTTCTCCACTGAGTGCACCATCGAGAGCCATGTGCCCTCCCATCCATTTCTCCATTCAGCACACGCCATCCATCGCATTCCACGTGGGGAGCACGCCATGGAGTACCCCGTGGAGCCCTGGGGAGCTACGGCAGGATGGCTACATCCTCACTGAGCCCTGGTCCCACTCCTACCCTGGGGAGACAGATAGTAATCAAACACGCTCACGTCCATGTGGAAATTACAAATGGCGGATGCACGCTGTGAAGGAAGAAGGGTGAGCAGCCGGCTTAAACCAGGGGGTCAGGAGACTCGCAGCGAGAGAGGGTCACTCTCCCAGGCTGTGAGAGAGAGGACATTCCAAAGTCCCAGCTTTCTCCACTTGCTCAACGGCCTCATCTTCACCAACATGGACTGAGCTACGTCATTCCTAAGGTCTTTCTACCTCTAACAGTCTGTTAGCTCATTTCCTTAGATC
The DNA here is from genome assembly GCA_036971965.1 of Nyctalus aviator. Lineage (NCBI taxonomy): Eukaryota > Metazoa > Chordata > Mammalia > Chiroptera > Vespertilionidae > Nyctalus > Nyctalus aviator. The sequence continues at coordinate 46,424,078 of CM072935.1, read as the reverse complement.
ACTCAAATAGACATATGCCTCTTTTTTTCTAATTCTGTTATGAATCATTGGTGAAGACCAATTGTAATAATTCCATTGGGGGAATTATTTTTTATCCCCATACCCCTCCCCCTTTTTAAATGTTGTCTCGTTATGTCTGAACACGACTGTCTTTCTTACATAATTTCGCTCTGAAATGGAGCTACAGGTTAATATGGACAGACACAAAGCGATTGATCACAGGCCCGTGAGGGGAAGGGGTGATGCTTGTTCTGGTAGCCATGTAATCAGGATCTACACGCAGACGACATTTTCTGAAATCGTCTAAAATAATCTGTGTTTCATTAGATGGCAGTGTCAACAGAACAGAGTCTTGTCACAGAATATGTTCTCTGCAATCTGCAACTAATTAAGCAAAGGGACACATTGTGCTTAAAGGTCTGTTGAAAGGATATCAACACCATTATTTTTCTAACACAAAGTGCTTTTCCCATGATGCATGTGACCCCTCTGTTTCGTGATTGCAAAGGAATTCCTAAAATAGGCAGAGCCCTCATCACAGAACGCTCGTCATCTCTGGAACGTGTCTCGGGTCCCTGAATTCTACCTCCTCCCACTGACTGTTCCTTGAGATGGTTTCACGCTGTCTAGCAGAAGCTTTGTGCTAAGTGGAACAGAAATACCTGGGAAGAGGCAACTCCCCTCTTTCTTCCTCCCTCCCTCCCTTTCTTCTTCTTCTCCTTCTATCCCTTCATCCTGCTGGCCCTGCCTCCTTCCCACCCAAAATATCAAAAGACCTCAACACTGCTGGCTGAAGTGGAGGAAGGGAACTTGAGGGACCATGAGCATCCTTAACTGCCCCTTGCCCACTCAGAGCTAGCAAAGCAGCTATAGGTTCAGGGCCACTCTGGGGCTCCCAGTGACCCCAACGATAGGGCAGCCATGGCAGATGGGAGCCTTCCTCACCATTGCACAGTGCAGGGGACAGTGCGACAGCCCCTCATGGCTCCAGCTGGGAAGTCAGTCCACACCAGCTGGCTGACAATTACGGAATCAGAATCTGAATCTGGCTCTGCTGTGCTGAGTTGGCTGAAGAGGAAATATTTGTTCAATCGTTCAAGTGGGAATAAGGGTTTTGTTTTGGGCGGGGGGGGGGGGGGGGGGGGGGGAGGGGGACCCTTGCACGGTAGAGTGCATTCTCATCTCTGCCGCCAGGGGGGACTCTTGCAAACAGGTTTCCAGTGTGTCCATCTCCAATGGCTCCTGCCTCCTGTTTGCTGAATGAACAAGTTAGCTGAGATGTTTTTGCAAATAAAATACAATGCATTAACTTACAAATTCCTTTTGTCCCAAGCTTTGCAGATGCACAGCTGTCTGGACGGTTGGCGTTTCAACTGCATTTTGCTTTCTCTGTGCGACCTCTAAGAAGTGGGCAGTGGCAGGAAAAGAAGGAAGCTAATCAGGGTAGAAATCGAAATGGGATTATCCAAGCAGATGCTGACCCTCGGGGGGTAAGATGTGGTTGGCACTACAGGACAGGCAAATAGGCAGGGCGGTCCAACCGGATGACCGAGGTCCCGGTACACCCCCCCAACTTTGAGTCTTAACTCTGCCCCTTCGATCTCTGTGACCTTGGCAGGAATCACATTCTTCATCTGTCACGTGAGTGATGTCATATCCACCTCCAAGCAGGTGAGGTTCACGAGTGATGGTGTGCATAGGTAAGTGGGCCTCTCAGTAGAGTTACTGTAAGTCCAGGGAATGCTCTTACCTTCGAATCTTCCATCTCTGTGCCCAGAAGATGAAGATGGGGGAGTTGCTCGAGGAATCAGCTTCCGACTTGGAATCTCAGTGCCGAGCACAGTGCGAGACTGGATGCGACCTGGCTTCCATCCAAACCGTGGCTCAGGATTCATCCCGATTCAATAGGAAGCCTGATCCAGGCTCTGAAACAATATTTAATGTCAGCCCCTGGTGCCGTGAGTTCTGCCTAATCTGTTTTCAGATTTGCTGAAGTCTTCTTTCCTATTTTATCAGCAATTATTTCCAATGACACCGGCAGCAGACAATCCGATTACTGAATCGTTGACTCTCACATCCTGGTGGACGGCGAGAAGCAAATGTGGTTTTGGCCGGTTACCTGTCAGCCTCTGGATGTTGGCTCAGGGAAAAGCAGCTTTGGCCTGGGGAGACAGGGAAGGCTCTGAGCTGATGAGAACCGGGGAGTCGAGCTCTCACTATAGGCATTCTTTATGTTTGTAAGACAGGACTCAAGAGCTTTTAGAAATCAGCTCCTTGCCGAAACTGGTTTGGCTCAGAGGATAGAGCGTCGGCCTGTGAACTGTAAGGTCCCAAGTTCGATTCCAGTCAAGGGCATGTACCTTGGTTGCGGGCACATCCCCAGTATGGGGTGTGCAGGAGGCAGCCGATCAATGATTCTCTCTCATCAATGTTTCTAACTCTCTATCCCTCTCTCTTCCTCTCTGTAAAATATCAATAAAGTATATTTTTAAAAAATAAGAAAGAAAGAAAGAAAGAAAGAAAGGAAGGAAGGAAGGAAGGAAGGAAGGAAGGAAGGAAGAAAAAGAAAGAAAGAAAGAAAGAAAGAAAGAAAGAAAGAAAGAAAGAAAGAAAGAAAGAAAGAAAAACAAAAAGAAAGAAAGAAAGAGAAATCAGCTCTTTACCCAGCTGGCATGGCTCTGCGGTTGAGTGGGGACCCATGAACCAGGAATCATGGCTGAATCCCTAGGGGGCGGTGGGAAGGGGGGCAGAGAGGGGTTTAGAAGACAGCCACAAATGAGGCCTGGGAGGTTTCTTGACTTGCCTCAGATCTGAGGGGTGGATCTCACGGGAGGTGAAATAATGGCCTCTCAAGATGGCCTAATCCCCCAGAATCTGTGACTGTGTATGCTTTACAGAAAAGCGGAAACTAAGATTGTGAATAAAATTAAGATTGCTGACCAGTATACCTTAAAAGAAATAAATTATCCTGGATTATCTGGTGGGCCCAATGCAATCGGAAGGATCTTTTAAGTGGGAGAGGGGGGCCATGAGAGATTGTGAAAGTCTGATCTCACAGTGAAAGCAGAGAATGCTATGCTGCTGGCTTTGGAATTGAGGGAAGTGGCTACAAGCCAAGGAATGCAGCGGATCTGAAAACCAGAAAGGCAGGGGAATGGGATCTCCCTCCAGCTCCTGGAAGGAGTGCAGCTCTGCCAACACCTTGGTTTCCTCCCAGTGAGACCCACGTCAGACCTCTGACCCCCAGCGCTGTGAGATAATAGATTTGCATTAGAGGCTGGGTGCATGAAATTCAGGCACTGGGGAGGGGGTCCCCCTCAGCCTGGCCTGTGCTTTCGCAGTCCAGGAGCCCCTGAGGGATGTTGGACATCCTTAGCACTGCCACAGAGATGGGAGAGGCTCCCACCACCACCACTGCGCTCACCAGCCGTCAGCCTGGCTTCTGGCAGAGCGGCGCTTCCCTTGTAGGAGTGCACTGACCACCGTGGGGCAGCTTCTGCATTGAGCATCTGTCCCCTGGTGGTCAGTGCACAACATAGCGACTGGTTGTTCTGCTATTTGGTCCATTTGCATATTAGCCTTTTATTATATAGGATATATATTTTTTTATTATTGATTTCAGAGAGGAAGGGAGAGGGAGAGAGAGAAACATCCATGATGAGAGAGAATCATGGATCGGCTGCCCCCTCACGTCCCACACTGGGGACCAAGCCTGCAACCCAGCAGGTGCCCTGACTGGGAATTGAACCCTGACCTCCTGGTTCATCGGGCAGTGCTCCACTGCTGAGCCTGGGGCCAGGTGGTGCTGAAACCTCAGCAGAGCCCGCAGGTGGCACTCCCTCCCTCCGTCGCGGGAGGAGCCTCCACGGGCCCCGCAGGGCAGCCTCGGGCTGGCGCTCCCAGGCCCCTGTGACTTCGGGACAGTGAGGAGGGAAGGTCATGCTCAGACAAGTCCTTTAAGCCTCGGGCTGCCTCTTCCCCTGGACCTGCCGTCCCTTTTACAAACCGGCAGGAGCAGCTTTCCACTGGGCACGCTGTCGCTGAGCCTCGGTCCCCTCTCCCTCCCAGGCTGCGGGAAGGCGACCCGTCTCCCTTCAAAGCGCCCAGGCAGGCGAAGGGCACCCAGAGGGGGCAGCGCATCTGAGAGCAGCCCTCTCTGAGGTTCCGCCCGGCGGCCTGGCTCGCCCCGCTCCGGCTGGAGCCCCTGCAGCTCGGGGTCAGCCCGCTGCTCTGCCCTCACCCTCTGCCCGCAGGCCCCCCCCCCCCGCCTCTCTCTTCCCAGAAGAAAGGCTCGGGGCGGCCCCGTGCTGTGAGGACAGAGCTCAGCGGTCACTGCTTCTGAAGGCGGCAGGCGGCCTGAGCCTCTGTGATGTTCCCGCCGGGAGCAGGAAGCATCCGGGACCCGGGAACCTATGGGGACCAGGCGATGAGCAGCACCTCCACCCTCCCCGGCCCTGGCCCATCACCCTGCCCCCGAATGCCTGTGCCACCCTTAGGGTGCCGCCCTCGCCCCGGAAAACAACCGCTAGGACCTTATCGCCTTCTTTTTCTCCAAGGGAATTCTTTGGTGGGGTGGGAGGAGGAAGGAGGGAGGGGAAGGTCCCGGCTTTGATGTAGCGTGTCTGTTGCTGTTCTGCATCCGTGGGGAGAGGCCCTGAGCCATAGGGCCAGGGCCGGATCCTCTCGTGAGGGCCAGCATCTTTCTCATCTCTCTCTCTTCCTCTCCCTCCTCCCTTCCCTTCCCTTCCCCTCCGTCCTCTCTCGCTTCGGCCCCTGCAGGAGGGAAGAGCAGGCAGCGCCGGGGGACCCAGCCGGCTCTCTCCCTTCTTATTCCCGAACAAACTGTCTGCAGCCCTTTCCGGATGTGTGCACGGCACGTGGGGAAGGGAGACGTGGTGGGAAGGCATGCAGATAGGATGCTATTTCATGAAAAATAGCAAGGCTGACCTCACGCATGACACAGCCAGGGGGTGGGACACGGGACGCCTCACGCACAAAAGCAGGTCCGGTCGGTTTGATGGAACCGGCCTTGTTAGCCATCGGCGGCCAGGTTCACGGCAGCAGCCCGTCTGCTGGGAAGAGGGGCGCATGGTGAGTGAGACGCAGACAGAGCGGCGCGCGCAGAGGCCCCGCTGGAAGGGGAGCGGCGATCACCGTCGAGTGTGAAAGCGCCCGGGAAAATGAAACACTTCCTTGGCTTCCATCGTGCTACCTGCGGAGACATGACGTGCCTGGCATTTGGACTGACACGAAGCCGGTTTCTGGCTCCGGCGCGGCTCCCACTCTCACATGTGGCCTCGCCAGCGCGCTCCCCACGGCTGGCCCGGTTCCCGCGGATGGCGGGGGCGGGGATGGCGGGGGAGCGGATGGCGGGGGCACGGGTGGCGGGGGCGCGGATGGTGGGGGAACGTGGGCCCGAGCCCCCCACCTCTCTCCCTGCACATGCCCTGACCTCGGAGTTCCCTTTGCTGTTTCTCCTCCCAGGTGCCAGTGGGATACAGGCTCTGGAATGCCTGCCCTGGCCATGTGGCTCAGGGTCAGAGTTTTCCCCGCACACTGAGGGGTCGCAGGTTCAATTCCTGGTCCAGGGCACATGCCTGGGCTGCAGGTTTGATCCCCACCCAGGTTGGGCCACATGATGAAGGCAACCAATCAATGTCTCTCTCTCTCATCTCTCTCTCTTCCTCCCCCTCCTCCCTTCCACTCCCTCTAAACATGAATGGGGGAAATATGCTCAGGTGAGGATTACAACGAAGAGAATCAGCGCCCGTATGGGCAGAGAGCGTAGGTGGGACCACCGAGAGCTGTGGCCCCTGGGCCCCTCGGTGCTCACGGCACATCTGGCACTGGAAGCAAATGGAGGGTGGGGACCAGTTTGCACTTTGTCTGATATGTTTGGACAATCGCAACACTGCCAGGAGCCTGGCTGGCGTGGCTCAGGGGTTGAGCATTGACCCATGCACCAGAGGTCACGGTTCAATTCCCAGTTCGGTTAGGGTACATGCCCTGGTTGCAGGCTCCATCCCTGGTGGGGAGCGTGCAGGCGGCAGCCCATCCATGATCCTCTCATTATCAATGTTTCTCTCTCTCTTTCCCTCTCTCTTCCTCTCTGAAATAAAAAAAAAATTAAATATATTTTATTGATTTTTTTTTTTTTACAGAGAGGAAGGGAGAGGGATAGAGAGCTAGAAACATCGATGAGAGAGAAACATGGATCAGCTGCCTCTTGCACACCCCCTACTGGGGATGTGCCCGCAACCAAAGCACATGCCCTTGACCAGAATCAAACCTGGGACCCTTCAGTCCGCAGGCCGACGCTCTATCCACTGAGACACACCATTTAGGGCAAAATGTTTGTTTTTAAAAAACACACGTTGCCGGGAAACGGTTCACAATGCCTCCCTGGGATCGGTGTGGTCTCTGCAAACAAAGGCGCCCACACCTCTCCCAGGCAGGCGGGCTGCGGGCCTCCCGCCGGAGCGCTGAGGTCAGCACCGCGGACAAAGCGGCCGGTCCTCTGAGGAGAAGCCCCTCCCGCAGCCGCCGCTTTCCCCGCACAAAGGCGTCTCCTCCCGGCCCGCCAGGCGGTGTGTCCCCGTGACCTCTGCTTTCAGCCCATCAGGGCTGTGCCTGGTGACAGTGTGAGACAGACGGAGGGGACACTGCTCTGGGCGCAGAGGAGAGCAGCAGAGGCCTGGGCCACTGAATCAGCGGCTCTTCAGTCTCACTGGCCACGTGTCCAGACCCGCCCAGGTGGCCCTCCTGTGTCAGCCTAGACCCATGGTCTGCAAACCTCGGCTCTTTGGCCCCTTGCGTGTGGCTCTTCCATAAAACACCATGGCCTGGGCGAGTCTATGTTGAAGAAGCGGCGTTAGAAGTTTACGTTTAAAAATTTTGGCTCTCCGCCGGGACCGGTTTGGCTCAATGGATAGAACGTCGGCTTGGGGACTGAAAGGTCCTGGGTTCGATTCCGGTCAAGGGCATGTACCTTGGTTGCGGGCATATCCCCAGTAGGGGGTGTGCAAGAGGCAGCTGATCAATGACTCTCTCATCGATGTTTCTAGCTCTCTATCTCTCTCCCTTCCTCTCTGTACAAAATCAATAAAATATATTTTTTAAAAATAATAATAAAAATAAAAATTTTGGCTCTCCAAAGAGATTTCAATCGTTGTGCTGTTGGTATTTGGCTCTGTTGGCTGATGAGTTTGCCGACCACTGGCTTAGAGGAACCGTCTGCGGTGCACTTCAGGGGCTTTGATGAGCCATCGGAGGCCGACCACAGGGGTGGATGCCCGACGGATGGTGTGGCCGGTCCTTCTGGAAAATGAGGCCAGGGGGCAGGAAGGAGTCCGGGCAGACACGTGTCCCCCGGCCTCCTGCCGCTCTGGGTCATCGGGTCCCCGCAGCCTGAGCTGGCTGCCAGTTCAGACCTCGGGAACGCCTGTGACTTCCTCTGGAGCCACACACACTGTAAAGAACACGCATTTCCGTTTATTCCTGGAGACGGACGGGGTGGGAAAGCCTGCAACAGCTCTGGGCTTCACACCTGCCCTGCCGCTCACTATTCCTGCAAGCACTCCCTCCATCACGTTTTGTGTTAATTTGGGCTAGTTAGCCCTGAAGAGATAAATGAGATAACGCACTCCATTCTCTGGGCACAGTGCTCAGCGCACAGGAAGTGTGCAAGCAATGACCACTCTTCACAGGACACAGCACTTTTTTTAAAAAATATATTTTATTGATTTTACACAGAGAAGAATTGAGAGGTACAGAGAGTTAGAAAAGTCAATGAGAGAGAAACATCGACTGGCTGCCTCTTGCACACCCCATACTGGGGATGTGCCCGCAACCAAGGCACATGCCCTTGACCAGAATCGAACCCGGGACCTTTCAGTCCGCAGGCCGACGCTCTATCCACTGAGCCAAACCGGTCCCAGCAGGACACAGCACTTTAAGGCGGCAGGGCCCTAGGTGGTTTGACTCAGTGGACAGAGCGTCAGCCTGTGGCTGGAGGTGACCCAGGTTGGATTCCAGGGAAGGGCTCATGCCTGGGTTGTGGGCTTGATCCCCACTAGGGGGCGTGCAGGAGGCAGCCAATCAATGACTCTCTTATCATGGATGTTTCTATCTTTCTCTCCCACTCCTTTCCTCTCGGAAATCAATAAAATATTCTAAAAAATAAAGAAGAAGGAGGCAGAGCCCTGGCAATTCTTGCTGCCCTGAGCCCCGTGGGAGGGAACAGCATTTGGTTGTGACAGAAATGGCACAGGTGTGGGACTTGGGCCTGTATCCGGTCCCCAGTTCTCAGTCCTTGGCTACATTTGTCTTTCTGCCATCAAGTTCCCCGGGAGACACTTCTTCCTCCTTGTAGTTCGTGGCCTGTAAGGTGGGCAGGGTTGGGGGAGGGGAGGTGAAGGGGGGACGAAAAGAGACGCACCTTGCAATGTGCAGATGATGTCTTATTAGGTTGTATCCTTGAAATCTGTATGGTTTGGTGAAGCAATGTCACCCCAATAAACTTAATTTTAAAAACAAATTAAAAATATATAAATAAGTTTAGACTATGATGTTAAGGCATTTAAATGAAACAGGTGGAGACGGAGGGGGAGGGGAGGGATGAGAGGGGGGCAGAGTTTTCCCAGGGTGCCCCAAAGACCTGAATCTCAAAGACGACGGGACAAGTTATAATGCAGCCCCGCCCCCCCCCCCCCCCCCCCCGCCCCAAACTGTTGTCTCGGGGAAAACGGATTATCCATGAACGTGCTTGGTAAACAAATGCTTTCTAGAACATCGCCGCTGCCGGTGACCTCCGCTCAAGGGGGCGCACCGCCCTTGCTTCCAGAGCTCGGTGCATCTCAGGATGGTCTGTGTCTTTTCTCAAACTCTACCCCGGAGCCTGTAAACGCAAGAGGAGACCGAGGGCGGGAGGGGTGCTTGAAGAGCGAGGAGCCGGCTGGGACACAGGCCTGTGGAGAGCTGCTGTCACCACCAGAAAGCGGAGTCCCAGGCAGTGCCGTCAGGGGGCTCGCACAGAGAACAAGCAAGGGTCATCGCTGCTGGAAACGCTGTGACACGTCAGATGGAGCGCCGAGGGAGCGGCCTGCGTGTCTCCGGAGTGAGGCCGCTGTGCCCGCGGTCATAACAGTGCCTCGGCGAGCAAGGACAGTGAACGCAGCAACAGCCGCAGACATGTGGTCTGCGCTCACGGAGCAGGAGGGAGACCGTGTACTCACAGTCCTTCATGAAACCCTTCACCGCGGGAGCGGGAGAGAACTGGGTCAGCCTCCATCACGCCTGCTCGCCCAGACAAGGTCGGCCGGCTGAAGAGCAGGGCCACGTCGTTGTTCTGGTGAACTCGGACGGGCCTTGGGGGAGGGACTGTCATGTCAGATTCAGCACAAGGGACGTTGTCAACAGTATGCCTGCTCGCCAGGGGCCAGGAGGCCTGAGCTCTGGGCCTGCTTTTGCCTGGGTTGCTGGAAGGCTCGAGGTAGTCACTCCATGTACTTGTCAGGACAATTAGCTCGAGATGCTGTAACAAATAACCCCATCGTGTTGACATCCTAACACGTGATGCGTTGGTTTCTCCCCGGCACAGCCGTGTAGTTGATATTTGGCTCTGTTTGCTAATGAGTTTGCCGACCACTGGGTCAGACAATCCTCACAGATCCTTAGTAGATGTTTGGTCTTTTTTTCCTTCCAGTCAGTTCAATGAGCCAACAGCCATTCCCCAAGGTCTTTCCTGGACGCATTTTTCATACCTACCTTCCTTTCCTTCCTCATCCCCATGTCTGACTCTCTCTCTCTCTCTTTCTCTCTCTCTCTCTCTCTCTTTCTCTCTCTCTCTCTCTCTTTCTCTCTTTCTCTCTCTCTCAGTTGCATGGTACCTACCTGGGTCAGAGTTCAGTAGAAAGACCACATTCTCAATCTGATCCCCATGGCAGGGTCTGCTCATTTAGACACAGACTCTCGGTTTTGTTTTCTGCCACCTGGGTCTTGAATCGGTCCATGTTTCTGATCCTTCAAGGGTCTGCATTCCCGGACTCTCTCTGTTCCCTTTCATTTTTTGCTTAGAAACCGGCTAATGGTCCCCTGAGTGCCTCTCGTGTTCTGTAAGGCCTTGTCAACCAGCCAGGACTTGCCAGGCGCTCCCAACATTCGATCTTCCACCGGAGATGAGGCCATTACCACCTTCAAATCGAACCCACATCAGAGGCCCGTTCTCGGCTCCGGCCTGTGCTGAAAACTGACGTGTTTCCGAATGCGCTGAGCAGGTCCTGTTTCAGGAAGAGAGAACCCCCCTCCCCCAGGTCTTCCGAGCAGGAAGGGGGTGAAGGCAGGCAAGCAGAGTCGGGCTCAGTCACTGGAGGTGCAGGGAGGACAGGCCCAGGATGCACCGCGCCCTCCACCAAGCCCTCAGTGGGGGAGACAGTCAGAAACCTAAAGTGTCTTTATTTATTTATGTTATGACGCTTGGTAAATAGGAGGTTCTGGAGAGCCCCAGGAACGGACAATGGGGACCCAGCATAAGCTGGTGGGTACTGGAGGCCGCAGTTATTGTTGAATGTGGAGGGTTTTCCTTTTGGAAATGAAAGAATTTTGGAGGCGAGTATTGGTGATTATCGCGCAAGAATGTGAATGAATACCTAAAAATGGTTAAATAGTAACTTTTATATGCTACATATATTTTACCACGATTTTTTAAAGGGACAAAAGGTCTGTAGAGACGCCTCACCCAAGAAGCTATGCAGAAGGCAAACACATAAGCATTGGGGGTGGAGGGATTACCGATGCCATTCGTCTGCAGGGAATTTCAAATCCCAAATCAGGTGCCACCCCGGGCCGAGAGGGTGGTTAAAATCCAATCAAAGCCTGACAGTACCAATTCCCGGCAACAAGCGTGCCTCCCACTCGATGTTGTTTGCTAACACCTTTCTCCAGGAAAAGAAACCAGGGTTCTCGGGAGAAAGAGATACATGCTGAGACAGGGCCACAAAATACACAAGACGAGCCTTGTAATGCCCGAAAGTAAGGGAGTATTAAAAATAATAATAATAATAATAATCACAGCCCATTGGCATGGCTCAGTGGTTGAGTGTCAACCGGTGAACCAGGAGATCACAGTTCGATTCCCAGTCAGGTTACATGTCCAGGTTGCAGGCTCAATGCCCAGTGCAGGAGGCAGCTGATCAATGCTTCTCTCTCATCATTGATGTTTCTCTCTTTCTCTCTCTCTCCCTCTCTCTTCCTCTCTGAAATAAAAAAATAAAATAAAATTAAAAAGTCACAACGAGGAAGGAGAGCTACCAGAGGGACACAGGAGCACATCGAAGAACTGCCCGTGGCTAAAGCAGGAACGACTCAATGGCTCAAGCCAAACAAGTAAAGACCATTGGGTTATCCCCGAAGCACTGAGTGAATACTCGTGGGTCCGTACTGATCTAAACAAACAGTGAAATAAATAAATAGAGAACATGACAATTGTGTTTTGTTTTGTTTTCTTGTTAACCCTCATGTGAGGATATTTTCCCATCCATTTTTAGAAGGAGAGGGGGAGAGGGGAGACAGAAGGAGAGAAACATCCATGTGAGAAAGACACATCAATTGGTTGTCTCCTTCACACATCCCCGAAGGAATTCAAACAAGAGTGAGTGAAGGCTTTTCACCTCCCGCTTTGGCGAAGATGAGAGACCGGTCCTGGGCTGGGGAGACAGGTGGAGGTAGGAAGCTGCACACATTGTGGAGGGAGAAACTTTCAAATGGGTGAAGAAGCCTCCTGGAAAGGACACGTGACCATAGCCATCAACACTTCCAAGGCGCCCAGGCCCGGAGTTCTACTGCCCTGAGAGTGTCCCCAGGAGGAGGCATTCCGGCCCAGGCCTGTTCCTCGCAGGATGGGAACTGAATGTGTTTTTAGCACAGACCGTGGAAGCACCAAAACGCCCATTAGCAGGGGTGAAGACAAACAGTCCTCAGCACGCCCAAGACAACGCCATCCCTCCGCAAAGGCAGGCGCTGCGGGGGACATCATAAGCGAAAACAGCCATTTTCACAACCACCATGGTGTTGTTGTCTCCTGGGTGTGTGTTTGGGCCTTAGAAAAGGAACTTGAAGGACATGCAACAGGAGGTCAGCTCTGCCTGGGGGTGGGGAATGGGGAGGAGGCAGGGGAAGGATTAGAGACACTGCCTTGCCTTTTGCTATATACGTTGGTATCACTGGAAATTATTCCAGTGGAAATGCACTCACGTTTCTTGTGACATTAAGAATAAGAAGGGGGGAAAAGGCAAATAAGAAGGAAGGAGGGAAGGAAAGAAGGGAGGGAGGGAGGGAGGGAGGGAGGGAGGGAGGAAGAAAGAAAGAAAGAAAAGCTGAAAGGAAGGAAGGAAAGCTGGAAGGAAGGCCCGGTCTGCGTGCATTTCGCTCTCCCTGAAGCTCTCCGAGCCTCAGTTAGTCACCACCCTCTCTGGCGCAGGTTTAAGAAGTCACAGGCGTCTGAAGCACAATCGACCTCTGTTATGTTGGCTTCCTGGAACCATTGACCATTCAGCTTCACACGGCGACCATACATTTAAAAAGACAGCATCTCCCCAAATCCGCAGAATTAGGGGGTGGGGAGCTCACACACACACACACACACACACACACACACTGTACACCTCACCATGCCAACAATGCTAACACAAACCACGGTGGGCAGTCAGAGACCTCAGAAAAACCAAATATATATATATATATATATATATATATATATATATATATTCTTTGAGATCTTCCTGCTACATCAGATTCCAAAGTCTGAGCACCCAGGGGCAGGGGCAGGACTGTGGGCACAGCACCCTTGCTGAGAGCCACAGCCACGGCAGCATGACGGACAGCCAGCTCCCTCAGCACGGACAGTGAGCTCCCCTCGCTACAGTGACCAGGAACCAGCTTGGCTCCTGACCACACTTCACGAGCCATCAGAAAGGGGGTGGGCCGCATTCACTGGAGAAAGGCCTTTGACCTGAAGGATGGGGAGTCTGAATTTTATCCCCGCTGTGCCACCAGGCGGATCATGTCACTGGTCAGCCCACCAGTCACTGGCCAGCTCACTAGTCACTGGTCAGCTCACCAGTCACTGGTCAGCTCACCAGTGAAGACAGGAAGGACAGGACCAGCATCCACTGACACACAAGCACAGGGTGAGGCCGAAACACACAGACGAACTGAGAGTAAAACATGCAGGAACGTGAGTGAGGGACCGGCTGTCAGACACAGCGATGAGGATGGCCTGGTGGAGGTCACCCTGTTTGGGTCCTTCCTCCAGACCCGCAGTCACCCGCTGTGGGGCGTGGGGAGGTGGCCTGGGCACGGCTCTCCGCTGGCCCCCCCACCAGCGGCCTCCGGGCGGGGCTGCCTCCGAACCCCTCGGCGCCCTTGCCTCTCCTGCAGAGTCAGATGTGAGAGCGCCGGCTCCTTTGTGCTCCTGTGAATAGAAGTCCTTGTCTTTCAGCGTGGCCTTGCCTGCTGTCATCGGAAAGGGACACGTGGGGACGTTTCACATCACTCCGGTGACAGGCTGGAGACGCGGCCCCCGCTCCCTGGCCTTGGGTTCCCTTTCTGGGGAGAGCAGCTCTCAGCAGCGGCCGCGGGCCTTGCCCCCCACTGCCCCCTCCTCCATCACGCCGCCCCGCCACATACTGACGTCTGCCAGCCGAATGTCACTCTCCCACCAACGGTGGCGAGGACAAAGACCAGGGACCGCGTCCCGAACTCTGCTCAGAGCCCACCTGAATGCCTCTCCCGCTCCGCCAGCTGAAGGCGGGGACACCAGCAGACCGTTCACCGAGGGGGGAGCGAGACCCACACTCACACACTAAGGGGCTTCGGGGATGAGACTTAGACACGGACGTTCCTGGAGTCCAACAAATGGGCTCTTACCCCCTAAAACACAGTACGATGCCTCGGGAAAGAAAAAAAAGGGATGAGCTGCTTTGAAACTAACCTCCTCTCTCCCCCGTAGCTGCAGAGCCTTCTGGAAGGAGGCCAAGCACCCGGGACCTTGGGAGGAAGGGCTGAGGGTGAGGAGGCACCCTGCTTGCCGGGCCCAGAGACCTGCCCTGGTCCAGATCTGAAGACACTGGAACTGAAGGGGCCCCAAGGATGCGGAACCAAAGACCCCCCACCCTGAGGTGGCCAGGAGAGTCATTAACGAAACCCATTTCTTCATAAACCGGACAGCACCCCTCACCCTTCTCACCTCCCTTTGCTCCGTTTAATAGAGAAATGGAGACTGAGATGAGCTTTTAATTAAAAATCTCATCATCATATACAAAATCTAGGAGATAAGGAGATTAAATATTAAATGTGGACCTTTTCCCTTCTGCCCCCTCCTTCCCCCCACGTCTCCTGCGGCTCGGCGAGTCCCATGTCTACAGGACACTAAGACGGAGAGGGACTTTGGACAGCACAGAGGGCGAAGCGGCAGAGGATCACGTTGGTGGTGAAGGGCCCATGGCCTTGAACTCACGGGTCCAGAACCAGAGCCCGGGATGGACAAGCGGCCTTGCCACTCAATCTCAGGCAAACTCTGCTGGCGGTCACCTGTCACCACCTCCCCCTCCCAGGCTAGGTGTCCTCGGGAACTTTCTGCTGACCATTCCCATAGGAATTGCCACCCAACACACACAGGTGCCCATGCTGCAGACTCTCCTAGTCCACACGGCATGACAACCCCCCAGCATGTGGCTGTACCTGATGAGCAAGCAGCAAGCACATGGCTGGGCTCGGTGAGGGGAGCGGGCCCAGGGACGTAGCAGTGAGCCCGTCCCTGACTCCGCATAAGCACCCATCAGTGTCCTCACCATTACAGTCACAGCCTCAGACCCACAGGCACCCATGGCAGCGTTCAAGGCTCACCTTTCTGGCTGGCAGGCAAGCTCCATGAGAACAGGAACCCTCAGCCCACACACCCCCACACCTCACACACAGAAGATGTTTCAGAGACGTACACTGAAGGAGCACATTTAGATAAAGTCTGTGTGGCTGATGAGGCAGGATTAAAAATCATAGATCCAATAAAAAATCATAGATCCTGTTAACTTCCTATTATTTTATTTTATTTTAGAGAGGAGGAGAGAGATAGAAACATCAGTGGTGAGAGCGAATCATTGATCGGCTGCCTCCTGCACACCTCCTTCTGGAGATGGAGCCACAACCCAGGCATGTGCCTTGACTGGAATCCAACTGTGACCTCCTGGCTCCTAAGTCGGTGCTCAACCACTGAGCCACACCAGCCGGGCGACTTCCATGTTTATAGATGAGCACAGGGACTCGGAGAGGTCGAAGGGCATGCTGAGGGCTCCGGGGCTGGTTCTGAAACCCGCTTACTCCTTGGTGCATCCATCTGTCCAACAGCATTTGGCAGCAGGCGCGGCCGGCTCTGTCCTCAGATAGCCCAGATCGAGGGTGTCCAGGCTGGGGCTCAGAGGAGGAGGAGGCGTTCATACCTGAACACGCAGGACGGAGCGGGGAGGGGCACAGCAGGGGAGCCTGTCACAGGCAGACACACGGACAGGGACCCGCCTGTCCGGGTGGTTCTAGGTGCTGTGTTAGCACCATCTGAGCTGGAAGCCCGTGGCCTGGGGCCTCGCCTCCCCGTCTCCCCCACCAGGCGCGGCAGCGCTCACACAGTTAGGGGGCGGGCGTGGAGGGGATGGGGGACGGCCATTTTTGAGAGGAGCTGGGAACTGGAGAGGCTACTCGGGAAGGAGGAGGGGGACAGCCTGGCAGGGACCCGGCCCGGCCTGCCCGGCCGGACACGAAGCCTCCTATTTGCCTGACTTCCTTCCCAGAGCAGGAGAGCATCTCCCGTCCATGCACGCAGCGAGCAGACGCGTTTATAAATAACGTGACAGATACCATAGCAACGTGGGGGGGGGGGGGCGCGAGATGAAACGCACCGGCTTCCTGCGGAGGACGGAGCCCACGCTCTGTGTGAGAGCGAGCAGCGAGCGCGCTCCTCTCCCGCTGCCTCCCAACCCGCCTCCCGCAGGAACGTCTCCGGCTCCTCACGCGCCGGCCG
This sequence comes from Nyctalus aviator, assembly GCA_036971965.1. NCBI lineage: Eukaryota > Metazoa > Chordata > Mammalia > Chiroptera > Vespertilionidae > Nyctalus > Nyctalus aviator. Next base: position 46,408,012 of record CM072935.1, on the reverse strand, counting down.
CTCTGCAGACAGGCGCCGGGCACCGACCTCACACACAGATCTGCAGGCCGGCACTTCTGTGCCAAGGTGCCTCTACAGGCCTCACGGAGAAACACAGAGAAAGAGTAAACATTCACCCTCCCACTGTGGGCTAAGAAGCCACCAACGGAAGCTCTGCCAATGGGACTCCCCTTCCGACAGGCCGCTGCTCCCCTCCTGGGACTCCCTCCCGACAGAACCATTGGCTGCCCCAGAGGAGAGGCCTCGCTCAGGGTCTGGGCCCCAAGTCACTACACAGCCACCCCAGCAGCCACGGTGGGAAGTGCTGCAAACCCCAGTGAGACCCCCACTGCAGAGCTTGCTGGCATGGTGACCCCGCCGGGAGCAATGCCCCCTGCCCCGCTGGGCTCCCAGTGACAAGCCCAGCACCTGGAGTGCATGGGACTTCAAGGGGCAATAAGTGACGCCTGCGTGTCCTCGGAGCCTGGGGCAAATCAGGAAATGCCAGGCGGGAGTCAGGGAAACGGAAGTGAAATACCGGCTCTATAGCGACCCGGCTGGTCTGGAGACTGGATCAGGCATGCGGCCACAGCCTGAGCCGCCCTCTGCCCACTCCTCCGCCTCCAGGACCCTCCGGGTCTCCCCCTCCTCGAGTCCATCACACGCAGAAAACCTAAGTGTCTGAGGCTGCCAGGTTCTAGTGGCTCCTCCCCACTGACCCCTCAGGTCACTGACTTCCGTCCTGAGTTCCCTACAGGAGGGCTGAGGGTGTGTGGGGGGGTTGGGGGGGTGTCAGGAAGATGCCTGGAGTAGGAAGTCCAAGGATGGGAGTGAGGGTTCCCCAGCACTAGTCCCCAAGGCTTGCCTCTGCCTGGATTCAATCCCAGGACTGCGCTCACAGCTCAGCTGAGCCCGTGGAAAGTTCCAGATTCCTGCAGTGAATAGTAAGTTGAGCAACAGGCAGAGAAGCAGAAAGAGTTCAGAGGTGAAAGCTTTCTGACTCACACACCTGAGCTTGTGCTCACACCGCAGGCTCCTCTGTCTGCTATGTTCCGCCAGAGCAGCCTATGCAGGACTCCAGAGGATGGCACCTCTGGGTGGGAGACCAAGAGGACGGACAAATGGCCTGGCTGGTGTTTCTCAGTGGTTAGTGTCAGCCTGCACACAGAAGGGTCTCGGGTTCAATTCCTGGTGAAGGGCACATATCCGGGTTGCCGGTTCCATCCTTGGCCCGATCAGGGTATATGCAAGAGGCAACCTATCGATGTGTTTCTCTCAGATCCATGTTTTCCTCTCTCTTCTCATACTCTCTTCCCCTCCCTCTCTCCTCGCCATTCTCTAAAAATCAATAGAAAAATATCCTCAGGTGAGGATTAACAACAACAAAAGGAGGCTGGAGAAAGCTGGGGTGGGGGAATGGGGAGGACTTCGGTGGGTCTCGCCGGTTGAGAATAAGAATGAAGGCATTGGGGGAGGGAGGGGTTGAGACGGAGACTCATTCTCTGCTAGAGCAGCGGGCTCGCTTTGTTGACCAGATGGGCATCTAGTAGGCTTACTGGACCCATTGCAAGAATCCTTGTTTTGTAGATGAGAAAACAGAGACCTGTTGAGGTACAGGAAGTTGGCTCCTGATGCCGACGCCCTTGCTCACTGGTAGCAGGAGGCCTCTTTGAGCTACACTTGGCAAAGCCCCGGGAGGCTTCGTACCCTCCCTGCACACAGAGAGGCCCGCGGGCAGCCCTGCCCCCTGCGGGGCTCCGTGGCTCACATGCACATCATCCCCCACCCGCATGCAGAGCGGCAGCACATGCTCTTAAAGAGCACACACACTTATACACAAACACTCCCCCACGCTGGGAGTAGGTAGGAATCCTTCTGGCACGCGCTCACAGGGAATAAACAAATAGATGACATATAACATCATCAGCGATGGGAAAACAAATTCTGCGCTGGACTGGAGAGGAACAGAACCTCAGAACAGGAAGCAGAACCCTGTGAAGAAAAATGTCCTGAAAACAGCACCTGTCGGCTGCTGGCTGCTTTCACTCCTCCCCCACAGCTCGGCCTGCCACAGCCTCTGGCCCCCAGGCCCTTCTCCGACCCTCTCCTCTCAGGCCCTCAGCCCCGGACCCCTGGTACTGCAGGTCCTCGACTGCTCCTTCCTGGTCAGCCATGTCTTACATTTAAATTTCATCCGAGCAGACATCACTGCCTGTGCAGAAACGGCCTAGACACACGCAGAGGAAGTGGCCATCCCTGGGAGCCACGTGACTCCACGCCAGGTAACTTTCCATGGTGGGTGCTGTTACTGCAATGGAATGAACGGGCTGATCACAAACCGCTTGCAAAGGCAGCCCTGACCCACAATGCACCGAGGCAGCATCTCCTTTAAAACATCTGACAGACACAGACGTGGAGCTGGATGGACATCCGTGCCCCCGAGTCCTGACTGGTTCATCTCACCCGGAGCGAGCAGCCTCCTGGGGCGTGCTCCGGCCACGGCCCAGCTGGAGGCGCAGGAAAAACGCTTATGTTGACGCAGTGCTGAGCGGGCTGGATCAGATGCTTGGTGCGGGAGCGATCGGAAGGGCATCAGGCAGTGGTGAGGGGCTCGCCAGCAAGATTACACTGAACAGGGACACAGGGTAACCCAACGTCCTCAAAGAACACAGGCGCACAAACACCCACGCAGGGGTGAGGACACGGGGGACCTGGTGAGACAGCACCCCGAAGGCAACACATGGGAAGAAGTTTATTTTTTAAAATGTGTTTTTTATTGATTTCAGAGAGGAAGGGAGAGGGAGAGAGAGAGAGAAACATCAGTGATGAGAGAGAACCATTGATCGGCTGCCTCCTGCACACCCTCCACTGGGGATCGAGCCCATAACCTGGGCATGTGCCCTGACCGAGATCGAACCGTGACCTCCTGGTTCATAGGTCAGCATTCAACCACTGAGCCACACTGGCTTCTGCCCTCTCCTGGAGCACATCCAATACAGCACCCTTGGAAGGCCCAGTAGCTGGCTGGTCCCCAACCTTCTAACAATTGGGAAGGGGATAAGAGGCGTGAGATTCAGATATGTATGGCATTTTTCATTTTTAACAATTGCTGCCAGTTCCAGGGGTCCCACACCCCGGCCAGCTCCTGCCCCTGTGCTTTAGGCCCTGCTCCTTGCTACAGATGTAGGGCTGGGGGATGGGAGTGGAGGGAGCAATGGCTGGAAGGACACACATGGGCAAACGGCACCAGACCGGAGATGCGGGGAGAACATTCTTGAGCAAAGTTTGCCTCTTGGCTCCAATGCTTGCTTTTTCAGGCTGATGCAATTTTGGTGAGAATGAGTGGTTTTTGGCTGCTCCACAAGAACAGAGCGTGTTGATGAGGAGGACTTGGGACCGTGTGCTCTGCCTCTCTCTGCAGACTTGCTGTCCTCGCTCCCAGGTCTGTCCACTCCGGCTCAGGAAGGAACACGGAGTCTGACACGTGTGTGTCAGGCATGCAGCGCTGTGTCTGCATCAGTGGGGCCACCTACGGGGGCCAGAACTGCCAGTGTTCGCCGGGCAGGGAAATCTGTTTCATAGCCTCCCCCCCACATACGAGCTGGGGGTTCTCTTTTCTCGGATGAAGCTTTCTAGGGGGGTTGTGACCAAAGTAGCTGTATCAGTAATTAGGGGTGAGAATCGCTGTGTCGATGGTCATCCCTTTGTGTGAGTTGGAAATGTGCTGAGGATCATACACCCACGGCAGGGGCAATCCCTCTGCCTGGCAGGGATTTGCCCCTGGGAGTGTCCCAGCGCATGCGGCCTCACCCGCCCTCAGAGCTCCCGGATAATCTGTGCAGGGAGCTCCTGGGCATCCCGCTGAAGTGACGACTTTGAGGCAGCAGCCAGGCTGGGCCAAAGCTCATTCATTTCTTCTAGGCTCCAGGGCAGGGGTGCTGCTGGCGTGCAGACCACTCTGTGAGTGTCAAGGCTCTAGGTTAGAATACCCTTCACCTGGAATAGAGCTCAGAACACAGACTCACCTCGAGTCTCCCTTGAATCTCAAAGACCTTCTTGGCTATGTGTGCCATTTCCATGCCCTCTTGGTACAAGTGGCCATCATTTATCTATCTATCCATCTATGTAACCGTCCGTCCATCCATCCATCCATTCATCCATCCATCTATCCACTTATCCATCCAGCCATCCATCTATCCATCCATCCACCTATCCATTTATCCATCCAACCATCCATCCAACCATCCATCCATCCATCCAAACATCCACTCAACCATCTCTTCTTGGTGCCCTTACTGAACCTGTCACAGGCCTTGTTCTCCTTTCCACCCAGACTCTGACTGCTTGAAATCCAATGAGTTCCAGCTTCCTCTTGCATCCCCCATGGACTCAGTGCTTACCACTATTTACTGACTGAACTCAGAGTATGATTCACCTGCTCTACTTACTTTGTTTTGTTTATTGTTTGCTTCTTCCCACTAGACTGAGTTCTAAAAGGAAAGGGGATTTTACCTCTTTGTTCACAGCTCTATTTCCAGTGGCCCCCACATGCTATATGCGCAATCAGTATTCATTGAATAAATGAGTGAATGAGAGTAAGACAGGGTGCCATATCCAATGTAAGGCAACATCTAACCACAGATGATGGAGGAGTTATCATTTATTGAGCTGGAAAGATAGGTAGTGTAGTGGGAGTGTGAATTAGGCAATTCAGAGGAATCTGGGCCAGCTGTGCATGTTTAGAGCTATTCATGTGGTGTCTGGCACATAGTAGGCACTCAATACACATTAAAAAAATGACTCTAGTGATCTTCTAATAAGTTTTTTCTGCTTCAATATAAGCCTTCAATTCTTCTATATACCCTAAGCTTAATATATATACATAAATATACCAACCCACCATTTATCTATCCATCCATCCATCCATCCATCTATCCATCCACCCATCCATCCATCTATCCATCCATCTATCCATCCATCCATCCATCCATCTATCCATCCATCTGTATAGTTTGGTAAATGTTCGACAATAAGTTTTTCTTTCAGCAAGGGAGTCCACTGATATTGTCTGTTCAATTGTTAAGTACAACACATATATAAAAGAAATATCTCCCTCTTTGCTGAATGAAAAATATAACTTCCAAGATCAATCAGAAAAATATGCTCTAAAGGTCAAACACACAGAAGCAATTTCACTCTTGTCTATATCCTCCCATCAGCCTTAACACAGACATACATATCCCTGTTTGTTATGAATCAGAGTCCATCAGAAATGAAATGTGTTGCCCTTGGCATAACTCATCTTGGGGTTTTCTTAGGCAGAGGGTGAGACGAGGGGAATCAGAAAGGAGAGTCGGGGCCCTGTAGAGAGGTGATATTGACGAGACGGTTACACAAGGTCCTGCTAGAAGTAGGGCTGGAGGGGATGCAGATGGACGAGGCTTCACCACACGATCATTCTGTATTGCTCACTGGTCCGAAATTGCTCCCTGAGGTGTCTTTCCAGTTACTTGTCCAGGTTTCTATGATCTTAGATAGCTCCTGGGTGGAAAACAGAGTGACTTACCCAAGCTCTTGCAACCCTTACTCCGTCCTTGTTAATTCCCTTGCAGCCTGTGTGGCTTCCAGGGGGAGACACACCCGTCTGCTGTCTGGTTCAGGGGCTGACTCCCCAGGATTGCCCGAGGAGCTGTACTCGGGAATCGTAAGGAGCAGAGTGGCTGGAGGCGGAGCCTTTGGAGGAAGGTGAGGCCATGCTGATGGCGTCTCCGAGGGATGGCCCAGTCCACAGAAGCTGGCGGCCCCGGAGGAGAATGGGAGGACCAGGGAACGACAGTTGAGCCTTGTTAGGGGAGAGGACTTTGCAGCTTCCAGCAGTCGGGAGGTGGGGGCTGGGCCTACCTCCATCCCCCTTCCCCACCATTCACAGACGTCTTTATGTGTTCCTAAAAATTCCTGCCCTCTTTCATTAAAAAGCCTGTTTGATCATGCTGACTGTCGAGACAGAGAAACTGAAAGCTTGCTTTTGCTCCGTCACTAACCAGTGATCAAGATCTGCTAAGTCCCATGCCTGCTGGTGTGGCTCAGTGGTTGAACATCAACTTATGAGCCAGGAGGTCACAGTTTGATTCCGGGTCAGGGCACAGGCCTGGGTTGCAGGTTCAATCCCCAGTAGAGGGCATGCAGGAGCCAGCTGATCAATGAGTCTGTCTCATCATTAATGTTTCTCTCCCTCCCTCACTGAAATCAACACAAATATATATATTTTCCTTTAAAGAAATAAAAGGTGCAGGGTCAGCTCACCCTCAGCATTGCTCCTGTAACTGGGCATTCCTGGCTCCGGAATCCCCAGTCTGCGAGGCAGAGCAGTGCTGGGGGAGACTGGCTGGCTGGTTGGCTGGGGGTGTCAGGCCATTTGCCTGCTGGGGTGGAAGGCAGGCTGGCTGAGCTCATTCGGCTGACTCTCTGCAGCGGTCCCCACGGATGGTGTCACTGCCCGCAGTAATGAGCGCGGCACTCCGAGAGCTGGTAAACAAGCTGTGGTTCCCGGCCCTGCGTGAACTACAGCTCCGGTGGGGCGGCCGGGAGGCTGGGGATCTGGAAGGAGCCAGAGTTATGATGCTCCAGGTGACGTACAAGCCTCTTTCCTGGCAGCTCCAGGGCCACCCAATTAGCAGTCCCTTTCATGCCTTCCCGTTTCCTCTCCCAAGTGCTGCTCCCACCTGCGACCTTGTCTGACCCTCTCAGCGCCCCTCGCTAGCTGAAGGGCAGAATGAAATGTCCCCATTTTGAGGACAAGGAAGCGGAGGCTGGGTGAGCGCACAGCCAGGAGCATGAGGCCGGTTGGGAATCTGTGGCCGAGGGCTCGTTTTGTGGGAGACTCATGCTCTCCAAAGAATGGTCCTCCGTCTCTTCAGCCAAATGGGCGTGATTTTAGGGTGCACTCCCGTGAGGCAGATGATGGGGTTACAGCAGGCCTTTCTGCCTCCACAGAGCCATAGCCCCTCCGAGTTCAGGGAGACCTAAGACAGCGACGAGTCCAACTACCTGGCCCCACGGATGGGGCCCTGGGGTCTCGAAAGGGCTGAGCCAATGGCTGACGCTCTGTGGCTTGTCCGAGGCACCTGCTGCCCGTTGCTCACCTGCCCCTCACCCCTGCTGCTCCGTGAGAGCCCCCGGCCTCTGGCTCCATGGGGTCCAAGTAAACAAGGCGGTGACAGCTTGGGGCCGGAGCTCACCCCCCGCAGAGGCGGGGGTGGGGCACCTCTGGAAAGGGCCTTTGTGAGGAGGCTCTGGGAGACGCCCCATCGGGACTAGGGTTTTGTCAGTTTCTCTAACCTTAAGCCGAGTCAAGCTGTATCGATCAGAGCCTGTTGGGAAATGAATTAGGGAGGCTGATCTATAGAGAAATCCAATCTGGGGACGGAACAAACTGCAGGCGGGAGTCCCGGCCGGGCGCCCGCACCGCCAATGAAATAAAGCAAACGGGGGCGCGCACACAAAGGCGAGTTTTCCGGGGATGGAAATGACCCGGCCGCCGCGGTTGGGGAATACTGGTCCAGCTAATACCGTGGTAATTGGCCATGTTTTAATAACCAGCACATCGATTTCTCGCTAACAATGCTTCCGAGAAGCGAGGACAAGAGGGGCCGTGTGAACAAAGAGCGATAGAAACGAAGTTAAGCCCGAGAGGGACTTGTTCGGTACCGTGAGCCTGGGAGGCCAGACGATTGTGCTGGAAGCAGCATTCTACAGGAATCCAAAGGGGTTTCCTCCTGAAGCAGGAGGGGAAGGGTGGGGAGGAGGGAGGCTTCTGGAGAGGGGAACGCCGGCAAGGAGATCGAACCCTCCGTTTCAAAAACTGCTTAGCAAAAGCGGTTTTAATTGCTGCCTTTGTTATAAGAGATTAAAGGTAGTTATGGCCCCCTGTACCTCACTTTAAGCGATTGATCCGTTCCTGAATAGTTTCGTGCAAGTCACATTTTTGTAAATCCAATCCAATGTTCAGTGCCCCCAGAGAGCTCGCTGCTTCAAGAAGCCTCTTTGCTGGGTCCTTTTCCAAGGCCTAAAACAGTCCCCTAATTTACTGGGTGGGCAGATTTCAATATTGTTAGATGATGATAAAAATCGGGTCAATCAAATGTCCTCTCTCTCATATTCAGAAGAAAGGGCTTGGACCTACAGTGGAAATAAGATGACTTAATGGCTCACTATAACAACAAATGGTACCCCACTTGGTAAACGCTGAGATTACTTCTAGCATCTTCTATTTGTGGCTGTGACACGGAGCACTGGTGACTAATGTTTAGCATGAGAACATGGAAACTATCCAAAAGGGTTAGCTTTAAGAATTATCTAGTCCAACTCCTTCCAAAATAGATATTTCTCTTTGCAACATCCCAGAATGATGACTCTTTAGCTCTGCTTACCACTGCTTGCATGCCCTGTGAAAGTCACTCATAAATCTATTATGTATTTATGGAGCATTCTGGGGAACCAGGTCTGGGAAAATGGGAGGAGAAATCTAGATACAGTGCTCTTGTTCCACATGATTTAATTTAACTGAGAGAGCAGATGGTCAATAAAATGGTAACACAAATAACTGGTACATTCCCGTTCTGATAAACATTATGATGATTAAATATAGAATTCTATAAAAGTCAGGGACCTGAGGACACTGCATTTAAGCTAAGACTTAAGGGATGTCTAGGGGCTGAGACAAAGGGGAGGAATTGGAGGACACTGTGTGTGGGATTGACACAATTCAACATGTTCTTAGAAGTGATGGCTCTGGTTGCTATGTGAGAAACGGACTAGAGCAGCAAGAATGGAAACAGGTAGATCTGATGACCTGACTTGAAATCCCTGATTTAACTGCTTCTGAATCGCATCTACTTTTGATTTGCAATTTACATGGTCCCAGACAGTCTATTTTCCATCTAAACAAGTTCGGGTGGAAGATTTTGTCACTCCAAACTAAAATCATTCTGGCCAATTCCATGCCAGCGGTGTGATTACTTTACTTTAGTCATGGGCTCGTCACCCCTTGGAGCTCTCCTTGTCTGATTTCCCAGGGATGAGTGTGCCAATCCTGTGGTCACACTGAAACCTGGAGGACGATGGGTTTCCAGGATTGGCATTCCCAAAAAGAATGACATGGGGAGGGGGAGGGACAATGCAAGAGAGAAGATGCTACACCCAGGATTCTGGCAGGAAGGGCGTGTCAGCGGAAGCCCTTACCTAACCGGGGGGCTCTGTCTGCGGGAACGAGGGGTACGTCTCCAGCAGTGTGCTTCCTCCCCAGAGAATGGAACACCAAGATCACACAGGCTTTTTAGAGCAAAGGAAACACCGGCACCACCAACACTTAGAGATTTTCCAGGCGCCAAAGGCCTGTTTGGAGCATATAAACGACAGGAAGACTGTTTAGGTAGATCTGAAACATCTGATGCGGATGCTCCCATAATGTGCCCATCCCCTTCAAAGTTCCTCAGCAATCTGAATTAAGCAAAAACAAGCAAACAAAACAAACAAAACCAGAGATAACCTAGCAGTCCTAGCTGATTGGATGACCCTTTCTAGACTTTCTCGGAAGCCTTCCACCAGAGGCAGGATTGGCTCTTGAGGCCGGTGAAGCTGCGTGTTCAGGGTGAGGGAAGTCCATGGCCTTTGCTGCCGGGGAGGGAAGGAAAACAGAAGCTGGAAGCCAAGGAACGCCTGGCAGAGGGGACAGGGAACCAGCAACGTAAGAGTCCAGAACCACTGTTTATTTCATGATTTGGGGTTCCCATTGGCCTGCTGATCTTCTCATGGTGGCCACCTTTTGTATATTACTAATCACGGAGAATGCAAAAATAATACCCACTGCAGAAAGCCAGCCCTGAAGTCAAGTTCTCCAACACGTCATATCTCCCTTCCTTCCTGCCACTTGTCTTTTATCGCATCTCACCAGAGCTATTTCGGTCGATGGGGAGTTAGCAGTAAGATCACATATTGTAGAGAGAGTGGGGTGTTAAATTTATGCAAAGGGAAGGAATGTGTTATGGCAAAAAAAAAATTATTTCTTGCGTGGCGTCTCCCTCGAGGGTTAGTCTCTTGTGCGAGTTTTAGGGACAGCAGCTCTATATCTGTCGCATGGCAGCGCCACGCTCCTGCCCGCCTCCTGCTGTCCGAGCCAAGAGCATATGCAGAGTCGTGATGCCAGCCCTCACCTCTCGGAGGCACGATCTGCTCCGGCATCACGCGTCCTGCCTCAGAGCCGCCTGTGTTCCGAGAGGAGTGAGTCTCCGCCGGTGAGAAGAAGGAAAGACGGGAACGGAAAGGTGGTGGGTATCCTGGACCTGGGCCATTTTCGTGGCAGAACACCTACATAAACCAGTGGAGCACGGTATTGAACTCAGCGCATTTGAGAAGGCGGCGCGCTGTGGTCTAGCATCAAGCACCCATAGAACGTGCACCAGGACCCTGTCTCCACATTTACTAGCTATGGATCTCAGGAGAAGGTAGTTGGCATCTCTGAGTCTTCATTTTCTTCTTTTTAAAATACATTTTTATTGATTTCAGAAAGGATGAGAAAGAGAGAGAAAGAGAGAGAGATGGAAACATCAATGAGGAAAGAGAACCATTGATTGGCTGCCTCCTGCACGCCCTTACTGGGGATCAAGCCCACAAGCCCTTTACCAGAATCAAACTCAGGACCCTTCAGTCCATAGGCCAATGCTCTATCCACTGAGCAAAACTAGCCAGGGCTAAGTCTTCATCTTCTTGACTGTGAAATGGGAACATGAACACCCATTTACATTGTGGTGTAAGGAGCAGCTAAGTAAGTATATGCCCAGTAGTAGGTGCTAAAACAATATTGGTTTTCTCATGACTTTTTATGGAATCAAATGTAGTTTAGCATTTTTCCAGGAAGCTCTGACCCTTGGGTCCCGGGGTGGTTTTGCCTAGAACAGGATGACAAGGGCTTGGTAGGCACAGAACAGCTCCCCCTCAGCTTCTTCAAGCAGATGCTGCTTATTGGTTACGCCACGCTGTCCTAAGGACCCCTCAGGATCCTTCTCAACGCAGCCCCCAAGGTGGTCATTTATGAAACATCAGCGCTGATATATAAAGTGAAACATGTTTTCCATCGGTGACCCAGATCGTGTCCATAAATTACTCTGCTGGTTATTGCTCCCCGCATGCACAGATGGTGCTAATGCACATTAAATGCACAAATGGACCTCCAGGTGCTTGGAGGACACAGCCCTTCGGAGAGATGTGCCAACACGTTCTTACCCCGGCATCAAGCGTAGAATCACAGAATTTCTCTCTCGCTCTTGGACATTCATGCCCCTCAGCATATGTTCTTAAGACTAGAAAGTTTGTCGGCTCCTCCTTAGCTTCTCACAGGTGCCTGGGGACAGAGCCACGCCGGGAGGCGGTGTGTGCATTAGAAGTTAAGAGCTGAACTTTACCGTCAACCAGCCTCCACCACGTACCTGCTGCGTGAACCTGAGTAAGTTATGAAGCTTTCTGAGCCTCAGTTTCTCCATCTGCACGTTTGCACAGGAGTATAACAATGTCTGTGCGGATGACTATAAGAGATGATACCGGTAAAGAGCAACACGTAGCCGTAAGCTTCTATTTGCCAGGTGCTGCTTTTTTATTATTATTGCTGATTAGTAACTGGGGCATGGTCGGGGATGGGAGGTTCCAGGTGACCCAAGCCATGTCACAGAAGAACAGCAAAGGAGTTCGTCCAGATTACACTTTTTGATAAGTTTGTTTGGGTCCAGAACTCAGTTCTCCCCAAACACCAAGAACTATTGACTTTCAGAAGACTTACGACCCTGTCTAATGCTGGAAACAAGGGCTTAGTCAGCTTGTTTTGAATACGTCCTTGTTAAGGAATTCGCCCCTGAGCAGGGCAGCTGTCTCTGTGCTTACACGCTTTCATGGACAGAAACTTCTTTGTATATGAGAAGGGAATGTTGCATCTTCTACCCACTGGCACCAACTCTGCCCCATGGGGTGATGAAGGAAGTCTTACCCTGCGTGACTTACACTGCAGCAATCAATGACTCCAGATTTGAGCAGCTGACAACAAGGAGCATTGTGTGTTCCTGCACATGTAACCATCAGCTCCAGGTGAGCTGCATCTGCTCTTTGATCTTCTTCATTCCAGGGCGCAGGCTGAAGGAACACCCTTGTCTTGGTTTTGGAGCCAAGGAAAAAGTGTCTGAGGGACCACACATGGGTCTTTCTCTCATATTTCATTGGTCAAAGGAAGTCACATGACCCAGCCAATTATCAAAGAGTATGACAAAGTATGCTTCTCCCATGGAGAGGGTAGCCCATATTCGGGAACTATAATGCAATCAATCATATAGTCAAGGGACTTGAGGCTTAGGAGCCCTTACTAACAGATGTGGAAGGAATGAGGTCATGAAGGAAGAGAAGGGAGGTGAGGTAAATGGCGGAGAAGGGCTGGTGTTTCCCAAAAGGCTCTAGATCCTGGAAGTGAGTGGGCTTTCTTTTCCATGAGAGTAAAATCTACACCCTCCCCCGGAGAACGGGGGCCGTGTTTCCCAAATCCCCTTTGCTATGTGGTTCTGGTTTTTGATGAGTTGAGAGAGGAAGCTGAGGGGAAAGGAAAGTAGACACGCTCTCAGAGGCTTTTTCAGCACAAGTGGCAATGGGCAGGCACACAGAAAGCTGAGGACCCCACCTGTCGGCGCTTTCCTGACCACACCCAGGCGCTGGGCTCGGGCCCTGGGGCTGCAGTTGGACAAACTCAACAGCTTCTTGGAGACGACAGTTCACAGGTCCCCCTCCCAAGCTCCTCTTGCAGCCTCACTGTGGGGACCTGACCTGCTGTGACTTCAGGTGTCCTCACAGCTCCAACATGTCCATCCTTCAACTCCCCCCGTGCAGATAGCCACTTCCCAGCACCTCCCACATGTAAGGTCCGGTTCCGATAGTAAACCCATTTCTATGCCATGTGCAGGGCCACAGCCTCCCTGGCTGAACCCTGAAAGCACCCCTGGCCCACGGAGCCCCCGACAGCCAGGGCTCAGCCTCACTCTGAGCCATTCCCCATCTCCCTCCATCCCACTCCCTGGAACACGCCACAGTTTTTTTCAGCTTAAACTCTCTCATTTTGAGACGGACTTTCTATTTTTGGACATTCCTTGGGCTTGTTCCTTGAGAACAAGAAGATGGCAGGATGAAGATAAGAGCTCGGCCAGTGACAGGACCCTTCTTTCCATCCTTCAGATTTCAGCCTCCATGTCCCACCCTCAGAAGGTCCTTCTTACCTCCCTGGTTGTAGATGCTTCTCCTACTTCCCATCATAACACTATTTCTTCCCTCGTCCACGTATGCATTATTCTACTGATGTGGGTGTTTTAAATTGCTAGTTTCCATGCACAAGAAAATGAGATCCATGTAGATGTATTCTCTTTACCCTTGTATGAATGACAGCAGAGAGGAAGGCTCTCAAAACAATGTTTGTTTACTAAATTAATAAATTAACACATCTGGGCCACGGAACCAGCTCCAAGTGTTATGGGATACTGTTGTTTCATCTTAACGGTGATGAGGGTGGTGATCCCAGGTGGGCAGAACTGGGTCAGAATGGTCTTTGTTCTTCTACCTTGTGGTTTTCATGGGCTGTTGTCAAAATTGGGGGGAGGGGAGTTTTACTGAGAAAGATAAAGGATTCAGGAGGAGAGAGCTGTGCTGTTCTGAGTGACAAAGGCAAGATGAATCTGAAGGACCTGAGAGCGTAGAGCAGAGAGAGAGAGGGAGGACCCGGGGAGCCAGTACACGCTGGGAGGAAATTCGAGAGGGACAGAATGCCCAGGGAGCCTGTGAAGAAGGGAGTTTGGGGAAGATAAATGTCCAACAGGGGATACATATATTGTCTTAATTTTGCTGAGGGTGGTGCTATGTAAATTTTCTCCCTTCCGTAATTGTCAGTTAATCCACATTGCTCACTGATGCTTTGGTACAAGTGGATTCTTTAGGGGAAAGTGAACAGCTGTTGAAGTCTGCAGCCAGGTGGGTAATAAGATAAACTCAGAGACAGGACATGTGGGCAGTGGACTTGAAGGATGGGCTTCTCCCTGGCATATGGCTTACCCCCAGAATGCTGTGTACTGGGGAGAAGTTTGGAGAAAGCTCACAATGACACACACTGAGACTTCCACTCTAATGATATGCCAAATAGCACACATTAGCCAAGGTTACACATTGCTTTCCCAGTCTAAGCATCCTGTTTACTTTGAATCTCTGAACCCAAGAAGCCTGAGAGTTGAGAGCCATCAGACCCCAGTGGTGAGAAGAGGAGCCAAGGACTCTTTTTCCTGACCATTGTTTCTGGCGCCTACAACTCCCTGATGGTCCTCCTCAGACTGAGGCTTCAGGGAGACTACAAATGCAAACTCTGTAAGTAGTGTGTATGCTTAGAAGCCAGCCACCAGGACTCTTGGCCTAGAGTCCTTACTGATGAGAGACCATCAGGTCAGAAAGAGATGCCTGGAAGAGATGCAGGGAGGCTCCCAGCTAATCACCAGCACCAACGCTCCAGACGTGTGAGTGAGAGCGTCTTGGATGCTCCAGCCCCAAGCAAGCTGCCTGCACTGACACCGCGTGGAGCAGAAATGAACCGTCCCTGCTGAGCCCAGCCTGACCTCCTGACCCACAGAAGCATGAGCAAGAACATGGCTGATGTTTAAACAACTAAAACAAAAAAGCTACACAATAACAACAAATGCCATAGGTCATATATGCCTCTTCCCTAAGCATCTTATATTGTTTTGAGTTCCTCCCTACCAACTCATCTGGCGATCATTTGTCCTTGGAGTGGAGGGTTCTAAGAAGTTTACTGGAAATCGAGTGTTCTGTTCCTTCTGGGCTCAGTGAACCCACAGTTTATAGGTTCCTCCCGATAATGAACTCGAGGAAATTGAAATAACAAAAGACCAGCTCTGGAGAGTTGACCTAGATTGTAGAACCAGCTGCTGGCCGGGTCTCTCCGCTCTTCCCTCCAGAGGGTAATTAGCAGGGATAGCTGCGATGTGCCCTTCCCACAAGGATGCCAGGCAAGAACATTCCTTAAGACATCACAAAGGAGGCGGTCTCCAAGGAAGTCCAATTAAAAACGTGTGTGGTGGTAAAAGCGGCCGGGACTCAGTCATTAGGATGCCTGTCAACACCTCGACTTGTCTTCCTCACGGATCCCTCATCAGGAAGACTGCTCACAGCATCAGGACGTGGGGTTGCAGGTGACCTTCAGGTGCAAATACCTTGAGATGGATGGCTCCTGGTGAGGACACTGGGGACCACAGTTCTAAGCCTGAAGGGAGCATGGGATGGTGAGAAGACACTGCAATCGCCGAAGTGCTTTAACGCAAAGAAGGTGTTTTTCTTTGAATTTAAAAGCCAGTTTGCCACGGAAGGCATTTTCAGCTCTTGACTCAGGGATGCCCAGGCCACCTCTTGAAAGGTTCCCCGGAGGAACGTTTGGAGAAAGGTTCTGAGGTACCAATGGGATTGCGGGGAAAGAGTGCTCTGACTGAAAGATGATGTCTTTCTTTGGAATGAGGGGACAAATGTAGGGGTGCACGCATCCATCTACTAGGGCCATCGTTTCTCTTGTACCAACGCTTTACAAATGGGCAGACTGAACCCAGATTGTGGAAAGGACTTGCCGAATGCCACGCGGAATTAGTGGGAGGGCCAGGTCTTGCCTGAAGGATCATTTCTGATTTCTTTGGAGGAGTTTTCCCATTCACATGTTGCACGGGGCTCAGATTCATGACCCCACACTTGCCTGTTACTCTGAGATGGACATCCTTGCTATGACTTATGGTGCATTTTAAGGCTCTTGGCTCAGAATCTCCTCAAGTTCTGGGAGCAGGGAAGGTAGCTTACTCTCTCTCCAACTTCTGTTACCATCTTGCAGACCACAGCCTCACCAGGGCTTTGAAAGGGGAATCTGGGCCAGTTTCTGTGTGATGCTGTTTCGTTGATGCCCTTAGCATTTGGAAGCATTGTCACCGTTCCAGTCGAGCACAGGTTGCTGGGTTATTCTCTACAACTGTGTTTGCCAGGTCACCTCAGAGAGGCTCCAAAATAGCGTAGGCTGAGCTGCTTCATCCAAGGGCTCTGTCTCACCCAGAGCTGAGCTGTCCCCACGCGGAGGGACCAGACCCAGAGCAAGAGGACATAGAACTCGCATCAGGCTTCTCGGGGACCCAGGCAGCCTCTGGGGAAGAGAGGATTCCTTCTCCTTTTCTCCTCTGAGCCCTGAACCACCGCGCTGATGCAGTCCCGCCTACCTCTGGGCTGTTGACTCGCTCTGAGCCTTTGGGAACCTGCTTCCCATTCTAGAGGGAATCACTCTACCGAGCAGAGAACCCCAAGCTGCTCCCCTGACAAGCTTCCTCCTTCCTCTCAACCCCGCTGCTCAGCAGCTTCGTACACTCACCTAAGCTCTTGCAATAGGTTACTTTTCAACACACACTCACATACACACCCACATATACACACGCACGCACACAAACAAACACGGTGTATGTGCATGTAGGGATGTTCCTATAGAGCATGCTAAGGCTAGAGACTTCACAGAATAGAGTATCCCCAAGTCAGTCTTGACTTCAGGCCTCTCTCATATATTCGGAGCATCTGCCACTGGCTGCCGTGGGCACTGTGCCAGGGTCCACTAGGACAGTGCCCGGCAGAGAGCAAGAGAACAGAGACGGCAGCTGGTATCGCCAGACAAAAGCAGCAGAGCCACACGGGGTGGGGGTGTTCTCGCCCCCTCGCCACATGTCCCAGGGACCTTCTTAGCGTAAACACCAGACTGACTCAGAACGGCTCAGCCGCCAGGAAAGGAACCGAGGCCCGGAGGTTCGTCTCGGCCCCACGTCACCCCCCTCCGACCCAGCCACGTCCACCCCCCTGACCGCCTCTCAGGGCTGAAATGTGATTCCCGGGGCCTGAGGTTCACGCACTACCAATCGCTGAATACATGATGGCAAATCATGATGGTCACACGAAGGAAGGCGTGAGATTAAAGCTGAGGGACCAACCATCAGAACTTGCCAGGCGAGTCGCGCATTCAATATTTATGGTGATTGAGATGATCACAGTCACGGGTCGGTAGCTCATCCCGGCCAGCAGTCCCGGTTTCCCACCAAACGTGTCTCTCACCAGACGTCCCGTCGGAAGAGGGTTCTGTGGTCAAACGCCATTAGGGGGCACTCCACGTGGCCGTTGGAATCTCACCGCGCTCCTGAGTGTCGGCTGTGCAAGAGTTGTGTGGCGCTGAGGCGAGACGCTGTGTTCTCTGACCTCGATTTTCTGCACGTGCGTCTGCAGGCGTTCCTTCCTCCCTCGGGTCTGTGTGCAAACTGAACAAGGTAAAATGTGTCCAAGAGCCTTGCGCAGACGGAGAGAACCATAAGGGGTTCATTAGCCTGCCCATTACTCTCCTCGCTGCCATGTTGGGCTTTGATTGCAGGGCCTCGTCCTCCGTCTTCTGGGAGGCTCTGCTCTGCCCAGGAAAACTCATTCATTAGGCGCGAGGGTAATTCCCGGGCCGACAGCGGAGGCGAAGCCGCCAGATCGGCTAAATTGGAAACATTTAAATTTTTCATCTATTCCCTTGTCTGCTCTCTGGTCAATAGCTTATTCTGACAAGTTCATTACGGCCTAATTACTCCGGTTCCTTCGCTCCTTCGTGTGATGAGAAGCCCAGCCCAGGACCAGGGCTGCCGCCCAGGACTCAGCCCCTGACTGGCAGCCACGCCTCCCTGCTCCCCAGAGGGTCTCTCTTCCTTGCCAGGGCACAGTGCAAAGCCCTGTCTGTGCCTGCAGGCTGGTCGCCCATCCCGTTCTCCACGCCCTTCTCCTTCCACCGCAGAGGGGCCCATGTCTCTCTCCGGGCACAGCGGACGCATCTTCCGCCCATAAATCCTGGAGCTCCTTCAAGCAAATGAGCCCTCTGCTCCTCTCTTCCAGAAACTTCCTCTGGCGGCGTCCGTGAGAGGTCCCTTAGAAGGGCCAGGCTTTTCGGAGCCAGGCGCGGTTCTGGGAACGTGATCGCTCTCTCAGTGTCTCCTGAGGCTGCCCGCAGAACACGGGACCGGGAGGAGGCCCTCGGGGTCCCCCCACCTCCCGGGTGCCCAACCCAAGGCTCCTGCTACCCCAGCGCCGCATGTGAGACACAGATTTCCAGCAGCGGCGCGATTCTTCCTAGCAACGAGCATCGGGGCCCGCCTCATCCCGGGAGGCTCGGTGGCCTACCGTGCCAAGCGGGGACCGCTGCTCCATACGGCACAGTTTTGAGGCTTCACTGGGAAAGCACGTGGCACGGCACCCGCACCGGTAGGCATGGGACTCCTCCCCCGTCTCCATCTCAGATGGTCTGACCTCGTGGTCTGCAAACTCATTAGCCAACAAAGCCAAATATCAACAATTTCTTTGGAGGGCCAAATTTTTTAAACTTAAACTTCTTCTAATGCCACTTCTTCAATATAGACTCGCCCAGGCCGTGGTATTTTGTGGAAGAGCCGCACTCAAGGGGCCAAAGAGCCGCATGTGGCTTGCAAGCGCAGTTTGCTGACCCCGGGTCTAACCCAAAGTGAGCTGGGCTCTTACTGATGCTCCTTGGTCACCGCCCACACAGCCCCTGCCTCAGCCCTCACAGCGCCCCTGCGAGGCAGCACAGCTCCGAGCTCCGCCTACAGACCAGGGTATGAGCACTAATGCCCTCCCCACTGGCCCGAACCAGGACGAGGGTGTGGGAGCACGGAGCTGAGTGCTCCGTTTGAGGAAGGCCACACTCTCCCTGCATGAGGGGCCTCCCTCGGCCCCAGAGGGGGAGCGCCTCCTTAAACTGTGAGACCAGGAGCCTCCAAACTGGGATCCACCATGAGCAGGAGGAATATGGCTTCCTCAGAGCTCGCAATGCAGTGGGGGGCAGACATTAGTCAAACATCACAGCCATATGCCCCAGGTAGAGGGGATAAGGGTGCGAAGTCACAGAGGCTCCTGGTCACGGTCCTTTCTCGGGGATCCTGAAGCCCCCGTGGCCGGATCTCACATCCGAGGGGACCCGCTCTGAGCTCTCCGTGCTGTTCGTGTGGAAGCTGGAGTTCAGAGCGGGCGAGCCCTGGGCCAGCACCAAGTCAGGGCCGGGTGCCCGTCTCTCATTCCTGGCACGGCGTCTCCCCCTCCCCCTCGCCGCCTCGGGGAGGAGGAAACAAATCTCTTTCGCTGTACGCAACCTCTCCGGAGGCTCAGCAAGCAGCAGAGAAGAAAGCAGTTTTTGTCTGGAAAGAGGAAACAATACAGACCTTACGGGAGAAATAAACTTGAGTGCTGAGCGCTTGGCGGAGAGGAAACTGAAGAGAAACCTCTGGCTGCTGGCAGGAAAGGAAGGGCCGTGTAGGCCGTGGGAGAAGCAGGTGGGGGAAGTAAGACAGGGCACGCCAGGGAGCTGCTTGGTCAGGAATGTCTCACTGTGACCAGGCCAGTCTCCTCCTCAAAAGCCATCGACGGCTTCCCATGGCCTAAGGTCAAGGTTTGAGGACAACAGAATGTATGAGCAGGAGACTGTCTGGTTGGCATATATATATACATATATATATATATCTCCACTTTAGTTTAATTTTAAAATATTGGTATTACAAAACAGAAACAGACTCATGGATACACAAAACAAATGACTGCTTGCCAAAGGGGAGAGGAGGTTTGGGGACTGGGCGAACCAGGGTGGGGGACTGGGTGAAAAAGAAGCACAAACTGGCAGTGATAGAATAGTCCTGGGGATATACAGTACAGCGTGGAATATAGTCAATGGCACTGTAATAACGATGGAGGGTGCCAGGTAGGTACTGGGGGCGGGGGGGGGTGGGGGGGAGCACTTGTAAACTATATAAATGTCTTGCCACTATGCTGTACATCTGAGATGGATATAATATTGAATGTCAAGTGTAATTGGGAAAGAAGGGAAAAAATAACAAACATCATTTAAGTGAAGAAATAAGCGGTAGTTATAGAGAAATCCAAATCCTTCCTAAGTAAAATTTCACATCTGCCTTCGCCATCTTCAGCACACTCCCTTCCCCAAAAGCAAGCCCTGGGACAGTCCCTGCGGGTCCTCAGAGAAGGGCCGAGGGGCGTGGAGAGTCAGAGGACAAGCGTTAGAGAACAGCTCTCTCTACAGGCTCTGCAGCTGCAAATAAGAATTGCTATCCCGCCGCCACCAAAAAACCCCACCCACCCAGCTCGGGCCCTGTTTTCACAGCGAGGCACAGTGAGTCTGCGCTTCCTAGTACCATGGCGGTCACTCGGCTGCAGTGATGCTGACGCTGCAGGGCCAGGGGTCAGCGGGCACAGCGCCGCCCGGATGTATGATGTGACGATGCAGGAATGGACCTTCTATTTCCTTAGTTTCATCTTTACTTTGATGCGTGTAATAGGCATTTCCTCTCTGGTGTTCCTTTTGCTTTGTGTTTTTTCCTACCCACCTTTCAATCTGCCTTGAGGTTAGCACCTTGCTCTCCCTCCTGGGGGTCTCCCATTCCGTGCTGCCTTGGGGTCATTGGCCACCTAGCGGAGTCGAAGGGACTAGCCTTGCATTCTCCCCACCTCGTCCCATTTAGGCAGCTTCCAGGTGTGACTTGGGTCTGGCCACCAAGTGCTCTCCCAGGACTTTAAATACTGAGCAGATGACACAGTGATGTGGGAGGTGGCTAACGGTCATGTCTGTGCAGTGGCTGTGGCATGGCCATGGTGTTCCGCAGAGACCAGGCTGGACGTGCTGTAGGGCCATGGCCAGAGTCCTGTCGTCTGGTCAGCCAACATCCTGGATCCCCGCTGCTTCAAGCCGATCTTCCGCTCCTGGAAGTCCTCCGAGGCCCCAGATCCCTCCAGCAAACGCTGCCTTTGCTCAAGTGGCCGGAATTATTTCTAATTGCTTTCAACCGAGGACCTTCTGAGGGATACCATGTGTGAAAACACGTCATTGCAAACGAAACCCATGATTTTATGGATATTATTCCTGGGGAAATGGCAAAGCTTTAAAATTGGATTCAGTTAAATGAACAGGAAAACATTAAATCGGGAAACAAGTGACGTGTGAATGCATTGTAGCTGCGGCGATTAGGGAGACAGTGAAGGGGTTCCATCGCCTTGTCTCTGGAGCAGACGTGAGTCCCCTCGGGGCTCCACTGCGGACCTGACCGGACCCAGGAGCCCTGGCCCGATGGGTGTCACCATGCTCCGCTCTGGAGGGGGCGGCAGGGCCTGGCCACACCCGGGGTCCGTGTCCATCGGCAGCAGGAATGTTGGGCTCTCCGTCCCCAGGGGCCGGGCCAGCACCCAGCGTTTCCATACTTCATCGCATAGTCCAGACAAGCTCTTTTCTGGGCGTGTTTTGTCCTGAAACTTGGTGCCTTCCTGGCGCGCCTCCCGCATCCCTCCTGCCCGCGGAGAATGAATGGAGCTGACCTCAGATTCCCCAGGGGCGGAGGACTTACTGCAACCATCGGCCTCAGGGGGCGCAGGGCTCTGCCGCCTCCTGCATGTGCGTGGATCAGGACCCAGGCCAGTAAATGTGGTTTCCGGGGCTGGACTACTGACCCTGTCGTCCACTGTCCCTGTTCCTTCATCGTTCGGCCCAGGTGGCATCTCTCTGAGGAGCCGTCCTTGGCTTTCTTGGCCGGGCTGGTCCCCCGGACGCTCCCCGGGTCCTCGCTGGCCGTGCCGGCGCCCCTGGTATTGCATGGTGTGCTTCTGCGCACCCCTTCCTCTCCAGGCTGGGAGGCGCCCTTGAGGACCCCGCCACCCTGCCCAGGAACGGACCAGACTAGGCAGCTCAGGGACACTGAGGAGCTTCTCAAGGTCTCGCTCGGGGCTAGTGGGCAGCGGAGCCTCCTTCCAGAGCTTTTCCTCTTCCCCGTGTTCAACTGTTTCTGAAGTAGATTTCTGAAGCGCCCTAGAAGAAAATGTGTTTTCTCTCACATGAACCTTGAGCGGGACACTCGAGAGGGTCCCCAAGATCCCCGGGGGATGGGACAGTTGCCTTTCAGAGAGAATGATCTTGTAGTTCGAGAGCCGGCCTTTCAATTAACGGAGGGCTGTGGCTCTTCACTTAACGCCATTTCTCCGTCGTCTGAATCCCGCTGCAGGTGAACGGCCCCGCGCGGGTCACTGCTGCTTCGGCCTCAAAGGCAGCGGCGGTCCTCCCGGATTACGGGTGGTTAACGGCGCCAGCCAGCTGTTTGACTTTCTCTCCGTCCTCTCGGGGTGACCCGAGGGAAGAGGACGACGAAGGAGAGAGTGGGACTCCCCTCTGGCCCCTGGGACCTTCTGCAGCCCCGTGGCCGCGCCTGGTCTCGGCTCCTAGGGACCCTTGCTCACAGCCAGCCCGGCAGGCCCAGCCGTGACTCACCAAACACGTCCCTGACCCCCGGGGCACCCAAGGCTCTGCGCTGGGACTGCGGGGCGCCAAGGAGGCCCAGGGTGTGAAGAATGGACGTGCTGGGATCGTCATGGAAGGCCCAGGCCCAGCCTCCTCAGGCAGATTCCTCTGAGGTTCGTCCGGGCGCTCATCACAGCGCGTTTATCATTCAGTGAGCACAGGTGTGAGCCCACGGCCTTCCTGGTCACACCTCCTCTGAGAGTCCAGCCCTGCAGGAGCTTATGGTCCTGTAGGGGTGCAGATAAACGGTGGGTGTGACAGTCCATGGAGATGCTCTCCTGCCTGGAGCACCGGATCAGCCACCACTCGAGATGTGCGCTCAGTGGCATTCCGAGGAGACAGCGTCTGGGAGCCTAGCGACCCAGGTGGCTCTGACTGCCGGCTCCGGGACGACTCAGGACCGGAAATTCCCAGAACTTCTCTCCAATGATGATAAAGCCCACCAAGAGTCGGGCTGCGTCCCCCCGGGTTGGTTACTGTAGGCTGTGCTGCTGGGACATTTCCCTCGCTTTAGATAAGAAAGATGGCCAGCTCCTTGAAGGAGTGACATGTGAGCTCGTGGCCTTTGTCACAGTGTATCCCACGCATGGAATAGCTGAGAGCTGCGCAGACGCGCCTGGAGGCAGAACGTCATAGAAATTCTGTCAGATGTGGGAAGTCTTCGTCAGTGAAAGCGAGGCTTCACGTTTTCTGAGCATCGCGCCAGCATTGGTGCAGTCAGTGTGGAGTTTCCTCCACGTCCCGCTGGTGCGATGCTCAGAAAACGTGAAGCCTCGCTTTCACTGGACGAAGACTTCCCACGCGTGACGGAATTTCTATGACATCTGCCTCCAGGCGCACCTGCGCACCCTCCGAATTTCCTACCTGGAGGTCAGCACTCCACTGCAGGGTCATGCTTGGAACTGTTCCATGGAAGGCTCTCAACAGACCTCAGCCTGGTCACCAGACCAGACCGCAAAATTACAGCGGCATCGCTGGAGGAATCTGATCATTCCCTCCTCCCACACCCTCCCTGGAGCCAGAGCCCTGGGACAGGCCTTCCCACATTCCCTTTGCAAACTGCAAACCCGAGGACCCAGCTCTGAATTTCTGAGTCGTTAGCTCAGGGTGCTGATGCAAGCCTTGAGTTTCCACGTCTTGGTGCAGATCTGTACCAAGACCATTTGTGTGCGAGGAGAAAGTTCACTCTTTTCTTCCTCTGGTCCCCGATCCAAATGTTCCGGGCCTTTTTGGTTTTCTGACTCAGTATCTGAGACAGATTTTCCAAGTCACAAGATGGAATGACTCATGCCTGTGTGCACGGTCCCTGAAGCCCATCGCATGCAGATGGCCACGCGAAAGGGAGTCTGGACAGTCTGCAGTTCCAAGCAGAGGGGCTCGGAATAGAGAGAGGACTCCGTGTACTGAGAAGCAAAGAGGACTCCGCATGCTGAGAGGCAAAGGGAGAGGCTTGGCATGTTCCGGAGAGATGGCGATGAGATCGGGGAAGAGTGCGTGAAGAATGAAGGTGGGACACGGAGCTGCCTCCCGGGCACTGCCACGTCCTGCACGCACGGCTTGTCGCCTTGTCCTCAGAGAACTGCGCGTTTCCCAACCAGCATCCCCCTCAGGCTCTGACTCCATGTTACTCCCTCTGGGAAGGCGACGCTCACCTCCAAGTCCATCGAATGCTCCGGCTCCACTCCCCCAAAGCAAACTGCCCTTGAGTACGTATCACGCTGCTCATTATTTCTCTACTTCATCATTAGCCAAGTGGAAACCGAGATTTTTGTCATCGTGTGCCCCATCGGCCTTGTGTAAAGACAGCAATAGCAAGTGTTCAACAAACGGTTTACCCATGTATCAGCATAAGCCAGGTTATGCTGTAGTAACAAGCAACCCCCGCACCTAAGCAGCTTAACACAGCAAAGGCTAGGTGCTCAGTCATGCAAAGCCCCGGAATGCTCAGCCAGGCACACCACGATGGGAAGATCCTGTGTACTGCGCTTCCATTGCCCACCTCCATCCTGAGCCCTCTCCAAGGCCTCTGAGCTCTGTCTATTGCTGGAATGGGATTTAGTTGAAACTCTTGAGTTGTTGCCACCATCTACAATGAAGTCTTCTCTCACCACATAAGCATCAATAAAAACAAACCAACACTCACGTACACAAACACTCATACCCACCCCCCTCTACCTCCTCCTCTGCCGAAGCACAAATCAGGTCCTAAAACCTGGGAGAGAAAGGCAGTCTGTTGCCTGTAAGTATTCTTTCCGGAGGCTGTTTAAGGTTACAAAGGAGAGGAATAAATCACACACACCAATGCCCAGGCCTGAATGTCTTCTCTAAGTATTTTTTGCTTTTCTCAAATGTTCCTTTCTCAAGGCAGCTGTCATCTCTCTCCATTGGAGCCCTCCTCCCACCCACAGCCCATCTGCTCACACACCCTGTGCCTGGATCAACCGAACCAAGGCCCAGCCTTAGCCAAATCCTGACCAGTTGCCGTGGGCTTGCCCTGGGCCCCCCAAATTCCTCAGGTAACCCCAGGTACATTGGGTGGGAGGTGGGATTAGGGGTGGGGTCACGAGCATCCATATGGCTGAGGTGCTTTAACCCCTCCTCCCTAGGACTGGATTGCACAGCTGCTCTGACCTTTCCTGGGAGTGCCTGCCCCTGCAACCCTGTCCTGGGCCTGGCCGGCTGGACCTGAAGGGACTGGACTTTGTGGCTCAGTGACCTTGGGCAAGTACTCCCCACCCTAAAATTCAACTTCCTCAACTGTAACAAGAAGCATAGTATCAGGACTCCCTCCAACCGATGGAGCTGAATGAGAGAAGGGTGTTCTGCAGTAAGAAGCCAATCTCTGCCTGCCGTCATTTCATCTCCACCTGTGCAGGAGTGAGGGAGGTGGGGTCTTTAGTGGCTGGAAGACTGGAGAGCTCTCATTTTCTGTTAGAGGAAGGTAAGGACCACCGGCCCGCCTGGTCCTCAAAGCAAAGGAAGCAGCCTGAGTTCTTGGGGAGCTTGGAGGGCGATGGACAGGAGTGGAGTTTGGCTCTCACGCTGTCACTTAGGAGGCCTACCCACCCTTCCGTTCTCATCTCCAGGCCCTGCTTCATAACGACTCGAAGCTCTAGCCATCCCTGCATTGCGCTCCCGTCCACCCATTTCTCCGAGCACGTGCCCAGGCTGTTCCTGCAGAACTGCTCATCACCCAGCTGACTTCTGCTTCTTCCTCACAGCACGGCTGAGCCGGCCCCTCCCCAGGAGCCTTTGTGTGTCCTCCTCCTTTTCACCTGACATCTCTCTGGACCAGGCTTCCCTTCTCTACTCACCCACACCCTCTCTGCGGCCCCTCCCAGAGCTCAGCACACGTGTCTCCCTGGTCCCAAACACATTCCTTGCATTCAGATCTATGTACTTTTTCTATTATTGGTCCTCATCTGAGGATATATTCCCACCGATTTTTAGAGCAAGTGGAAGGGAGGGGGAGAGACAGAGAAATAGCCATATGAGAGAGACTCATCGATTGGATGCCTCCCGCACATGCCCTAGAATCTAACCCAGGACCCTCCAGACCATGGGCAAACACTCTATCCACTGAGCCAAACCAGCTAGGGCTATTCCTTGCATATATTGAGTAGTAACTACATGTTGGCTGAATGATAACATTCCCATAAAAAATGAGATTCAACTCAGCAGTAAGTAAACACTACTCTGTGTAGCTGTATAATTGATCTAAGGCCATTATTTCTACTTTTTTTTTTTTCCTGTGAGTTAGACCTGATGTGTTTATCACCTTCACCGGAAATTTTTTTCCAGAAGCCACTGCTTTATTGCTGTAGGAGAGAAAATAGGCTGCCACCACCTTACTTGAGTGAGACCGTGCAAAGAAACACAACATATGTTTAGAAATCAGAAAAACTACAATTAATAATTCATGAGTGATAGCAGAAATCATAATGGGAAACTAGAAGTGAATGATGATGAAGGCACCACATATTAAAACCTGTGCAGGCAATTAAAAGGATGCTCAGAGGGAGATCTATTGCCCTACACGGAAGTCTTAGAAAACAATGAATCTCAGGAAGCTACATATTTAATTCAAAAGCTAGAAAAAGAAGCAGAATAAACTGAAAGAAACTTACAAAAGATAAAATAAAAAAGCAATGAATTAGAAAATTCATTGCTTTTTTAAGGGCACTGTGAAGACGTTTATTTTTAAAAGGTGGCTCATTGAAAAGGTTCATAAAATAGCTCTCTGAAAACGCTGCTCAAGAAAAAAAAAAGAAAAGACACAAATAAACAATATTAAGAACAACAGAGGAACATAATTCTGGTTTCAGGAGAAATTTTAGCAAGCATTAAACAATATTGTAACAATGATTTTCATTGCTAGAATGAAATGAATACTTTCAGAAAAATAAAAATTACCAAAATTGACTCAAGAAGAAATAGAAAACCTAAGTTAACCATTCAGTAAATTAAATTGCTGGTCAAAAATCTTTTCCCCACCCCCCAAAGGAAAGCAATAGAACTAGATAACGTCAAGTTATACTAAACCTCCATGGAATGAAAAGTTCCCGTTTGGGACAAGCTCTTCCTGAGACTAGAAAGAGGGAGAGTAGCTGACAGGAAAAGGTTAAAGCAAAATCCCCCGTGGGTGGTCCCTGGACACCTGATAAAAGTGTCATGTCAGCTCAGTTCCAGCCATCGTCACTTCCAGTTAAGGAAGAAATACAA
Organism: Nyctalus aviator; assembly: GCA_036971965.1. Taxonomy (NCBI): domain Eukaryota; kingdom Metazoa; phylum Chordata; class Mammalia; order Chiroptera; family Vespertilionidae; genus Nyctalus; species Nyctalus aviator. The sequence continues at coordinate 46,380,831 of CM072935.1, read as the reverse complement.
GCCCATGACTGGCGACCTCTACTCCCATATATGTCTGTCTCAGTCACTGAGCTCGCATTATGTAGCCTGTGTATGTCGTCCACGAGGCTGCCAACCGCTTGAGCTCAGTGCATGGGTTTTATGCACCTGGAATGTTTTCAGCACCTAGGACAGCGCCAGGCACTCCGTGGACCTCCTTCCTGTGGACAGCTGGGCCTAAGGATGCAAATCCCCGGATGTGCCTCTTTCCTAGAGCACACAGCGTGGGTCTTCTTTGCTTTGATATTTCTTGCATTTGGGCAGTTCTTTCGTGTGGTTCTTGGACAGTGGATTTGAGGGGAGACAATAGCGTGTTCTAACCCTCCTGCTTCCCATCACCAACAACCCATATTTCATCTTCTTAAACCTCAGAAACGTGGGGATAATACCACCATCTGGGGAGTTCATGAATGTAAGTTTCGGTGAGCTAACACATGTGCAAGCTTCTTGCATCCAATAAATCTGATCTATGTCATTAAAGGGGGCGTGGCTGGTGCTCACTGCCTGCTGGTGAGTGGACGTAAGGTCTAACGCTGAGGCTTTGATGGGTCTGGGACGAACAGATCAAAGAGGAAAGATCTGGATGTTTCAGTAATTTTATAGAAAGAAGATGCTCACGTTTGAGAAAAGCCCGAAGGATTTCCAGAGCATTTATAGAAGTCTGGTCGGTAGGAGCCAAGGAGTTGACACAGATTTACTTGTCTCTTCTCTGGTTCTGAGCACACTGGTAAGCAGCTCTGCCTTGGGAAGGGCGGGAGCAGGGGATGTCTGTGGGTCCATGCTAGATTCTAGGGCCAATGTGTGCACGCACACACACACACCGCCTTGCAGCCAGAGTGGGAAATGGGGAGGTGGTCCAGGGGCAGTGGCCTGAAACAGGAGACCTTTCTCTCTGACCCTCAGTGCCTTCTTCCTATCATGGAAACAAATTGTCTCATGTAATTGCCAGGAGGACAGAGACACATTTTTAAGGGGCCAACCCCAGTTCCTGGCCCCGCGGGCAGTTTAATAATTGGTGTCTAGTGTGACGATGACTAGGACCTCCACGGCTCCATTGGACAGCATGGTGTGGTTTCAACGTTCTGACCATTTCCCATATAAATGAGGGATCTGGACCTCGATCCCCACAACCCCTATAAGTTCCCTTATTCCTAAGCTCCATGGGTCCCAGTCAGAGCTGAGGTCATCAGAGAGAAGTATCAGAGGACCACCCGGCTCAGTTCCACTGGATGAGCCTTTCCCTCCCGACTTGAACAAATGTGCCTGCAGCTCCGGTGAGCCAACCCCCTGTGCCTGGCAGGCTGCTGGCAGGCGGTGACTTCCTCCAGGGAAGACCACCACGGTGCCGAGGGCGGTGACAAAATGATCTTTTCCCCCAACCCTTCATCTGGACCCGCTTTCTCCTGGGATCTCCGCTGGCAGCAGGCTTTGGGGTGCCTCGCTGAGGAAGCGCTTAGCAAATCATGAAAGAGCACAGACTCCCCTGAGAGGATGTTCCTCCCCATCCCCCACCCCCCAGGAGCAGAGCCTTCCAAACAGCAGGAGGAGAGGACTGCGGGCGGGCGTCCCATCAGCTCCTCCCCAGCAGAGAAGACACAGAGAACGGATTCTCACCTTCAGCCACAGGACTTTCCGTCCCCTCCCCACTCGAGGAGATCGGACTCAGAGGTCATCGTGTTCTCCAAGTAGCCTTTCCTGGCCGCCCCCACCCCTATGCGGGGCTCCTCCTCCTGTATCCCCATATCTCCTAGGTGGCAAGTTCTCCCGTGTGGGCCGGTTATAAAGATGCTGTTTGATCAAGAACACGCTCCACGCACCTTGGTCTGGGCTTTCTCACAAGGAGATCTTGGGGCAGGGTCTCGGAGGAAGGCCAACCATGTGGAAGGTGACCCCAGGAAGCATGAGTGGGAGAGGAGAAGGTGAGGGAGGAAGGTCAGCAGAGCGTGCTGGCCCTGCCCCACTGGCCCTCTGAAGAGCCTGTGCATCCACTGGGGGGTGCCTGAGCAGCTGCAGGAAGCTCCTGTGGAGCCTCCTCCCTATTGGCTGGGCGTTTCCCTGGGGACAATAAATGCCCTGTGATTTAGGGCTGAGTTCCTAAGGAGCTTGCCCAACTGAGTGTTTGGTGTGATGCCACCGGGACAGGCCCTTGGGAGCTGGGCCGGTCCCCATCCCTGCTTTGCCCATGGGCCTTCGCCCTGTGCTGAGCCTGCTCCGTGGTCTTTCCTGCAGAAGCCACAGCTTCGAGTGGGACTCCATGCAGAGTCCCGGGGTGAGCCTTCCAGGGAATCATCGGTCCAGGGGGGACCCCGCTGCAGAGAAGGAAAGGGGCTTAGACACGCTCTGTAATTTCCCAAGGTCACAGAGCGAGGGGGAGAATGGGGGCCAGGATCCAAGGACCAGCTTTTCCATTACAACACCAAGGGCCAGTATTCGAGCTGCTTATTAATACATTAACGTGCATTCATAGAAGGAAATCTCCCCTTAGTACTAACTTTTTTAAAAATATATTTTTTTCTTGATTTGCGAGAGGGAGAGAGAGATAGAAACATCAGTGATGAGAATCATTGATTGGCTGCCTCCTGCATGTCTCCCACTGGGGATTAAGCACCAACCTGGGCACGTGCTCTAACCAGGAATCAAACTGTGACCTCCTGGTTCACAGGCTGATGCTCCACCACTGAGCCACACTGTCCGGACTGGTGCTATCGTTTAAGCGCATCTCCCTCACTGGATGTTTTCATATCTGGGAGATGATGGGAGATGGCCCTCCTGTTGGTCCAGTAGGTGGTGGGAAGCACCTGGGGCTCAGGTCAGCCATTTTGTTGTTCATTAGCTTAACGTGACCCAGCTGCTCAGAACCCCAGACCCAGACCCCCGGGCCGCCCCCCCACTGTCTCCCTCCTCCCACACTGCTCCACCCCCTTAAAAAACTATGATTATTGCAAGCAAATGGCCCACATCTTGTCCTGAAACCGCTCCAGGAGGCGGGCCACTCGAGAAAACACGGCAGCAGCGACCTTTAGCTGGGTGTCCTTTGAACAAGGCCCCATCAGGCACCCTGAGCCCGGAACGGGCCTGGAACGGTTCTCTCCTCCCGGCCTCCCTTCTCGCCCGGCCTCTCTCGGCATTCTAGCAGGAGGCTGTTTTTCCTTCTGCACTCATTTATATTTAGCCTGAGCATCCTGTTAATTACAGAGCAGTTACTGGAGGATGAGGGGCACTATATATAAATTTGCCATTTATGCAAATTGCAAAGAGGGAACAAAGAAAAATTAGCTTAATTAACGCAATTGGTTAAAAAGCGGGAGGTGAAGCAATCACGGCTCTAATCAAGAAGAGGTGAGGGAGGTCTCACGGCAATGGCGACCCGGGCCAGCACGGAGCGGAGGCTCTGACCTGTCACGGTTTGAGACCTTCCCGAGAGACATGGGATGACAGGAGGCCATGCAGGCAGGAGCAGAGAACACTCGGTGAAAAGACGCCATGTGGCGCTGGCTGGCTGCTCAGTGGTTAGAGCGTCAGCTCACGGCCTGAAGGGTCCAGGGTTCAATTCCAGTCAAGGGCACGTATCTGGGTTGCAGGCTCGACCCCCGGCCCCAGGCGAGGTCTGTGAGGGAGGTAATCAATCAATGTGTCTCTCTCACATGGATGTTCTCTCTGTGTCTCTTCCACTCTCTCTAAAAATCAATGAAAAAAATATCCTCAGGTGAGGACTAACAAAAATAAATAAATAAAATAAGATAAAATGCCACGTGGCTGCTTAAGGAATGAAATGCAAGCCCTGCATGTGGGGAGCAGTGCGTGCACGTGTGAGGACCCGGGGTTCAGCGAGGGCAAGACGCTCTTTGCATCTTTCATCGGCAAACACGCTGCTAAGCGCCCTCTCGGCGCTGGGGCTGCTTGGAGGCTGAGACCACAGACAACAGCACAGCACGCAGTCCTGCCCTCAGGGGCCGGGGAGGCAGGGACGGGCAGGCAACAAACAAATGACGAGTTAAGAGGGAAATAGAAGGGCGTGAAGGACAGGCTTCCCAGACTTAGCAAACGAAAATACAGAATGCCCAGTTCCATCTTAATTTTAGAGAAACAACAAGTGTATTTTTAGTGAAAGTATGCTCCATGAAATATTTGGGATATACTTATGCTAAAACAATGTACACTATTGTTCATTTGAAATTCAAATGAATGAGCACACTGTGTTTTCCCCGCAGCCCTCCTGGGGAGTTGGTTACCCAGGAGAGGGATTCCCGTTGCTCCCCCAGGACCATGGAAAAGCCCAGGGCTTCCACCGGGGAGCAAAGAACTGTCCCCCGGGCACGCAAGTCCCACCAGCCCGAAGTCACATCAGTGGAGAGGTGGGGAGGGACAGGCCATGAGAGAAACGGAGCCGGGGCAGCGCGGAGCCAGTGGCTCAGGAATGCCAGGCTCCCGGGTCTTCCGTAAAACACCTGTCACACAGATGCCAGTGGACCTCTGGCATCTGGGTCCCCTAGGGGGCAGAGCCCTATGTCTGGACACATGTGCCATGCCCTGTTCTAAGGTGGTGCATGCCTTCATTCATTGGATCCTCACGACGACGCACCTGAGGCAGATCATGTGGTCCCATTTCACAGACACAGAGACTGAGGGGCTGCAGGCAGGGTGACTCATGAGCATTAGAGCTGGAATCTGAGGCTGACATCAGCTACAAAGGGCATCCTCTGGTCTGCCTCCCCCTCTTCATTAAGGATGTCTTTTTTGTGTTTTTGTTTTGTTTTGTTTGTTCTTTATTAATCCTCACTTGAGGATTAGCATGCCTTTCATATACACCATGACTGGGGATAGAACCCACAACCTGGGTTTGTGCCCTTGACCAGGAATCGAACCTGTGACCTCTTGATGTACGAGATGGTGCTCCAACCAAGGACATTGAGGCTCAGGGGCTCCTACCCACCCTCCATCGCTCTGTCAGTACGTGGCCCCGCTGGGACTTGAACCCTGTGCTGGCCTGACCCCAAATCAGAGAACTCCCCCCCTCCCGCCCCCCTTGAGGACGCTGCCTTGGGATCCTTGGGCAGGCAGTGCTTCCTCCTGCCACCCTTCCCCAGGAGCACAGAGGAGCGTTCTTGTTCTCCTGGGTCCTTTCTTCAGCCGGCCGCTCCCCTCCAGCCTCCTTTCTCCTGACATCAAAGCTCCCCTTGCACTTGAGTTGGCATTTCAAAGCACTAAGGTCCCACCATTTTCCTGAGTTGCAGAGTTTTTGCTCCAAAGCGGTTGATGTCAGTCCAAGAGCAAACGCCGGTGCTCTTGGCTCCTCGGAAAAGGGCTGTGGCTGCCCTTTTTCATCTCTAGGTCCCCAGAGCACAGGAGAAGCACAGCCATGTCACCCCTCGTCCTCGCTGGGGTGGACCGGCGTGGCAGCTGGTGACAAGAGTGCTGTCGAGCGGCCCACCAAACGCCCCCGTCCTGCAAGTCCTGCTGACTCAGGAAGCGGCGGCCAGCAGCCTGAGGAGACCACCTGCCAGACTCCGTGACCCTGGCCACGGGGTCTACCTGCGCCTCTGAATTCCGGACCGCCCGCCTTGACAAATGGCTCTTATTACGGGTAATTTCCCTCTTGGCACGACTTCAGCCCACGACGTGTGCTTAATGGTAACATACCCTTAAACTACTCAGTGGAGGTTAGTGGATGGATGGATGCCCCAGGGGTCTGAGCGCGAATGCTGATGAATACAAATGCTAGGTGACTTCATAACGTTCACACCCCAGCCCTATGCCACCGCACGCCTCGGCCAGAGCCGGAGTCCTGACTAACCGTGTAGGTGGGGTCAGGGGGGAGGGGAACAGAAGGAGCGAGGCTTGCCACCCGAATTCCTCTAGCTTACCTCCTCGCCCAGGTCTCAGTCAACCCCTCCCTCCACTGCTCTCTGGAAGTGCCTCATTTCTATTGCTGTTGGTATCTATAACAATAGCCATTCACTGTGGAAGGCAAAGGGTTTTCCTGGTTGGTTTTACCCGCTTTTCACACACACATATCTGCAGTCCTTGATGGCCATGGTCTAGTTACCGGGAAGATTTTAGAGAGTGAAATACTAGAGCCTCTGGTTTCACTGAATCCCCGAGACAATTTCAGGTTACAAACCCTTCCCCCATGTGCACACCTCCTACTCACTCAGCCCTCTCCCTTCGAGGGGGGGAGCTGACCTGGGGGTCCGAGGGGCACTGGCAGCAGGTGGCGCCCTTCGGAGATAAAGCCTTCTCTTCCCTCTGCCATCAGAACAAGGCCCTCAGCGTGGGGAAGAGATCACCTCCCTCCTCTCCCTAAGCATGCCAGGGTCCTTAAAGCAGTTTTATCACTCCCTTTCCCCTGGGTTTTTTTTTTAATATTTTTTATTGATTTCAGAGAGAGGAAAGGAGAGGGCTAATTTCCCCTAGTTTGTATCATCCTTCTCCTAGTCTCCTAGGATACAGGCATGCGTGTATCCATCCATCCCGCTGTCCAGCCATCTACTAACCCACACGCTCGCCATTTCCCGCCTCTTCCATAACTAGCCATGAGACCAGGATGTCCAATGCTTGGCGTGGACTTCAAACTACAGGAGAAGGAAATGCCTCTCAGGTGGGTGCGGGTAGGACCTCCCCAGCTCCCTCCCAGATGAGAAGAAGTGCCAAGTGTGAGGTTTTGACTTCCATGTTGTTAATGGCCAGCACTGACGGAACTACAAGGCCAGCCGCTTCCTTTTTAGTTGGATTCTCTCCCACTCTCCGCAGTACAGCCCGCGTCCAGGTCAGGAGAAAGCCAGGGCGGCGTGACCTCCGCTCGCCGGTGAGGCTTCCCGTGGTCCCTCTCTCTGGCTCCAAGCTGTGCTTCCAGGCCGACTCTGATTCTTTCCCCAGAAAAGCTCCGACAACGGCTGTGGGTTTCAGAGGTCTGGCGTGTGGCTCCCATCACTGTGAATCCGTGGAGCCCATCGGTGAAGAAATGAAGAGAATGGGATCCTTAACACAGCGAGGTCCTTATACCATCTTCCCCGATCAGTCCTTAACCCATTATCACTCATTCATTCATTCAACGAACAACTTACTTAATACCTAGACTAGACAAGGCACAGTGTTTGAACTGAGAGGAGAGTGATCAACAAAATGCCATTCAAGCATCTCCTAACACAGAGCTGAGAAAAGGAAAAGGTAAATCACAGCACAGAATGACAGCTGCTGGGAGCAGGCATAAGTGAAGCGTTTATGAGGGGACAGAAGGGACGGCATCCGAGCTGAGTCCTAAGGGACGTAGGGAGGCATGGGACAGGTGAGGGGGGAGGAAGGTGGGATAGAAGGAGCCAGGTCAGAGGCTGGAAGAGTGTGGCAGGTTCAGGGACTTCCAGGTGTGCAATGGGAAGTGTCAGGTGCTGAGCTGGGGGCGGGGCATTGCCCACAGGTGGAGCGCAGTGAGCACCAGGTGCCAGGCTAAGACATTTGGACTTCACCCCGAAGAGAATCCAGGTCTCCTAAAGCGCCTCCGTGGAGAGCTGAGGAGTTTCTAACTCCTGCTGCCGGCTCTGCGGGAGGAACTCTGGTCACCAGTCCTCCGGCTCACAGCAGCATGGCCAGCCCTCCACCCAGCAGCTGCTCCAGGTGTCATCTGGGACAATAGCCCTCCCCCCCCCCCCCCGGGGCATTGGGTCGGGTTACAGGTGACAGCGCTGCTCTGTCAGAGCTTCGTTAATCACCGTTTCTCTGGGTGCGCTTATGACTGTGTCTCGGACCCATTTCCTGATTCCGCTCAGCCCTCTCTGCCTGCTGGATTCCCAGACATCCTGCAAAACGGAGCTCCCCCATAACCCCCAGGCAGGCCCTTCCTGCTCTTACCCCAGGGAGCCAACCCCCGCCTCCCGGGGGCCTGCCCCCCACGCTACGGGCTCCCACGCCCGCCGTGGCCTTTTGCTGAGTAGCCGTATCCAGGGGCAGCTCGTTGCTGTTGTAATTTGCATGTATCTGAGCAACTCATCAGACACTCGGGTCTCACTGGCCTTGCAGGTTGTTATCTCTTTAATTACTTATTTATACTCTTTTCCCACTGTTCAGGGTGAACGTCTGGGGTGCCTGACATTTTCTTGCAGATTTTCAGAATTTAGATATTAAAAATGAAATTGGTGGTCTGTCATGTACTTTGAAAATATATTCTCTCAGTCTTTTATGAGCTTGTGTGTGTGTTTTTTTTAAACTTTGGCTCTGGTTTCACTCACTGCAATCTTTTGCATGATGTAGTCAAATTCACTTATCTTTTCCTTTGATAGTTCCTTTCAGGGATTTTTTTTTTTTTAAAGAAACCTTACAGACAATGGCCCACATGTTTCACTATATTTATAGTTCTGCCTGTCATATTTAGGTCTTAGGAAAACAGAAGTTTCCCGTGCCGTATGAGATAGGGATCTAATTTCATTCCATAATATATAATGAGCCAATTCTCCCCACATCTTTATTAAATAATTCATCCTTTTAACAGATTTGATTCCACCTCTCCCACACGTGGGATGCTTCCCATGCTAATGGCCGTTCACCGCTCGCGGGGGGCGGGGGGGGGGGTGATTCGGGGCTGAGAGAACTTCTCCGGCTGCACATCATGGGGTCTCAGCAGCAGAAGGCTGCCAAGTGCCCCCTTTCCTTTGCTTTGTGGCACCTGTTACTCCAGGTTCCCCTCCCACACCTCTGAGCGTTCCTCCTCAGTCTCCTTCCCTGCTCCCCCTCTTTCCAGCTTCGAAATGTTGGGCTATCCCAGGGCTCCGCCGCCGGTCAGCTTCTCTTCCCTCCTGACGCCTCCTCCTCAGCACCCAGCAAGCCCTCTGCCTTTCCAAACGTACAGCCCCGGGGAGAATTCTTCATGGAATTCACAGAGCCATTATCTACTGCACATCTCCACACAGAGGCCGTGTGACTTGAGTAGACCGCACTTTCAGCCACGAGGCTCCATCCCTTCTTGACACGTGCCTCGTGTCACGTGACTTGACACGACCTCCCACTAAAGGGAGCAGGTTCCCCAATCCTTCACTTGGCTTGGCCGTTGACGCCTGTGGGCCAACAATGAGACTTCCCTGCCCCAAGTCTAGACTCTTCCGTCTCTAGCGTCACCGTGAGAAGAACATGCCCAGGACGACAATGACCGACTCCTAGGGCAGAGCCCTGAGACCCAGTCTAAGCCAGCTGACCCTACGCACAGACCAGTGGACTCAGTAAGCGCTCCTTGTGGTAGGCCGCTGAGTGTTGGGTTGCGTGTTCTACACTGCAATCGTGGCGATGAGAGGGATGTGGAATGTAATGAACGTGGACAGTTCCCATCCACCTCTCTCAGCATCTGTTTCCTCCTCTGCTAAACGGAGATAATCATTGCTGCTCAGGGGGACTCTTCAGCACAACAGGTGTAGAATGTTAAGCGCCCGTGGACTCCTGCTTGTCAGTAGGAAAGCTGTGCACGTGTGTCTACCTGCTGTGAAGAGCTGACCGGAGCCTGAGTGGTGGGCTAGGGAGCGGGCAGGAGGTCTCTCCTGGGGTGGACATGTGCTTCACAGTAGCATCTGGTCACTGACCACCTGGGCCGAGGACTCTCCACTCAAGGCCAAGGCTGGAACTTCCTGGGCCCTGCTCCTCTGCCTCATGCCAGGTCAGGGCCGGGGCGGGTGCTGGCTGCTTGCCACAGGGGCCGGGCAAGGGCTGGGAGGACGCGGGCATTGGAGTCCGCAGCCTGGCTTCACACTCCAGCTCCACCCCTTGTGCGACGTGTAGGGCTGAGTGAGGGCCTGCCGCTCTGCGCCATCAGGCTGTCAGGACGGGGGAGTAATGTCTGCCTGGGGGAGGTAAGCATAAGAAGAAAAGGAGAAAATGCCGGCACCTGCCTACAGCGTTAGAGCACCTGGTTCACAGTGGCTGCCCAGTAAGTTCCCCCCAAGACCCCCGGCGTGGCGTCCACAGCGAGGGAGCTGCCTGGGCCACTGACCTCCTGGCATTGCCCCACGGAGAGAGGTCTTTGCTAACAAGGACTGAGCACCCACAGCTGAGTCCAAACGGGCAGGAAACACGCCTGGTGGGAAAGCAGTGCCCGGTGGGCTGGAAGGGCCCCTCTCGCTCCGCTGTGCAGAGAGCGGGAGGGCTTCGCTGGGAGGACGGTTGCCCGGGGGGGAGGTGACACAGGGCAGGGCCAGACCGGGAGCACCTGGCTCAGAGCTCACTAATGGGAGTGTGTCACATCCTCAGAGACTTTTATCGTCGTCACGTGGGCACTGGACTCAGGTTCCCATGGGGCCTCTGGGCAGACCCCCAGCCACTGCTCAGTGAGGACGTCCCTCTCACATTGAAATGACGGGGGAAAGCCAAAAACGGGCTCACACACATCGTGGCCTGTTTGACGTGTTGGCTTTTGATACGTTGCCACTTCCGGCTGCAAGAATGCAAAGCAAAGTCATGGCGACTCACACAGGATCATCATCGCACAACGTATTTTACAGCATCGGCTTGGTGTGCGCTCCCAGCCCGGGGAGTGTGGAGGTTCATGTGGGGAAACTGGCTGTCAGTCCTGGGGAGACGTCCCTGGAATGTTCTCGCAGCTCAAGAGGGGGAGGGCTACCCGTGAGGCCTTCGTGAAGGTGAGGAAGAGCAGGTACCCCGCTTCCCTCCCCCTATAGTCATCCTTCTCCCCCCACCCACCTTCACCAGACCCCTCAGGCCCTCTGTGTGGTGTGTGCTCTCTTTATGTCTCTCACTCTTTGTTTCTCTCTGAATCTGTCTCTGTCACACACATGTGCCTGGGATCAGGGTTCCCGCCAGCCCGTCCCTGTGCTCGGAGCTCAGCCTAGCTTTAATGGTACACACAGCAAGCACACATGGGAGCCGTTCCCCTCTCCTGACTCCGAATTAAACTTGCACGAAGGCCCAGGTGGCGGTGGCAGCCAGCTGCTTCCCATGGGCCGCACCGAGCAGGCCCGGGGCTGGAGGTGATGATGGCAAAGCCCGTGTTTACCAGCTCCCACCAGGGGCTCCTTCCCCAACAACCTCGCTGGAGCCCGGAGCTCTGCCCTCTTAACATCACTTCCTCCGCTCAGACAGCCTTTTCTTCCCGCAGAACGTCTTCGGGGAGCAAATTAGCTTGTTACAGACTCCAAACATCTGAGCTAAAGCTCTCCTCGGTTTCCAACATGCGGCATGCCCCCCACTCCCACCCTGCCCCCGAGAGAGGAGGTGAGGGTGCTGATACCTCAATCACCGGAACTGCCTCCCTCCTCCCTCCGCTGCTCCCTGCCCCATGCTGCTCCCTGCTGCGGGCCAGGGCATGCAGGGGGAGCTCGTACTCGTGGTTGCTCTAAGGCAGTGTTTCCCAAACTTCTCTCATGAGAATCACCCGGTGGAGTTGTTAAAATACAGATTCCTTGCTGAAACCGGTTTGGTTCAATGGATAGAGCGTCGGCTTGGGGACTGAAGGGTCCCGGGTTCGATTCCGGTCAAGGGCATGTACCTTGGTTGTGGGCATATCCCCAGTAAGGGGTGTGCAAGAGGCAGCTGATTGATGACTCTCTCTCATCGGTGTTTCTAACTCTCTCTCTCCCTTCCTCTATGTAAAAAATCAATAAAATATATATTTTTAAAAATACAAAAAAAGAAATACAGATTCCTGAATCCCAACTAAAAGTGCTACACTAGAATTTTTGGGAACATAGAGGTAAGATTGTATACTTAACTAGTGCTCTAGAGTATACAGTTTTACCTCTATGTTCCCAAAAAGTCTAGTGTAGCACTTCTTAGTTGGGATTCAGAAATCTGTATTTTAACAACTCCACTGGGTGATTCTCATCATGAGAGAAGCTTGGGAAACGCTGCTCTAAGGTATCACTGGAAGGGCCAGAAAGTGGTTATTCCTCAGAGTGTGATACCAGGTCGCTGTGAAAGCGCGGATCTGCCTGCTTGCAAAGCCGGACAAATAAGGGAAACAAAAACCTGCCCGTGTTCGGCAAAGCCCGTGAGGATGAGAATGCTGCTGGCCAGAGCGCAATCCACCGTGTGACCGGATTAGGGGCTTATCTGGGAGGAGGGGAGGCTCACGGGATGTACTTAGGTCCTGGGACGTACATGGGAACTACTGGGATCAATAGAGATTGTCACCAAAGACTCGCGGAGTCAGGGGATCCACTGAGAGTAATTCCTCACAGGCCACAGGGTCTGACGTGCGACAGAGCCCCACCCCCACTCCCTGAAGGTGGCAGCCTCTCTGTGCTCCTTCATTACACGCACGGGAGCAGCAGCAAGTTGGGAACGGGCGTAGCCGGGGACAGTGGCTGGAGAGCCGTCCTCTGTGCAGAGGAGCCCTCTGTACACAGCATGAGCCCTGGGCCCAGGGCGGGACCGTTAACACCCAGCTGTCCTGGGGCGTGAGGGGGACTGGGTCAGGGTGTAGATGACTGTTCAGCACAGAGGCAAACCCTGAGGAAGAACATTCCAGAAGGAAAGGATCAAGCTGTACTTCTTAGTCACACATGACAGAGTTTAGCAATCCCCACAGGGAATGAATTCCAGTTGGTGTGTGTGTGAGAGAGAGAGAGAGAGAGAAAGAGAGAGAGAGAGAGAGAGAGAGGTGTGTGTGTATGTGTGGACTCGCCATAGAACAGGTTACGTCTTTCTAAAAGAGTCTTTTCCCACCATGCTATTGGCACAGGGGTCGGCAAACTGCGGCTCTGTTGACTAATGAGTTTGCCGACCACTGTATTGGCAGAACGCTTCCTGGGACTGTTTACATACTGCAAGGGGACCCACTTGAAAATAAAACCAATGAAACAAAGAGAAATACTTCTCCAGAATCTTAGCATGCCCTTCAGAGGCCCGGCTATGGGGAAGAATCAGAATTTGTGGAGCCCAGACTTCCGGCCAAAGGTCCTCAGTGTCGTTTTTATAACTGAGGACTGGACGCCCACCGCTGACTGTCCCCCACAGAGAACATCGCTGCACGCCTGTAATAGACACGTTCGAAGGACACTTCCAAAGGCCAGCGCCAATGTCCACAACATCCGGTGGGAAAGTCGGATTTAGACTATCCAGTCCTAACAAGTCTGCATGGGTGGGAGTGTGGGTGTGCTTGTGGATTGCAAACCCCCCTGCATACGCCGTGAGCAGCTCTGACTGAGATGTGCAGGTCAGAGGTCACGGGATGTCTGAGAAGAGTGGGTGGTCGTGAAAAGAGAGCCGTGGAGTGTGGCGGAAAGAGCCTGGCGCCCATGGTGCCCGCTCACCCAGTTTCTTTATGGAGCCCCGGCGGAGAGCAGCTCCAGAGAACGCTAGCAGGGGGCCCGTTACCTGGGGGACCGGGGGGTAATGAAGAAAGCTGTGAACTTGAGAATAATTAAGAGAAGAGCAGCCCGCAAGGGCAGAGAAAGGAGAATCTCACTGCGTCCCAAGAGGACCAGGGACGTAGGGTCAGATCGGAACCAAATTAGGGGCAGAGAGGCCAGAAAAGGGGGCCCCAGATATTCCAAAGGCAACACTAGGCTGCTTACAGTGAAATCAATATTATTATTATTATCATTGTTATTATGTCTGTTAAATGTGGTGACGCCTCCCTACACACACGCACACACAAGCACACATGTACACACACGTTGCAGGGATTCATCCAGGGATTCATGCAGTAACATCGCTGAGACTGGGATTGCTGGGGGATGGCATGACACAGTGACAAGGGCTCACGCCCGGTCCGTAACTCACGCTGTGAATCCACTTTAGCGCTCTCACCAGGATTTCCAGACACTCCTTTATCGGGTAGAGGGAAAGACAGAGGTCATGGTGTGCCAAGCTCTTGGGGAGAAAGGAGAACAGAGACACAACGGAACTGTGGGGACTGGGAGGAGGGGAGGAGGAGAAGAAAGGAGTTCCCTCAGGCACAGACCAGGAGTTCGGACCGCAATCAGCCCTTTCTGTCCTCCAGGCTGAGCTCTGGAACCACATGTGGTAAGAGCACCCCAGCCGGGCAACGCGATGCTCCAAGCGATAGGCGTGCCAGAGGGACCAGCGTCCACGTGGGCCTCTGAGCCCCTAGCAGATACTGTACCTTCACATAAATACACAGAAATGTACCACAAAAAAACCGCCCCGACAACAGAGACATTTATTTGTCACTAATGAATCCGTGCTATTCAGAACCGTCACTGGTTAAAAATGCTCAGCGATGTCCTATTTTTAAATGTCAAGAACACGCTCGAAACTGCTCCTGCCTTTCTGGAAGATAACACCCAGGTGAGGAAGGCCTTCCCTCTTCCCCATCTGCACCTGAGTCTCTGACTTCGTCCCTCCGCTCATTCCCGGCTCAGAGCCACAGAGTCACCGGGATGCTGGACACGGATCGGGGCTGAGAAACTACGTGGGATCATCAACCCCCGTGGAAAATGCCGGCACGTGTTTCTGTCTGAGAAAAGTTATCACTTTCCGCACCAAAAACAAAGTAAAACCGGACCTGTATTTGCTAAGGGATCAGGAAGGAGCTGTTATTTGGCAAACTCCCCATAACATTCTTTTTCAAAAATGATCCCCAAAAGGAATAACTCCAGGCCAGGGCTATTGGAACATTAATCTCCAGCTCCTGGGAAAAGCGGGCCTGAAGGTTAAATGAGGTGATGCTGCGCCTGGAAATGAGTCCTTTCCGCAGCAGCGTTATAGAAAAGCATCGATTTGAAGCATCTGAAGCTACAAATTTAGCCTCAAAAACACCTGAGATGGGGCTGTCCGTGAAAACTGGGATTTCCACCCCTGGCACCACTGATCCTCAGTTTTCAGATTTTCAAGGCACACTTTTATAATCCTGTATTGACATTTGGGGACATAGGTCTTTGGAGACCAATCTATGTTTTGTGTTGTATTTCCTTAGTTTCAAGACCCATGTGGAATCCATATGTACTAAGATTTTTTTTAAATGCCTCTGACATTGACAAAACAAGCCAATTATCCACCCAAACCCACAGCGTAGCCATGTAGCCCTGCCCGAGGCCCCAGCCCCCACACCGTCCGCATTCCCAGGTGCCCATTTACCGGGTGGGGGGGCCCAGCCTACCCACAGCTGAAGGCCTGGTGGGGTCATCAGAGCAGCACTGCTTGGCGCCAATGAAGCCTCCTGGAGGGCGGAGACAGGAGCAGGGATGGCCCCCTCATTGGTTAAGGAGGCCACAGGGACTTCCGCTCGCTGGGGCTGAGGTTGCACTGATTCATCCCCTGTGCTTCTCCACCTGCTTATCCGGTTAGAACCAGGTCGAAACCACATCTCCCTGGGCTGCCCTAAAGGAGGAAAGCGTTCCCACAAGCTCCCTCCTGGCCTCCCACAGGAGGTTAGACATCTCTCCTCGGGGCCTGCAGGGCCTCAGGGTACCAGGTACTGAGACAGTGCCATCTCTGCCCGTCTGACCCGGGAGTGAGACCCTGCTTCTAGCAGGAGAAGCTGGGCCCGGCCCATGGGGGGTGGACCCCACAGGGAACTAATGCAGATGCCTCCACTCTGCAGCTCCACGCCCCTGAGTGGCTAATCCCCACTTCACAGCCGCATCCTGCAAGCCGTCTTCTCAGCCCCACTGCTGGGGGCTGGTGTCTGTACCCCACCCCAGCGTTTCCACTTAGTGGGTCCAGGGCTGTGGTCGGCAAACTCATTAGTCACCAGAGCCAAATACCAACAGCACAACGATGGAAATTTCTTTGGAGAGCCACATTTTTTAAACTTAAACTTCTTCTAATGCCACTTCTTCAACATAGACTTGAAGGCCGTGTTATTTTGTGGAAGAGCCACACTCAAGGGGCCAAAGAGCCGCATGTGGCTTGCGAGCCACAGTTTGCTGATCACGGGTCTAGGGTACGGCCTGAGTGTCAAGGTTTTTTTTTGTTTGTTTGTTTGTTTTTAACAGTTTTTTACATGATTCTTCTGTGCAGCTCAGTGTTTCTACTGCATGGAAGATAAAACCACTCACGGCATTATTTCAGGATGAAAAAGAAATGACGTGTGTGAACACTTGGCAAACAGCAACTTTTGGGTATATGTGGATTTTCTGCCCGTCACACACATCACAGGTTGTGTGAGAAGATGGAGGGTGGGGTTCTGTGCCCACCTAGAGCTCATGCTACTTCCCTGTAAGTGTCCTGAAGGTGAGCAGTTTCTAGGAAAAATAATAACATCGACAAACAATAGCTCTGGGTCTGGAGCTGGACTGGAGGCGAGGGCCACACTGGACTCTCCAGTTCAATCTTGACCTTGGCAACCGCCTGTGGGACCCAGGTGCTGTTCTCCAGAGAGGATCCCAAGATCCCTTTCTGAAGGAGGTGCCTTCAGTCTCCAGATTGTGCCTGGCAGAGCTTACCCCATGATCAGCTTTGCGGTCACTCTCTCTCTCCTTGTCAGGCAAAGTCTTTACTTCTGCGTTGACTTTGGTGCAAACCTTAGCTGGCAAAATGGCAGAGTTCCTGCCTTTCTATGATTAAAACTCGTCCAGTGAGACCAAAGCCCTGCCTGCCCGGCTGACACACCAGACGGCGTGGATTTGATACGCTCTCCGGCTGGGAGACATTCTGAACACCCTTCAAAGCACCGTGCTCCGGGATCTCCTGCAAGGTGACATTTTCCAGATTCACGCCTGAGGGAAGGAGAGGGAGCCCAGGCCTGCTTCCCTGATGCACCTTCACTTCACATCCCTGTGATCAGACCCCCAAAAGCCTTCCTATTCCTCTGGGCCTTTAGTCTAAAGTTGTGCTGGATGCACACACCCCATCTCCACTGCCTGCCTGTGACATCCCTCTCTGGATAAACAACAGTCGTAAACAGTACACAACAATGCCAGGCTGCATGCTGGGAATGCCAGTGGCGTAGCCATCCGCTCACAGGTGAGGACCTCCTGAAGAAGCCACGAGGCCACAAAGACTTGTTAGCATGATGCCAAATGCTTCCGATGTCTTGCCTGAACCTGCAGGGATGCCGGCAGGCACCATCACTTCACAGTACGGCTTCAAACAGAGAACTGCACTCGGGGCCTAATGTTCAGGCTCCAAAAATCCATCCAACCAGTACACTTAGGATATATGCCTTTTCCTATATGTACATTTTAATCAGACATTTTTAAAAGCATATTCCTTTTGAGGGCAAAATCATTCTGAGAACAATTGGCTCATCTTATATAATAAAAGCCCAGCGACCATAACGGCAGAATGACGGCTCAACCAGTCACGATAAGGTGCACAGACCACCTCTTGGTCCCTTTCCCTAACTGGCAGGCTCCCATCTCCTGGTGGCAAATGGGAACCAGGGGTGGGTGGGGAGGGATGCGGGTGGCACCAGGCCAAGGCCCCCACCCCTCTGATCGCCCCTCACACAGAGGGTGAGGGCAGGGCCACGGAGCGGGCAGGACCAGCTGACCTCGCGGTACCTCCCTCCAGGCATCAGTCTCTGATGGCCCGATGGCAAACGGGGAAGCTGGGCGGCTGCCAGCAGCCAGAAAGATGGCCTAGGGACCGTACCCACACACGAGTTTCATGTGCCAGGCCTCTAGTTAATAATAAGTTGAAAGAGACTTTGCCGGCCAACAGTAATTGTACAATCTGTAAACCCAGGCTAGGTGACCTCACTCCTGGACCTCAGCTTTGTCACTGTGACAATATCTGAACATTTCTGTAAAGGCTCTTTGGGAATACCAAGGTGAGCTCTCGTTATTGGAGGAGAGAGAGGAACGCTAAACAGGAGTGATGTTCACAGAGGGGGAAAGGCAATTTCCCTGTGAAATGTGCTCTCCCTGGGGTGTCCAGGGGCAAACACTGTAGAGAGGCCTCCGGTCCTCCCTTCCCACCTCATCGGGGACCTGTTCTGGGCCAGGCTCGGGGCAGCCTGTCTGGCTGGATCCTGCTCGGGTCCTCCTCTCACTCAAGCTGCTCTCCAAGCCTTTTAGTGAGGACTCTTCCAGCCCCTTAATTACTCTGCCTTCCCTCCACCGATCCATTAGCTCTCTTGTGACCGCCCTCACCGTGAATGTTTCTCCTGGCTTACTGTACCTCGGAAGCCTGGAAGTGAACACAGTTCTTGCCAGCAGCTAGCCTCCTGAGGTTTCTGGG
Organism: Nyctalus aviator; assembly: GCA_036971965.1. Taxonomy (NCBI): domain Eukaryota; kingdom Metazoa; phylum Chordata; class Mammalia; order Chiroptera; family Vespertilionidae; genus Nyctalus; species Nyctalus aviator. Next base: position 46,362,732 of record CM072935.1, on the reverse strand, counting down.
ACTTTGAGTCAGTTATTACGCAAGGCCAGAGTGCTCCAACCTGCACCCCTCCTCCTCAGGAGGCTTCCTGCACCCCTCAGTGACTGTGGGAGCTCCCACTCCCCAGCGGCTGGGGCCTGTCCATTGTGTTCTCAGCGAACAAGAACTGGCTGACATTCCAGACCGCCTTTCTCTCATGGAGCCCCCTAGAATGTGACCTTGGGTGTTTTAAAGACTCTTGTAGCAACCAGATGAAAAGACAGTGGCCTTCTGTTATTTTTAAGTCACCCAGTGCGTGCCCTTTGCCATGGCAGCCGTGGGTAACCAATACGTGGAGAGAGCATGGACAAGGCTGGTACCCAGTGGGAAGGGAGCTGGGTGGGGACAGGCAGGGTCTGGGAGAGGAAGGCAAGTAGGGGATGTCTCCGTTGGTGGCTTGTGTGATGGTGGAGTCATTCCACTTACTAAGGTTAATAAACCACATCTGGCCAGCATGGCTCAGCGGTTGAATGCTGACTTATGAGCCAGAAGATTGTGGTTTGATTCCTGGTCAGGGGACATCACCAGATTTCAGCCTCAATCCCCAATGGAAGGTGTGCAGGAAGCAGCCAATCAATAATTCTTTCTCATCAGTTTCTCTTCTCCCTCTCCCTTCCTTTCTGAAATCAATAAAATTAAGTATATTTTAAAAAGAATTTCCAGAAGGCAACCCAGGCAGCATAGAGTGTAGCTAGCAGCCCACTGCACTAGCTGCCTCATGCCCAGTCACTCACCCATGCCTGCATTCATTCATTCATTCATTCACTCACTCACTCATTCATACCCAGTCATTCCTTCACTCTCAGGATGCTCAGTCATTCACTGTGTCTCCTCCCAGTCTCCTCTACTGGGCTGTGGATGCCACAGGAGTGAAAACCTGCTCTGCTGAGCCCACAGTGGGTGCTCAATGAGTGTCCTGCAGCCAGACCCTCTTCCCTCTAGGTTCCTGCCTTTTGATGAATCACCAGGGGTAGCCACCAAATCATAATGTGATTATGCTGGAATCTTTAGGCCAAAGAAGAGAGGGGGGAAAATATGAATCAACAACTTGATAGACTTCTAGGCACCCACCCAACTCATTCATTACTGAGAGAAGCAGCCTGTGAGTGAGGATACTGTTCCAGTACCCAGCACCCCGCCAAAGTGGCAATAGCCACACCCTTCCTGTGCTCCCACCACTTTCTCGATTGGCTAACAGGAGCTGTGGCCTCCCACAGTGGCCTATGATCTCCTTGAAGATAAAGAACCTGTGTCTTATTCTTCTCTTCATCCCAACGCTGAACAGAAAGATCTGGCTGCATTCGCACTCAGTAAATGTGCAGGGAACTGAAGCCGCCATCATAAACTACTCACCGGCCAAAGGAGCCCGTGAGCACATGAGGAGGGATCGGGGTGGAGGAGAAACAGACGTGGGACGGTTGGGGTGAAGGGCAGGAGTGCAGAGGGGAGGCAGGAACCCTGAGATCTGCAATTTCCTGCACTTGGCAAAGGTAAGCACTCTCTTCCTGCCCAGTCCCGGAGCTGGGAGCAGAGGGAGCCGCCATATGGGGAAGCGAGGACAGGATGTCTCTGGGAATAACAGCCTCAAGACGGGGCGTCCCCAATGTGCTGGCAGCGGGTGTTGTTGGCAGTGCCTGCCCACCCCCACGGGCAGCTGTAGTTTGAAGAAGTGGAATTGAGGGGCTTCAGAAGACAGGCTGTTGCGATGGAAAAAGAAGGTCTGGACTTGGGATTGCAGTCCCTGGGCGAGAATCCCAGCCACTCCGCTTACCAGCTCTGTGATTGGGTTCTCTGCTCTGCTGCCTAAAACTCAGCCCAAGACAGCCCTCCTCTGCCCTTGTACACTTGCCTTTGGTTAAAATGACCATGCACCCTAGCTTTGCTCACAAGAGTCCCAGTCCATGCCTGTTACCCTAGTAACATTAGGAACAGCACCCCCTTTCAGTCTCAAAGGTGCCCCAGGATGACCTACCCTTTTGCATCCTCCTCCTCCACCTGGAGGGGTCCAGGACAGGAGCTGTGTGTCACCGGCTTTCCCACCCTCCAGGTAATTCCAATGCACAGTCAAGAATCACTGCATTTGCCCTAACCAGTTTGGCTCGGTGGATATAGCGTTGGCCTGCAGACTGAAGGGTCCCAGGTTTGATTCCAGTCAAGGGCATGTACCTTGGTTGCAGGCACATCCCCAGTGGGGGGTGTGCAGGAGGCAGCTGGTCGATGTTTCTCTCCATCAATGTTTCTAACTCTCTATCCCTCTCCCTTCCTCTCTGTAAAAAAATCGATAAAATATATTTAAAGAAAAAAGAATCACTGCACGTGAGTATACACTTCATGAGAGCAAAGGCCAAATCCAGCTCATTCTCAGCTGGATCTCCAGCATCACCCAGTACTGCATACCTCGTCCTCAATCAATATTTGCTGAATGAATGAATGAATGGTCTGAACAGGTCAGCTTCCCTCTCCTGTGCTCACACAGCATTCAATCTTCGTCCCCCCATCTCAGTACCCAGGAAAGTGCCCACCTCACAGTAGATGCCAATCCGCGTGTTGCTGAAGGATGAGTACAGATAAGCCTCCCTTTCTTCGCCTGTAGAACAGGGTGTCCTTTGCTTATGTGCAGACAAGGCAGCAGGTGCTTCATGAACTTCCCGCTCAGTGAGGCCGAAAGGACCTGTTAGCAGACATTCTGATGTTGTGAGAACAGCGTGGTGCAAATCCCCGGTCTTCACCAGGACCACGGCAGAGGCAGCAGCAATGCCTCCTCCTTGGGGTAGAATGGAACACCACCTGTGGTGGCGAATTATTTTTCTTGCTCTTTGTTGGCCTAGCTGTGCTGGCTGCTGCATTTTACCACACTCCTGTTTTAATCACTCAGCCCTGAGCAGGTCATATAAAGGGAACACAAAGCCATTATCACCTTAATGACCCAGTCGGTCACCAGTGACTGACTCTATACTTTCCGACCGGAAGACAAAACAGGCTGGGCACTTAACATGTTAAGGTGGGCACGTGGATCTGCTCTCATAGCCCAAGCCCAATTCCTCAGTCTTCGTTAAGGCAAGGAGCCAAACCAGAAGGGACAAGGAGCCAAATACCAGAGGGTGTCCACCATCTTTCTACCTTATCCATCTACATTGGCTCAGTTAGAGCATCTAGTCAGGTTACCATGGTTACCACGAATACAGATGGTGGGTACGGCTACTGAGGAACTGTCTGGAAGATGCGCCTCTATCTTCTGAAATATTCCTAGACAAGTGTGTGTCTGACCCACGATGCATCTGCATGAAAGAAAACTGCTTCTCGTTTCTTCCTTCCGTTATTTTTATTGATGTCATAGATGTTCATGACTTCAAATGTCAAATCATTAGAAGACTGACCATCAAATCAGCAACTGACTACCCCAAAACAACCAATTTCAACTTTTTTAGCTATGTACTGCTTACTTCCTACTGTATTACATTTTTACCTAAAATGTTGGCTATTACTATGATTCTTGCTTTTCTTCTTCCCCCTCGCCCACCCCCCCATCACCTGAGGATTTGTTTTTATTCACTTGAGAGAGATGGAGAAAAAGAGAGAGACAAAGAGAAAGAGAGACACACTTCGATGAGCGAGAGAAATACCATTCGGTTGACTCCCATGTGCACCCAGCAGGGATAGACGCTGCAGCCTTCTGCTGTACAGGACAGCGCGCCAGCCAACTGAGACCAGCTAAGGCTGATTCTTGATTTCTCAATTTTCTGCATTATCTAAATCTCTTACAGAAAGTGCAACTGAGCACCTTTAAATTTCTCCTGCACTCGCCCTCCACTAATATTCTCCCATCTCCCCATGATCTTCTCCTCACAGCTCTGTGGGGGCCAGAGGCACAGCAGCTGCCATTTCTACCTGCTCTCGGCTTACTCCTCCCACTGACTAGCTCACCCCCATCCCTCCCTGTCGGTCTCTCGGAGCTCATGATCTCAGACCACACAGTGGTCATGCATGCCTTATACCTTTGCACACATGTTCTTGGCTTGACTCCTCCTGAGTGCCCGCAGTCTGTCTGTCACCTCCTCTGGGGTTTCCCCAACAGCTCCCCAAGGCCTCAGGCTCTCCCACTGCACTCTGTGCTCACCTCCGTTAGACACCCACCGCAGTTCACTTGACCGTGTGCATACGTTTCCAGCACTCGACTTTGCTCTTTGGGGGGAAAGACCTGCATCCTCTCATTCATTTGCTGTCTTCCCGACGTGCCCGCCAACTACCTAGTCCATGGTGGGGACTCAAACTGCACATTGCCAGAAGACGGGAATGCGAGAATAAGGGTCCAGCAAGCGAGCCCCTCCACCCCACAGAGCCATCTTCATCTCCAATGATTCCTCCCTAGCCCCCGAGGCTGCGGGAGGCCTCTGCTGGCCCCCGGGAGCACCACAGCCGCCACGGAGGCCTGACTATTTCAGGTTTAACATTTAGAAAGATACACTCGCTGTTCCTGTGATATTTGTGAAGGCATTTCTCTGCGCTGGTAGCTAAAGGCGATGGCAAAGTTCGAAGGACAAAGTCAATTTATTGAATCAGACATTAGAAGGGGCATCCCATTCGGCTCCCGATAAAGGCCAAACATCGATTTTTTTAAGACAAAACCATGAAACATTTTGCCTTTTTCCTAAGAGAAACTAGAAGTTGTGTAACTTCTCATAACTGGGGTAACTGACCTAGTCCCGAGACCGTGGGGTTGGTGTGGAAGTGGGACCAGCTCTGGCGTTCTTATTTGCTTCCACGTCTGCAACAGGAGGTGAGCTGGTCCGTGTGGATAACCACGACAGTGCTCGAAGGGCCATGCAAGTGCCTGCCCTGGTGTCCGAGCTTCCACCACATGAGAACTCCGGGGAGAGACGGGTGGTTGCAGAGGTTGCACGTGAATCAAAAGACGGAGGTGAATTGCACCTTTGCCGCTTCCTGGGGGGCCAGGGGGCCTGCGGATTTGGCTTCCTCTCCAGAAAACAGTGAGCAATGAAGATGTTCGCATCACAGAGCTAAGCATGTGCACATAAAAGCGTTTTGTCAGTGGTGGGAAATCGATTCAGCTGTCTGTTAGCTAGCATTTGAATTCTTTTTTAGATATCCACAGCACATCTGGTGGGAGTACAGTTCCCATACTCCCTTTTACAACACAACAGAACGCTGAGGCTAAGAGAGGTCATTAACCTGCCCTTTGCATCTTGCTAAGTTTTGTGATTTGTTCCCATGGTGGATGTTACTGGATTTGATCACTATGATTCTGAGAATTACATACAAAATACAATGTCATCCTCCTAGTTACCTTGGGTTCTTTTTCAGTCCTTACCTCTCTGGCTTAAATTATTTTTATTAATAATTGAACCAAAAGAATCATAAAAATCGCTTCTGCATCGCCTATGAAAGTACTATTTAATGTATTATTTATTATGTCATTAAAAGACTCTCACATACAGTAACAAGAAATAAAGTCCTTTCAGAATGTCCTGGCAGGAGGTGAGTTTGTACTTCTTTAATAACAGGTGTCCTTTCTTCTGACTGATAGAGAGCATTTGAATCCATCACGTTTTCTTTCTTTTCTGCCACCAAACGTGTCTACACCAAATTTACTCTCAGGTGACTCAAAATGTTGTTTATTCATTCATTTTCTCGCTCACTGATCAAATTCTTAACGTCACGTACTAATGACCCTATAGGTCCACAAGCACTGTCCTGGGGTAGGGATATTGCAATGGAAGAAAAATCTATAAATTCCTGTTCTCTTGGATCTCACATGTTGTGGAGAACACTTAAATGATAAGCATAAGTAGTATGTCAAAGCTGGTAAGTGCTCTGCAGAAAATAATGCAGAGAAGAAACACAGAGAGGACCCGAATAGAGAAGGGGAGGAGAGGGTGCTCTTTTACAGGGTGTCAGGAAAGGTGTCGCAAAGGAAGCAGCATTCTTTCCATTTCCAGCTGTAGCCTAGCTGGCTTGTTTCAGACCAACCTTCTCCCCGAGGACAAGCAGAAAAAGTAGATAAAAGTATTTTAAATATTTTGTTTGCAGAAATTCAAAAGCTCCTCAACTTGAAGACCCAATATCCCAGAGAAAATAGAAAAGAAATGAGTCCTACAATCTGAGTCCACTTGAGGCATTTGATGATTTGTCAGTGATGACCAAGAGGCTAACAAGCCGAGATAAGAGGCTGAAATGACAGCCATCTCCAAGGACTAAAGGGACAATAATGGCAATATAGGGCACGCCAATGAAAGGGGGCGTGTAAACACCATAAGCTTTCAGTTCAGACCACCACACTTTTCCACCCCAGGAATAAGGATCAACTGGAAATTTACCAATTTCCACAAAGACTGAAAATACAGTTTCGACTCAGCTCAGTTCCACATGGGTTCATTATTAGCCTCCTAAGTCCTGCCAGAGGACAACTCTATCCTAGAGACTCGTGTTCACTCTAGACTTTTGTCAGTGAATATCTATTAGGCATATTGGCAAACAGAACCAAGAAAAGGAAAACAAAACCAAGAGGGAAAAGGAGGCCATTGAAATAATCCCAAAGAAGATACAGAAGTGAATTTTTAAATAACAGTGATTAATATGTGCAAGAAAATAAATGAACAGTCAAGTTATTTCACCAGAAAACTGGAATCTATAAAAAAAATAATAATAAAATGTAAACTCCAATACTTAAAATAGTGTCAGAATAAAGATTGGTTTAATAGCAGGCTAGGCACAATGGACAAAGGATCAGTGAACTGGAAGACAGATAGGTAGAAAATTCACACTAAATCATGGTGAGACAAGAGTGTGAAAAGCATGGGGAAGGGGAGGGGAGGGAAAATAGGATACATTTGACACATGACCAAAATATTTAATACTAATTCAAGTCCTAGAAAGAGAGAAAAGAGAAGATCAGTTAACAACAACATTGAAGAGATGGTGACTGAAGATTTTCACAACTAGTGAGCTAATGCAACATCCCAAGCCACAAATTCTTTTTTTTAACTTGTACAACATTTAACAGTTATTTGAGTCCTAAAAAAAAATTGGATAGTTGATTCCTTGGGTCACTTTTGTTGAAATCTGATGGGACATTTACCTAACTTTGTTCTCAAGGTGCCTCACTGACCAGAGTTGTTCCACAGCCAGACGCAATCTGTGTTTCATGCCTGAAATGTGCTGAATTGCTTTTTCCTTGTTTCATCATTGCATTGATTAACCTCCACTGCACAAATTCACACTGCCTGCTTGCATCTCCCATTCACATTTCTTAGGCTTCTTTGTATCTCTTGACAAGCCACGGATTCTTTTTTTTTTTAAGACAGTATGTTTTCTCTTTTTTTAATTATGTTTTTACTGATTTTAGAGATAGAAGAAGGGAGGAGAGAGAGAGAGAGAGAGAGAGAGAGAGAGAGAGAGAGAGAGAGAGAGAGAAGAAAAAAGCATCAATCAGCCACCTCCCAAATGTCCTGGGGATCAAGCCCACAACATGAGCATGTGTCCTGACTAGGAATTGAACTGATCTTTTGACATATGGAACAACCCTCAACTAACTGAACCACACCAGAGCTCAATATCTTCCTCTCTCTCTCTCTCTTTCTCTCTCTCTCTCAAAGTGATTTTAGGGAAAGGAGGAAGGGAGAAAGAAAAATAGAAGGAAACATTGATTTTGAGAGAGAAACATAAATCAATTGCTTCCCATACACACCCCAAATGGGGATCAAACCCAAAACCTGGGTATGTGTCCTGACCAGGAATTGAACCCATGACACTTTGGTGCACGGAATGATACCCAACCAACTGAGCCACCCAACCAGGGCAAGCCACAGATTTCTTAAGCAAAGAATGAACCTGAGGTGGTTGAGAAAGGAGCCAGGGATACATCTAGGAAAAGAATACTCCTGGTATAGGAAACATCAAGTGCAAACATCCCAAGGCAAGAATTCCAATTTGATTGGAGATAAGTGAACAAAAGGGAAATTAGATCAACAAGGTGAAAGGGCAAGGTCAAATATTATAGACTTTAACATCCTTGGCTTTTTCTGAGTCCGATATGGTTAGCTACTTTCACAAAAGAAGACAGACGTAATCTGACTTACCTTTCAAAGTGAGCCATTACCATGAAAGGAACAAGATTCTCATTAGTCCTTGCATCAAGATTTCTATTGTTGCATAACAATTACCACCAAAAAAAAAGTAGCTTAAAGCAGCACACCTTTACTACTCACTGTTCTGTAGGTCAGAAGTGCAGGCTCTGCTGGGGGTCGCACCAGGCTGAAATCAAGGCGCAGGCGAGACCAGGGTCTTATCGGGGGTGTCCAGCAAAGCATTTGCTTCTAAGTACATTTGGTTTACTGCACAAATTCAGTACCTTGCCATTGCAGGGCTGGGCTCCCCACTGCCTTGCTGGCTGTCGCTCTCAGCTGCTAAAGACTGAAGGCATTCCTCCATATATGGCTCCTCCATCTTCAAAGCAAGCAAGGGCACATGGAACTTCCTCAAGTTTCAAGTCTCTGCCCACATTCTTATTATTCAGATGAATAAATAGGGAGGTTGTAGGCTGCCCGTTATCACATTACTAATTAGGATTGCTATGGCTCTTTTGATATTAACTATAGTTAATAGGATTGAGAATAGGCTGAGTAGGGAAGGAAGAAGATGAAGAGAAACCAGTTATAGTTTTATTCTAGGACCAGCGATTGTGCTACAAGAATTTTTAAAATATGCATTACCTGACTATTTTAGTCAGGGACACTGACCTCTTTTGTCAAATCAAAACCAAAAAAAAACAAAACAAAACAAAAAAACTCCAACACAACAATAGTCATCCAGCATGAATGAAACAAAAGTATACCCGCTTTGTTGTGAGATCAGCAAAAACATATTTTTTTGGTGTGCCACAAAATCTTAGTAATTTATGTGTGCCAGTAATTTGTTTATTTGTTTGTCACTGAACTAGACCCAAGATGACTGTGGCTTGTATTAGAGACTGTGAGAAACGATTAGTTCTGGATGTATTCTAAGGTAGAGCCAACAAGACTTGCCAGTGGGCTGGCTGTGGGGTCTGAAAGTAGGTGCCAAGAGGACTCCAAGGATTTGGGTTTGAGAGAACAGAAGGACTTTTGCTGAGAATACATTTACTAAGTTTGGGGAGTCTGGAGGATGAACAGGTTTGTTGAGGGAAGAGCTGGTTTTAGACACGTTAAATTAAGATGTCTCTTAGGCATTCAAATGAGATGTCTAGTAGCATATAAATTTGGAGTTTGGGAGAACTTGTCAGTGCATAGATGATATTTAAAACTTTGAGGCTAGAGGAGAGCTCAGAAAGACTGTAAGTATAGTTAGAGAAGAAAAGAGAGGCAGAAACTGAGCCCTGGAGACTCTATGTCTAAAGGTCAGGGGAAGAGAAGGAACCTAAGAGAGTGACCAAGAAGAAGAAGAAAGAGAAGAAGAAAATCCAAGGGAGAGTGGCGTCCTGGGAGCCGAGTGAAAGAGTTTAATGAGGAAGGGGATCACCTGTGAGGAACAAGGCTGACAGGTGAAGGCAGGTGAGAACTCAGAACTCACTGTTGTATTTAACAACCCAGAGGTCGTTGGCAACCTTGGAAAGAACCATCTGCGGTGGAGGAGTGAGCCTTCTTGGAAAAGATTCAACAACAGAGAGTCCCTTTGGAGACTGCGGGTTTAGACATCCCTTCCGAAGTGCTCTGCCATAAAAATGTTCGGAGGATTTCAGCCGGGGGTGTGAAAACTGGAAAGAGCCTCGCTTCCAGCCTAACCACCAGAAAAAGTGAGTTGATCTACAAAACCATTCATTTCCCTGAGCCCGTCGGAGAGCTGAGGTCGCAGGGTTAACAGGCAGCCTGGAAGCCAAGGAGAGAAAGACCGTGAAACTTGGCTCGCCTTCGGCAGACCACGGAAGAAAGGGATGCTGGGCACCACACAGGAGCTTTAAAAAATCTAACCAACTGCTGAAGGCTGACTGTGGGCTCGTAGGAAAGCATGAAACGTGGAGCTAAAAGTAAAGAGGAGTTTGTGCCCACTCTCAGGGCACTCTCCTTAGACCTCTACCGGTGTCCACAGAAAAAACTGCAGGAAGGGCAAGAGACAGGAAAAAGCCTCTCTCCGGGGTGGCGTGAAGGAGAAAGGGGACAGATGCCTGCGGGACAGCCATCAAACCCCACCCACACTCTGACCCCCTGTGGACGAAAGCCTTCAGATGCTGGGGCAGAGTTAGCAAACCGGTGGCCCCAAGGTTTGGGGAAGATGAAAGAATTAACCTTCTACCCTGGGAAAGGGGCAGGAAACAATCCTGGGCCCAGGATCCTGTACCAACAAAACTGGACCTCACTCACCACTGAAGAAGCAGCAGAACATTCTCTCCCAACGAGAGTTACTACAGACACAAGGCAGAGTTTGGCTGTCATGGGGAGAAGGACAGTTTCCATGAGAAAGCCAGGCACGCAGGGCCTGTCTAAGACTAGGAATGAATAGACGATAGGGAATTCCCCCTGCCCCCTCTCCCTCCATACACACACACAACCCACTGTCAGCTAACAAACACTGAGTACAAACAACAGCGGTCTACACTGGGGAAAAGACAAGAGCGTGGAAGGTCATTTCCTCCTTGGATAAGCATGTAGAGAAGGTCAACATCTGAGGACACAGCAGGAACATTGAGAAAAAAACCCTCTGGCACCTCAGCTGTCACCCCACACACAGAGTGACACTAGAGGAATCTGAAGTCACTAGCGCCCTGAAGGCAATTATAACAATGGTTGACCCAAACTGAGGTGGAAGAGTAAGAGAATAAAATATTTAAAATATCTGAAGAAATAATCACTAAGGTTTTTCCTGAAATAATGAAAAGCATCAAACCACTCACTGAACAAGTACATAGAAGTCCTCACATCTATACTAATAAAAGCCTAGATGGTCCTTGAGCCCTCTCATGATGCTGTCACAAGATGGCCACCACAAAGATTGCTGCCAGTTGGGGGTGATCAGGCTGGCAGGGGAGGGCAGTTTGGGGTTATCAGGCTGGCAGGGGAACAGTTAGGCTGGCAGGAGAGTGGTTAGGCAGTGATCAAGCCAGCAGGCAGAAGCAATTAGGGGCAATCAGGCAAGTAGATAAATGAGTGGTTAGGAGCCAGTGGTCCTGGATTGTGAGAGGGATGTCTGTCTGTTTAAGTCCACGGAGATTAGGCCTAAACGGGCAGTCAGACATCCCCTGAGGAGTCCCAGATTGGAGAGGGTGCAAGGCCAGGCTAAGGGACACTCCGCCCCTATGCACAAATTTTGTGTGTGTGTGTGTGTGTGTGTGTGTGTGTGTTAGAGGCCTGGTGCACAAAATTCATGAGGTCTTTTGTTTATTTTCTTTGCTTTTAAACCAAAAGACGAGTCAATAGCTGGAAAAGAATATATATTTAAGAGAGAAAATTATACGGTGGCAAAATTCCAGCATAATTGAGTTCTGATGGGTATGATCTAATCGAGAGGGGAGGAAATGAAGGGCGAGCTTGTGAAATGACGTCTTTGCATGTGTAAGGGTGCGATATCCTGTGAACAAACGCATTCACGGAACAGTGCGTGTGCAGTAACAGGAGAGAAGGCAGTGGCAGTTCCTGCAGGATTAGCAGGGAGTCTCGCTCGCCTACCATAGTTCTTGTCAACACCATTCCTGTGTAAGAAACTGTCCTTTTAAACCACCCCGATTGCTTTTAGGGGGGAAACTTGGAATACACGGACAGAGGAATTTCTTCATGTAACCACCCTCATTTGGAATTCCAGAGGAACTGAGCTCGGATCAGGAAGAGGTGGTGAAGGACAGAGAGGCTGTGTGGATAGGAGGCACAGCCCACACCTCGGCAGGCAGACCTGTACCCAGGAGGGAAGGAGGGATGCATTCGGGGTCCCGGGCAACCAGGAAGCAGTTCAATGCTGGGTCCTATCCAGCCAACAGCACCAAGTCCCTATGCTGCCATCACAGTAAATAGCCTGGTCTCTGCCCGACGGGGGAGGAATCACAACAGCAGAAAGCTGCCCTAAGGGGGCGATGGTTGGCAGAGGAGAACCTCTCAGTTCCTGCTTTGTTCCCTGAAAAATATGGGGCAAGAAATACATCGTTTCATCTCAGGAGGCCTTTCTGATACGACAACTGTCAGTGCAGAGCCTGCACAGAGTTCTGATTTCATGGAGAGAAACGCCACGCGAGGCTACTCCCAACACTGACGTCTGATTTCCATGACGACAGGAGAGCCAGTGATCAGAGTGAGTGGCTATCAAGAGCATGCCTGGCAGGTCACAGATGGGGTGAGAGGTCTCTGCCCTGAGATCTGTCCAAGGCTGACAGCTCCGCTCCCCCGGGTGTGTGCTCCAGTGCCCTGTCCTCAGGCATTCCTGAGTCACCTGGGCTAACATAGCCTCGCACTCCCTCAGCCCCCGGACATCTTCGGAAGCAGAAGTTCTGGTGTCTGTTCTTGTTTGAGATTTGTGCCCGGGTTACAGAGGAAGCTTCGTGCAGGCAGGGCGCGGGCCTGTCTTCCCCAGCTCTGTGAGTGGCGGGTGAATAAGTGGATGAACCAGTGCGAGAAAAGACGAAGCACTGGCTTTGAAGAAAGACTGAGTGTAACAGGAATGTGCATCATCTCATCTTTTTATGTGGACGAGCTGCCGAAATGACAATATCATGGGTAGAATGGGTGAGAATGAACTTGGGCCCTAACCGGTTTGGCTCAGTGGACAGAGCGTCGGTCTGCGGACTGAAAGGTCCCAGGTTCAATTCCCGTCAAGGGCATGTAGCCTGGTTGCGGGCACATCCCCAGTAGGGGGTGTGCAGGAGGCAGCTGGTTGATATTTCTCTCTCATCGACGTTTCTGGCTCTCTATCCCTCTCCCTTCCTCTCTGTAAGAATTCAATAATATATATATATATATATATATATATATATATTTTTTTTATTTTATTTTATTTTTTTAAATGAACTTGGCCTATTTCTTTTTACTTCTTTAATATGGCTGCTAGGCAATCTGAAATTCTCAAAGTGGTCTTAGCTGGTTTGGCTCGGTGGACAGAGCGTGGGCCTGACAACTGAAGGGTTCCGGGTTCAATTCTGGTCCAGGGCCCGAACCTTGGTTGCAGGCTCCTCCCGGCCCAGGCCCAGGTCGGGGCTAACGCAGGAGGCAACCCATCGATGTGTTTCTCTCCTATCGATGTTTCCCCCTTCCACACTCTCTAAAAAATAAATGAAAAATATCCTTGGATGAGGGTTCACAACAACAACAACAAAAGAAAAGAACTTCTCCGAGAGCTGGCATGGCCCTCTGTGTGGGCAGCACTGCCCTCTACGACCAGATCCTGGAAAGCTCATGCTGGCCTTATGCCCAGGGCCCAGCAGGGAGGAGAGGGGGGTTGGGCTGGCACCCAGAAGGGGCTCCAGGGACCTTCCCTATTCTCTTTCTTCAAGGCCAACCTCTGCTCCCAGCATCCTCAGCAGCGCTCAGTCTTCCCTGGAATCATGCGAGCACAGGGCTCTGCCAGCCAGCAGCTCGCTACCTGGAAGGCTGCTATTTATAGACGATGCCATCCGTGGGAAGTAATAGTCCCTCCGAATTCTCGGGAGACTTTGCCTTTCGGTTGGAGCCCAGCCTGGGTAGGAGAGCGAAGGCCAATTTATGGGTATTTTTAGGCCATCCGCCACACAGTCACACAGTTGGGAGGGCTGAGATTCCCCCCGCCTTCCCCCCGGAGGCTGAGCACAGAGGAAAAGTCAGAGGCAGGGTTTGCACCAGGAAAACCATTAGCCTCCCAGCAAAGGAGCTGGGTGGAGAAAGCCGGGCGCGGGGCTGGCTGCGGGAGGCGGGAGGCGGACGCTGAGGAGCATCTCTCAGAAGCTGATATAAGACGCCATTTCAGCGGAGTCCGCTGGGAGCCGCTGGGAGAGTGGGTTTCCCTTGCTGGTCATTTCCAAACCCGGTTTCGTGCCAACGGAGAACCATGACAAAAAGGAGACCTCTGAGGGCGCGCTCAGAATCGGGATCTCCTGGGCCGGAGGATTGCTCTGTGATCCTTGGTCCCCGTGCGAAGCCTCAAAAACACGTAGCCAGCTGTCTCGTCCTCTTCATCAAAATTGCGTCCAGGTGCTGAAACCGGTTTGGCTCAGTGGATAGAGCGTCAGCCTGCGGACTGAAGGGTCCCAGGTTCGATTCCAGTCAGGGGCATGTACCTTGGTTGCGGGCACATCCCCAATGGGAAGTGTGCAGGAGGCAGCTGATCTATGTTTCTCTCTCGTCGATGTTTCTAGCTCTCTATCTCTCTCCCTTCCTCTCTGTAAAAAATCAATAAAATATATATATTTTTTTAATTGCGTCCGGGGTGGACACAACCTGGTGGGCAGTAGCTCATCTTCCGCGCTGAGCAGTGGTGGGCGGCCCTGACCCCGTCGAGGGGACTCACTGGGAGCCACAGCCAGCGGGGAAGCGAGAACTCCAACTCTGGAGACAGGCCATGCTCAGCCCTTGCTGGGTCACCTCCTCTGGAAATACAACCTTTATGGGAACCGGAGGGATTTCTGGGATCTGAGACAACACCCTCCGGTGTACCCCCCCCCCCAGGCTCATTTTGTGATTGGGCTAACTCACAGGCACACTCACACACAGCTTGCCATGCACAAAGCACTCCCCAGTTGGCATAATCCTGATCACAGAAATCATTGCTACAGTGATACTTATAAACACCCGCCATTATTATTCCTGTTCTCAGATGAAGAAACTGAGGCTCAGAAAGGTTCACGGACTGCCTGAGTCCCCCAAAGACAGGGTGCGGGTCAGGACTACCCGGAGGCCACAGGACAGGCAGGCATGGAACTTCTTCGTGTGTAGCAGCCTTTGAATAGTCACTAAACAAACACTCCCTAGTGTGTACTGCGAACGCCCGTGTGCCTGCCCTGTACAAAGTGTTGTCTTGTGGCTCTTCAGCCCTCAGGCAGCTGCATGACATACGTCATCTCAGGAAAGCTTGTCAGACTCCTGTGAAGGACAGAGGAGTGGGACAAACTTTTATGTCCTCTCCACCCCAAAATTTCACTATAATAATGATGAATACCATTTTAGAAAGTATTTTTTTGTTGATTTCAGAGAGGAAGGGTGGGGGAGGGAGATTGAAACATCAATGATGAGAGAGAGCATCACTGACTGGCTGCCTCCTGCACACCCCACATTGGGGATCGAGCCCACAACCCGGTGACAACCCGGGTGTGTGCCCTGACAGGAATCGAATCGTGACCTCCTGGTTCACAGGTCAGCGTTCAACTACTGAGTCAGGCCGGCCGGGCTAACTGCCATCTTGAAAGGTGACTCTGAGCCAGCTTACTGCATGTCAACGTTTAATTTCTTCACCTGGATTGCCTTATTTAATGATCACAAAGCCCTAGAGGGAAAATCTCATTATTAGTCCCATTTCATAGATTTAAAAAAAAAAAAAACAAGGCAGAGAGAAATGGTAAATAGCTGGCCCCAAATACGTATAGTTAAAAAGCAGTGACACTTTCCAGAAACTTTCTTGAGACCCTGTGCTTTTGACCCCTCGGACTGTCAGAGGTGAAAGGTATTGAAGTCACAGAGAAGATAGTGTCTTCAGAAAACCCTCCAGCAGCTGAGGGCTTCCACCTGAGTCCTGGGGAACAGCACGGAGGGGAGCCTGGCTGGGCAGACTCACAAGAAAAGCCCCCCGTGACAGCACAGAACTCGGGGAGCCGGGCTGGGGAGGCCACGTGAGGCTGACGGGCCTGGAACCTGGGGAATCCACTGAGCAGCGGGACCCCAGCCAGTCCCCGTCCTCCCCAGCCAGTCCCCGTCCTCCCCAGCCAGTCCCCGTCCTCCCCAGCCAGTCCCCGTCCTCCCCAGCCAGTCCCCGTCCTCCCCAGCCAGTCCCCGTCCTCCCCAGCCAGTCCCCGTCCTCCCCAGCCAGTCCTCGTCCTCCCCAGCCAGTCTCCGTCCTCCCCAGCCAGTCCTCATCCTCCCCAGCCAGTCTCCGTCCTCCCCAGCCAGTCCCCGTCCTCCCCAGCCAGTCCCCGTCCTCCCCAGCCAGTCCCCGTCCTCCCCAGCCAGTCCCCGTCCTCCCCAGCCCCCTCTGGGAGCAGGCGTGCCGGCCAGGTGTGTGACCTGCCTCTGAACCGCTCACCTGACAGGACAGCAGGAGGGGTCCCTCTTAAAGGAAGGCATTAAGCGACCCCCCCCCACAAAGGATCCTTCATCGGGAATCTGGGGTCCTTCGAGCACAATAGCTGAGATAGAAGGAGCCGAACAACTAGGAGCGAAAAGAGACCGCGATGTGGCCCAGGGTTTTGCTAACAGGGTATCGATTTTCAGAACTCCCCGACAGAGGAGCGTCTCTAAAAGCTTCCAGGGAAGACTCCCGTCCTCCGAAAGCGTAGTAAGTGCACTGCTCTCCCTTCCCTTCCCAGGCGACCTCCCAACCAAGAGAACTAGACAAAGTGGTATGTTTTATCTTCCGTGAAAGCCAGGGACGTCCTATCACACTGTGTGGGCCGCTGGAGCGCAGAAGCAAGAAGGGAGAGGAGTGAGCAGAGAGCATTTCCCCCTAAGGGCCTGCAAAGCAGGCGCCCACCACTCCGCCTCCAGGAACCGGAAAAGCTTGGAAACTGAGCGCGCCTGGCACCAAAGGGGGCGGAGGAGACAGGGCAGGCTGGGCAGCTGAGCTCCGGAGACAGCTGCAACGTTGAAGGAAGAGCAATCTAGAGCAGCCAGGGCCCCATTCTCACACTGCCCCGCCCGCCAGCACCCACAGGGTTATCTTCCTGGAGCGCAGGCTGACCCCCAGGCCTGTGCTCTGCTGAGAACAGGGGGACGTGAAGGCCTGTATGCCGCAGGGCGACGTGAGGTTGGGAGGTCCACGCCCCGTGCTCGGAGGATCTGTCTTTTGAAAAATGAACCGGCAGATCTCTAATGAAAATGTCATCCGCCTTCCGCGGCCCTGGGAGGCAGCCCACCAGCGAGCCAAGCTTGCATCTCACTCATTAATCTGAGCCGACTACTGAGAATTCCTAAAACTGAGAACTCACTCTGTTTATGAAAGAGACTGGAACAAAGAGCCGAGAACACAAAGGCAGAAGAATTAATGCAGAGCATAAACACTTCAAAGGAAATATAATTAATATCCTTGGAGAATGATGGGGAAGAGGGTAACCCACCGAAAACAAGGAACATGCAATCACGGAGAGTACGTTCTGAGGATACGCAAGAGTTCTTGGAAATTGAAAATATCACGACTCGATTTAAAAAAAAAAAAAAAAATCAAAACAAGTGCTTGACCATAAAGTCAAGAAGATGTTCCAGGAAGTAGAATAAAAGGACAAGCCTTAGACAGCAGAAAGGGCAAGGGAAGAAAATTAGACGGTGAATCAGGAGGTTGAACATCCCACTCTCAGAGTTTTCAGAGCGATCGAGGGAGGAGATTATAACAGAAAAAAGGCAAGAACCTCTGCTAGAACGGAGGCACACGCGTCCTCTCTGAGCCATCAGTAAAAAGGGAATTTGGAAAGTCCAAAGCCCCACATGACATATATCACCGCAACGTCAGAGCAAAAGGGATCCCCCAGGCTTCTGGGGGGGAGAGGGATTCATAGAAGGTGCAGGAATATGGATGGCACCGGGCCCCCAGGAGAGAGGGAGCTGCGACCATGGGGCCATTCCTCCACTGCTAAGGAAATAACTGACACCCTAGCCCAGCAGAAGTGCTCGCTAAATGTCTGGTCAAGAAAGGGTGGATAGCCAAAACCGGTTTGGCTCAGTGGATAGAGTATCCGTCTGTGGACTGAAGGGTCCCAGGTTCGATTCCGGTTAAGGGCATCTACCTTGTTGCAGGCACATCCCCAGTGGGGGCTGTGCAGGAGGCAGTTGGTCAATGTTTCTCTCTCATCGATGTTTCTAGCTCTCTATCCCTCTCCCTTCCTCTCTGTAAAAAAACCAATAAAATATATTTTTAAATAAATAAAAAATAACATTTCTTTAAAAAAAAAAAAAAAGGTGGAGGAAGGAGGGGACGAGGAATGGATATGGCTGGGGTGCAGTGGCGCAGGGGGTGCTGCTGGGCATCCACATTTAAAAGTGTGCTGCTGCTATCAAAGTCTCCCAGGAATCACGACCAATGGGAACGCTGGGAAAGCCACGCCTGGATGGAGTCACTCTGGTGAAAGCCAATGAGCCCGCAGAGGAAGGGTGTGCCCAAACAGACGCTGGCCGCACAGGCCCAGAGCCCCCTACTGGTCCCTACCCCTGCCTCCCAGCAGTTAGCAGCTCACAGCTCCTCCTCTCAGAGAGCAATGCCTTCAGCAGGGAAGAGCTACGTCACCTGGAAACACCTGGAAGCCATGCCGTGTCCCCAGCACCCAGGCGGGCCGGCCGAGGGCTGACGGGTACAGAGAGGCTGTTCCCGGAGGAACGGCTTGGGGACACTTCCACTCCTGTGGTCTGGCGTCAGCACGACCTCAGCGGAGACCCCCTGCCCAGCTCCCTCCGCTGCCCCACCTGCTGCCCTCAGCTACCAGAAGCTTCGTCCAGAGACCACTCTTCGCACATGGCCGCCATGGGAACCCTTCCCCCGGCTCTGCTGCTGGGGAAGTCGGAGGACCTTGGCCCAAATCAAGGACTGTTTTACTTCCAAAACCATCTGTATGTAATACTTTGATAGCAGCAGCACACTTTTAAAATAAAACCTCTCATGCCGAAACCCAGTGTGGCTCAATGGATAGAGCGTCAGCCTGCGGACTGAAAGGTCCCGGGTTCGATTGTGGTCAAGGGCATGTACCTTGGTTGTGGGCACATCCCCAGTAGGGGGCGTGCCAGAGGCGGATGGTCGATGTTTCTAACTCTATCCCTATCCCTTCCTCTCTGTAAAAAAATCAATAAAATATGTTTAAAAAATAATAATAAAATTAAATTAAATAAAACCTCTGAAGAGCTTTTTAAAGGCTTTTCTAGGGCACAGGACCCAACACCACAGGCTTTGGCCCACATGTGTCACCACCATCACTCCACCACCATCGGCATCACCACCAACTGCGACAGACGGACACATCACTAACACGGGGTCTGGTGCATCGGGGAATTTGAAAATGGACTCAAATGGCCTCCAGCAGAGCGCTCGGCCATCGGGCCGGGTTCCAGGGACTGGCCTCCTGCAGGTTCCGCTGGAGCCCCTGACTCCGAAGTGTGCGGGGCTCTCGGGCGGATGGGGCCATCTGGCAGGAGCAGCCAGAGGCTTCCGTAGGAAAACCCCGGAACCCCGCCCCAGTTACAAATGCAAAGTGGAAGCAAGCTGTTGGGTGGAGATGAGGCGGTCCCGGCCGACGTCTTCTGACGGGTGACGCAGGCGAGGGCGCCGAGAGGTGCTCCCTCTGAGCGTGAGGCAGAAAGGCCTGGACTGGTCCTGAGCGGAGCCAAGACGGGAGGTGAGATGTTTGTCTGCAGCCCGAGTGGAGCTAAACACAGAGCCACTCCAGAGTCGCTCGTCCCTCTAACTCCCCTGGGTGTACGTTCCAGTGACTCCCGGGAAGCTCTGGTCCAGCCAGACAGCCGGAGACCAGGGATGGGAGTGCCCACTGTCAGCACTCGGCAGCTGTGGGAGCTCTGACGCCCAGATCTCCCTGTACCCGGAGGTCACAGGCGGGCCTGGCTTCGGGGGACAGCACAAAGCCCAGGGCCCACTCAGGAGACTTCTAAAGGGAGCGACGGACTGTCTGAGCAATTCGGGGAAGCTAGCTCGTGCTAAATTTACTTGAAAAAAATAAGGTCATGCATCTGCCTGCGCCCCCGCTGGTGAGCCGAGCCGACCCTCCCTGCCCTGAAGAAGGGAGTCTGTGAAGGAACCGGCCAGCTGCACTCACTCTGAGGTGATGGCGCGTTAGCCGGAGACGTCCTCTGCCTCGTGTGAGCTGCGGAGCCCATACTGTCTGGGGAGCTTTTCTCCTTCATCGCTGTGGGCAGCGTTCATCCAGACCTGCCGCTTCCTGGTCCTCTCCACCGCCACCCCCACCCATCCCAGCCGGGGGCCTGGGAGGCCTTGCAGTGTACAGGCCTGTGTCCCACACGCCCACCTCTCTGTCCCTGCCCACGGGATCTTGGGCAAGTTGCCCCACTTCTCTGAGTTCCCGCTGCCTGGCTCTCACCGGTGATAACCGGGGGCGTTTGTGAGTTTCAGAAATAACACACACCATGGGCCCACCTCCCTGCTGGTCCCCTCTCCTCCCCTTGTTACCCCCTGTCTGTGTTATCTGACCAAAGGAGGATGGCTAGCATTAAAAAAAAAAAAAAAAAAAAGTCACAGGCTGGAAAAGACCCAGAAAAGTTTCAGCTCAGGGTTCATGCTCCATGGCTGGAAATAGAACTAATTGATACTCTGAAAGCACTAACGAGGTCTCTGAATCACACAGAGAAAAATTCTACTGTGCAGCCCGCCCAGGCGGTGCCTATGAGGACCCTCCAGGAGAAAAAGCAAGGCGTGGCTGCCCACACTGCCACCGGCTCCAACTGGAGTCAGGCTATTGTTTAAACCAAAGATTAAAATCACAGGTGTGTCTGAGAGCAGGCAGAGACTCTCTCCCGGGAGGATCAGAAACAGGGCTACTCCAGGGCCTCACAGAAAGGAGCTCAGGCTGGCCTGTAACAGGCTCTCTGACACCCCACAAGGAGCAATAAACAATAAACCGCATCTCTGCTCCCAAACAGCTCCTGGTTGGGCCCAGTGGCTTCCTGAATGCCAGCAGGAGCCCAACAAATCCACATTCCTCCCCTCCGTGCTTCCTTCTCAGACCCTTCCCAGCACACGGGCATCATATGGTCCAGAAAGCAGGAAGCTGTGCCCATAGAAACCCAGACGTGACCACGGGAAGCACTGGTCTTTGATGCAGGGAACCTGGGGTCTTTCCCCTTCAGAGCCACTTCCAACAGCCATGGCCGCCATCTTCCCTTCTCCACGTGCAGAGAGACGGAGTGGGACCGAGGAGAACTGGAGGCCTCTGCCAGCTCTGAGATTCTGTGCAGACCCGGGAATGTCACGCAGAGCCCACCTTATTAATTCAGACCCAGAGAAGACAGCCTCCTAAGTATAGACGTGTTTATCACTTGCAGGAAGAGCTGAGCAGAACTCAAGCTGTTCGAGCTCCCTTCTCCCTTGGCCAAGCACGATTTCCTTGCAAAAGTTTTGGGTGGGATTATTTTTTAAGCTTCCAGAGAGACTTTTTGGACATTGATCTGTACTCGTATGCCATATGGTGGGAATTCAGTATGGAAAAATAAAAGAAGTCAAGAACAGACAGAACGAGCTGCCCGTGCCAAGCACCCAGTCATTTGGGAAGTTCCAAGGAAACGGATGGCTTTGAAATGCCAAGAAACAATGGGGGCCGAGCGGGCACATCGCGGGAAGCCGAGGAGAAGAAATGTTCTGAAAGCCTCGCTCATCATATCCCATACACAGCAAACCACCCCGAAGTTTAGTGGCTTGAATCAACCACCATTTATTGAGCTTATCAACCGCCACTTATTTAGCTTATTATTCCGTGGGTCAGCAAGTTGGATCGGGATACCCGGATGGTTCAGTGGTCATGGCTGGACTCTCCAATCCCAGGGCTTTGGCTGCAGTGGCTCAGCATAGCACTGTGGGCTGGTCATGGGTCAGAGCCCGAGACTGTTCAGATGCCGGTGACAGGAATCCCAAAAGAACCAGTGCCAGGGAGTAGATGCATTTCAAGTCTCGAGGTGCCAAGCAAGTCACATGGTCACTCTTGATTCCAGGGGCGAGAAGGAGTCCACTTCCTCATGGGAGTAACTGAAAGAAGTCATGTAAATGTGACATACAGAGAGGGGTCAGTTTTACTGTCTACCACACAGGAACTGGTTTAACTTCCGTAATATTGGAAAATATCACGGAAAGTGAAAGGGAGGGGCAGGGAAGAGCATGCTACGTAAAAGAAACAGGTGAACAAGACACGACTACTTTTTCCAAGTATTCAAAGAGACATGGCAGGTTAAGAAGAATGACAGACATTTTAATGGGCTCAGACCCAAATATTATAAGTGATGGCACAAGTCACCTGATACAAAATAAAATCTGACTCAGGGGAGGAGAGAGGAAGCTAACAGGGAGCACTGCTGTCAATCCGGTGATACAACACTTCCCATGGTGCTCGCAGAAGCGCGTTCCCGCCCACACGTCGGAGACCAGGAAGTCCGTCTCAGATCTGGGATTGGAACCCACATCCCTTTGATGCCAAAGTCAGTGCTCTGCTGACACCATGGCAGGCGCTTCCGGATTCTTTCAGGAGGAGGCTCGCCGAGTGAGTGCGATTAGCACCGTGGTACAGGTGAAACCCAGGCCTGTCTGAGAGAACAAAGGCAATCCTTTCCCACTCTCCCACGCTCCCTCCTGAACGAGGAGGTGCTGGGAGCCTCCCAGACAATAGGAAGTGGACGATACGGGATTTTCCCAGGGGCTTTCCTTAAAGCACACACTGTTCTGCCAGAGTGGGTGCAGGAGAAGGTCTGGTCATTCACAAAGCAATTAGATCTGATCATTCTTGCCCTGAACTTAAAAAGGTCTTAGCAAATCAAATTCTTAAGAGTTTCTCTATTAGAGAACATTTATAACACGTAAAATAAAGCAAAAGACACGATGGCCCCCCATCAACCCATCTTCCAGGATTTTCAACACATGGCTAGTATCGTTTCTTGCCAGATTTTTAGGAGAGAAATCCTGATGTGTGGTTGATAACAAGCTGCTTCTGCCTCCCCAAATCAATATCCAAGGAGCGTTGCATCCGTGAGGGCACCCCGGCATTGTGTAAGGTGAACCCCTCATTTTTTTTTAAGAGAGAAGGCTAAGACTGAGAGAAAGAAATGGACTTTCTCAAAGCCCCAGATTGAGAAAAGGAATGATTAGCATCAAGGTCTCCTAACTCTAAGCTCAGAGCCCTACCCATTGGCCCGGCCTCCCTGAGGATCAGAAGGCTTGCGTGGTGCCCGGCCCTCAGCAGCCACTGCTGCCTCCCAAGGAGGACGAGGAGGTCACTGGGAAGCGGACTTGGCCTCTGTCCAGCGGGCTCAATGGACCTCGTCAGCCATGTCCTCCTGTGACCTTACTCTTTCAAGGGTAATTAACCAGCCAAATGGGTTCCCTCTGCGGAGCCCTGGCATCCAAATAATAACAACCCCTACCCGCCAAGGGCAGGTGACACAATCTCCCCTGTGAGGTCCCACCCGGTCCTCCAATGTCACGTCCTTCGTAACTCAGCTCCCTCCGTTTGAGAACTCGGTGCCTCACCGGGGTGCAGTCTTGTGAGAAGGCAGCAGACTTCACGGGCATTGCTCTGCCACGTGTTCTAGTGCCGTGTCTCCCAGTGAGAAAGGCAAATCCTAGGGATCGGATGGGGCGCGGGCATGGTGGAGCATGATCCTTCACAACGTGGGAACCCCAGGACACCTGGTGGCTTGCCAGGGGGCACCAGAACCTCGGGGTAAGCACCTTCAAGAGGAGAACATCACAACAACCATCAGAGCTACAGTCCAGAGCGCGGAGCCCGTGGCAGGCACTATGCGAAGCTCCACATGCACCCCCCTCAGCTCGCCCTGCACGGTGGTACGTCCACTCGCTCTGCGGCGAGGAAATGGAAACACAGGGATTAAGCAGCTTCTTGAAAGCCATGCGGCTATTCAGTGGCACCGGAATCATAGGGTGTGAGATGCTACAAACGTAAGTAGGGGTTAGCACACGGTTAGGGTTATTACTGAAGCCCAAAATAGGAGCGTTGAGCAGGGAAAGGTCTGAGCCAGTGTGTATCCACCTCCTTGAGTCCAGAGGGAAACGCTGAAGCAATGAGCGGAGAGTAGAAAGAGCGGGAGGGTTTACCAGAGAGGACTTCAGGGTGGAACTGGCTATTCGGAGAGTAACTATACCCACAAAATCTATTTTAGCTCCTCTTTCCTCATCTTGACAACTACCCTCAACGTGGGGATTATCATAACGCCCGATTTTTTTCTAAGATTTTTTTTAAACATTTTTATTGATTTTAGAGAGAGAAGGAGGGAGAAAGAGGAACATCGATCCATATAAGAGAAACATCGTTTGGTTGCCTCCCACGTATACCCCGAACGGGGACTGAGCTGGCCACCTAGGCGTGTGCCCTGAGCGGGAATGGAAGTGGCAGCCTTTTGGTACATGGGACGACGCTCAAACCACTGAGCCACACCTGCCGGCACAGCCCCCTTTTACAGATGAAAAAACTGAGATTCACAGGGGATATGTGACTTGCCACATGGCTAACTAGGCATGAGGCCTGGCTCCACGTCCTCCCCCATCCATCCCTTGGAGCTCATTTTGGGTGTGAGTGTGTGTTCCTGTGCTTGATGGGGCACCTCCACCCTGGCCCCATGGAAAGCCACATGAATAGGGTGGCCAGGTGGCCGGCTCTGTCCCGGACAGTCCTGGCTTCTACCTGTGTCCCAGTATCATTGGTACTAGTGCCCTCCTTGGTTTTCAAGAGGGTCCTGTTTGGGTGACAAATGACAAAGCTGACCTACCCCTCAGCAGCCCTACCCCAGGGACCGCCTCTGCACCACGGAGAGGCACGTTTCTGCCAGCTTCCTCCTGCCAGGAAGGGTCGGAGAGCCTCCCAGAGGGTACGGGCCACAGAGGAGACTGAAGGGAGGACAACATGTGGCAGGGAATTTTCCAGTTCCTCCTCCCACGCTCACCTCCAGCCCCCCTGCCGGAGGGAGACGGGACTGTTCTCTGATAGAAGGCTCGGGGAGATGGGACAGCAGAGGGGAGGCGCGCGGAGGGCTGTTCGCCCTTCCCGGCTGCCTGCCTGAATTCATTAACCGACTGGGAGTTGAGAGCCTCGCAGCAAATCACCTGGCCCCTCTCTATGACTAAGGTGACCCGGATTCCTCCGGCTTTCGGGCCGTTTCACACATCATCCCCAGCAGCGTTCTGAGAATCAATGACAGCTCTTCTGAAACGGCTTTCCCAGCGCCATTGCTCAGGCGGACGGTGCTGAGGAGGCTGGAGCGAGCAAACCAGGATGACCCTGAGTCCCAGGGCAGCCCCTGGAGGACTCAGAGCCCCTCCCCAGCCCCGGGCTGGGAGGACAGAGCGGAGGCTGGGGCAGGCAGCGGGTTTGACTCCGGGCCCATCGCAGAGCTGGAGCTCCGTGCACCTCGGTGGTGTCCCAGCCCAGGGAGGAAGCCCGCCGCCCCCAGGGATGAAGGCGAGGCTCCGGGAGGGCCTACGGGGCCAGCGAGCAGCCCAGCTCGCCAGCAGCGCGGTGCTCACTGAGCTCATCTCGGAGTGTCGTCAGGAAGGAGTGGTTAATAAGATTCAAGTTCTCTGGTCCCGGGAACAGAGGTCGGACACCTCCTGGTTCTCAGCTCCCAGGAGGGGGCAGGGCTTTCCTCTCTTCTCTCCTGAGGTGCGCGGGCCGCTCCAGGCCCCGCCACACCCTCCGGGGCCATCCCCTCCTGTTTCCCAGGACAGGCAATGATCACCCGAGCCCAGCGCTGGGAACAGTCTCGTCACTTAAGGCCAACAATACTGTCACGTCAGAGAGGTGGACTCAGCATCTTTCCCAAGCGCGCTGCTTCGTTTTAGGCACAACTGTCTCCTCCAGGAATGGTAAGCTATGTGATCATCATCTATAGGGATGGTAAGTCCAGGGAGCTTAGGGACTGAGCTTGAGGTCACACGGTGAGTTCATGGGAGAGGAGGAACCCGGGCTTTCCTCCTGCAGCCATTCTTCCTCCTCCGGCACCGGGCCCTGTGAAATCCTGCCAGACGGGGTCACAGAGGAAACAGAGGCGCCCTCTCCCCACCTGGAGGCAGGGTGGGGGCTGGGCTGCTGAGCCTCCAGGAGCTCTGGGCCCTGGAGAGGCGCCTGCCTGTGGGTCCCCGGCTGAGACCCCGGCCCCAGGCGGAAGGCGGAGGAGCCCACCAGTAACTGGGCGACACAGGGAGAGCGTTGTTGTGTTTTGCAGTCGGAGGCTGGGGAGTCCAGGCAGACGAGGCACACGCGGCTACCGCAGAGCGCCCCAGACATAACCGGTGCCCCCGAAGCTGGCTGCATTCAGTAAGCAGGGAAAGTAATACATGAATAAATAAGAAGTCATCAAAAGGAGAGAAACCTCTTTTCTTTTCTTTTTTTTAAAATATACTTTATTGATTTTTCACAGAGAGGAAGAGAGAGGGATAGAGAGTTAGAAACATCGATGAGAGAGAAACATCCATCAGCTGTCTCCTGCACACCTCCTACTAGGGATGTGCCCGCAACCAAGGTACATGCCCTTCACCGGAATCGAACCTGGGACCTTTCAGTCCGCAGGCCGACACAACACTCTATCCACTGAGCCAAACCGGTTTCGGCGAGAAACCTCTTTTCTTAAAGGGGCAGAGAGCCAACCAGACTAGCTGTAATCCCTTTCTCCCAGCTTCCACCGGCCTCCCCCTCGGCAGGCTCTCTCTTGGCGAGAGGCCAACAGCAGCACCAACATCCGGGCTCCCAGTGACACCTCGATGCATCGACATCTGTTGGTTCACGTGTCTCTTCCTGGGCCCGTCACCAGGAGACAGGACACCAGGAATGGCAGGCGGGCTCGATTCCACACACGACAGCAGCAACAAGGACCGGGGAGCCGGTGGGTCCCGGGCAGAAATGAGGCGCCCTTGCAGAAAGAAGGGGTGATGGACGCCGGAGAGGCAGCATCCGTGTCCATGACCCCACGTGCGACCTGGGTCACTTGTCAGGCCCCTCCCCCCCCAGCTCCTAAGGACCCGGTGGGAACCTTGCCCAGCTTTTCGTGCAGCTTAAAAGCGGTGACACGTAAGAAGCTTGGAGACGCGTCTGAAGGAGCGAGTGAATGGAGGGAGTCGCATGACATAACCCCTCCTTTCCGATTTCCTTTCATTTGGGTCACACAGGGATTTGGTCCTCTCTCTTTACAGACATGGGTCAGTAGCATCTTCATTCGGACACAAAGGCGCCTGCTTCCGAATGAGGCGAACGCACCCGCCGCCAGGGTCAGAGGCGTCCGAGCTGAGCAGCGAGCCGGCCGGCACCCTGACGGCGGCGGACGGCAGAGGCTCTGGGAATTTTCCAACGGCCTTGAAGTGCAGTCCGAGTTATAAAAAGAATGTTCGTGTTTAAAAATTAAATGTTTGGCTTAAATATTTCATTGTTCCATTTTTCCCCTGCCTGCCTGTTCACTCGGTGCCAACACAGAACGGGCCCTGACTTACGGCCCTGACGCCGGCCTCCGGGGTTTTCTGAGGAGGGGGTCCGAGTCCTCCCTCCGACAGCTTTCTCAGCAGCGGCCTGCTTCCCGAGCGCCTGCTGTTCCAGCCACTGTGCGTCTGCCAGCTCGCTGCCTCTTCACCTTCCCTCTGCAAAGAAACCTCCCTGCCCATGTGGCGGGCGAGGAGACGGAGGCTCAGAGAGGCTGAGTCTGTTTGACCAGGATGGCCTCGCAGCCTGGGACAGAAGAGGAGATGCAATGACCCAGGCCTCGGAGGGCAACGTGGGTATCGTCTCAACGAGCAGCCACAGGTCAGGAAATCAGCTTCCCAGCCTGCCCGGAGGAGGGGCGCGCCAGCTGGGGTACCCCCTCGGCCTGCTCCCCTAGGTTGCTCTCGGGATTTGCAGGGCTCTGATTAGGGCCCAACAAGGCACTTGCAAAAGATGAGAGATTTCCAGATTACAGCGGGTCCCTGCCGTAAATCCGGCCCAGCCACGGCAGGCGTTTTGAAATAGCACTCAAAGACACCTCATTGGGAGAGTAATGAGATATTTATTGTTTCCCAGATTTCCTGGCACGCTGATAAATGCCAGGGCGGACACCCATCGGGGTGGGGGTGGGGCTCTGCCGGCGGGAGGAGCACGAACATTCCGCTCCCCACTCAGAGGAAAACACGAGGGCGGGCTGTGGCTCTGTCTGCTCGGCTGCGGGTCCCGGTGGGCAAACTTCTGCCAGCTTCAGAGTCCTCCATGTCCAACGAGGAAGGGACCTGAGGACTCCTCTCGGCTGGCCATCGACTGCACTGAGTCTGGCAGGGGGACCAGAGGAGGAAAGGAACTTGCCCGAGGGCACACAGCACGTTGCTGGTGGACTCCTGGTGCCCCGGGCAGAACTCCTGTGACTGCTGTGCAGCCCCCAGAACAGGCACTTCCTGGTGCCCATGCCTGAAACACTTACGAGGTGCGCTTGAACTTTCCCATTTGCAGAGTTTCTCCTAAGCCCTTCCAAAACAAAAGAAAATATTTTCCAGTACAGACTAGCTGGTTTGGCTCAGTGGGTAGAGCACTGGCCTGCGGACTCCAGGGTCCCAGGTTCGATTCCGGTCAAGGGCATGTACCTTGGTTGTGGGCACATCCCCAGTAGGGAGTGTGCAGCAGGCAGCTGATGGATGTTTCTCATCAATGTTTCTAACTTTCTATCCCTCTCCCTTCCTCTCTGTAAAAAAATCAATAAAATATATTTTTTTTTAAAGAAAGAAAGAAAGAAAGAAAAGACTGGTTGACGAGAGACTGCAGGTGGATGCTGACACAGGCCAGAGAAGACGGGATGGCTCAGGATGACTGCTAAGATCTTTTGCCAGATACTCACTTTCCCAGAATCCCTTGCAGCTTAGGGTGGCCATGGAATCCAGTGCTGGTTATAGAAACAAAAAAGCAAAGTCCTAGGAGGACTTTCTGAGGAAGGTTTGACGTCCTGGGGACAGCGACAGCCAGGAGAGGAGAGCTTGCTCGCTCTGCCCCTTCCCCTGCCTCAGGGGCTCTCCTGGTCCCTGAGCAGCCGCGGAGGGCTTGGGAAGATGAAGGCTGTGCACGGCGGAGGTGAGAGGCTGAGGAGGCAGAGCCCTCGGTGACACGGCTGAGCAGCCTGACCAGCCGCAGGAATGCCTCCCCTGGGAATCTCTCGGTAAATAAACACGCCATGTCCTTTTGGCTAAAGCAACTGTTAGCAGAGGATTCCGCAAAGCTGCACAAATGCCAACAGCTGTTTGCTCTGCCTGGGGCCAGGCTGTATCCACTGATGTGGCTCCACGTGCCTCTCGGCAATAAGAAATGGCCAAATGAACTGCTTTGTAATAACTGCACTTTGTCTGGTTAGACAGAAATATTTCCAATGATGGATGATGGAGGCCCTGGGGGAAGAAGTGACACACTGTGAAGGCATCCTTGGTGATACAAGAAGAAGGAGAGGCCGTTGTTACCCTGCCAGGTGCGCTGTGCTGGTCCTAGCGCTGGTCTTTGAGCTCGAGCTCCGTGCCTGGCACTGTGCGTGCAGGAGCTAACTGACTGAGGGGGGCAGGAAGGACCTCGTAGAGGGGGCCATATTTCTGCTAACACCCGGAGAGTCAGAAGAGTCCACCTGGAGTAGAGGAGGAATAGAAAGTGCCATTGGGAGAGAAGAATTACACCCAGTCCGCCGGACAATCCTGTGCGATATGCATGCGAAGAGACTAGCGTTTCCACGTGTGTCAGTCAGCACAGGCGAGGCAATGCCCAGGTAACAAGCAGCCCGGGACTCGCTGCAGGTGTAACGGTGTGTCTCCCGCTCATTCTCCGGCCAGTGTGTTCATCACAGTGGACGGGGGCTCTGCCCCGTGTCATCCCTCAGGAGGCCGGGCTGACGGAGGCTCCGCTGAGACCCAGGCTTCCTCTGTCAGACACAGGGAGCTTTTACCCCGAGTGTCAGATGCCACTTCTGCACACATTGCACTGGCCAGAGCCAATCACATGGCCACAAGAACGATCCTCCTGCAGGAAGGAGCGTCAGAGAAGGGCGACCAGTGACATGTCCTACAAGCCATTGTGCAGGTGGAAACGCAGGGGTTTAACAAGAGGGCGGTGGGTCCAAGGTCCCTTGGGGCAAGGAGGCAGAGCAGGGATTTGAAGAGAGGGTTTCTAACTCAGAATCTTACTTAGGACAGAGAACGTTCCAGCGACGACATGAGAAGCGCGGCAGCTTTGGAAATGCGATAGCGAACAGTGGGAGTCTGAGGAGAACCCGGTGCTGCACATACTGGACCCCTCCCTCCCAGGGCTGGCACCCTCAGCCGATGGACAGCCACGGCCCCACCCAGAAAAGTTTCCCCTGGCAGCCCGCCGCAGAGCAGAGGGTCTGAGCCCCCAGCGCGGCCTCGCTGATCTGAAGCACTGAACGCGACTCTCAAGTCTGCCGAGCTGACACTCAGACATCTGCCGGGCTGTGCTGCCAACACAGCCCCGCCCCCTCCCCGGCACCTTCTTCCTGGCACAGCGGGTCCCGCTTTTCCCAGCACAGAAGGCCGCCGCCGCCGCCTCAGCGTGTTCCCAGCGCCTTCGGCTCCTGGCTCTCACCTCCTCAGGGATGAGCTGCTGCTCCCAGCGTCTTAGATCCCAGCAGCTCCTTCCCGGTCCCTGTCCCTGATCCAAGTCTGAGGCCAGGTGATCCTCACGAGCACCGAGACATCTGTGCAGTCCGAGCGAGATCCTGGCTAAGCTCCGTCCGCAGTGTGCTGGCACGCCGCTCTCTCCTCAAAACACCTAGCGCGCCCTCATTAGCCCTTCACGGATCCCTTCAGATGGCCTAAAGGACAGGGAAAAAGGTGAGAAGCCAAGGACTCCTCAGAAAGGGGAGAGCAGAAGCAGCTCTTAATGAAAGGGAGCCTGTGAGGCAAATCACTCCGATCAAAAGTGCTTTGTTATCCCGGCGTTTGTTATTCCTGTAAACATGTGAGGAAGCGGAGCCAAGCAAACCTCTGGCTCTAAGCACGCTGATCAATTGAATTACAATGAAGGTCTCAAGTAGGATTTAACATGTCCCGCTATTGATCCAACGCAGGGAATGCCCCCCCCCTGGTTTCCGTTCCCTCTCCTGTGGAGAGAGCGCTGCCCGAGCTCAGGGCTGCGAGCACGGGAAGGGCTCTGACTGACAGAGCAAGGAGGAAGCTGTTTGAAGCTATTCCAAGGATCGGGGTGCATAGTACTCGTTACAACTGGAAAAACTACAGCTCTGCAGGGCAGAGACCTGGTCGTCACCGCCTTCGCCAGTCACCAGAGAAACGTCACAAGGAGCCGGAGA
This sequence comes from Nyctalus aviator, assembly GCA_036971965.1. NCBI lineage: Eukaryota > Metazoa > Chordata > Mammalia > Chiroptera > Vespertilionidae > Nyctalus > Nyctalus aviator. Next base: position 46,331,590 of record CM072935.1, on the reverse strand, counting down.
GGCCCGCGCCCCGTGCCTCCTGCTGCCCTGCTCCGAGGAGGCCGCCATGGCGCCTCTGGGCTGACAGCTCGTGGCATGCCTGGCGTCACCGGGAGACTCCAGCCGGGACACTGCTCCTAAACAAAATGCTCTTAACAACAGTCAAGGTCACGACAGAAGAGACACACGGAGGAGCCATTCCAGTGGACAGAGACCAAAGACATAGCACCACTTCGTACGGAGTGTGGTCTCAGAGCGGATCCTGGGCCCGAGAGGGCACGTTTTTCCCTTTTGCTCCAAGAAACATCGGTGGTCCCACTGCTGAAATGTGATGGCGGTCCCCAGGTCGGGGCGATAGGAATGTATCCGTGCGCATGTCCTGGCTTTGAACATCGCACGAAGGGTGACATGGGGAAAAGTCGAGCGGAGAGAAGGGCAGCTCAGAGACCTGCGGAGGCAGCTGGGAGCCCCTCCAGAGCTCAAGCTTCCAGGAGCAACACCCTCAGTGGCCCGGGAAGGACGCCACCCCTGGAGGGCTTTGGATGGGCCACGGCCGTGCACTGCTGAGACCCCGTGGCCTCCACTGCAAAGGGACCTTCGTACCAGGACCCTCACCTGCTCCCGAGACCCTCCCAAACCCGTGTGCTCCTGCCGCCCCTTTCTGCAGCAACATGGGTCCCTGCGGGAGTGAGATGTCTCCTGCTGCTCGCTTTCGGATCACAGGGCTCTTGATTGGCGGGCGGTCACGATCGGCACAGCGGGAGAGGACAGGTGCTCCGCGTCCTAGCTGCACGGGAGGCTGTGACCTTGAGGTGCCTGGTTCCCCCAGTGGCGAAGGGAGGCTCGTGAGGCAGGGAAAACGGACACGCACACAAAGAGGGGGACGGGCCGCCCTCAGAAAGGCAAGGACGCTTCCGCCGTCAAATGATTTTGATTACAGAGCCGGTCTTTACCCACCCAATTCGTAAATCCTTCTGTTTGTCTGGCTGTCAAAGTTTGGAAGATATAGTTCGGCTTACTTTGGCAAGTCGTAAAATACGGCGAAGGCGAGAGGCGATGATAGCTCATAAATTCCTCTTACTGTTTATTCATTTTAGGTGCAGCCAGACCCAGGCTGGCCCGCTTCAAAACACATTCCTCTTCCCTCCGCGCGGGAGGCCTTGTTCTCTGAGCGCTATAAAGTCTCTATTAGCGGCCGGCATTTTCTGAGGCTTCCGAAGTGGACATCACAATTCATCGTCTTCCTTCCGCAGAAGTTTACAGCAGGCTCGCATCAAATAAAAATGCTTTTGGCCTTTTCTAAACCTAAAGCAGCGGGGATGCCTGCCCATATTTCAACCCACGGCAGCTGTGAGGAGAGAGATGAAGAGGTGTCTGCGAGCAGAGAGAACAGGGCGGTCAGCGGTTCTCAGAATCGCCTGCCATGTTTGCTGACATCCCTGAGCTCCGTGCCCCAGAGGACGGTTCCCAGGGCCGGGCTGGGGTCTGGCTTCTGCACTGGTAGCCAAGTCCCCACGCTGGTCCCACGCCATGGTGCACAGACCCCACGCTGAGAAACTCCGGGAGGAGGAGCGGGGGGGGGGGGGGGGGAGCAAGAATAAAGGAAGGGGTAGGGGTCTCTCTGGTGCCTCTGAGAAATTGAACCCTTTCAGAATGGGCACCCCGGGGAGGTGAAACTCAAGGTCACGGCTGGGGAGGGGGACTCCGGCCTGGGGCAGTGAGCCTCCTGCAGAAAGGACAGAGACACCGCTGACCGGGGTCCCCCGGTTGTCCAAGGAGACCATAGCCCTGGGGCCTCGGCGGCGCTCTTACACTCATTTACGTGTGCACGCATGTCTCTTGGCCACGGTGGCACTGACTGTGCAGCCCCCACCGTTCACGGTCCAGAACAAAGACTGAGATTCCCGCTCCAGCGGCCTTTCCCCTCCCCTCCCGCCTTTCGTCCTGAGAAGGCCACGGGGTGTTGTGGCGCCCAGCTCCAGGGCAGCCTCCTGGGAGGGGTGGGGTGCCCCCTCCTCCCTGGGTCCCCACATGGTGACAGAAACGCATTGGGCTGACTCGGCATCAGAAGCCTCTGTCCCCCGCCGCCTCGCAGCTCTCCCCGGATCGATGGGCTTGGTAACGGCTGATTTAATGAGAGCAGCGGCAGCCTCCCTTCATTACTTTCTCGTTCGCAATGAAATAATGGGGAGCGAGCAGGAGGGATTTGTCATTACCGAGGGAGCCGAGGGGGGTGGGGGGCAGACAGGGAAGTCGCTGCTTTTCCGAGAAAGTACGGACGGGCAGCTGGGACAGCTGGGCAGCTGGGACCGGACGCGCCAGACCTCGGCGCTCCTAATCACCACCCAGGGGACCCGAGGGCGGCAGCCACCTCTGCCCCTCTCTTGGGAGCCCGGGCAGGTCACTGACCTTGATGGCTGACTCCAGGCCTGCCTCTGCACTTGAACCTCCTCTGGGGAATTTCTGCCTCGTGTCGCCCAGGGTGCCAGCCCAGCAATTAGGGTTCCTGGGGTCTAGGTGGGGCCCCAAAGTGCCCCTCTGTAGACAATGGCCATGTGATTCTGGGGCACACAGGCACTGGGGACCCCTGGGCTGCAGATCGGTAGCCCTGGGTCCCAGGCGACCACCTCCACCCACACTGATAGCCTGCCTGTCCACTGCGGAGAAGTCTCACCAGTGCCCCCAAAATGCCACACCTTTTCCACCTTCTCTCTGTGCTGTCTCCACACCAAGGCTCTGGTGGGGAGTGAAGACCAGGATGTTGGACCCCTGGATGGGCTCTGAAGGAGTGAAGACCAGGATGTTGGACCACCTCTATGACCTTCAGATGTCACCACCCCGATTGGGACCCTCTAGCCCGGCTTTGTCAGCACCAGACAAAACAAAGCGAAAGGACTCCTCTGGCTGCCCGGCAATAATGTCCCCAGAAGAGAGCAGAAAGAATGGGTCTTGGGAGTAATTTTTACAAGGAGGATGTGCTCAGATTCCCTCTCCGGTCATTCCCCTTTTGTCTCCCTCTGGCTGGGCGCTCAGGCACAGCGCGGGCCTTTTGTTCCTGTGATCCTGGCTTATCTTCATCGATGACGGTGTCCGAACTGCTTCCGAATCAAAAGCGGGGCCTTGGAACAGAAGGGTTTGATCGGGACGCAGGGTTTGCTCTGTCCAAATGAACTTCCAAGGGGGGACCGAGAGAGAAAATGAAAATTCAATACAGGAGGAAGCAAAGCTGTTTTCCTCCTACCGCAGCTCCCTGGTCCTGTTTGCGCGATGCAGTCAAACGGAGTTACCGCTTCTGGTTCTATCGTTTAATGCCATCCCCTGACTCTTGTTCTTTAACTGAATCGCACGCAGCATCGCAGGGCTGGGAGGGGCCCATGGGGTCCAACCCTCGCATCTGGCAGAAGGGTCACCGAGGCTCAGGTCCGGGTTGATTCGGAATCTAGTAAAGGAAGGAGCACAGGGCCAGCACGGAGGGGAATGACCGGATGCAGTGGGAGATATCACATGGTTTGAAATGATGCGGAACGCCAGTATCTCCTAGCCATGTAGCCTTCCGTTAGTATCTTCTTGCCACTGAGACTCAACTCGACAAATGGGAAGTCTGTTCTGGGTTTTAAATGCTGGCAACTACTCAGATTAAGTGAGTCTGGGTACCTGTTGGCCAGACATTTCTGAGAGCTGGAGGAGGTGACACTAACAGACCCTGAAGGATGAACAGGAGTTTGCAAGACAGACAAGATAGTGAACTGTCCTTGCGAGCAGAGAAAACGAGTAATGCAAGGTCACGGGTGTGGCAGTCTAGTCCTTTAGGAGACCATGTGCCCCTGGTGCCAGCCTGCGGTACACGGGGAGGAGACCAGCCCTGTGGTTTTAGGCCCAGAGCTTTCATCTCATTCTCTCATTTGATTCTTCAAACAGCCCAGAGCTGTTCTGAGTGTTTGCCATGCGCCAGCCACTTGGGTAAGGAATTGGCATTTAAATTTTCCCTTAATCTTCATGTTAGGCCTTTGCAGGAGACACCCTCTCTATCCCCATTTGAAGGCCAGGAGGCCATGTCCGCAGGCCCTTAGAAACCTGTCCAGGCCACAGGCAGGAGGGGCGGAGCTGAGAGGCACTGGCTCCCTTGGCCATACCCTGCACCGGGCAGGTGCCACCCAGGAGGCCGTGCCAGCAGAGCACAGTGTGAGTTCTTGGTGCGGTGAAGATCAAATCCCCAGGAGACCACTGGGCACCTGAGGCCCAATGTTATCAGTCACACTGTCCCCGTAGCGAGCTCTCAGTGAATGTATTCACTGTGCCCACCTGGGAAGGGCTAGGCCAGTGGTCGGCAAACTCATTCGTCCACAGAGCCAAATATCAACAATACAACGATTGAAATTTCTTTGGAGAGCTACATTTTTTAAAATTAAACTTCTTCTAACGCCACTTCTTCCACATAGACTCACCCAGACCAGGGCACTTTGTGGAAGAGCCACACTCAAAGGGCCAAAGAGCTGCATGTGGCTCGCGAGCCGCAGTTTGCCGACCACTGGGCTAGGGTACATCGCAGCCAGGGACAGTGGAAGCTGGAGCTGAGAAAACAGGTTCAAAGACTCAGTAACAGCCAGCCATCATGGCTCAGTGGCTGAGCGTCCCAGGCAGGGCACATGCTCAGGATGCAGGAGGCAGCCAATCAATGATTCTCTCACCGTTGGTTTTTTTATCTCTCTGTCCCGTCCTCTCTGGAATCAATAAAAAAATAAATAAATAAATAAATAAATAAAAATAAAAACATTTAAAAACAAACAAACAAACAAAAAAAGACTCAATAACTAAGCATACATGGCACAGAGAATAGAAAGCAGGTTGGGCTGGACTCTCATCTCCAACTTCCTGGCTCTCTTTACTCCGTGTGGCCAGAGGTGAACAGTTGCCAGCAAGCCCCTTCAGCCCCAAGTCTCCACGGAGAGCGATGGGCTCGTGGGCGTCACCCAGCACCAGTGTCTGGCCACTCCCACGCGGTGGCTCCTCCCCTCCCCACCCGCAGGCCGGGCGGCTCATCCACCAGCCCCGCAGCGCGGTGGGACCCTCCTCCTCGTCGACTTATTAGCGCGGCCCTCAGACGTGTGCTGACACAAAGGTCTCCCAGGGCATCTGAATTCAATTCCTTATTCCCAGCCTCCGCTGCTTTCTCCCCCCCTGCACAGACACCAGCACCGGCCGCCGCTAAATCTTGGAGAGAGTGGGCAGTGAAATGAATCTGAATCCCAGCTTCGCATTTTATTAACAACTCGGGAACGGAGGCCCCTCGGCTATAAAGTGGGGTTTATCCGTCACAGACACACGGAACTCACGGTCAGCAAAATGAACCCCGTCCCCGCCTCACCGGAGCTACAGTCTAGCAGGAGGGAAATGCAAAGAAATCTACCACTGCCGTCCGCCTAACAAGGCCTCGGCGGCGGCAGCATCCTTCTCAGAGCCCCAAGGGGGGCGTTTCCCGCCCTGGCCCGGGTGCTGAAGCAGGTCTCCTCCGCCCCGCGCTCGGAGCGTTCCGGAATGAGCGCGGTGAGGCCCGAGAGGCCACGGACTGAAGCCAGGCTTTCCATCCGCACACAACCAGGTGCTGCTGTGGGTCAGCCATGCCTTCCCTTGTCTGGAAAGTGGGTATAGTACCTCCCGGATTTGAGTCCGTTTTATATTTTTGAGGATTAAAGGAGACAAGGTCTGTTCTACATCAGGCACAGAGACAACATTCGATCCACAGTCACCACGGTCCTGTGTCCGCGAGGGACAAGGGGCCCAGCACCACACTGCGAGGCCTGAGCACGGCGCGGCCACTGAGCCACGCCTCCCTCCTGTTGGCGGTCCCTCCCGAGCGCAGTGAACGCCGTGATGTGCAGGAAGCGGGATGAGGCCCAAGGGGACCCATTCCCAGCCGCGACCGGCGACCAATTTCTTGTGCGGCCTGGAGCCTCTGTGGTCCATTTTGTTCCCATCTTCCGGCAGGAGGCCTGTCCGGTGGTAATGGATGTGTGAAGATCAGACTCCGATACAAGAGGTACATCACCACAGCGGGACGCCATCCAGCGGGACGTGGCGCCTGCTCTTCACCTCCCATGATCATTACGGCTCAGGATCGGGGCCAGGTGACAAAGCAGGGGCGGTATATAAGGGCAGCGTGGGGGGTAGAGTCACGATGACGGCAGGTGACTGTGCCTGGGGTCCGCAGGGTGCAAGGCTGACCGGGGACAGCTCCGCGAGGTGTGTAAAGGTCTGACCACGATGCTGAACACGTGAAACAAATAATATTGGATGTCAACTATAATTGAAAAAAAAATTTAAATAAGTAGAGTGGAAGAAAAAAGAAAGAAGTGTGCCCACGTGGTTAAATGGGGCTTATGATAAACTGCAGTGTCATAGCTGGAGAGCAGACAACTAGAGCTAAGAAAGGAAGATCTCATTTTAAAGCCATCAGCCACCGAGAATGGGACTGGCCTGGGCCAGACGCCAGGGCGATTCCAACGTGTGTGGCCTTCACGGAGCTTTGGATGAGAAGGTGGGCCCTTTCCCCCAAGACCAGGCCCCACTCTGAGATCTGGAGCATTCCAGACAAGGGAGGCCGCTGTCCGGGGTCCTGAGCCGCCTGGTCCCAGCGCCTTCCTGCAGCGGCCGCCTGCTGCACTTGCAAAAACCATCAGCGTCGCCATCAATCCCCAGGCCCGCATGGCCTCTGAATTATTTAGCACTACATCCAAGAGGCTGTGAATAATGGAGAGGGGTGTAAATAATCTTATCTCCATCTCTGCTCGCAGCGATGGCGCGGGGCCTCAGAACCTCACGATGCTGTGCGTGGTGACATCACGCCAAACGGCCCCCATGACGGCTGTTCCCTCGGAGGGAAGAGTCGACCGGGGCCGCACCTCAGAGCCCCTGTGGAAAGGAGCAATTATGCACCAGATGCCTCCAGGGAGATTACCTCAGTGCTTCGGAGTGTACAGAGCCTGACCGGTCACCCCGCTCCCCCACACGCCTGGCCCCTCGGGCAGGGCGCTCTCCTAACGAACAGCAGGACACTGAGCCCTGTGGGGATTGCAGCTCCGAGGAGAAGGGACAGGCCTGGGCTCCAGGTCCTGCGACTCCCCTTCCAGCATTCCCGCTTCTCCACCTGTGCACCTGGCTGACGGGGCCCCGTGCAAGCATGCACTGTGTCTCATGTCACATGCGTGTCAGTGTGGCCTTCCCCCGGGTCGGCACACCTTGGCTTCAGACAGATTGTCATGTGGGCGTGGGGGGAAGGGGTTCCTGTGGTGTTTCGGCCCCACACGGAGGGGGAAGCTCTACCAATGAGCAGCCCCCAAGCACAGTGGGTGGTGGGGACCCATTCTGCTTCTCTGCTACTGGCTGTATGGCCTGCGGAGAAGTCTCAGCAACTCCGAGCACCCAATGTCCTATTCAATACGACGGCCAGGTTTTCTCAGTGGTCAGGGCATCAGCGCTCGGACCCAAGGGTCACAGGTTCCATTCCCAGACAAGGGCACGTACCTCATTGCAGGTTCGATCCAGTGTCTCCCCATTGTCCCTCCCACTAACCACCCCCCTGCTCACAGGTAGAGAAGTGCTCCTGCTCCAGGTCCAGGACGCCCAGCAGGTCCGGGATGTTGTAATTATTTCTTCAAGCCGTCGGGCATTCAGGAGATGCAAATTAATGTCATTGGTGACCCCTACACACCTGTGCAAATGCAGGAAATGTTGAACATTGACGGGGCAGCTGCTGGGGAAGATGTGGAGGAGCAGGAACTTCTGTGCACTGCGACTACAAACGTAAATACCACCACATCGGAAACTGCTGGCAGCTTCCTACGCCGTTAAATACAGGTCGGCCGGCGGGGCTCAGGGGCTGAGCGGCAACCTATGAACCAGGAGGCCTCAGTTTGATCCCCGGTCAGGGCACAGGCCCAGGTTGCAGGCACGACTCCCAGTGTGGGGCATGCAGAAGGTAGCCGATCCATGACTCTCTCCCATCACTGATGCTGTTATCTCTCTCTCCCTTCCCCTTCCCCTCTGAAAATCAATTTAATAAAAATGTATTTTTTAAAAGGTAAAGATACACCCATTATGAAACCTGGCCATTCCACTCCAAGAGGAAGAAAAGAAAGTGCATGCTCCTATAACACTTGCACATGTGTTTGTGGCAGCTTTCCCAATGGCGATGGCCAGAAACTGGAAACAAGCCAAATGCTCGTCAGAAATTGCGTGGGCAAACAGATTGTAGTGCATTCATTCAACTGCAGCTCACTCAACAATGAATAAGAATGAACTACTGATACTCACATCATGGATGGTTCTCAGAGTAACGTACTTTGTGAGAGAAACGAGGCAAGAGAGTGTACATACTGTATCAAGTCAGAGGTAGACAGGGGCAGCTGGTGTAAAGACTCTCTGGCACCAACAAATCATAAAAGTTTAAATGCAACTGGGCCCTGATCGGTTTGGCTCAGTGGATAGAACATCGGCCTGCAGACTCAAGGGTCCCAGGTTTGATTCCGGTCAAGGGCATGTACCTTGGTTGCAGGCACATCCCCAGTAGGAGGTATGCAGGAGGCAGCTGATTGATGTTTCTCTCTCATTGATGTTTCTGACTGTCTCTCCCTTTCCCTTCCTCTCTGTAAAAAATCAATAAAATATATATTTTTTAAAAAATAAATGCAACTGGGAATTTTCAAAGGTCTTAATTTGGCGAGTGATAAGATCTGACTGACGTTTTCTAAAGGATGCTCAGCCTGCTGTATAAAGAGTAGATTCTAGAAGACAACACATAGAGACCAGCTGGGAGCCTACTGGACAGGTTGAAGGAAGTGATGGCGAAGAACAGATTCCAGCCCAGCTGGTGTGGCTCAGTGGTTGAGCATCTATCTATGAATCAATAGGTCACAGTTCAATTCCCGGTCAGGGCACATGCCTGGTTGTGGGCTCCATCCCCAGTAGGGGACGTGCAAGAGGCAGTTGATCAGTTATTCTTTCTCATCATTGATGTTTCTATCTCTCCCTTTCCCTTCCTCTCTGAAATCAATAAAAATATTTTTTTGAAAGAAGAATAGATTCTAGAAGGCAACACGGGTAGCCTAGAGACCAGCTGGGAGCCCACCGTACAAGCTGAAGGGAGTGAGGGTGGCACTGGGACATCGCAGCAGGGGTGACAGGGAGGAATCAGAACCTCTCCTAAGGACAGCGCCCACAGGTCTCACTCGGACCGGAGGTGGGTGAAGGATGAATTAAAGATAAGCCAGGGACTTGGGCTTGAGCAATCGGGGAGAAGACGATGACATTTGCCAAGATGGTGAAAAGTACGGGAGGAACAACGTTGGAGGTAAAAAGGGAAAATTAAGACTCTTTTGATGTATGAAGTGGAGACGCCCATTAGTCATCTAAGTGGGGACATCAAGACGCAGGATATATGAGTCTGCGGCTCCAGGAACCGGGTGCGAGAGATATAAATTTGGAAGTCATTATCGTGAAGATGGTATTTAAAGCCATGGAAATGGATGAGGTCACCTGAGGAGAACTGGAAGGTAAAGAAGAAACGGGGACCCAGACCCGAGCCTTGGCGTGGTCCAACATCCAGACACAGAATGAGTGTTCTCAGCCGCTGCGATTTGGGGGCCTAGCCGAGCCCATCCCAGGTCCCAAGGCTCAGAGCAGCCAAAAGCAGGCCCAGGACATTTTTATCATATGCTCCCAAGTGCATCTCCAAGGACGCCCACTCAGTGGTCCTGACTGAGCTGCCAGGGCCAAGGTCCAGCCGGAACCAAAGGACCCGGAGATCAGAGGTTAAACTCAGGCCTTCTCAATACAACTAAGTGCATCTTCCCATCGCTTCCTGAAAGCAGCACATGTGCACATACATGCACACACATGTCTGTTCTCACAGAGAAGTGGCCCCTGCACTACCTTCTTCCAGGGGCCCACTTACCTACGCAACCCCAGGCCTGAGGAGCAGTGTAGCCGGAAATAGGAGAAAGTGGCTGCATGGACTCTGAGTCACCAGGTCATTCCCAAGACCCCAGGGGGATGAAGAGCTAAGTCAACTGACACAGGAGAGAGACGTCCAGCTGAACAAACAGACGTGACAAGCTGCTAGGAAGGTCTCTGCCACAACCCTGAGGCTCCGGGAGATGAAAGAAGACAGACGTCCCAGCAGCCCGAGGCCTGACGAGGCAAGCTGGCGAAGTGGCAGAAACACCCTCCCCCATGCATGTGCTGGCGAGAAAGGCCTTCAGGGTGACAGCTATTCACCAGGGAGCCAGGCCGGAAGACAGCTGGAGGGAAAAGGAGAAAGCCATTGTGTGGGGGTGTGATTTGGGCTTGTGTACAAAGGTGTGTGGTAGAAAAGGGTAGGAAAACCAGAACACAATTGGCTTAGAAATGAGTCCAAGCCCTGGCCGGTGTTCCCCAGGATTTAGAACATCGGCTCTTGCACCAAAAGGTCACAGGTTCGATTCCCAGTCAAGGGTATGCACCTGGATTGCAAGTTCAATCCCCAGCCTCATGGAGGAGCCAACCAATCAATGTGTCTCTCTCACATCTCTCTCTCTCTCTCTCTCTCTCTTCCCCCCGCCCCTTCTCTTTTTCCTCCTTCCCTTCTTCCCTCCCTTCTACTCTCTCTAAAAAGCAATGGAAAAAATAACCTTGGGTGAGGAATAACCCAAACAAAGGACAAAATAATTCCAAGATCTTTTCTCCAGGGCGTGTCTGGTGTGGAGGCGATCTCGATGAGTAAGATGAAAGAACTGGGCTCTGTGATTTGGGGGAGATTAATGGGGACCTGGTGAGTCAGCACATGCAGCAGTGCCCAAGACAACCATTGGGAGAGAAAAAGAATATATGCTGGAATCCTATTTCTACTGATTTTTATCTCCTATTTTCTAAGTGTATATTCAATGCATGTTTTATAGCTTACAGGATAAAACAACACCGTGGCGCTTATAAATAATAAATGCATGAAGGGACGCGGAAGAGAATGCGTTTGGAGAAAGGTGCTCAGAAGCCTGCACTGATGGGATGTGTAACCAAGGCCCTCAAGGCAGCTACAGATGTTTGACTTTCCGGCTAAGAGACCAGCAAGATAACCATGTGTGATTCATCCTTACCCCCTTCCCACTGAAATATCCAAGAACACAGACCCACCCACAGGAGTTAAAGGTGCCCTGGTAGCCGGGACGGTGTGGCTCAGTGGTTTGCCTCCTGACACCTGACCTCTGTGCTGAGCCACTTCCATGTAGGGTGGAAGGTTCTGTAACCGTTAGAACCCCCTCCAGACACAATTCCTTCCCAGGGAGATTCTTGGGTGTCAACAACAGAACTCATTCTGCCACCCATCACCATAAACGGGACATACTGAAGGCTGCTAGACAGGTTGAGATATCTCTGAGAAGAGCAATGGAGGAACTGCAAACCCGAATCGCAGAATCCACGGAGACTGTGGGGGAATCCCTAACACAGCGCCCCGTCACCACGCAGCCCTCCCTGAGAATCAGTGTGAAGTGGTTTGGGAGGCACAAACCCCCAAGGAGAAGGTCTAAGTTACGACAGCAGGGACCCTTTGCTGCCGTGGAAGAAAACCTGGAATCCGGCAAGCATGAACAGGTGGGGGGAAGCCAGCTTTGGAATCAGAGAGGCCGTGGGCTCCACTCCTGGCTCAAACCCTCACAGCGCTGCCTCCTGACACCTGACCTCTGTGCTGAGCCACTTCCATGTATGGTGGAAGGTTCCTCCGACTCTCTGAGCCTCGGTCTCCTGATCTCCACAGCATCGGTAACGCGCTTAGCTGCGAGGGCTCTGGGGCTATTCCAAGCCCATGAAAAGGAAGGTACCCAGCACACACAGGAAGTAGAGTCGGTAGCATTGTGGGAACTGCGTGCGGTGCCACTCCGAGACGCTCCCCCCCGTGCCGCGAGGGGACCCGCATGCTGGTTCCTCCTCCCCTCCCTCCTCCTTTAGGGGGACTGCTTTGTAAAGTGTATGATTATCTAACCAATACGCTGTACGCCTGGAACCAATACAAAATAATACTGAAACAATTTAAAAAATTTGAAAATAAATAAGTAAACCCCCTGGCGTGTCTCAGTGGTTGAGCGTCAACTTAGACCTCTGAGGAGACAACCTAGGAACCAGGAGGTCACGGTTCGATCCCTGGTCAGGGCACAGGCCCCGGATGTGGGCTCCGTCCCCAGGGTGGGGCGTGCAGGAGGCAGCCGGTCCATGATTCTCTCTCATCGTTGATGTTTCTATCTCTCCCTGTCTCTCCCTCTCCCTCCCTCTCTGACAGCAATAGAAGTATTTTTTAACAAAAATAAATACGTAGAGTACTTGACATTTAGTAGACAAAAAAAAGAAAAAGAAAAGGTAGCTCTGAATTATCCCAATGCCATCTTGACCATTTCTCTGCTCCAGATGTCTCTTTTCAGAGAAGCAGCCCATGTCCTACATCAAAAGCCGTGCCTCCCTCCTCTGAAATCCTCCTTTGATGTCTCCCTGCGGCCCTCCCGCCAGCTCCGCCTCCCCCCGCCCTCCCCCAGTGGCCGTGCAGCTGGAAACTGGGGCAGCCCTGTGAACCCGCTCCCTGGGAACCCACTCTCTCCGCTGAGAAGCCATGGCTGGCGGCGGCCTGCTGGGAGTGTTTGTTTCCTTTCTCACGCTCGGAGTCCAACGCTCTGGGTCCGAGGCTGACGAGGGGCTGGGGCACAGAGGCCCCCCGGGACCCAGCCCAGGCCTGGGGGCAGCCGCAGGGACCCGTTGGCTTCGTGGTCACACTGAGGCTCTGACCACAGCTGCTTGTCTCTGATCGGACACAGAGACCCTGGCATGGGCTGGGCTTGTCTCTGATCGGACACAGACACCCTGGCATGCGCTGGGCTTGTCTCCTGGCAGAGAAAACTGCCCGATGTGCCATTTCCCTTCACTATGTGCCAGGGACTGTGCCAGGGGCTGGAGAGAGAGACAAGTAGAACAGAGGCCTGACCGGCGGCTGGGGTGCAGCGGAGGGAGGGATGGGGATCCTGCCCTCCTGGTGAGGAGCCACTGCACCCACGGGCCAATGAGGAAAACTGGACTCAGAGGAGGGGGTAACTGGTGATGTCACACAGCATGGCTGGGACCCAGGCCCCGCCTCCCGGAGGGCTCACTCCCTGGGCCTCCCCGCAGCCAACCCCGCGAGAAGGGCGCCCTCTCTGTTCCTGCGAGAGCAGCTGGCAGATTCTCACTCTCGCTTCAGCCACTGGTTGGTTAAATACAGCCGTAACGGCGGCCGGTCTAATTGTAACAGTAACCTTTCATTAGCTTTTTATTGTTTTTTAATTGTCCAATTACAGTTGACATCCAATATTATATTGGTGCCAGGTGTACAACATAGCGGCTAGGTGTTTATATACCTTACCGCGTGGCCCTCCGACAGCCCCTCCGCACGCAGTTACTGCAGTAAGACTGACTCCGTTCCTGGGCTGCACTTGACGTCTTCTGTGACTGCCAATTGGTCTTCTCAATCCCTTCGCCTTCTTCGCCCCGCCCCCAGCTCCCTCCCAGCTGGCGGCCATCAGTTTGTTCTCTGAATCTGTGAATCTGTTTCTGTTTTGTTTGTTGTTATGTTTTCTAGGCTCTGCATATAAGTGAGGTCATGTGGCATTTGTCTTCCTCTGTCAGCCTTACTTCATTTAGCATGCTACCTTCCGGGTCCATCCATGCTATTGCGGGCCGTAAGATTTCATTCTTTCTTTATGGCCGAATAATATTTTTTTTAATATATTTTATTGATTTTTTTTTTTTTTTTTTTTTTTACAGAGAGGAAGGGAGAGAGAGATAGAGAGCTAGAAACATCAGTGAGAGAGAAACATCGACCAGCTGCCTCCAAGGTACCTGCAACCAAGGTACCTGCCCTTGACCGGAATCGAACCTGGGACCTTTCAGTCTGCAGACTGGACACTCTATCCTCTGAGTTTGGCCGAATAATATGGCACCAGACGCTGGTGTCACTCCCCCGGTGTTTTAGACCACGAATAAAAGACCTTCCCACCTCCAAACACTTCCCGGTGGAGCACAGCGAGGATGACCACGGCGTGGTGAAGGATCGGGGTCAGAGCTAAAAGTGCCCCCACGCTGCTGACGTAGGCAAGGTGGTGGATGCCACCGCACCTGGGCCAGGGCCAGGGCGGGTCAGATTTGCGGTTGGGGCAGCTCACACGGTGCTGGAACCCAGACCGTGGTCTCAGACCCGCCGGGCCTGGGATGCAGGTCAGATAAGGCCTCTGCGCTCTCAACCTGATGCTCCAGTTGGGAGGCAACAAGTACAAGTGCGGCCACAAGGGTCAGCAGGGGCAGGTGGCAAGAGGCACGACAGAGGGATCCATCCTCCTTTCGGTGGGCACTGGGAAGGCCTCGGGGAGACGGCCAGGGCTTTGAGGCTTGAAAAGAAGACCCTGCCATGGGTAGGGCTGGGGCGAGGGCCCCGAGCTGAGGATGGAGGTGGGAGAGCTTCTGGGGGAGAGGAGGAGGCTCACAGGACTCGGGGAGCCCAGGAGCGGGCATTGCAGCAGACAGGAAGAGGAATGCAATAAACACCGAGCTGAGCAACCGGGCGGCGGGGCGAGCGCCAAGCATGGAGTCACGGATGCCGAAGGAAGGAGCATGGCGAGGAGAAGGGCGCAGGCTCGGGGCTCATGCTGCAGGACGCGGAGAGAGGAGGGCGGCCATGACGATTGGGTTTGGCTCCAGCCAGGTCCCGGGGTGATGACACCCAGACCCCGTGGAGTGATGACAGGAGCAGGACGATGGACTCGGGGTTCTCCCGGCTCTGCCCCCGGGGTCCCTCCCGTCCTTGGGAAAACAGAATCGAGGGAAATAATGTCAGACAAACACCTCGGTTTGTGGACACACTTAGTGTATCGCCGTTTACAGTATAAAAAGTAAACACAGACGAAAACTCCGCAAGAGTGAATTCATTAAATCGTTTTTATGGTTTATGCCTATGTTAGAATCCCGGTGTTAATTAAAAGGCCAGAATACTAGAATTCGAATGCTATTAAAAGGATGCTTTCAAACACCTGTAACGGACTGAGGCAATGTCAGTGACGTGAGAGAAACGGCAGGCACAGCATCACCTGTCCGCGCGGCCCACGTCCGGCCTAACCCCACGGGCCTCGGAGCAACGGCGCCACCAAGGCACATGGCTGGCAGACAGGGTTTGGAAGGGACTGGCTTTTCACCGTCGTCACCTCATGGCTTTTGAGTCGTCTGTGGAAAGGGCCTCCATGCCCCGTGCAGAAGCAAAGGAAATGAGTCCGAACACAGCCGGCATGGCTCAGGGGCTGGGCATCGACCTACCAACCAGGAGGTCACAGTTCAATTCCCCACCCATCAGGGCACATGCCCGGGTTGCGGGCTCCATCCCCAGGGTGGGGAAGGCCGGAGGCAGCTGATCAATGATTCCCTCTCATCAGTGATGTTTCTATTTCTCCCTATCCTTTCCTCTCTGAAGTCAATACAAATATGTTAAAAAATAAAATAAAATAACAACAAAAGTCCACTCCCCTTCTCAGGCGGATCAGCCGATAAGATCACACTGTGGGGAGCGATCAGCTGCATGTCCTGAACCTAACAAGGCCACCACCCAGCTGGCAAGGAGGGCTGTGGGAACGCTAACCGAGCAGTGCCAGAATGCCATCTCCGGCACAACTCCACTGACGGAACGGCCTTGTGGTGGGAGGGTTCGAGGTGCTTAGGGGGCCCCCCATGTGAACACAAGGTTCCCTTTCCACCTGGAACTGCCCCCGTCCCTGAATCCCCCACCGCTGAGCCCCCGCCTTCTCGGTGAGATTCCGGGGGGAGCGTCTAAGAGAGGCCGAGCTGGGCTCTATGAGCCGCTGCAGACGGCGCTGCTGACGTGTATCGATCATCTTCATTTGTAAGGTGGGTGCGTTTTATGTGTCCGCGGCTCACTGCCGGGAGAAAACCCTTTAAAGCTCTGAGACGGGATTTGAAAACATCTTTATAGATGAAAAAAGCACTCGTTCCACCTCCCGGGGAAATGAAAGGGAACATGAAGTCTACATCTGCACACGCAGAAGAAGGAAAACGGCGGACACGGAGCTCGAGGTGGCGCACGTGCGGCCTCCATGTCCGCTGTCGGGGCAGCATCTCCTCCTCCATGCAGGGGGCGGGGGAGCCCAATGTACCGCAGGGTCCCCCCAAATCTGCCCTCCACAATGCTGCCACGGAGCCTGGAAGCCTGCTGTTAGCCATATCTCGTTCATTCCCTCACTTACCCACTCCCGCTACCATCTACTCTGCTCCCTCATTCATTCGCCAAAATGCTCTTCTCAGCCCATTGCCCCTCGCCAGGCCCCGTGTTAGCGGCTGAGCGGACAGAAGGGGCCCCGGGGGCCCAGTTACCGATGCCGGCGTCACCCTCAGAGAGAGGCAGGTCCTCACATGCCATCGCAGTGCGAAGTGGTATCTCCAGTGGGCGAGCAGCGCAAGCCATGGGAACAGGGGAAGCACACGGCTGGGCCCCAAGACAAACAGGTGAAGGACACAGCTTCTGCGTTCTGAAATGCAACGGGTAAGCACGGGGTCGAAAAGACCAGACGCTGCGCGGGGTCCGTAGAGAAGCGGAGGACAAGGCAGGGGTCCCTGTGCCGCAGAGGGACACCGGCGGGCCAGGCCAAGAGGGTCTCGTGGACAGCTCTGTGCCAGAGGAATGACCCAGGTCTTCCTGATGGTCCACTCGCCCTTTCACTTCCAAAACCCTTCCCTTTACCTCAGCATTTTCCCGGTCCAGGCTGCGAAGGTGCGGACGCAGCACAGATATGTTTATGGAAGCGGGAGGTGCAGAATGGGAATGAGCGGAGGCATCGTCTGCCCCAGTGTTGCCTTTCACAGAGCAGCCGTCCCAGGCCCCGAGGGGTTAAGAGATTTGCCCCAAAATATTAATGCGTATTGCATGTGACATTATTATATGTAAAATCGTTTTTTTGGTTTTTTTTAAATATTTGCCCAAAACCACACAGCATGTTAAGACCTAGAGTCTGGGGCTCCCAGATCCTCCCTGCCGCCCCCTGAGAGAGCGCACCCCAGCACGTGAAGGCGGCTTCGTCCGGGCGGGCTGGCAGGACCACGGCAGGAAGGGGGAGTGCCAGGAGCAGCCTCGCAGGTGACTTCCATCTACTCCCCAGCCTCCCGCGGCTGCCCACACACACACACACACACACACACACACACACGGAACACTCCCTGCACATCCCTCCAGGGGGACTCCACATTACACAATCGCTTGTTGCCAAACTAAAGCCGAGACTGGAAATAGAAGCCGCTTGCACCAGAGGGACCATTTCCCTGCACGGTGGGAGCATGTGGAACAAGGAAGGCAGATCCCTTTGAAACAGCCGGCGGAGGTCAGTGTTTATGTATCCCCAGGATCGCAAGGAACCTGGGACTCCTTCAGAGCACAGGCAAGGTGGTTGGCGTCCATCCTGCAGGCACCATCCAAGCACAAGCAGAGGCCAGGGAGCTGGGACGCGCGAACGTTCTGCCCCAGCTCGTTCATTATTTATCATTTTTATGTGACATTGCACATTGGGAGTCTAACTGTAGGCAGTGATCATCCTCTTGAATAATGCATTGTCACCGAGCCCCTGGAGACCAGGGAGGGACCCGACTGCAGACCAACAGCGCGCCCTAGTGGTGAACGAAGAGACAATGTCATCTTCCCATCCTCACAGACTCTGGATGCGCAAGAGACCCCGCTTGTCCCACGAGGCGGGAAATCGAGTTCTAGAGAGAGGGCCCATGCTACCGAGGCCTAACCATTCCACTCACATGCGCACGGCCGTGCTGCGTGCCAGGCCCAGAGCCATGCTTCTCAGAGAGGAAAGGAACATCTCCCTGTCCCGTGCAGAGAGAGGCGACACAGAGGTAAGAGCAGGACCTGACAGAGGCTAGAGGAGCCGCCACGGGGCCCGAGACACTCGACAGTGGGCATCAGAGCAAAAGCTATCGGCAGTTCTGAAGAGTAAACTGTGTCCCTCGAGATCATCCCTGACAGAGGCCATTGTCATGGTCTAAAGCAGCTTCTCTAAGCTCTTCCAGCGTGCCAGACCCTCTGAGAGTCTGGTGGAACAGGTGGACTCGCCAGAAAATATACCTGTTACATGCAGCAGCGTGCGAACACCATTCCAGTCAAGAGTGTTACAGTCTCTGCCCAGCCCGTGTGGCTCAGTGGTTGAGCGTCGATCCATGAACCAGGAGTCATGGTTCACTTCCCGGGTTTCGGGCTTGATCCTCAGGAGGGGGCATGCAGGGGGCAGCCGATCATATTTCTCTCTCGTTGACGTTTCTATTTCTCAATCCCTTTCCCCTCCTTTCTCTCTAACATCAATTTCTAAAACATTTTTTAAAGAGAACTCCAGACTCCACAATGTTCCTCTAAGCACCCGACCACGAGGCTCTGATCTCGAGGTCCTTTCCCTCCTGATTACCTGGAAATTGAGGCTTCAGAGTGTGGACAGAACCTGACAGGCTCAGGGGAGGCCTGCAGGGTGGGCCTCGCAACCCCAGAGACCGGAAGTAACCACCTGGGATGGTGTGAACATAACCCTTCCTAACTAAGAGCTGCTCATGGCGAAAGTCACGTCCCAGGCCGGTAGCTTCCCTGCCAAGCTCAGTCTTTCCCTCCTGAGCTGCGTGCTGTGCTTCTGGGCCTAAGGCAGCATCAGGGCCATGGGACGTCAGAGTCATCTCCTTTTCCAGGCTCTCAGAGTATTTCACCGCCCAGAGCACACCCACCGCCCACAGTACACCCACCGCCCAGGACACACCCACCGCCCACAGCACACCCACCGCCCAGAATACACCCACCGCCCAGAGCACACCCACCGCCCACAGCACACCCACCGCCCACAGCACACCCACCGCCCAGAGCACACCCACCGCCCACAGCACACCCACCGCCCAGGACACACCCACCGCCCAGGGCACACCCACCGCCCAGGACACACCCACCGCCCAGGGCACACCCACCGCCCAGGGCACACCCACCGCCCAGAGCACACCCACCGCCCACAGCACACCCACCGCCCAGGACACACCCACCGCCCAGGGCACACCCACCGCCCAGAGCACACCCACTGCCCACGGCACACCCACCGCTCACGGCACACCCACCGCCCACAGCACACCCACCGCCCAGGGCACACCCACCGCCCACGGCACACCCACCGCCCAGAGCACACCCACCGCCCAGAGCGTGGACCACGGGCCCTCATCATTCTCTTGTCCCAACATGCCACCTTTCTGTGCTGTAATGTTAGCTGTTACTGTCCTGGACCCGCCGATGGGAAAGGAGTGTGGGTCTCTCTGTTTTACTTTTTAAAAAAATATATATTTTATTGATTTTTTACAGAGAGGAAGAGAGAGATAGAAAGTCAGAAACATTGACAAGAGAGATTCATTCATCAGCTGCCTCCTGCACACCCCCTGCTGGGGATGTGCCCGCAACCAAGGTACATGCTCTTGACCCGAATCGAACCTGGGCCCTTTCAATCTGCAGGCCGACGCTCTATCCACTGAGCCAAACTGGTTTCAGCTGTTTTACTCTTTATCCAGGCCCAGAGATTCCCCTGCTTTGCTTTCTCCAGCCCCTTCCTCTGCCGCCAATGGATTGCTTGTAACTCTCCTTACAGCTCCTTCGATGCCAAGGTATACAATAAGCTACAAACCTGCTGTTCTCTGGAACATTTTCTCAATCTGTTGAGACGTTCCTTCCTGGCAACTGTCATCAGTTTGGTTCAAATCAACTCATAAAAATTACCTGCAGGCTTGGATGTTTCTTACCTCAACAAGAGCAAAATGCCGCTGCAATGAAAGAGCGGCCCACATATTCTTTCTAAACAAGTGTTCGGGCTCCTACGGATATGTTCCCGGAGGTAGAGCCGCTGGGTCCTAAGGCAGCTCCACGTTTCATTATTTGCGGTAACTCCATACCGCTTGCCACGGGGTGGCCCCAGTCTGCATTCCCACCAGCAGTGCACGGGGCTCCCTACTCTCCACCGACTCCCAGCTGTGTGTGTGTGTTGACAACCATTTCTGGCAGGTGTGAGGGGATAGCTCGTTGTCATTTTAATTTGCTTCTCTTCGAAGATTACTGACCTTGAGCACCTCTTCAGGCCCAGGCTGGCCTAACGCACACGTCCCACGCTGCTCTGACTCGGTTCACCCGCGCACGGCTGTCTGTGCGATGAGCACTGCGCTCCCCGTGTGATGGGTAAGCACCCAGGGGTGCAGAAAGGGTAGGCACAGGGGTGTGTTCAGCTCCGTGAACGTCACCCGGCTCCCATCCAGCACCCGCAACATCAGTGGCAAGTCAGCCCCATTTCTCTTCTCCCCCTGAGCTCAGCAAGAGAGAAAAGGGCTCAGGACAGACAGGTGGCGACCTGTGGTTTTGAGCTAATTAATGTTCTCCGCTCTTTATTCAACAGAGAAGGGAATCAACCTGATCCTCCATCCCCCAGAACTCACAGTGTGCCTGGGGAGATGGGGAAGCCCTCACAGACACCGCAAGGCGGGCATGGAAAAGCCCGGCGGACGGTCCATTCTCAGGTAAGTAACTGAAAGAGGAGTAGCAGCCGCTGAAGAGGCCGCAGTTATTTGTGGGGAAGAGACGGAGAGGACGCTTGCCACGTGGAGTGATGCACAGGAAGTATGTTTATTACCCAGTACACACACACCGCAGGGAGCCACGGAAGGGCTGGGTTGGGCCTTGTGGGCCTGTCCTTTCACACTGGGCCACCAGAGGGCAGTGTCACAGTGCTGCTACTTAGGAGAAGTTTGGTTTTGGTTTTCTCCACCACGCCCAGTGCTCAGCAACGAGCATCAGAGGACTTGGCTAGTTCTCATCGCTCCGAATGCCCTTGCACATAAAAAGCTTTTGGCCTGGTGTGAGCATGGAATGGAGAGCATTGGAATGGAGAGACAACAGACTGTTTCCCAATTCGCCCTCCTGGCCTCCCTTTGCCCCTCCCCCAATACTCCCAGAGCTGCTGGCTCCCTTGCACGGTTGGGCGTGTCTCTGTGTCCCTTCTCTGAGAGGCCTTGGGAGTCATCTACCTCCAAACGGACTCCCGTCACTCGATCACGTGTGTCCATTCAATGCTCTCTACAGCATTCGCCTGGACTTCCATGTTTTGGTCTGATGCCCCAACTACACAGCCAGCCCCAGGAAGCCAGGGGGATCCCCAGGCCCAGTACTGAGCCTGGCCCAGAGCGCGCCCCTATGTGCTCAGCGAATGACCCGGGGTAAAGCCGGCAGCTTCCCCTGGGCCAGAGCCCCTGCTTTCCCAGCTGAACCTGGGAACTCAGACCCCCTTCTGGCCACGAGGAGGTGGTCACAGGGAGGAGGACAAGGGCCAAGGTTCAAGAAGAGAGGGGCCACGAAAGCACGCCATGCCAACCAAGCAGGTGTCTGGGGCTGAAGAGCAGCCATGCACCGCTCACACGTCTCCGAGTTCTCCGTCTTCCGAGGGGACCAAGAGACCGAGTGAAGAGCATGGGTGTGGGAGGCAGAGGGCCTGCGTTCCCACCCAGCCCCTCCCTCCTTCCATTGGCTGGATGACCTTGGAGAGGTCCGTCACCACCCGGGCCCCAACTTCCTCCTCTGCAAACGAAGACAGTGGTCATAGCATCTACCTCCCAGGGCTTGGAGGCCAGAGTTAATGCTTTCAGCTGACGCCACCAGCCTGGGCCCCTTCTGACAGGTCATCCTTAGGGGGCGACACTAGGGTGGTAGGTGGCCTGGGTGTCTTCGTGCTTCTGTGGCTACCTACACTGAGCATCTTCTTCTTTGCAGCCCATCATGTGTGGGACTTGAAGGTGAAATCTCAACGTGTCAACTTATTTCCAAGTACTTAGGGGATTCAGCCGTGTGGGCACTCCTGAGAGCTTTTCGGGATCCTGCACGATGAGTGTCTATTGTGTCTTTTTTCGAATCCCTGGGTAAGTGTCTTCTCTCCGGTACTAGCAGTGGCTCACATTTACTGGTGCTGCCTTCGTCCAGGACTGCACCCAGCTCTTTATTTTTTTGTTTTTTAAATGTTTAAAGTTTTACACATGTCTCCATTTTCCTCAACTGAGCCCCCTCCCCCACAGCCATTCCCACCCGGGGCAAGCCCCCACCGCCCCCGTGTCTGTGTGCATTGGTGATGCTAATATGCATGCACATAAGCCCTTTGGTTGCTCTCTAACCCCTCCTCCCTTCCCATTTGTCTCTGGATCTGTTTTTGTTCATCAAATTATGTTGATCATTATATCCCACATATGCGTGAGATCATGTGATATTTCTCTTTCTCCAACGGGCTTATTTCGCTTGGCATAATGCTCTCCAGTTCCATCCATGCTGTTGCAAATGGTAAGAATTCCTTCTTTTTTACAGCGGCGTAGTATTCCATTGTGTGGATGTACCACCGTTTTTTAATCCACTCACCTGCTGATGGGCACTTAGGCTGTTTCCAAATCTGAGCTATGGTGAAGTGTGCTGCTGTGAACACAGGGGTGCATATGTCCTTTCTTATGGGTGTTTCTGGCTCCTTGGGGCGCCCAGCTCTTCATATGCGTCCCATCACTCAGTCCTCACTAGCAGGTACGAACCATTGATCTTGATTTTGCAAATGAGGCAGCTGCAGCTCAGGGAGGGTAACACGCCAAGATCACCCTGCGGTGTCCTCAGCGGGTGGAGCCCAGGTTTGAACCCAGCTGGTCTCCCGTCAGAGCCTGTGACCTTGGGACTTTGCAGCTTCCTCACGGCATTTACCCTTGGCAGGAGGAGACACACTGCAAGCTCATGAGACAGTACTCATCATAAGGTAAGAGCCCTGGCTGGTGTTGTTCAGTGGTTAGAGCATCAGCCCACCTACCTAAGGATCAAAGGCTAGATTCCTACTCAAGGGTACATACCTGAGTTGCAAGTTCGATTCCCAGCCACGGGTGGGAGGCAATCCTTGTATCTCTCTCACATCAATGTTTCTCTCCCCTTTCCGCCATCCCTTCCACTCTCTCTACAAATTAATGGAACCTGGCTGGTATTGCTCAATGGTTGAGCACTGACCTATGAAGCAGGAGGTCATGGTTAGATTCCAGGTCAAGGATGCAGGCTCAATCCCCAGTGTGGGGAGTACAGGACGCAGCCAATCAATGATCCTTTCTCATCATGATGTTTCTCTCTCTTGCTTCCTCTCCCTTCCTCTCTCTGAAATTAATTAAAATATCGAGTCACTTATTTCTTTAAGTCAATGCGGGGGGGGGGGGGGGGGGGGGGATATATATCCTCAGGTGAGAATTAATAACCACAACAGGTCGGGGCCATTAATACATTTAACCTATCACACTTTCTGAGCACCTGGGCGGGCTGGCCAACCTGGCAGCACTTTGTCAAAGTATCCTGGCACCGCCATGACTGCGTGCTCTACCGCTGCAGATCCAAACCAGGGAGAACTTAGAAACGGGGTCAGTGTACTGCCTCAAGTCCTAGCTGTCCCCTTAGCAGCTGTGTGACCCCGGGCACGTTACTTAACCTCCCTGTGCCTTAAAGACATTAATGAAAAAGAGATACAGCTGAAACCGTTTGACTCAGTGGATAGAGCGTCAGCCTGCAGACTGAAAGGTCCCAGGTTTGATTCCGGGTAAGGACATGTACCTTGGTTGTGGGCACATCCCCAGTAGAGGATGGAACATCCCCAGTAGAGGATCCCCAATAGAGAGAGGAACTCTCTATTCCTCTCTCTTCCTCTCTGTAAAAAAAAAAAAAAAAAAAAATCAATAAAATATATTAAAAATAAAAAAAGAAAGAAAAAGAGATATAATACTATCCTAGGGTGGTTGTGGCAATTATAGAAGTTATTATACATAAAGCACCGGGACCTTGTAAATACTATATAGGTGTTCGCCACACAGTTCAGTCTTCAAATGGTTAACTGGCGTGAAAATTATAGTCATTCCAACAGAATACTCACATAAGGAGGAAGGCTATTCCCTGACGCTGTGGATAAACACACATTTTCTTTATGCGCCTCGAAGCTCTTATTAATACGAGACATACAGAAAAACACAGGACTCAAGTACTTGCTGTAAAACACACAGCCAGGAAAATGTCGGGTAGAGAAAACCAAGAAATAAACAAGAAACAACACCATGTTCGCAAGTCAATTCCCTCCGGCCCCATCAGCCTCACATAATAATCCCGTTTTATTGAGATTTCTGCTTCCCTGGGAACTTATCTCGGGGACTCACTAACAGATTCCAGTCCTCGCCTCTTTATTTCCAGGGGCTGCGTTCCGCGAAGCGGGGCTTTTACGGTGCTTGCAGGAGCATGCGCGACAACCTTGGCTTCGCCAGTCCAGGTGGCGATCCTGCACTTGGAGGAGAGCAGGGCCCTCGGGGGCAGGGAGCCTGGAGCCACGTGCCGGCTCCGTGACCGGAGGGGCCCCGGAGGTGGGGCCTGAGCTGCGGGGAGGGCCTGGGTTTCCCTGACAGCATCGCTGGCCCTGCTTCCCAGGTGGGAGTGAGGACCAGAGGAGGAGAGGGAGGGAAAGGGGCTTTACACAGTATCTGACCGTGTACAGGGCGGGTGGAGGTGGAGCCACGTGGCCGAATGTCCCCTTCGGAGAAGACACCCCGTTGCTAACCCAGTGGGAGCTCAGACCGGTCGCCTGCGGGGGCTGCCAAGACAGAAATGACTGAGGCCCACACCCAGAGTTCCTGACTCAGCAGGTGAGGTGTGGGCTCTAGAATCTGCACTTTCGAAAAAGTCACAGCAAGGCTGAGGCTGCGGGTGGGGACCGGGCGCACACCAGTCCGCGCGCACACCAGTCGTTACGCAGACAGCCCCCCCAGAAGCACCGCTGTGCCCGCCCACCAGGGGTGTCCAGACTCAGGGCAACTGTGAGGAGGATGCTTGGTGCCAGCCCCGGACACCGTCAGAGCTCCCCAGGGTCCCTGCCTTTCCCGGCACCCATCTCTGGCTGGAAAGCCCCCTCTGCCGCCTCTCTCTGCCCCGCATTCGATTCCCACACGCCACCGCTGGAACCACAGCCCTTCAGCACAAATCCAACGGCCACTCTTCCAAACTCAGTGCTTCCTTCTCTGGCGTGGCTGCATGGGCCCCGGTGCAAGCCCGGGAACAGAAGCTCTTCGCCACGACTCCAATCCGTCTGTCTACTTGTCCGTCCCATCTCCCTCTGAACAACCCTCCCCCATCCAGTCCTCGCTGGTTGGGAGAGACCTGGTGGTACTTTTTGTGCAGAGGTCACTGGGCATTGGGGGGGAGGTGGGGATTTGCGGTAGAAGCTGCGTGATCAGGTGGCGGGGATTCTAGTCTGGGCTCTGCCACGGGCGAGCCCCGCCCCCGGGGCAGGTATTTCCCAGCTCCGCCCTCCCCGCCCCGTCACCAGGGGAGAACCCAGGTAGTCCTCTCCTCCACAGGCTGTGAACCCAAATCATCTAAGCATGGCGCGGAACCCAGGGTGGGGAGTGCTGCCCACACAGCAGCTAGGAATGGGAGAGATGATCATGGTCTCTGACCCTGTCTGCACGGAGCAGGAGACAACCAGAGCCCGGGTGGGCAGGCATGGAGGGGGCCCTTCTCTGTCCTCTCTGCACCCTGCGTGCACCCACCCGGGTGTAGCTCCCTCAGCTCGCCGTCCCCAGGTCTTCGCCCCCCAGGATGGTGATCTCCCTGTGGACAGGACGCTGTCTTCGTCACCTCATGGAGGGAAGAGCTGTCCTGGGCGAGGGGGAGGAGAATCGTGCTCTCTAGCTCCAGAGAGTGAAAATCAAGAGTGGCCTTTATGGGGAAACCCTAAGACAAGCCACCCTCAGCCCGCCCTCCTGTCCTCCCCTGAGTGTCTTTCCCCTCCTGGCCCTGCCTCACAGGCCCCCAGAGACAAGTGTCCGATTTGGAACCTTCAGCCGCGCTCGGTTCTGTTCCCGGCTGGACCCCCACGCCCTTTCCTCCCAGGTGGCTCCATTTAATTACATTGTTCGCTCACATCTCCCCTCCGAGAGTCTAGACCCCATTAAGAGCTACTGCAATCTTGTTCCTCCATCCCTGTAACTGTGCCACACATAAAAACGAAACGGAAACAAGCACAGGGAACAAGAACGCTGGTACATAACTCAGTGCAAAACCAAGCTTGCAGGTTGCTAAGGCTTTCCAAAGCAGCGGAGGGGGGGGGGGGGTCCTCCCCGCACTGGGGGTGTGCAGAGGGAGCTGGGACCAAAGGTGGTGGGCGCTGGGGGCTGTTCCGGGCTCTTCGAAGCAGAAACATGCTGGGCACCGGGGTGAGTGATTCCTCGTTGGCATTCCAGTCCCTCACTCTGCACAGCGAGAGGGACAGAAGCCAGGGCGGCAGCCATCGGGAGTGGCGGGGACCCAGCCTTGGGGCTCCACGGTCACGGGACACGGCCCGCCGGAGCCCTGGCTGACCTGCTTCCAGGATGCCCTCCGGGGGCGGGCTGCAGAAGTGCCAGGTATGCGCTCTCCTCATTGGACGGTTGGCGGACAATGAGGACGATTCACTGGCCCCGCTGCCCGAGCCTCCACGCAGGCGGGCCGGGGAGAAGCCCTGGCCAGAGCGAAGCATGCCAATTTCCACTTGGCAGCGTGGCGGGCACTTGAGAGAGGATTACAGGGCAACTCTAACCAGCTGTCACGAGGGCCCAGGGCTGTTCTAACCAGTTGCCCCTGAGTGAACCCTCCTCTCCAGCCAGGCCAGTCTTCCCTGCCCCCCTCCCCCCCCCCCCCCCCCCCGGCCGTGCTGTGCCGACTTCCGCCTCCACCCCAGGTGCACGCCACCCGCTGACAGCCCAGCCCCACCCTGGCCAGCCTCCGGGGCACAGCCAAAGCCCCTCTCCTCTCTGAAACCTCCCCGACCCCCGGCCACAGGAGGCCACGGGAGCTCAGCGACTCCAGGACCACCCGCTGGCTATTAGATTCGTGGCCGCAACCTCCACTGACTGCACTCGAGTGTCCTTGAAATCGTGGATTAGATCCTACACGCCTGTGTCCTCCAAAGTAGTCAGCATAAGATGTGAGCAAAACGCCTTCCAATCATTTCCCACCGGTGCCTGATCTGTATCACATGGGGTTTCTGGCCTTTGCTGGGAAGAGAGCCGCAGAAAATAGGGTAGAAGTTTTCTCTCACTGAACAGTCACAGGTGTCCGCGTGAGGGTGGCCTCGGAGGTCGGCTGCAGCAGGAAGTGAGGGACTGGCTGTGATTGAGGTCTGTAAGCGTCCACCCCAGGCATTTGAATGCTTGGGGAAATCAATGAAATGTCCCAAACTCTTCTGGAGAAGGTGTCTGGATGAATATTTATTTACACAGCATATTACATAAGAACTCTCCGGGCGGCCGGACAATGACAGAGAATTATTTCAGTGCTGTTCCCACCACCAGTTGTCCCATTAGCAGGAAGAGGCTGTCCCTGCGTTCACTCCCCCAAGCCCTTCCCTGGACCAGCCCCGCTCTGCGGTGTAGCACTTTAAGCAATTTGCCTCTGAGATGCATAGAAGCTGCCCAGCTCTGTGCCTGACCCGGCGGGGCCCGTCAGGGGACCTGCAGGCACTGTGTAAAAAGACCTTGGGGTGTCCAGAGCAAAGACCCCGGGCTGCTGGGCCCACAGAGCTCTGGGGGCGTCCAGGAGCCTGAATGCAGCCTTGCAAGCTCTGTGCTGGCTGGTGGCCGACTCCAGCTTCTGAGTTGGGAGACCAGGGAGAGAATGGGAACCCGAAGGAGGGAGAGCCAAGAGCTTTGTCCAACTCAAGAGCCAGATGTGACCCCGTCTGCCCAATTGTTGCCAGGTGTGACATTGGGATTTATAATAAGAAGTATA
Source organism: Nyctalus aviator (assembly GCA_036971965.1). Classification (NCBI taxonomy): domain Eukaryota; kingdom Metazoa; phylum Chordata; class Mammalia; order Chiroptera; family Vespertilionidae; genus Nyctalus; species Nyctalus aviator. The sequence continues at coordinate 46,303,707 of CM072935.1, read as the reverse complement.
GATTTGGCCCAGCCAGTGTGGCTCAGTGGTTGAAAGTCAACCCATGAGCCAAGAGGTCACAGGTTCAATTCCCAGTCAGGGCGCATGCCCGGGGAGCGAGTTCGATGGCAGGTGGGGGGTGTGCAGGAGGCAGCCGATGAATGTTTTCCTCTCATCAATGTTTCTATCTCTCTCCCTCTCCCTTCCTATCCCTAAAATAATCAATAAAAACATTTTTTTAAAGAAAGAAATATAGATTCGATCTCCACCTGCTTCTGGCACAGAGCTCCTAAAACCCCTGGCACTTCCTGTGTGAGAGGATAAAGGCCTTTTGTTCACGGACGAGATGGCTTTTGGAAGGCACCTCAGGATGGGGCTGGTTGCCAGGAGGGCTAACCATGTGACGAGAAGGCTGGAACTCTCTGTACCCCTATCCCTCCCCCACCCCCACTTCACCCTCCCAACCTCCAGGGAGAGGAGAAGGGCTAGAGACGGCATCAATCATCACGGCCCATGATTTCATCCATCGTGACCATGAAAGGAAGTCTCCATGAAAACCCGAGAGCACAGAATGTGGAGACCTTCTGGCTGGAGACTCGGGGAGAGTGCCACCTGCCGAGGACGTGGGGGCTCCGTGTCCCCCCCACACACACCTCACCCTGCCACCCCCTCCACCTGCTGTTCCGGAGCTCCATCTTTTTATAGTAAACCCTGACCCAGGAAGTAAAAGGTTTCCTCCTGCGTCCTGCGAGCAGCCCTAGCTAATTCCTCTAGGCCTTGGGAACCTCTAGGTCACAGCCAGATGGTCGGAAGTACAGCGAACGGCCTGGGCTTGCGATTGGCCTCTGACGTCCAGGGAGGGGCTCGCTGGAACCTCCAGTCTATGGACAACCAGTCAGAAGGCCCGGTGACAGGAACAACAGAAAGTGTCCAAAGTCCAGAACCTGACACTTGTGGGTTCAAACTCTGCCCCTGCCATTTCCCCGCTCAATGACGTAGCCTTTCTGAGCCTCGACTTCCTCAGCGGTAACGCGGAAAGACACCACCCCAGAGAGAACGGTGAGTGATCGGCACGGGGCCTCGCCCACAGCGGGTGCTCCCGACACGTCTGTTTGCTGTTCAACCATCAGATGCACTCGGATCCCTGGCCGCAGGCGTCAGCAAGAGCCAACCCACGTCCAGCTGCTTTCCATTCAGCCCTGGACACACTCACCTACTCAATGCACCAAACCTCAAGAAAAGAAGCGTGCTGAAACCGGTCTGGCTCAGTGGATGGAGCGTCGGCCTGCGGACTGAAGGGTCCCAGGTTTGATTCCAGTCAAGGGCATGTACCTTGGTTGCAGGCACATCCCCAGTAGGGGGTGTGCAGGAGGCAGCTGTTCGATGATTCTCTCTCATCAATGTTTCTAACTCTATCCCTCTCTTCTTCCTCTCTGTAAAATACCAATAAAATATATTTAGAAGAAGAAGAAGAAGAAGAAGAAGAAGAAGAAGAAGAAGAAGAAGAAGAAGAAGGAGGAGGAGGAGGAGGAGGAGGAGGAGGAGGAGGAGGAGGAGGAGGAGGAGGAGAAGGAGAAGGAGAAGGAGAAGGAGAAGGAGAAGGAGAAGGAGAAGGAGAAGGAGAAGGAGAAGGAGAAGGAGAAGGAGAAGGAGAAGAAAAGAAGCATAACAGCCCCACTCCGGCAAATCCAGGTCCTGGCTGGGACACATACTCTTGCCTTCCTCTGCTGCCAACTGGGGATGGCTGTGCGGCGCTCAGAGAGCGGCCCAATGCCGGGACGTATGTGTTTTGTGAAACGCTCAGGCCTCTGCCCGCACGGCGCCAGAAGCAGACAGCCTCCAGCCCTGCCTGACAGTGGCCTTGGCCTCGGCCTCTGCTGTGACCCGTCTCAATAAGGCTGCTACCCCGGCCCCCACCTCACAGTCTGCAGGGTTTATGAGACATGTCCTACAAGGCTGGGGCTCCCGGGCTGGTGGGGACCACAGACAAGCATGGAGCCGTAGCAGTATTTTTTTTTAAATATATTTTATTGATTTTTTGCAGAGAGGAAGGGAGAGGGATAGAGAGTCAAAAACATCCATGAGAGAGAAACATCGATCAGCTGCCTCCTGCACACCCCCTACTGGGGATGTGCCTGCGACCAAGATACATGCCTTTGACCGGAACCGAACCTGGGACCTTTCGGTCCGCAGGCCGACGCTCCATCCACTGAGCCAAACCGGTTAGGGCCGTAGTAGTGTTTTGATTGCCCTAACTTTCCCTGGGAGAGGCGGCCCCGGAAGCCCCCGCTGTGCCTCTCCCCTCTGCCTGCCCTCTCCTGCACTGGCTCTGGGTCCCCTGCCGCCCAGACGGCCCTGTAAGTGCCTGTGGGGAAAGTCCTCTCGCTTTACATCTCGGTCACTGAGCTGGGCAGGCAGCTAGCTCTCCTTCCCCTTCCCCAGGGGACACTGGGGGGGGGGGGGGACAGAGGAAGCCACCTGCCCAGGGGGCGTGGCCACTGCACATGGGTTTGCCCCATCTTCCTGGTTGATGAGGCTCAGAAGTGTGATGCAGCGGCCAGCAGCTTCTTGGCAAGAGCTTCCTGGTCAGGGGTCACGGGGCAGGAGAAAGCCTGGGAATTGTACTTCTAACCATGTCCTGTTTAACTTGGCCCTGCCCGGGCCCTCCGGCCGAAGGCCAGCTGCCAGCAGAGTTCTTGCCCTGGGTGGCCATCAGGAATTCTGACTTCTAATCTGGGCTGATTACTTTGGACCGGCTGCCCAGTCTCTGTTCTCATCTGCCCGTTTCTAAGTCTGGGGTAATAATAGCTTCCTCTCCTTGGGAAACATTCAATGGCTTTTTTTTTTTTTAAACAGTTACATCATGTGCTCCCTTGCTTCGCTTTGTTTGGGTGGGCAGGAAATGGTGTTCAGCCTGCAGCCAGGGACCACTAATCACGCTGACCGTTTGTAACAAAGGAACTGCCAAACGCGTTTCCAGAGTAGAGCTGTTTCCTAAGGAAAGGCCGGTCCCGGGAGTGGGTTTCAGACGCGGTTCCGGCACCACGGACTCTGGTTAGGGGTTGGCCTGGCGTAGAAAGGGCACTGGGCTGAGAGTTCGGGTCCCAGGTGAGGCTGGGTGACCTGGGGAGGTCATGTCACCTGTCTGCATATACTTCAACAATCGCATATTATCTCTCTGCACGGACACCCCCTGATTCTCATGTCTGCGTCTCTGATTCTTCACACGTAAAATGAGGACATTGAACTAAAAGACCTTCAGCATCCTCTCCAGCAATGCTGCGCTGACTCTGCTGTGACAATGGGATCGTTAAGTAAAAATAGTTCTCAGTCACCTGGTCCCTCCCACCCTTCCCAGCTCCCCCAGCCACCCTCCAGACAGCCACCGGCATAAAGGAGGCTGATGTCAGTGAGACTCCTCCGCCAGCAGTGGGACAGGCATGAGAATCCAGGTGTGTCCGTGCGGAGAGATAATGAGCCCTCGTTTAACATGATGTACACAGAGGCGCTTCAGTACCAAGGGGGAGCAAAAGTTATGTAACAACATCCCGATGATTTAAAGCAGAAAGATGAAGACTGGAAGGAAGTGTCACAAGATGTTCGCAGCGGTTGACGGACTCAGCCTCCTAAGAGCCAGAGCCGGGACCCAGCCCAGGTCCCGGTGGAGGGACTGGGGGCGAGATGTCAGAGAAATAGCAGGCAACAACAGACTCTTTGGAGAGTTCAAGGACAAAAGAGAACTGGAAGTGTGTTGTGGGCTGCAAGAACCTATTTAAAGGAGCAATCACTTATCTGCCATGTACTTCTCCATGAATTATAATAAAATAGTTGTTGATTCATTTTTCCCAGACCATTCATTTTATTTCTTTCCTCCAGAAAATGTCTGTACACAGTAATAAGTTATGTTTCATAGCCCATGGACTCGGGCAATACTATAGTGAAGACCTGCGGGGGAGGAGGTGGTGAAGAGGAGGAAGGGAAAGGGGGAAATGGGGGGTGTCTGTATATCTGTAATACTATCAACAATAAAAAAAAAATATTGCAAAGTGAAAAAAATTCACCTTTGGAAAAGTTAAAAAAAAAAAAAAAGGTGTGTTTGTTCATCCTTCAGACCCCTCCTCCAAATACCTGTGGAAACTAAGCAATAACTCTGTGGCCCCTTACGCAGGGAATCTTTATATTTGTCCATTGGATCACCATTTGAGATCCTAGAAGACTAAACCTCTAAATTACTTGATAGTTCAGACAGAAACTGTGTCCTTTTCTGGGCTGGACCACTGCCTTTGAAATTACACTCTCCTGAAAAAGACTGGTCTTTTATTCCGGGCGTGGCATCTCGGGAGTGGCATCACGGGAGTCCTGAGATGCTCCAGAGCACAGAACCCAACAACGCCCCTCCCACCAGTCACCCGGGGTTCTCTGGACACCGCCCACTGACGGTCCACACAGTCCGGGCTGCTGAGGCTGGTGCCCGGATGCCAGGAGGTAATGTGAGCTGGGTAAGTACAGACTGAAGAAGTGGGTAAAAGTCACTGGAGGTGCCATTTCCTTAAATAAAAGGGTCAGCTTTAAATAAAAACCCCTGTTTCATGAGATGGCGAGGCTCACGGCCTTGAGGCAAACAATTCCACCTCAATGACGGAGGAGGGACTGTCCATTCACGTGAGCTGGCGCTTCTGGGAAAATCTCTCAAAACAGGAAAACCATGGAAGACAGGGCACCAGGCAGCATTTTCATGGCAACAACATTGTGCTTGGTGGTGGAGGCCAGGGTTCAAGTCCCAGGCTCCTGCATCTCCTCCCCGGGCTCCCAGCCACCTTCACTATTGCCATACAAAAAACGCTCGGAGGTAACTGCCACTTCCAAAAACCGGAGTAGAATGTTAAGTTAGCCCAGGTGGTGTGGCTCAGTTGCTTGATCATCATCCCAGGCACCAGGAGGTTGCCGGTTCGAATCCCGGTCAGGGCACATACTCAGGTTGTGGACTCAATCCCCAGTAGATGGTGTGCAGGAGGCAGCCAATGGATGTTTCTCTTTCATTGATGTTTCCATCTCTCTCTCTCTCTCTCCTTCTCCCTTCCTTTCTCTGAGAACAATAAAAACATGTTTTTCTAAAAGAATATAAAATTAAACACATAAGGGGAAAAATTAATGCCCTTCATAGGTAGATAGATCTTTCAAAAACAGGACTCATAAGAATACCCTATGGCCCTGACTGGTTTGGCTCAGTGCACAGAGCATCAGCCTGCAAACTGCAGGGTCCCAAGTTCTATTCCGGTCAAGGGCATGTACCTTGGTTGCAGGCACATGCCCGTTGGGGGGGGATGGGGGGTGCACGAGGCAGCTGATCGATGTCTCTCTCTCTCATTGATGTTTCTAACTCTTTATCCCTCTCCTTTCCTCTCTGTAAAAAAATCAATTAAAAAAAAATATATATATATATATATATCTGAACAAAGACCCAGGACCTGCCCTGCAAAATACTTCATCTCTAGTGTAAAAGTAAGGACCATCCACACAAAATGGTCTACTCTCAATCCGCAGAAGAGAATTCTTGGCGGCCCCGCCTTCAAATTCTCAGCCACCTGGCTCACTCCTGCTCTCTTGAATTAAGTAAACAGCGCCTTCAGAAGATACAGTCCCGTGCTTGCATCTGTTTGCAACAGTCCACCTAGGGAATGTGTTGCATTTGAGGATATTTATAAAACTCCTCATTGAGGGTGGAGTTTTTGTGCGATCCAGTTAAATTGCTGCAGCGTAAATCAGACTGCTACGTCTACAGGATGCTGTGTGTGAGCCTCCCGGTGACCACAAAGCAAAACCCTCCAGGAGACCCAGAAGGTAACAGTAAGGGGACGGGAACCAAAGTGACACTAGGGAAGATCATCAATGCGCCAAGGAAGGCAGCAGGGGAGGGAGAGTAGGAGAGTAGCACAGAGTTAGAAAGCAATTAATCAGGTGGCATCGGTAAGCCCTCTCCCTGTCAATCATTACTCTAAATGCAAATAAACTGAATTCTCCAATCAAACAACAAAGAGTGAGTGGCTGGGTGGATTAAGAACAAGACCCAACTCCATGCTTCCTACAGGAGACTCTCTTCAGCTTTAAGAACACACATTAGCTCAAAACGAAGGGACAGAAAGAGATAACACACGTCTTTCATCTGTTACGGACAGAATCTAACAAGCACACACAGATTATACTCATTTGTTTGTTATAGCAAAAAAAATTAAAAATTAAAAATAAGCAGAGAAGAAACAGAGTAAAAAAATTGAGTATCCATCCCTAAAAACCTGCTTAAGTGAATGATGGGAGAGCCATATGGCATATTACAAAGCTATTAAAATTAAGAAGTTGAATCTGTACATAATTCATTGCCAATAACTCACTCATTTACAAAAGCGATTTGTTGTGTGTCTGTCACGGGCCAAATCCTGCTCTCGGCACTGGGGAGGCAGCGGAAAATGAGACACGGAGGGTCCCTCTTCTCAAGTAGCAAGGGGGGCCGGGGGGGGTGGAGACAGCACATACCCAAGCTCATCTCAGGGAGAGATGGATGCGGGGGGAAGGTGTGCTGAAGGCGGCTGGGCGAGGGGCCGCCTCCGATGGGTGTCCATGGACGTCCCCTCCGAGGAAGCCATGTTTGAGCTGAGGCCGCCAGGACAAGAGAGAGCCAACCCCTTCGAGAAGAACATGAAGATGTAGAGGAGGAGCGCTCCAGGGAAAAGAGGCGGTGAGGGCGAAGGCCTAAGTGGGAACAGGCTTGGCTTGTTCGAGGGAAGTGTGGCTGCAGCCAAGTGAAGGGAACACGGAACGAGACAAGGCTGGAGAGATGCCGGAGACTCATGTTTCTTCTGTCCTACCTCTCACACCTGTGTCCTCAGTTTCTCCACTTGCAACATGGAGTTACCGGTCACTGACAGCTTTTATCGCTAAGGGTCTCTGCACGAAATCTGTGCAACAGGCTGGACAGGCGCTCCCATTCCCCACTGAGGAAGCGGAGACTCGAAATGTTTGTTGACTTAGTGCGAAACCACACCGTTTGTAGTCCCCGGAGCCAGGACTCGAATTCACGTCTCCTGGTTGTTACCCCGATACCCTCCCCAGCACGGCACCCTCTGCCCTCGCTGGTGTGTTTCCATAACAGCAGCCCTCAGTTCTGAAGGGAGTCTTCACAACCTCCAATACTCTGTAGAAGGGGGAGAACCCCAGTGAAATGGATAGATGGAGTGTTTCGGCCTGCAGCTTAAGGCCACCATGGGTTTTAGTTTTGATATAAGTTATTGTTTACATATTGATCTCTCCTAACAATGCAGGGAAGGTTAAGGACTGTCCGTGGTACAAAACTTGGGTAGGCAGAGAACGTAGGGGTGGAGTGTATGAGGGACACCGGTAGTGTCCTCTCTACATCCACAGTCACACGCTTGTACGTGGTGAGACCAGGATTTGAACTGGTACCCAGCCAAGTCAAAAGCGTGGGCTCTTTCCAGGAATCAGGATAGTGCCGGGGAAGGACCAGCAGAGCACCGGACTCACGGTAACAGCTCAATTCACTGCAGCTGCAGTTATCACATGTACACTGTGCTATTAAAACGGTCTCTCCCTAGTCGCTGGGTCTAATGGCCAAGACCCACGTGATTCACAAGTGCATGCTGGGAGGATTCTGGAGGGTTCCCAGGCCATGAACCCTGCCCGCATCACTCACACAAAAGCCTGGCGGTCCTGCTCCATTTCTCAGAGCAGACTCTGCTGGGGACGGGGAGATTAATCAGACTTCATTAATTCCGCAGAATAAACTGTGGCGTGTGTGCCAGCGCCCTCCGAGCATGATCGTAAATCACCGAAATGAAAGTCACTGGGAGCGCACCTGTCTGAGCGGAGCGAGGCCCGCACTCCGGCGCCAGGAGCAGGAGGTCACGGCAGCAGGGACCTCCCTGTGGCTTCATGGCTCTCGGAGCCTTCAGTGACCAGGGGGCCCAGCTGCTCGGCGCTCCTGTTGGGCCATTAACCGAGTCTCATTAGCAGAGTCAGGAGCCTGAGCCCGTCAGTTCCAAAGGGGCCCCAGGGCTGTGTGTGCATTTTTGCTCCGATCACGGAAAGACTGAGCCACCCTCCGAGGAGCGGAGAAGTGTGAGAGGCAGGGGTTTGTTTTTACAAGCCACTGCTTCTTCACAAAGCCTGCCTGGGCCTTAGAGACCCAGAAAGGACCAGTAGCATGTAAAGGTCACACGAGTCATTGACGGCAGATCTGGGACCAGAATTTTCCAAACTCCTGAGCCTCCGCCTAGTGCTCTTTCCACTCCAGTGCCTCTGCCTAAGGGCTTTCGGTAGATTAGAATGCATTCAAACATATTTACTCCCTCCCGGGAGGATACTGTGTTCCTTGGTCTTGGTCACACGGCTGCCCTGGGCCACGGCATAAAGCAGGCCCACTGCACGCAGGGGTGGAAATGGGCTTGCACAACTGGGCATGCTCTGCCCTCAGCGTGAGAAGACTCTATGCTGATAAATTCACGGGTCCAAGGATGATGGGAGACCCATCCCAGCCGGTAGCTTAGAGACGCCCAGTCTTGCCCAGCCGGAATCAGCTGGTCCCCAGCTGATGCACAGACAAAAGGACTACCATAGGTGCCTATCTCTGGGTTAGCAATAGTAGTTGGCTGATCCAAGGCTCACCCTGCAAATACATGTACAAAGTCAGTGATGCCAAATATGCATAAGGATCCTGGGCTTTTATGGAGTTCATTTGAGTCTTAGTTTAAGCATTTCGTTACTTTGGAGCCTCAGGAAAATGATTAAAATTCTCTGACATATGATTTCTTGAACTTGGAAATAAAGGTAATGATATTTACTTATAGGGGGATACTATGGCCTGAATTGTCTCTTCCTCCCTTCCCCCCAAAAAAGCCATTGAAGCCCTACCTCCCAGTGGGCCTGTATTTAGACATGGAGCCTAGAAGGAGGAAGTTTATGTTAAACAAGGTTGGGGTCCTGATTGGATAAGATTAGTGTTCTGACAGGAGACACCAATATCTCTCTCCCCCTCCGCTCCGGCCCCCGAGCTACCTGTGAGGACAGCGTGAGAAGGTGACTGCTTGCATTTGCTGATCTTGGACTTCACGGCCTCCGGGACTGAGAAACACATTTCTGTTGTCTCAGCCACCCTGCCATGGTGTCTGGTGATAGGGGCCCGAGCAGGCGAACACAGAGAAATTCGGAATGTTCTATTCATCGCCCAGCACACAATGGGGCTGAGATTGCAAATCTCTAGCCAGAGAGTGGGGAAAAAGTAGGTCATTACTGCCCTGAAAATAAGTCATGTTAGAAAGGCATTTGCCTCTAATATGGTCCCAATACCTTGGTTTTTAGCTGGGCACAAGACACCCCAAAGGTGTCTCCCAGATTCCTTTGCAGCGAGTTCGGGTTGGTTCTGTGACAAAGGTCTGCCCACGAAGATGGCAGGGCCATATACAACCCGTGGGACATGGCCTTAAAAAGGAGAGGACACCTTCCCCCACTTCCTCGTTCTTACTGGCTGGGATGTGGGCATGATGCGTGGAGCTCCAGCAGCCACTTCGGAATGGGAAGCCACACGCCATGGCAGCAGAAAGCAGGCAGACGGAGCCTAGGTTCTGACATCATGGGACCAGGCCTGGACCACCTGCCTATGGACTTCCATGACGTAATAGAGAAATAAACCACTAATGGGAATGAGCCACTGATGCAGGGCAGCTTCTGTTCAGCACCCCCTGGGAGCGTATTAGGAATTCGAGTTCAGTCCCCACTGCAGACCTCCTGAGCCAGAATCTCTGGGACCACGGAATCTGTGTTCCCACCAGCCACCCAGGGGGTTCTTAGCTTGCTAACCCGGGAAAGGTGCTGATGCAGAGATGTCCACCACACCCGCCTGGCCCGGTGACGGACAGAACGCTCCGAAAGAGCAGGTTCTGTCCAGCACTCGGCAGACGATATAAAGCCAGGAAGGACGGCAAAGCCAATAACTGACAATGTCAAGATTTAAAACGATTTTGACAGAGTGGAACCCTGGACCAAAGCCAAGCAGATGGATGTAATGGGGATGTATAAAAAGCAAATCAAAATGTTCTTTTTTTATTGAAGGAGATATAAAATGTTCCACTCTTTGCCTTTCTGAAATTAAAAAGAAGAAATGTAAAATCACATATTTCAAAATACAGCGAATAAAGCTATAAATCAATGCCAATGGTGGCTAGTGAGAGGGACGAAGGAAAGAGAGAGGATCGGGAAAGGGGGGTGAAAAGCAAAACCCGAAGTAGCAAAGAGACAAGAGAGTCCGGGACGGAAAAGGAGCGTGGAGGCCCCACCTCGGGGTCCGTCTGTAGATGCTAAGATGACCTCGGCCACTGGAGGTCATCGGGATAAGGAGCCGGATTATACTGGAACCCACTCCCACAATAGCCAACGTCCAGCTACCAGCGAGATGTCACGGAATGCAGAGTCAGGAAGAGGTGTGTGTGGTCAGCTCCTGTCAGCTGGTGTGAGCCGGCTGCAGCATAGAACTGAGCCTGCCCCATTTTCACTCAGTCAGTGACTAAACATGAATTGAGCGATGCCTGTTCTGCAGCAGGAATATGACATGTTGCTGTGGACTAGAGCGAGAGAGACAAGGCAGGAGGACACCATGAGGTTTGACTCAGCATCCACCTGCCTTAGACCTAAACCAGGATTTGCACTCGGGGTGAGGAGGGCTCAGACAACCCCAAATTAAGTCTTCCCATTATTTATTAGTCCTGTATTCATTGGCAAACTCAAGTGGAGAGTAAGGATGTGAGATTAAAATAAAAATCATCTCTGCCTCTATAAATAAGATTCAGTCCCAGGTTCCTCCTTGGCAAGGATTCTTATTAAGGACTTGGCTCCCCTCCCAGAAAAATAAGGTAGCGAGCATTAAAAACCCTTTAATTCCAAATTATTCCTGATGGGAGTTATTTGTGAGTGCACCTATTTTTTTAATGTTTACCGTATTAACTTTTTTTTTTTCTTCAGTAAAAATGTGCTTAAAATACCCGTGATCTTGGAATTAGCTCTTACACACACAAGCTGCCTTTTTTCAAAGAGCACCCTGCACACATTGACATCACCGCCTCAGTGACATTGAGCAGGTCGCTTACAAGCCCTGAATTTGCTTTCTCATCTTCCAGATCATTCCTTCTTCCTTCCTGCTCTTTCTAAACTTGCAGGGCCATCCTGAGGCTTGAATACCTGGCATGCACAGAGCACCTAGGAGAGCACCTTGCACACGGTGGTGACTCAATAACTACTCCGTCCTCTGCATTCCCGAGCAAACGGATCCAGGGCTTCCGTGCTTGTTCCCGAGGCTTGGAGCTGGAGGGCTCGTCCCCGCCTGACTCAGGGCCGGGCTTTGCTCCTGGCCTCGGAGCGGGTGGCAGGAGCAATCCGGTGGTTGACTGTAAGGACATCTGACAGGAGTGACCTTTGCAGCGCCCCTAGACACATGGATTTTGTCACAGTTTAGCCACCCTCGCCTCTCTGGCTGTTCCTGCATCGTGTTCCCTGGCCTCTGGCTTGGTTCAGATTGTCAGCCCGACAGAAAGACAGGGTGGCTGGCCCCGGGGCACGCTCCTGGCCTGCAGGGTGGACCCAAGCCCCATCCTGGGGAGAACGGAAAGCTCGCTTAGCCATGCTGGAGTCCTTTATGCTGATTCTCACGTAAAGTATCAACAGGAAATGCCATCTCTGCCGTCATTCTGGAGAGCTGAGGGCCATTTGGTCACGGATGCCTGGCCTGGAGCTGCATGCCGCATAAGGTCACAGGACAGACGTACAGGGTGAGCGTGACGGCTCAGAAAAAAACAGCCTACCACCTTCCTGGGGACCACTCACCCCTCCCCCAGGTCCTGAAACGGTCAAGGTTACTATTTCCTACGTCTTAGAGTGCTTTGACTTAAAGCAAAATGGTGTGGAAGATGCTGATATTGATCTTGATAAGAGCAAGAATAAAGAAAGTGGCCTGAGGCTCTGCCCCCAGCTGTTCTGTAACGGGCCTGTAGGTTTGTATGTGTGTGTGTGTGTGCCTCAGTGATCTGTATGTGTGTGTATTAGTTCCTCCTGGTGGCTTTTTAAAAAACTAATTATCAGCTTCTGGAACTGCGCGACAGTGATTTACTATATATAAAGAGGACACCATAATGTCACAACTGCTCGAAGGGAGGCTACGCGCACAGATGAGTGGGAGGGGACTGCGTGCATGGTGAGGCCAGTCACCGATGGCGCAGGTCTACAGAGAACAGGGCACGCCGGCAGTCCCGCCTCTGCACGTGAGCTGCAGAGGAAACACCTTTCCTGACCGCTCATTGGCTAAGCTCCACGTACGCCGCTCGCAGTGTTCTTGGTAACTTGGGTAATAAGAATCCAAGAATGTGATCTGGGATTTTCCACCTCATTCCTGGAGGAAAAAATGAAGGTCCACTGCTGGAGAGGCTAAGAAATGTCATATCCTGCTCTGGCCGGTTTGCCTCAGAGGATAGATCCTTGGCCTGCCGACTGCAGGGTGCAGGTTTGATTCTGGTCAAGGGCAGGTACCTCGGTTACAGGCTCCTCCCTGGCCGAGACCCAGGTCAGGGCTCATGCAGGAGGCAACTAATTGAAGTGTCCCGCTCACACTGATGTTTCTCTCTGTCTTTCTCTCTCTCTTCCACGCTCTCTAAAAATCCATGGAAAAATAGCCTCAGGTGAAGACAAAAAGAAAGAAATGTCATAGCCTATGAAAGAGACATCTTGAAAATGTCTAAAGAAAGTTGTCATCTTTTTGTGGTGAAGGGACCGGAGTCCATGTTGATGAACACACCTCGGCAGCTGCGATGGCTAGCAGTGGCAGCAGCAGTGCGGTGATGGGGGCGGTGCCTTCCCCTGATCAGCCTGGTCACCCCCTGCAGAGGGAGGCCAGACTGCTCTCCCCTCAGGGAATGGGCCTAAGCCATCAGTAAAACATCCCCTGATTGTTTCTGGATTGGAGAGGGTGCAGGTCAGGCTGAGGGATCCCCAAGCTCCCCGTGCATGAATTTTGTGCACTGAGCCTCTAGTGTGTACATAAAGGTCATCGAAGACAGAATAAAACTATGTGACTGGGGGCTCTGAAATTAAGAATTTAACCCTACTTGTTGTATGTATGAGCAGCTCCACAAATATGGGGGTGTCAATGTGGACTTGTCGTTTACTTTTCTAGTTAGTCCATTGAAGAAAGCTTGCTTCTACAACAAATAACCTCCCGATTTTTCATTTATTTCTTGCTCAGATAACCGTCCAAGTCAAATGTGTTTACATGGAAGTCAGCTTTCTTCCCCAGAGTGACCCGGGGCTACAGGCTGATCACACTCTTTCCTGGACAAGGGAGCCATGGACTGACTACTAAAGATGCTTCCCCCGCACTCCTGGAAACCCTTAAGCAGCCAGCCTAACTTGCTGGCACCTCTTCTGAAACAGCGAGGAGGGAAAAGGAACAGGGCGGGAGAGGGGGAGGGGGACAAAAGCTTCACTCACTGGGACATCCTGGTATACTGCAATGGATGAGCCAGCTGTCCTATCCACGTTTTAGTGGATAAGTCTCTATCAAAAAGGATCTGGAGAACAGCATGAATAAGCTGAAAAAAGCATAAGTTTTATTGTTTAAGAAATCAAGTAATCAGCCGAAACCGGTTTGGCTCAGTGGTAGAGCGTCGGTCTGCGGACTGAGGAGTCCCGGGTTCGATTCCAGTCGAGGGCATGTACATTGGTTGCGGGCACATCCCCGGTGGGGGGTGTGCAGGGGGCAGCTGGTCAATGTTTCTCTCTCATCGATGTTTCTAGCTCTCTATCCCTCTCTCTCCCTTCTTCTCTGTAAAAAATCAATAAAATATATTTTTTAAAAAAAGAAATCAAGTAATCATTTTTCTAAAATTTGTTATTAGTGGGGGTTTTTTGTTTGTTTTTTAATATATTTTTATTGATTTCAGAGAGGAAGGGAGAGTGAGAGACAGAAACATCAATGATGAGCCCTAGTGGTTTGGCTCCGTGAACCTGAAGAGTCCCGGTTCCATTATAGTCAAGGGCAGATGTTCAGATTGCAGGAGGGGGAGGGAAGGGGACGTGCAGGAGGCGGCCGATAGACCATTCTCTAATCGTTAATGTTTCTCTATCTCCCTCTCTCTTCCTCTCTGAAATTAAAAAAAAAAAAAATTTTTTTAAAGAAACATCAATGAGAGAGAATCATTGATCAGCTGCCTCCTGCACATCCCCCACCAGGGACTAAGCCCACAACCCGGGCATGTGCCCTGACTGGGAAACGAATCGTGACCTCCTGGTTCATAGGTCAACACTCAACCACTGAGCCACGCCGGTCAGGCTGTAGTGTTTAGTACATTTGTTGAAACCAGCTTTTTTGAATCATGCCTGGAACTTAGATGCTCTAGTGTTGTTTATTAGAATAAACACATGGAATGATAGTGATATCAGTTTAATAAGCACTTTGAAATACGCACTTAGGTGTACTTGTAATCAAATCTGACTTGGTCAAATCTTCAGATAAAATTTTGTACAATAATATCCATTGGAGGTTTTTAGATGATAACTGGCATTCAATAAATATTGATTTGTATTATCGGAGGTATAATCAGGATCACTTAAATTGCCAAGGTAGACAGAGATGGTCTGGTACAGGTCACTCAGCATTGCTACATGTTTATGCAGATTAGGTTCTATACAGCCCCAGAGAAACGCCCCTGTACATAGCGCCCCCTGGAGTTGTGCAGTGCACAGCCTGCAGACAGCTTGCTAATTCCAATGCACCAGTTTTCACAGGCTATGAAGGTAGAACAGGCGATTCCCCTTTCTCATCCCAGGACTTAGTGAGCGGGTCTGGCTGTGTTAGCTAGCTCTCTTCCTCACTTCTTCCTCATTCACCTCCTCCCCCGGCAAGCTGATGCTCTGGTGCAGTGTTTCCCAAACTTCTCTCATGATGAGAATCACCTGGTGGAGTTGTTAAAATACATCTTAGAGCACTTAGTTAAGTATACAATTTTACCTCTATGTTCCCCAAAATTCTAGTTTAGCACTTCTTAGTTGGGATTCAGGAATCTGTAGTTTAACAACTCCACCGGGCGATTCTCATCATGAGAGAAGTCTGGGAAACACTGGTGGAAGACAATGTCCCTCCCAGAGAGAGTGCCCTCCAGTCAAGCGGGTGCTTGTAAGTCTGCCTGAGCTCTGACTCAAACTCCAAGGGCCTCCCGTGATCCTGGGGCAGAGTCCCTCCAGACAAGAACTGAATTCCCTCCCCTTTTTCTAATGAGGCCCTTTTCGCAAACATACCTGGCTCTCTTCTGACCCCACTTTTCAATGTTTGTGTTTTAAATGCCAAGATTCCCCTTAACTCAGCTGACAGTGTCACGAATTCAAATACGTTTCCCTTTACTAGCCTTCAAAAAGGCGTCAGCTGGGTCCTTCATGCTCCCAAGGCCAATTTTAAACATCCTAGCATTACAGACCCAACTTTTGTATTCTAAAATTAAGGAATCATCATTTCAGCTATGGAAAAATAATTATAAAAAGAAAAACACTGCCCTCACTGAGCCTGGCTTGTCTATTTCTAAATTAGGTGAATTTGTAATCAAACCCGACTTAGCCAACAACTAAAAGTGTGACCTTGGCCCAGTCCGGTTCCCACCTTAAGCTTTAGTTACCTTATCTGAATTGATGCCCACAGTATAGGGTTGATGGGGGATTGATTAACTGGGCTAATGAATGGAATGTATTAAGTTCCCGATATGTGGTAGGTCTTTCCTACCTCATTGCTGCCCTTTCATTCATTCGTTGTTATTTCAGACACCTACCTATTACCGGCCTAATACTAGGGTATCGCTTCATGAGAATCAAAGAAATGTAATAGCTTTATTCCTTCGTGGAGCTTAGAATACATTCATTCATGGAATAAACAAGTACTGAGTGTTCACCGTGTGCCAGACAACCTGGTAGGTGTTAGGGTTACAAACATGAATAAAATAAGCCAAGGGCCCAGCCTTCCAGTAGCTCACATTCCAGTGGGGAAGATAAGACATGTAAACACAGGCCACCACTTCAGAGTAAGCAAGCATTGCTTGATCTTTTTCAAAGACTCCTCTTTACATAATTTCCCCCCTGTTCTGGGAGCAACATCAGACACACCTGCCGATGATCTCATCCCTAACGTCTGAAAGTCTCTCATCCGAGGTCCCCGATAGCAGTGAAGAAATGACTACCTTCTTCCCCGGACCTCCTACTTCTTGTTCTGCTCAGGATCCTGTGCTCCTGCCAGTTCCCTCTTCCATAGCATGAGGGTGACCATGGAATTTCAGGTGCCTTTTAGAGTAGTCCAAGATTTATGGAAAACTCGTAACTTGCCAGAAAAATCTTAAGTTCAGAGACATAAACAAGGTGAACTCTACTCCTAACAACTTTATGAAATGGGCAGGGTGCCCATGTAGACAATTCAATGGCTGGTTGTTCAGCAGTGGTGTGTTTCTGAGGAAGGTGCTGGAAATGCAAAGTGGAAGCAGCATGATTTCTGCCATTAAAGGGTTTTACAGTCTGACGGAGAAGGCAAATAAATCAAGCCGTAACAGAATGGGTAATAAGTGCTGTATGAGACCATAAGATGCTAGAATCGGAGAAGCTAACCCATACACGGATGTTCAGAGCAGCTTTCTGTAGGCGACACGTGTGGAAATCACAGAGCACAAAATCTTCGAGGAACAATGACCCAAGCAAGGTGTACAGGTTAATAATGCGGATTTTTTTTTTCAATAAATGGAGTTACACATATGTGATATACACTGAGTGGCCAGATGATGATGATCTCTGAATGCATAAGAATCTGGCCACTCAATGTATATCCTATATAATAAAAGGCTAATATGCAAATTGTCCCCTCGACCAGGAGTTCTACCAGCAGGCAGGGGGGCCAACCGCCCATGTCCCCTCCCCCTGGCCAGGCGGGCCGGACCCCATCCATGCACCGGGCCTCTAATATTAATTATTAGAGGCCAGATATTATGCATTCAGAGATAATAATCTGGCCACTCAGTATATATGCGATATGATATGTATGCTATTTTGTTGTATTGACAGCAAACTTCTAAACTTCATATGTCAAATTTTCTGAAGGTGTTAACATCATAGATATTTTTACACTTAAAAATGTAGAATTTCATGCCAAAAAAAAAAAAAAAAAGAGCATTTGCGGGAAGGTTTAATTCATTATTTTGAAGAAAAGTGCTGCTGAAAGTTATTGTACACTTCGGGAATCTTATGGTGAATATGCTCCATCTCAAGATACTTGTGAGCACTGGTTTAAATGCTTTAAAAGTGATGATTTCGATGTGAAAGATAAAGAACGTCCAGGTCAACTGAAAAAGTTTAAAGACCAACAATTACAAGCATTATTGGATGAAGATGCATGTCAAACTCAAAAACAACTTGCAGAAAAATTAAACATTGCTCAGCAAACAATTTCTGATTGTTTACAAGCAATGTGGAAGATTTTAAAGGAAGGAAAATGGGTGCCACATCAACTGAATTAAAGACAAATGGAAAACCGAAAAGTCATCAGTAAAATGTTGCTTCAACAGCACAATAAGAAAGTTTTTTGTTTTTTTTTTTCATTTAATTGTGACTGGCGATGAAAAGTGCATTTATTTGGAGAATCCCAAAAGCACAAAATCATGGTTGATCCAGGCCAACCATCAACATCGACTGCCAGGCCAAATCTCTTCGGACAAAAGATAATACTCTGCATTCGGTGGGATCAGGCAGGTGTGGTGTATTATGCGATCCTAAAACCAGGTGAAATATTAATACTGATCACTACCTACAACAAATAATCAATTTGAACCATTCTTTGATCGTAAACTGACCAGAATGGGCCAGAAAACACGACAAAGTGATTTTGCTTCATGATCACGCACCATCACACACTTCAAAGCCAGTTAAATTGCCGTTAAAAGATCTCGCCTGGGAAGTATTAACCCACCTGCCATATTCACCAGTCCTTGCTCCTTCAGATGACCACTTGTTCCGATCGATGGCACATGTACTTTCTGAGCAGCACTTCAAAACTTACAAGAAGTGAAAAATTGGGTCTCTAGTCTGCCTCAAAACAAGAAAAGTTCTATTGGGACGGTATCCACCAATTACCTGACAGATGGGGGAAATGTGTACCTAGCGATGGACATTCCTTTGAATAAAGCCCTTTTGCTGTTTCTTGAAATCATCGTGTTTCCTTTGATTACAAATCTGCATCATTAACCGGTGTGCCTGGTACAGGTGCACGGGAAAGGGGACTATTTCACTCCGGCTGAATAGATCCAACGACTTTTTGGAAAAATATATTTTTTAGCTGAAACGTGGAAAGGTCAAGGGAACGAATTCATGGGAAGAATGGGGGAAACAGAAGGGCATGCTTGAGGAATGGGTGGTGTTCTTTTCCGGCATCAGGTTTAGGTTTGGGGCTACAAGATAGGGAGGGAGAAAAAAGTTAACTGCCAATCTAGAGCTAAGTCGTATGGCGGCATTGGAGAACTGCGGGGAGGCAGTGACGGACAGCTAAGATAGAAGAAGGAGCTAAGCACAAGTCTGAGCAATGATTGGGTCACCAGGTCACCTGAATCCGAAGGTGCCTGTGCAGCCTTTAGGTCACGGGCTCCTTCCCGGCTGGAAAGGCATTCCTGCCTGCTCAGTGGACAGGGCATAAACCTCGGTTCACTGATTTAACCTCTCCCCACTAGCTAGATATGTGCACATTCTTGTTCCAGTGTTTATACTTTAACCAAAACTCCTGAGGAAACTTCCACCCTAGAGGAGCTTAGGGAGAGCGCCGTTCTGTTCTTTGGTCCACAAATTGCCTTAGGGAGTGAAATACTCCCCTTTCCCATGCACCTGTACCAGGCACACCGGTTAATGATGCAGATTTGTAATCAAAGGAAACACGATGATTTCAAGAGAAACAGCAAAAGGGCTTTTAACGTGTCTTTAACTGGCTTTGAAGTGCGTAATGGTGCGTTCAAATGCAAACGAAGAAGCCCACAAACTGCCCAGGGCTGTCCAGCTCTGAAGTCCTGAGCTCCAACTAAATTTGTGCATGAATAGGGGGCGGAGTAAGGGGGAGGGAATAAAAAAGACCCCGCAGATAGCAAAGGGAGATCGGGAAGGTTTCCTGGAATTATCCCCTCTCTCTCAGGGAAGACCAGGTAAGACCGAGCACTGACAGTGATAAAGTCATTTAATCTTTTCAATCTCCCTGCGCCCTGGGTCCCCATTGGTGGAGTAAGGAGGTTGTGGGCTCCACGCTGAGGTATGTGGGGTCTACCATGTGCCTGGTGAGGCATTTCATGCACCGTGGTAGAGTTCACTAACTCCAAGGCATTCAGTTCAGAGAGTCTAAGTCACAAGCCCAAGGTCACACAGCGTTAGGGGCCGGGCCACACTGCAGTACGAGGTTGACTGTCGCGGTCCTCGTTGGATAAGGGTAAGGTGACCAGACGTCCCGATTGATTTTTAACCATTTGTCCCGCGGCGCCTTAAAAAAGTCCCGATATTGGGGAAGAACCAAAAATCGGGACATTTTTAAAACGCCGCCGGACGCGGGGCAAATTGTTAGAAATCGGGACTGTCCCGCCAGAAGCGGGACGTCCGGTCACCTTATATAAGGGTTAACCTCCCCTAAACTGGGGACCCGGGTTCCCACCCCTCAACTATCCTCCTCCTTCGCCCTAAACTCCTCCTCCTTCTCCCTAAACTCCTTCTCCTTCTCCCTAAACTCCTCCTTCTCCTTCTCCCTAAACTCCTCCTTCTCCTTCTCCCTAAACTCCCGGGCAACGCCCCCTTTCTCCACCAGCGCGCGGCCGCGGAGGAAAGGCTCCCATTCTAACTCGGGAAATTTTTCACGCCGCCCGCCTGCCCCGCCCCGCCCCGCCCACGGCGCCCTCTCACCGGATTGGTCCAATTCAGGAAAGAGACCCGGACGCCCGGACGACCTCCACCCACCCTCCCCTTACGCCCAGCGCTCTGGACGCACGCGCTCCAAGCGTGCGTGCGTGCGTGCGTGCGTGCGTGCGTGCGTGTGAGTGAGCACGTGAGGTCCCGGACCGTGCACCGGGGAGGTGGGGGAAGGAAATGGGAATCGAGGGGCGGGGCTGCCGTTGCCATGACAGTGACGTCAGGCGTCGGGGAGCGAACCCGGCCCCTTCCCCACGCGCGCGCGCGCGCACGCGCGCACACCACACGCGCCGGCACGCGCGCGCGCCGCCGCGCGCTCTGCCTCAGACACACTGGAGGGAAAGGTCAAACTGAAGGCGAGGGGACGGGAGGCTGGAGGGGCCGCCGCCGCCGCCATGACGGACGGACCCGCTCCAGGCGGCTCTCTCCCCGCGGACGCCGCCGAGCCGTCGCCCTCGCCGCGCCCCCCGCCCCCGCCCCCGCCCTCGCCCCCCTCCGTGTCCGTTCTCCCCGCGGCCACGTGCGCCTCCCCCCTCCCGGCGCCTCAGGCGCGCGGCGGGCCCGGGGCGCGCGCCGGCGGGGAGCGCGGGCCGGCGGCGGGGGCCGCGGCGGCGGGCGGACGGGCGGACGGGCGGACGGGCGGCCTGCTCGCGCCCCCGCCCCGCGGCCGGACCGGCCAGGTGAGTGCGGGCGGCGGGGCGCGGGTCGGGCGGACCCCTTCCTTCCGGGCGCTGACAGGCGCCGGCACGCGGCCTCTGGGGGGCGTCGCGGGGTCGGCCGGTCGCGGGGCCTCGGGCGGCGGAGTGCGGGGCCGGGGCCGGGGAGGGCGGCCGGCAGGCAGGTGGCCGCTCCCGGGCGGCGGGGCAGGGCGCCGGGGCGCGGGCGGCGGCGGGGCAGTTGGAGAAACTCCGCCCTGGGGACGGCGCCCCGGGCAGCGGGCAGCGGGCAGCGGGGGGACCCGCGGGGAGCCGGGGAGCCGGGGAGCCGGAGGGCGGCCGGCGGGCGTTGCCATGCCGATGGCCGTGTTTGTTGCTTCTGGTTATTTTAGGACGGAGGACCAAAAGTTACTTGGGAGAGAGGATCGGCCTGCCTGGCCACGGGCCCTTCCTGCCTGTTTGTGCAGGAAACGGGTTAATCTTTCACACACCCTCTCTCTCACACACACACTCACTCACACACTCACTCACACAACACATACACACACTTACACACACACACTCACACCACAAACATACACACACACACTCTCTCACACTCACACACACATTCACACACTCACACACTCTCACACACACACACAGCACATACATACACACACACAAACACACTCACACACAAACACACTCACACACACTCACATACACACACACACTCACACACTCACACACACACACTCACTCACAGACAACACACACTCACTCACATACACAAACACACACTCACACCACAAACACTCACACACACTCACATACACACACACACTCACACACTCACATTCACACACACACTCACACACGCAGCACATACATACACACAAACACACACACAAACACTCTCATACACACAACACAAAATTCACTCACACACACAAACACACACTCACAACACACACACTCTCTTATACACACACAACACAAACATACACTCACACACACAAACACACACACACAACACATTCACTCACACACACAAACACACACAACACAAACACACACAACACAAACACAACACATACACTTATACACTCACACACACATACACACACACTTTCACACTTACACACACACTCTCACACACACACACGCACATACACTCTCACACACACTCTCACACACTCACACACACACCCCGGCTGAGCCCCTGCCAGGCGGACTCTAAAAGCACTGACCCCAGCTCCGCCGGAGACAAGGTGATGTCTGTCTGGGGTTCAGGTGCCGGGGCCGGAGGAAAATGGGAGGCGCCCAGCACTGATACCGGCCCGGCCGCCACCATCACCCATCCAGAGCGAGCGAGCGGCCCTGGGAGAGCCCCCGGCCCAGTCCTGGGGCCCAGGTCCCCCGCTGTCCTTCCCGCCGTCACCCCGCGTGTGGCCTGTGTGCCAGGCGTCGGCGTGGATTATCCACCGTGAATGCTCTCCGTGGAGTCACTTTGAAATGATCAGCGCTAGCTCGGACTTGTCTTTTTTGTTTTTGTTTTTCTTTTTTCTTATTTGAAAGTTATTGGGCAATTTCAAAACAGTCCTTTCAAATCGATAAGGTTTTCTGAGTCTAGCTGAAACAGATTATGCCAAGTGGGTGAAAGTGTTTAACTTTTAGATCTCACCCAAGAAAACGCCTGGTCTGTGCGAGACACAAGGCTGTGATCGCTGGTGGGTCTTCGGCGAAGGATAGAGCAGCCGGGACCCCGCCCGGCGAGCTTGTTTTCGGCTCAGCATCCGCAGGCTCCGTCCTCACCTAAGCCTTCCTGATGTGTGGGCACTTCTGGTTCATCTTTGGTTCTCTGTCTTCAAAAAGTTCGGTCAGGAGGAAAGAGCCCTCATTTTGAAATTGAGTCGCTGTGGCCTGCAGCCAGGATAGGATACGGGAGGCTCTCGGCCAAGTGTAAGGGAGGCTGGTCGGCCTGGGGTCTCGTTCCTGCTTTCTGTGCAGCACTTTGTGCCCCTGCTGTGAGGTGATGCCCCTTTGAAGTCTTGCCCTGTTGGCCATTTCTGACATCTGTCTGTGTAAAGAAGTCCTGTGGTTGGGGTACTTTTGATACCTGGAGTGTTAAAACCCAAGACATCATTTCCTGTGAGATGTGAATAAATGTTATTTTTGTTTCTCCCTTCTCTGTTTTTAAAGGGAACCCTAGAACTGGGCAAATCAGCACTTACTCAGCATGTCCCCTCCTGTCGGTCTCATTGACCTTGGCGGCACCGTGGAGGTCAGTGTTCATGGAGACAAACAGGCTGTGGGTTCCTTCAGATGATAGACATGGAAAAGCCATCCAAGACGCGCATGTCTTGATACTTTTAAAATAATTTTATTAGGCATGTGTTGTGGTCATTACCTTTTTGGGAATACATTTCCATTTCTATTTTACATTTTAAAAATCACTCCATTTCTTTTTTCAAGTTTTCTAGTATTGCTGTATATGCTACCGCAGTTGGACAGCTGGTTTTTGGGGTTACATTTTTAGAATTTGGGAAATGAGAAGGCAGTAATGCTGGGATGAAGTTGGCCTATGAAAACAGCTGTGCTCACTTTAAGAAATTTGATGTTTACAAGTATAAAATGACACAATAAATGAAATAGTGGTTAGTTATGTTATTATATGAGAAGTCCATATTTTACAAAAAAAAAAAAGGGGGGCTGACTAAAAGGTATCATCAAGTAATTAATGCTTTTTTAATACTTATAAAATGTGTTTTGTTTTATGAAAAATGAGTTGCCACGCAACAATTTAGCAACAGATTTTTGGCATAATGTAAGATTTATCAGTGAGTTCCTTGAATTGGCTCTTTCCCAAAAATGTTTGGGGATAAAATTAGTGTTTGTGGGTTTTTTAAATGCAAAGTTGTGCTAATTGCGTGCTCCTTATTAATGTTTCACTGGAATGGGAACATTGTCATGTGATTTGTGCTTTCCCATTTAAGGAATGCATTGAAACCTAATTAAAATCCCAGGATTTTAAAATCCCAGGAATTAAAATCCCAGGAACCCCATCTAAGGGAGCTTAGGTACTGAGGTGTCAAAAGCACCGTGTTCAGGATGTTCTCACTAGGACGGTGGTCCTGCAGCCCCTGGCAAATGGTTATGCCCACCTACAGCAACTCCGAATGCATAGATTGGCTCTGAAGTCCGCACGTGGGGAAAACCATTACCTTGAATTTCTCTCCGGGTGCAAATTATTCTCCAGAATTAAAGGCTCGGTTTTCCTAAAGTGCAGTTCCAGTTAGGTCACTTGTGAAAAATTGTATTTTGATAAAAGAACAACTATATACTCTTTAAACTTTTAAGCGAGATTTTTTTTTTTCCTTTTTATCCTTTTTGTTAGTGCAGTCAGGTTTATTTGGAATCCCAGGAGATATTGAATGACGTTCTTAGGGAGTTTTCATTCTGAAATCTCTGCTTTGGTGATATGACAAAGAAAACTGAGTGTGAAAATAATAGTAAAACTTGCTAATGGGTTAGCTCGGACTTTGTTGGATCACAGAACAAGGGAAGAACTAGACACAAACTTTATTAAGGATCATTAATCAAATTTTTCTTTCTACTGTTCATGCTTGGGTTTCTGATGACACCTCTCCCCGCTTTTTGAGAGAAGTCTTAAAGGGACTTAAAGGATAAGAGCTAGGCGTGCAGATATATTAGTTAGTTCAGGTATCTGTTGAGAGCTTTAGTAATTTTTGTTTTGTTTCATGCACTAGACAAAGAAAATAATTTTTTTCATGCTGACTGTGGGTTGAGAGCCCAACTTTAAGTTAATGAGCACAGTTTTATTCCTCTTGAAATAAGTAAATATTATAAAAATTTAGGGAATAGTTTGAATGATGCCACTGATTTTTTAGTACAGGTTCTTAGTTCCTCTGTTGCACAAGTGAATAAGAATGAAGATTAAAAATGTGATATTAAGAGAAGTATTTCTTTATTTTTTTAACCCCAAGGGACTATCTCAAAAGATTACTAACTTTAGAGCATGGTGAGGTAAATAAGTTCATTGCTGGGATTTATCATTAATGAGGGTATGTAATTTAAAAAATGTTCAAGTACATGCAAAAAAAAGTAGACTGCATTTAAAAATTATTTGTGCCAAAATCTGTGAGAAAAGAGGTAATGATTTAGAAATTTTAATTAGAATTTAAGGCTGATTTATGTTCTCAATTTCATTATTTAACCCAGTGTCACTTTTTAAATGTCACTTAATTTTTCTGTTCCCAGTTTTTCTTTTCTGTAAAATGCAATCAGCAGTGCAACATGCTTTATGTAAATTGGGTCTTGAAATATATTTTCTAGACTTATTAAGCATAAAATATTACCTAATACTAATGTGTATGTGTAAGTCCACCAAGTGGGATTTTAAAGTGTTTAGACCTTGTAATCTGCAGAAATTTGAGTAAACGTTTTAAAAATAAGAAAAGCTGAGTTCAGAATTTTAGTCACAGATGACACTGTAAATTGCTCATTATTCTGAAAGGATTTTCTTTCATATTTATCTTTTCCATATCCAAGCCATGCTAGTCTTTAGTGTTGGGTCGTCTTGTCTGTAGCATCTGTAGAACATTCAGAATGATAGAAATGCCTCTTTGTTTTTTCCCAACTATTTCATCTGGGTGATTGTTTGAATTTCAGTTATTGAATGTGGTTTAATCAGAAATATTCTAAATAGAAAGTTTATTGCAATTTTCACCAGCTAGAGGAAAATAATTTATCTTAAGTTATGAACATTTTTGTATTACTATGTGACAGACACAGCATTAATAATGTAAAAATCCTATCAGCATTTATTTTAACTTTATTTGACATGTTGTTAAAATCAACACAGTAATTGTACAGTCTCTTAAAAAGCATGTATTCATGGAATATTTTTCAGAAACTCGCCCTTACCTTAGAGCAGCGGGTCACCAACCTTTCGGTCCACAGACCACTGGT
Organism: Nyctalus aviator; assembly: GCA_036971965.1. Classification (NCBI taxonomy): domain Eukaryota; kingdom Metazoa; phylum Chordata; class Mammalia; order Chiroptera; family Vespertilionidae; genus Nyctalus; species Nyctalus aviator. Next base: position 46,278,094 of record CM072935.1, on the reverse strand, counting down.
AGGCGACCGCTGCCTTAGAGTATGCCCACCAGTGATCCATTGAATGCTAAGTTTTGGACTGAGTTTATGATATCATATGGGATGGTATTTTCCTAACAATGATGTTTATATTGTTTCTTTTAAAGTAACATTTCTTAAACATCCTTATACGTGCATGCATTGTACATATTGGTCAAATGATGTACTGAAGGATTAAATTTATGTCCTCTGCTTCTCTCCCCTCTTCCCCCTTTTAATAATTGCCAGTAGTTGGCCTTCAGCCACATGTTATAAGAGAACTTTTAATGCATGATAGGGTGGTGGTTGGTTATTTTTCCATGTTTTGTCTGATGAAGAAAAGTGAGATTGTTCTATAACACTATGTGTTAAGCATTTAAGTTAATCTATTTATAACGAGGATGACAATTTAAAATTTATTGAGACCTTTTAAGTGATTTTGTTTCCTGAAAATGTTAGTGCAAGGAACAGGGAAGGATAAAGGCAGAAGGAAGGATGGTAGGGATTAGATTAGAATAGATTGTATAAAATAAATCAAATAGTTTTATGTAAAACATCATTAAATACCTTTTCTCTAGGATTGTGACCTTGCTTTCTTATTAGTACTTCTCACTGTGAAGAGTAGTAAATTGTCAGGTAGGACCTGCATGACTTGACTCAGTTTTACATGTTCCTGCTGGGAATGGATTAGATGGCCATGAGAAAGAAGCAGTTTCACAGTGACAGTCATTCTCAGTGGTCACATTTAGAACTCCTAATTTTATAAGATGGGAGGACAGGTGGCTCAAACACAGGTGGGGAAGGATTTTCACATACAGAGTTATTATAAGGAAATTCAAGTACATCCGTCTTGGAAAGTATTATAATTATTAGTTACAATCCTATGGTCTAGATTTCTAATACTGTATGAGTTTTGAATCATCTGTGGCTATTATGTCTAACTATAAATTCTAACTTTTAGGTTAGAAAATGTGGTCACTTAAATTATAATTTAACTCAAGAATACAAAAGCTGATAATTTTTTCTTTTTCTGTACTGTAACTTTTTGTTATTAATTTTGAAGGCCTCATACTATCTCTTTAGTTACGCCTCGTTCTGTAATTGAATTGAACTATGAGAATGAATCCTTGTACTGAGAAGTTAGAATCACATTGGGAGAGGCATGAAGTATATAGAACGTGATTGGGAAGATACTAGTACAATGACTTCTTTCTAAAGCAGTGGTTTTGAAACTTAGGTAAAGGCTCCTGGAGGAAGTCGAGCAGGCTCATTCCAATTTCAACCAGTGCAGTTAACATGATCAATTGGAAGTCTGCATAATATTTCATTTCAGTGCAGGTTCTGTTGTTGAAAATAAAAAGTGTGATAGTCACTTTCATTAGCACATTTGATCTCATCACTGTTCCTTTTAGATCCTTGCAGTGGTTGGGTCTTTTTATTATGACTTCTAAGACATTTATCTTGCTGCAGCTTCATTCTTCATCTCTCGTCACTGTTTCCCTGACTTGCCTTGTACACCCTGCATTCTAGTTCTATCTAAATTTCTTGTTATTCCCTAAGAGGAAAATGTTACATCTCCATGCCTTTGCACGTGGAACCGCCACCATTCTTGCCATATTAGGTGGAACTCCGTTCCCTTGGAGCCTTGGTCATAGCTCCCTGAAAGCACTTCCATTGTCCGGAGCTGTGGCCCCCCTTGAGAGCAGAGACCGTCTAATGTATCTTTGTATCCATAAGACTTGGTGTTTGTTAAGTATTCAAATGTCTGTTGACTAATTGCATTTAGAATTTGAGAAGTAGTAGTATTATGTTAATGCACATTCATGTGAATAAAACATCCCAGATGTTGCCAGTGCAAAGTATTTAGAGTTACACGGTATCACATACTTATTCTTTGTAAAAAGGTTTCCACTTACACGTATGAAGTATAATAAGGGCAAAATATATATCCCATGGAAAGATTAGGTTAGTTGTGCTATTGGCCTAAGTGAAGTGATATATTGGATTCAGTCATCTGATCTTAAAAGTTAGTTGTGAAAATATCTGTAATAATAAAAGTGTAATAGCTAATTTCCAGATGTCCTTCCGGATGAAGCTGTGGTGGCAGGGGCCGAGGCAAAGGCAGTTAGGAGTGATCAGGTAGGTAGGCAGGCAGGCTAGCGGTTAGGAGCCAGCGGTCCCAGATTGCAAGAGGGATGTCTGGTGATCGGGCCTAAACCAGCAGTCGGACATCCCCGGATGGGGAGGATTGTGAGAAGGTGCAGGCTGGGCTGAGACACACACACACACACACACACATGAATTTTGTGCACCAGGCTTCTAGTTTTAATAATTCTGTACAGTCTTAATTGCCAATAAACGTTTTTCTTTATATGTGATTAAAGCTAATCTCAAAAAGCCCTTCAAATATCAAAGTATGGATTGTAGTGATACCTACCCATAGAGGTTAAAGAATGATCCTAAAGCAGACCTGCCTGAATTCATATCCCTTTCCCACCTGCCCCTCCCTATGTGATCCTGTGCAAGTTACTTAACCATTCTGTGCCTCTTTTTTCTGTCCTGTAAAATGAGGATGTTGATCTATTTTAAATGGCTGTGATGAAGGTATACATGAGTTAATGTATGCTGAGCACTTACGTATGCCCAACACACGGAAAACACTCAGTATATGTTATCTATAATTAGTTTCTAGTGGCTTCTTAAACAAATAAATGTTTATTGTGCATCATTGCCATCTTTTTAAAAAAATGCTTCAATACATGAGTATCTAATTTAAAGGACATTTAACATTTTTAGTTAGTTACTGCATTTTCAAACTGGCAACTATTTTATCTCTTTACTGACTCATTCTCCCACCTCCCAGTGGAATGTGGACTGTTTTTGTCAGAGGGGTTGACATGGGAGATTTGAAACTATGTTCTCCTGATCCTGCTGCAGAGCATTGTGTTCCCATGACCTTCGCAATTCCTGGTAGTGCCCACAAGAGAGGAGAGATAAATAACCGGCTAGGCATCCAGTGACAAGTTCAACAAGCCTTAACCTGTCCCAAATACGTCCTAAACTTGCATGCTCCCTCGCAGAGGATAGGTGTTCAGCTTTTTTGTTTTACATTTCCTTTACTTTTTTGGCTTGAAAGAATAGATGTTTAAAAATCTGAATGTATGTCCACCCCAAAAAGGCACATACAAGTTTATTTTAAAGTCAATGAACCTGTTTTTTAAGTTCATATTTTATCTACGTACCTGCAGTGAAGGCAGTAAGTAGAGTGTTAGTAATTTATGTCAGTACAGTGAAATCCTGTTAAATATTTTCATTTAGCATGCAGAGAGAAATTTAAGGGAAGAAGAAATTTGTATCCCAAGGTATTTTTCAAAGAGCTATACTAAGGAATGAAGCACACATAATATTCAGTGTGGCTTTATGGCCTGCTTTGGCTTTCTTGTGTGTAACAGACCTATATAATAAAAGCCTAATATGCAAATTGACCAAACGGCAGAAGGAACAGCAGAATGACCGGTCACTATGATACTTCCTGACCACAGGGGTCGATGCTCAACGTAGGAACTGCCCCAGCCCTCAGAGGGAGGCAACCAGTGGCAGGGGGCGGGGCTAGCCAAGGCGGGTGCCAGTCGGGGTCCCCAATCACACCACCAGTCACCCCACAGATCGGCCCTGATCGCCTGCCAGGCCTATAGACCCTACCCATGCACAAATTGTGTGCACGGGGCAGGGCCTCTAGTTAAAATATAATGAGAAATTAGTGTATAACTTTAAACAATATTTTACTAAAGGAAGAAAATTTTAAAGAACAATTTTGAGTTTACTGTACTAATTGAGTGATTTTAACATGAGGAGCTGGGATATAAAGATAACTCAGGTGTTATCTTTATACACTACTTATCACCAATGGGGAGACCAGAGTGTGCAGAGAATGGGGGTGGAAATGGAAGCTGGATTTTGAAGAGTAAGGAAACAATAAGACATTAGCAAGGAATCATTTTTAATAACAATGGCATGTGTGTAATAGTCGCCCATGGGAAAATTGAATACTTATTCCAGTTGATCGATACACTAGAAATTGTCTTATAATTACAACACTAGTTTAATATTAGCAAATTTTTGCTGATTGCCGTTGTAGGAACTTGTAAATATTTTTTTGCACCTCCTTGGAAATTATAGGAGCTAGGTCATACCAGGAAAAACAACTTGTAGAATACAGCTTTGACTAAGCCTATTTCCTCTGTGCAAACCACAACACTGGCTATATATTTAATGTTATCCAGCTGGAAATTTCATTTCCCTTTACCAGCATGCCTTTCGGTGCCTATTAAGCCAAACATCTCTTGTTTTACTTTTTACTGCAGTTCTTGTTTCTTGTTGTTGTTATTAGTATTAATATTATTTAATCAGAAAAAAAAAATACCATTTGGACATTTTCAAATGCCTCAAAAAATGCTCAGTTACATAGAGGAGTAAGTTAGATTTGGTCCTCCCACATCCATCTCTATCATGTTGTCATCCACTCTTCTTGTTTTAGAATGTTTCCAGTTAGAAATAACTTCTCTCTTAACTAGATCTGTTTCCCTAACTTTCACTTCCTAGTTCTTGGCAATCTAAGTCTCTGCATGTGAAAGTTAGTCTTCTTACAAACAGTAACTTTTAAAGTATCTGAGAATGACTGTTAAATCCTGCTTAAGTCTTTTTTGATGCGCCTAGGGGGGAATACCTAATTCTCAAACCATATTCACATGGCATGGTATTCAGACCTTTCTCCATCCACGTCGCTAAACTCATGACAAAGTCTGTTTGTCACTGTACCTCTTAAAACATGGTAGCCAGAGCTGAACTGACTACTTCCGATATGGCTGGACAATTGCTGAAGACGATGAAGCTATTAACTGGATACTGTGCTTCTATTAATGCAGCCTGAAATGTGCATTAACATTTTTTGGCAGCCACATTACCCTTTGATCATATTGAGCTATGGTCAACTAAAACCTTGTATGTGTTTTTTCCTGTGAACTGCTTTAAATATAATCTTTCTTATTTTTGCCAGTTAATGCTTTTAAAGCAAATGCCAGATATTATGTATTGCATTATATGAAAGTTGAAATGAATTTGTCTTTATCAAATGTCATCCCATTGGACTATCTATCTGAAGATAAAGAGCTAAAGCAAAGTTTTCACGGGGCTTTCACAAATATTTTTTATTTAATCTTTGCAACAACTATCCAACAGTCAGAAGAGAAAAATTACTTTCCACTAAGTCAGGAATTGGCAGACATAACACTTCATCCCAGGCTTGTGATTCCAGATCCCATGCTCATCTCATTACTGCTCACCGTGTAAGCATTCAGTTTGTCCTTTGCTGTGTGCCCAGCACCCTGTGGCTGGTACATCCAGTGAACGAGACAGATTACAGTCCCTGCCCTTCGGTGTTTATGGCCGGCATGTAAATATTACCTCCAGGCCCTGAGCACGTTCTATTGGGCAGGCTGTGTGGTGAATTGTAGTATTGCTCAAAATGTCTATTGCGCCTCTCGACCAGGGTCCTCTCTGCAGGAGGACTATATTTCCCACGCCGTTGACACCAGGTTTGGACACTTGGTTTTCCTTGACCAGTGAAAATGTTAGAGTAAGAGACATGTGGGACATTTGAGTAGGTGTTTCAAACTCTGTCTTATGGTTCTGCTGGTGGTCTTTTCTTTCTCCCATAGAACCAGCATGCTTTGGTGAGGGCTGGTCCCAGGACAGCAGAGCCTTCCGACTGGGTCCCTGGATGTCGGGCCTCGCTGAAGCTGATTCACAATAGACATTTTATGTAAGTGAGAAACCAATGCTTGTGTTGTAGGCACTGTGATATTAGAGCCATTCGTCACCACGGAGTTCTGTGGCCTGGCAGAGTGTATTCCGACAATATTGCAGGTGCTCTCGGAAGACCAATACGACTTGTGTTCAAGGAGCTTGCCGTCCAGTTAGTGGTAGTTGAGAAAGAATCGAGTATATATGAAAAGGTCATTGAATTTGAGGATCTTTCCTGACCTTCACCTTACCCCTAGGCTGAATTCATTGATGTGTTCCAGCTACTTACTGTCACAACTTATCTCCAGAATGTGATAAGCATGCTTTGTATGTCCTTTTGTGAAGCAAATGTTTGCAAATGTTTAAGAGAATGGTCTTCTACAGTATAGCCATCAGAAACTTTCTTCATAAATCTATTAATCAGCACTTACTAGGTAACCTAAGAATCTGTCTAGTTGAATTATTTTGCCAACATATCTAGAAAACTATTATGTGATCCTAGGTTCCATGTGAGTTTTATTTGTGGGCATTCAAATTTCTCCTTGCCATGGTGTGCCATCCCCTCCTCCCTCTGCAGGGGGTTCAGAGACAAACCCGGGGGGGATTCTGTGAGAAATCCCCTACCTGAGAGGCTGAGGAGTACAGGGCCAAGGTAAGTCTATAAATGCACAGGGACTGGGCCATCACTTACCAAACTACCCAAGGCGTCATGAGTCTCCTGGAGGGGAGCCCTGCCGTGAACTGAGACTAGAGCACCCTGGAGAGCACACATGTTTAGGGGCAGGTGGGCCAGAAAGTTAGAGTTTTGCAAGGATTATACATCGTTCTCATGGCACTTCTCTCTCACTCCCTAGAAATTACCAAATTTGCAGATGTATTTAATGTCTTAGGATTTGATTTTTCTTAATCTATAAATATGAATTAGAAGCAATTCCTTCTTTTTGCTATCTCTCTCCTTTCTCAAGCTGCAGTTTCTTTGTATCCCTTTAATCCTTATTTATCCTTCCCAGGTTAAAGATTATTCTTCTTGTTTAAAAAAAGGTGACTCGAGATAGGAGTGAAATCCTTTTAGGTTATCTTTGGCAATTTATCCTAAGAAAGGAAGCTGGCCTTTATTTATTTCTGCTGAAAGGCATTTTTAAGTCTTAACATTTTTCCTTAACACTGGCAAGAATTTTTTTTTTTTTAACCCTCACCTGAGGATATCTTTCCCACTGCTTTTTATTTTTTATTTATTTATTTATTTTTATTTTTTTAAAATATATTTTATTGATTTTGTACAGAGAGGAAGGGAGAGAGAGAGAGAGTTAGAAACATCGATGAGAGAGAGTCATCGATCAGCTGCCTCTTGCACACCACCTATGGGGATATGCCGGCAACCAGGGTACGTGCCCTTGACCGAATTGAACCCAGGACCCTTCAGTCCCCAAGCCGACGCTCTATCCATTGGGCCAAACCGGTTTCGGCTCCCACTGCTTTGTAGAGAGAGTGGAAACGGGGGGCTGAGGAGAGGATTATTTATGTGAGAGAGGCACATCTATTGGTTGCCTCCTGCACGCATTCTGGGAAACGAATCTGCAACCCAGGTATATGCCCTTGACTGGGAATTAAAACCATGATCCTTTTGTGCACAAACCGACACACTAACCGTGAGCACACTGACCGGGGCACAACTTTTTAAAAACAACTGTATTGAGATATAATTATTATACTTAAACTGCACATATTGAAAGTGTACAACATTATAAGCTTTGACATATGTTTATACACATAAAACCATCACCATAGTCAAGATATTGAATGTATTTGTGACCCCCAAAAGTTTTCTAATCTCTCTTTATCCCCTGCCTCCCTTTATTCCCTAGGCAACCACTACTTGTTTTCTTTACATCGGTTGGCATGTCCTGGATACATTATACAGTCATTTTTAGCCTAGCTTCTTTTCATCCAGGATGATTATTTTAAGATGTAGCCATCTTGTAGTGTGCGTCAATCATTTCTTTTTATTGCTAAGTGGTTTTCCATTTTGCAGACATGCTGTAGTTGGTATATTCTTTCACCTCTTGATAGACATTGGGTTGTTTCTAGTGTTTGGCGTTTAGAAATAAAGCTGCTGTTGCCCAGCTAGTGTGACTCAGTGGATGAGCACTGACCAGGAACCAAGAGGTCACCAGTTTGATTCCCAGTCAGGGCACATGCTCAGGCTGTAAGTTCAGTCCCCATTAGGGGGCGTGCAGGAGGCAGCAGATGGATATTTCTCTCTCATGGGTGTTTCTATTTGTCTCTCCCTTCCTCTCTCTTTAAAAATCAATTTAAAAAAATATTTTTAGCCCTAGCTGGTTTGGCTCAGTGGATAGAGCATCGGCCTGCAGACCGAAGGGTCCAAGGTTCGATTCTGGCCAAGAGCATGTGCCCAGGTTGCAGGCTCGATCCCCAGTAGCAGGTATGCAGGAAGAAGCCAATCAGTGATTCTCTGTCATCATCGATGTTTCTCTCTCTCACCCTCTCCCTTCCTCACTGAAATTAATAAAAATATTTTTAAAAATATATTTTTAGAAAGAAAGAAAGCTGCTACTAATACATGCCTATGTATGGACATATGCCCTCATTTCTCTTGGGTAAATTCCTAGAAGTGGAATGGTTGAATCATATGGTGTGTGTGTGTGTATGTGTGTGTGTGAGAGAGAGAGAGAGAGAGAGAGAGAGAGAGAGAGGAGGGGGGGATTGATTTATTTTAAGAAATTGACTCACTTGATTGGAGGAGCTGGCAAGTCCAAATCCAAAATCTACACAGGACTGGCCAGCAGGCTAGAACCTCAGACAAGAGAGTTGATGTTACAGTCCTGAGTCTAAAATCTATAGGGTAGGTCAGCAGGCTGGAACTCGGGTAGGCTTTCTGTTCCTGTCATGACACAGAATTCCTTCCTCCCGGGGAAACCTGTTTTTGTTCTGATTGGATGTGGCCCACCCACATTACGGAAGGAAATCTTTACTTAATGTTAACTGATTGTGAATGTTAATTAAATTGCATTTACACAATACTTCCACAGCAACATCTAGACTGGTGTTTGACCAAATATCTGGGTACAAAGCCTCGCCAAGTTGATGCTTAAAATGAAAGTATCATGATACCTAAACATTAAGTCCAGCTTCTAGTTGTTGCTACTTCATTAGTTTTTGTTTTTAATTGTAGCCTTCTTTTCACTGGTCTTAAACAGTGAATGGCAGTCTTTTCATTCTGGGTTAGCATCACCTTCCATCTTTTTAGGCATATCATTTAAAAATATGAATTATTTCAAACACTTCCTACTGTCATTACTTAACCTCTTTTCTTGTTTATTGGAGCCAGCTGACAGAATTGGCAGCTTCATTTTAGAATCTGTCATACCTCATTTGAGTCATCTTTTTTTTCTCATCATAGGGTTATAACAGTTCTTAAGTATTTTAGAAGTTAACAATGTAGGTGGACTTAGAGTCTAGAACCTAGGCAATTAGCAGAGTGGAGGTGCTGACACCCAAAAAGGAAACGGAAAGTTTGGGAGTGAAGCCCTGGCCCAGTGGTTCGGGTGGAGCGTCCTCCCATCCACCGGAACGTGTTTGCTCCATCTCCAGTCGCGGTGAGAATGGGAAGCAAGGATTGATGTTTCTCGCATCCCAGTTTCTCTCTCCCTCTCTGAAATCAATACCCATATCCTCAGGGGAGGGAAAAAATAGAAAGTTTGGGTGTAAAGATACAAGTTCATATTTTTGGCATCACCTTTATGCCATTCTCTTTCTTTGATCAGGTGATTAACCTTTTTGAGCCTCTGTTCTTAATATATAAAATGAAGCCATCACAAAGTTAAGTGAGAAAGAAAATATATTTTCCCAGATATATAAACCCTAGCCATACTTGATCAAAGCCAAGCCTGGGTTGTGTAAAGCAAATACTATTTTATTTTATCTTTTACATTTTATTAAAACTTGTTAAGCACTTAAATGTATTTTCAAAAATAATGTTTTGTGGATTGTTTTTTGTATGTGGCAGTTGACTAGCAGAGCAGTAAACAACTTTGGTTTCAGATTTATTGACCACATAGAAACACTCAGTAACCAATGACATGTCTTTATTACTAGAATATAGTGCCATCATACAGTCATGGAGTTATTGAGATGAAAGGACTTTTAAGAATTATTTAGCCTTAACTTCTTCCTTTTATAGAAGAAACAACTTAGATCCAAAGAGGTTAAATGGCTCACATTATATAAATACTAGAGGCCCGATGCATGGAAATTCGTGCAAGAGTAGGCCTTCCTTTCCTGGCTGCTGGCATCGGCTTCCCTCCAGGACCCGGGCAGCTTCCTCCGGCCGCTGGTCGGCACCCAGGACCCAGGTGGCTTCACTCCAGCCCCAGCTTTGTCCGGAAGGACGTCCAGTCTAATTAGCATATCACCCTTTTATTATTATAGATAAAATAAAATAAAAAAATGAGCCTCCCAGTCATAGGATGAAAGGTTCTTGAGACAGAATATGGAACTAAGGAAAAGACAGCGACATCAGTTTGCTTACTATGTGCTGCCTTTGTTGTTGCTTGTTCATATTACATGTGTGGTATATTACACTTACCCTTAACTAAGGCTGTTGGGATGGACTAAACACTCCTCCCTTAGTGTGGAAACAAGCCAACAAACAGTTGCCACATGAGTTAAATGCCCTGATGCAGGCGAGCTCGGTGTGTGGTGGAAAGACGGGATGGGTGTGTCTGTGAGGTGCACCAGGCTCAGGGTCTGTTTACTCTCAGAGTCCAAGGTGTTTGGCCCCTTATTCTGGTGAAATGTAATTACACTGCCTCACTCTTGGCCTTCCCTGTGCTGTTTTGTGCCACCTTCCTCCCCTCCCCTCCCGCCATATCCCTAGACCAAATGTAGGTGAATTGGAAGTCCCTGCCCTGGGCTGTCTGACCAATAACACTTGCCTGGTGGCCCTCTCTGTTCCTGCCCCCTGGCCCAAGGCCAGCGATAAGGCACCGTGGTGTCAGATTGGCTTGTTTTAAACAGAATTACATTTAGAGCCTAAAAATAGTTGATGCAGATTTTATTTATTCTTAATTTTTGAAAAATTCTTAAAATAGGAAAGATTTTTTTCTTTATTTTGGCTCATTTGCCATATGTATTTTTAAGGGTGGTCATTCCTAAGAAAACTAGTACATGAAGTTTACTATTGATGTGCTAACACTTTCTGAATCTTAAAATAAAGAACCAAAATACATTCAGAGTACAAGTAGGTAAAGTAGCACTGCTATAATTGTGGAGAAAGTGGTTTCTTTCTAAGCCTTCTTCTTTTAAGAGCTTATAATTTTCTTTATAACCTAAACATTATCCCTTGGATAGGTATGTTTTATTCTTGCTCTTGATTCTGGGTTATAAAGTTTGGTTGAAAAAAACAAAGATATTAACTTTGTGTCTTCCACACAAAGAATGTTCATATTTATACTTTTTTAGTAAGACTCAATTCCATACCCCTAAGCCTGCCTTAATTTGAAACTAATATCTTTTTCTACAAGGAATATCTTTGACAATGTGTATATGTCTAAAATCAAAACCTGCAAGTATGGCATACATTGTCTAGAATATTGGGTGATCAGTTCCTGGTAACTGTATTATATTTGCACAGAGTATTAGATGGCAGCTTGTTTTGTCAGTCTGATGTAGTGGGTGATCGGGCAATCTCCATCTCTGGGTCACATGAGGATAAACTGATCCATCTCCCAGGCCTGATGAGGAAGGAACTAGAATTGGAGAAGTATTTTTCATGAAGAGTGAATAAGCTGTCCATAATGAATGATTTTAGCATGCATAGAAAACATCGTCAGCTGTACTAAATATAACACTGTCATCTCTGGGAAGGTCTCTGCAGTAATTACCCATCCTTCTCAGCTGACAGCAGAGGCATGTAGCACAGGTAAGAGCAGGTGTGGGAGAGCCAGGCTCGGGGCTCAGAGCCCAGGCCACCAGGCACTCTGCGGCTCTGGGCAGACTGCTTTCTGTCTTGTGCCTTCATTACAGAAAGAGGATAAGAGTCCCCACCTCACAGGGTTGTCGTGAGGATTAGATGAGTTCACAGACATGACACACTTAGAATACTGTCTCAGACATAGTAAGCACTAGATGCATGTTCATTGTTCCTGTTATTGATGTGTACGTTTAGTAAATTTTAAGTGGCTGGTTTTACTGGTGAAGTTTTTATAGAGAATTTGGCATTTGAACTGGGCCTTGAAGGATACGCAAGGTTTATAAATATGAAATTGAAAATAGGAAAATCTATGTGAACACAGTTACAAAAGGGAGGTAAAGAATCTTCTCTCTCCCCCCCTCCCCCCCCCCCCCCATTTATCACGTATTGTCTGCGCCTAACACCAGCTCAACATTTGACAGGCATACAGTATCTTCCTTTGTCCTCACAAGAATCCTACAAGATGAGCATTTACATTTTCATGTCATGGAGGAGGCACAGAAAACTCAAGTTACTTTCCCACAGTCCCAAAGTTACATGTTGGCCTAGTTCTGTCTACTGTAACGCTCAGGTTCCTACTTGTTATCCCGGACTGCCCTCAGAAATGTTGACTATCAGAAAATAATTCCAAACAGCATTTCAAAGGGTGACTGTCATGGTTGGCGTTCTGAACGTTAATTGAATTATGCTATTTGGATGCATGCAGTCACTTGGTCGCAGTGAGAGACTCTGGGCACTGATGCTAGTTGTTTGAGAAGGTCGAAGAGAAAAGCGCTTGTCAGTGCCTGTTGAATGTGTTTTCTTGTCATTCTGGCTGGATGGACGTACTTGTTTTTTTCTGGATTGAGAATGACAGTTTTTGGTTGTGAAGTGTTTATTGTTTTTTAGCAGAAATTGCACACTTTCCCCAGTGGTGTCCTGGCTGGCTGACTGGGACTTGCACGCTTTTGACACTTGCATTGAGTAGAATTGACTGCTGTTCGAGCCTCTTTTCTGTTCCCTACGTCAGAGGAGTGTCCACCTCTGCTTCCCAGTCATCAACATTTAGGTGTTCAGGTTTGTGAGGTTTGATTGGAATATAATTAGGATGTTCTTAATTCTGTTGCCGTTTATTCCTTCCATCTTCTAGCTACTTTGTCGCACTTTTTAAAAAAAACTTTAAGGGCATGTTATTGGAACTGTGGTAAAATCCTGGATCAGTGGTTACAGGAACTTCGTGTGCATAGAATCACGTGGAAGGCTTGTTAGACACTGCTGAGTCTTGTCCCCTAATTCCTGACCGGGAAGTGGGGGGGTGAGCCTGAGAATTGCTCGTTGAGTTTCCTGGGTGGAACTGATGCTGCTGGTTCGGGGCCACACTTGGAGAACCACTGGCCTCCATGGAGCACGCCAGGTGCCTGGGAGCCTGATGATGCTTTATTCTGATTTGTGCGGAAAGGAGCTGCTTCTGCCTCACAAGCCTAAGCCTTCTCTGCCCGAAAGGTGTTTGTGTGTCTTACCATGCAGCACAGTAGGGGTGACAGAAATGGGGAAATGGTTACAAAAGGTCTAACTAATTCAAGCCCTCACCAGTTTGGCTCAGTGGATAGAGCATTGGCTGAAAGATCGCAGGTTTGATTCTGGTCGAGGGCATGTACCTTAGTTTCGGGCACATCCCCAGTGGGAGGTGTGCAGGAGGCAGCTGATCGATGTTTCTATCTCTCTATCCCTCTTTCTTCCTCTCTGTTAAAAATCAATAAAATATATATATTTTTAAAAGAGGTCGAATTCAAAAGTCATTTATGTGTACATTTTTATAAGTTCCTTAGGCAAACGTTTCTTTGACAATCAATTTGAGTCTCCTAGAGCAATTGCTTGCAGAGATCAGCTATCTATAATTGTAACAGTAAGGGTTAAGCTGCCTGCAGTGGGGACAGCCCCACCTTGCCTGCCTCCCAGACAGTCACTGTGCGATCCATCTGAAAGGTGGGCTGCTCCGCAGGCATACGATGTGGTGATGACTGGGGTGCACTTTCCTCCTCCCCTTCTCCTCCTCCTCTTCCTGGGTGCTTTCACCTCCATCGTCTCATTGATAGTTTTAAGGGATTTTCAGAATTTGAGGAGGTAGGTGGGGGCTGTTTTACTATTAATTATATCGTAATTGTTCCCTGTGACTTTGGTCAGAGCCTCAGACTTCATTTTGCCAGGCCTATTTGTCCTCAGAGGTCGTCACTAAGCAGGTGGTTCCTGGCTCATCGGTCTTAATGGCGTAGCTTGGTCAGACCTCGTCGCCTCTAGTGTGTACCTTCTTCCTCATTCATAAAGTAGGTTAGCACCTCCCCTGCTGCTGGTCGAAGGTGAGAAACCGAATGAAAACACTGTGAAGCCTGTTTACAGACGGCAGTTGGTAATAGTGAGTAAGGAGGCCTCAGACAACAGGAAGCACGCTCTTGCCATCAGTGCTAAGCATTTTGCCACCTTAAACTTCTTTCCCCAAATAAATTGAGTTTACTGATTCAGATATTTTCTTTCCCTTTTGTGTGTCTGTGGTTTCCTTTACATAAAGTATATAGAGAATGGTGTTTTATTGAATGGGTTGGAAACATGAATGAAATGTCTTTTAGGGTATCTTGTTTTTTCTTTTAATGTGGGCTGTTTTCTGCTCCACTACCTGTTTCCCACTGACTTGTGAATTATTGCCTTCAGCCAAGTGTTTCCCTCTGTCACCACCATGCTGCTGCTCCCTGCTACTACTCCTTGAGCCAACCCTTCCAGCGACCCTGCCTATTTCAGAGTTCAGGGTCAAAATGGTGGCATCCGTTTCTGAGAGGTTGCCTAGGCACCACTGAATTTCAGCAAAATTAATAGCTTTCTTTAGTGGCTGCAAAATCTAGGCCAATTGAGAATTACCGACTTGGAGTTTGTTTTTCCCCCAACATGTTTATCTTAGTACAAAATATTTCTTGTTAACTGTTTTCTTATGTGTCCCACTAAAATTTCTTAAACTCAAAAAAACTTCCCTATAGTAGTACTATTGGATAATGTCTTCATTTTAGGTTGTCTAGTGAGAACGGTGTATTTAGATATCTAAGTTGTTTGTACTTAAGAGATGTGAAGTATGGCAGAATCAGACAAAATGCAGTGTGGCATCTGTTATATATGGATCCTCATAACCTGCCTGGCCAGGTGGGGTTGACAAACATTCTATTTCTGCACAGTAGCACTGTTCCAGCCAGCAGTTCAAGAATAATTCTTTTCTGCCTGGATAGAAGATTACATGTATGTAATGTACAGTTTGCCTGTCTTTATAAAAATTTGTAAACAGGAAAAGTGCTAACATTAGTAGTAAGAAGGGTATACAAACATCCATGCAATATGTTTGTGACAAATAAATTACTAAGCATGCCAAAAATGGTCACTCTTTAGCCTCAGCTACAACCTCATTAGATTTCACCTGTATTTCATTATTAATAAAAGAACAAAATTAAAGAACATTTATGAACTATAGATTGCATATTATACTTGAAGATTATGTCTAGAATATATTTATAATTATAGAAGGTATTTTATAATTGATTCTATAGTAACATAATTATTCACTCTGTACATGTAATTTTCAGCTGAAAGAATACACTGTGTACAAATGTACAGCATTTGACAAAGATCCCAAACAACCCTGAAGAAAAGATTCTGTATATTGTGTACGTGAGTAAATATCATAACTGAGGTAAACATTTCTGTCTTCTGATCAACCTTAAAAAAATTAAACTGAGAACAGAGAGGGAAATTGAAGGAGAAAGTGGTTCATTGCAACTTAATATTGCAGCATCCTAATTAGTTAAGCATCATGTACTGTCCTAGGCATGAAATAGCTTTTTTTTTTCCTCCTAATTTAAATCTGGAAATTTTCCATTGTAGAACAGCTTGACTAGTCTTCGCTGTAAACAGCCACTGGACTTTTAAAGTATTTGTCTTCAGAAACAATGAAGGTCATCTTGTGTCCATAGAGACCACATGCACTTTCCTCATTACTTCCAGCATTATTTCTATAATGGGTAGAGTTATTTACGACATTTAAATACAAAAAGAATTTTTTTAAAGTAACCTTTAAATATCATCACAGAGTAAATAGCAGTGACTGAAATCCCTTACTCCATGGTTTCGTAAAAAAACATTGATATTAGAAAATTAGTACCCTTTCAAAATTGTGCCTATTGGTGTTTTTGGAAGTTATACTGTAGGGGTGTGTGTGTGTGTGTGTGTGTGTGTGTGGTGTGTGAGAGAGAGATATGCATACTTGCGTGTGTATGTATATATATGTTTATTTCTTGGAAATCACTGTGATTTGACTGTTTTATAATTTTTTTAAGAAACAGTAATTTAGATTAAAGTACATCTTGGTTTCAATGGAATGCAGGGGTTTACTGTATTTAGCCTAGTCTTTCTGTCTTTGAGGAACCTGGTGTGGGAAACAAAATGGTTTCAGTGTATCACTTTATAAACAAAGCCAAGGTCATGAGTTTAGTCCTCTTATCTACTTTGCTTTATTTCCCTGCACTGTACGTCCCTAACCTAACTCAGCGGGGAGAAAACATTAGACTGCTCCTCAGAGTGACCCACTGCCAGCGCACCACTACTAGCAAGCTGAGCTGTGAGGCTTTTGTTCATGAAACGAGCCCCTGTTAATAACAGAGGGCAGCAGGCATAGAGTGAGGCCTTGGGGCAGATGTATGGTCACTAATTGTTAGGGTTGTCATTCTATTGTGTGTATTATTTTGAACCTCTAGATTTAGGGAGAAAAGAGCTAATTTTTGCATATAATAAATAGAAAAAATGTATCTTCACGTGAGATAATTGGGTAATACTTTTAATGCTGCATATTTGCCAACATAAATGCATAATGCATATTATCTTTCTTAAATTATTTAAGGAAAATTACGATTGATGAACCACTTACTCTCTTGACAATATCATTGACTAACCATTTTTATTCCAAGATGTCACAGAAGCCATTCAGCACTGAAGAACCTGAAAAACACTAGGTGAAGATGGTGACTGGCAGCATTTGCTTCTCTTCCTTCTGTGAGTTTTTTGTTCAGAAAGTCTGTGGTTGTAAACATCCCCGACTGGAAGCTGTAAGACAGAACTAAGCTTTCAGTCAGATGTTTGCTACTACCAGCTTTCGTAGACATCGTTTGGGTATAATTATGCCAAGCAGTGGAACTGGGGAGGCTATGAAATGTGTGGGAGCTGCTAAAGACCTTTAGATCCCTCAGTGAGTGCTCTGGGCGAGGGCATGTGTTCCGAGAATCAGTGTTGGGCGCTGTCCTGACAACAGGATATCCTGTTGCAGATGCCAGCTGAGCTTCCCAGACTTCACATCCTGCTGCTGGGCCTCAGAGAATTCCCCAGCCGCACTATAGGTTATTTCTGGTTTTGCCCTATCAGTGGGCTTTTAATTCCCTATTTCTTTTCCTAATAGGCTGCAGTTTAACCTCTGACAGTTCTGGACACTGCTTCCTCCTTCAGAAATTCTGTGGGAGTTCTGGAGAATAAATTTACCATCCCCATCCAGCAGCATAAAGCCTAGAAGTTTCCGTTTTCTCTGTAGGGAAGAGATGTGTGTGTAGACTTTGTCTCCCTCCTCTCAACTCCCCTACACATAACACACACACACACACACACACCCCGCCAGCTTCTTGTTCTGCTCACTCTGAATGATGTCACAGCTCCTAATCAGAACTCTTCTCCAGAAAATGATAAGACTTCAAAGCACTGAGCCTATTCACAATATTTACCATTGGCTTTATTTTACTTGGTCTATTAAGTATATTTTCCTAAGTAATTTCAGGGTGTAGCTTGCCTTTTCTATAGTAGAGTATGAATGCCTCTGGGCAGGTATATTCTCTCTCTCTTTCTCTCTCTTTCTCTTTCTTTCTTTTAATCGTTATTGGTTAAAGTGTATCACAGTTGTCTGTCTTTCCCCCCTCCCTCCTCCATTGCCCCTTCCACCCAATTCCTGCCTTGCCCCTGGTCTTTACCACCCTGTGTCCATAGGTAATGCATATAAGATCTTTGGTTAATCTCTTCCCACCCCCCGCACTCCCTTTCCTCTTGACATTCATCATACTGGTCCATGTCTCCATGCCTCTTGTATTCGTCAGTCTTGTAGTTGAGCTTTGATTAGAGCCACTGGGAGGAATTGGCCTCCAGGTCAATTGGCTGTGAGGACCAGCTATGTCTACAATGGAAGAGCTACTATGCAGGAGATACCCCTATAGAGCAGGACTTGCTTCAGTGGGGCTTTGGTGCTCACTGAGTCTGCCCTTTGAGTGTGTCACTTATGGATGTGTAGGGTTGTAATCTGGTATGGTCTGAAGCTGTCTACCAGGTCACTGGCTATAGGGCCTCCCAGGTGGTGCAAACTCAGCCACTGCCTGGGGCCACGCAGCAGGAGTTAGAGAGAGATCTGCATACAGCTGCTATTTGTATTGAGGTAGGAGGGCCCAGGCAAGGCCCAGCTATGAGGAAGGCTGGCTGGTGCTAGTGCTTGGGCCTTTTATTGATAGGTTTGGGGCACACTGATTTCAACTGCTGCTTGTTTAAGAGATTTTAGCAAAGTCTGAAGCCTGAGCCAAACAGGCCATTCATATGGAAAAGCAGCTGCAAATAGTTTGGGTGGGGCTGCAAATTGGATGGAGTGGGGTTGTGGCTGTCAGCTCTGCAGTGGGAAGGTCCCAGTATAGGAACAATGACCCCTGCAAGCATTCCTATCTTGGAGAAAACCAACTGCCCTGAGTTCCAACTGCCCTGAATGCCAGTCAGTCCAGTTCCTCCCTACATGTCCCTGCATTCCCCCAAAGCCACTGCCCAGTGCTGGAGCTCAGAGGAATCGGGACCATAAGTTCATGTGTGGGCCCTTTAAGGGGAGCACCTGGGGCTCCAACAGCCTCCATGTCACTCAGCCACAATTCCCACTTGTTTTCCAGTCTGAAGTTATGGGGACTTATATTCCTAGCTCTGAAACTCTAGAGTGGGGGGCTTGGGTTGTGGCTGGGACCTCCTGCTTCTCATGGGAGGCCTTGGAAATATTCCTCCTGATTAAATAAAAGCAACTCGTGGGTGTTGGACCAGCCTATTCCCGCGCCTTTACCCCTCCTACCAGTCTCAATGTGCTTTCTTTCCTTCCTTCTGTAGTTGTAGGATATCCATTCAGTCTGATTTTAGGTGGTTCTGGGTGATAGTTCTGTATTTTCACTGTAATTTTGACATAGTAGTGGGAGGCAGCAAGTGCTGGTGTTTACCTATGCCACCATCTTGGTTCTCTCTACTGTGTCTCTTTCCGTATTTCTCCACAGAGCTGACAAACAGAGCTTTTATCATAGATGACATTCAGTGTGGATGAGTGGATAGCGTATCATTTTATAGTAGCTTTTTTCGGAGTTTAAAAAATGTTTTATTTCTATTTCTCTTTCAGACACTAGGAAACATTTCTGTTCTAATTTTTTGCCTCATTAAAGCATTGGTATTTTTATAATTTATTACTAAACATCATTCTGTTTTAGGTTCAGTGCATAATTAAACCAAAAGGTAGTTCTTGCTAATCTAATTTTACACGCATCCTTGATTAGATTACAAGCTTTTTTGAGGGCCTGGGCATAAGTAGAGCACCTTGCATGTAGAGGTCTCTGATAACAACTTAATTGTATTATAGGAGTGTCTACTGTTTCCTTGTGTTCTTTATCCAAGCAAACAAATGGCAGTTTGGTCATACTGCAGCTACTCTAAATGCCTGTGCTATAGCATTGGTTTTTGAATGCTCCTTTGTTAGAGTGGTAGTTTACAATACTTAGCACGGATGGAAAGAGGGTAGTTAGTTGCTTCAGACACATGTAGCTTTGCAACTTGTAAGTATAATCTTCATGCCTGTTGATTAGCATGCATTAAGCATCCCTTCTCACTGAACTCTTAATAAAGTAGATTTACTGTATATTCTGTGGCTGTGTTTTGGCACACTGGCAACCTTAGATTCCAAAAAACGAATGGATGGAGCCATTTCCAAAAGCCCAAGAAATGGGCCCTGGCAAAGATAGAAAGAATTTTTTGGTTATAGGATTGATTTGTTAGATCAAGTGACATTGTTTATTTCCAATGAAAAAGTTACATAGCTGTGAAATTCAGCAAGATGGAAAGAAACTGCCTAGTTTAATAATTTGCATAGCTGAATTTGAAAGGTAGCCCAAATCTAAGCTAAAAATGGGGTAGGTATTCTGCATAAAGCTGTTATGCTCCGCCAGATAGGCAGTTAGTTATCCCTGGAAGCTGCGGAATTACTGGAACGTGCGTTACGTAACATTTGTTCTGTGTTATCCTGCCCTAATGAGGTGGATGGGAGGCCATGTTGGCTTTGATTCTGAGTGCCCTTGCTCCACTGCTGGAGCGAAGCCTCGCAGTCCTTTGCAAATGACTTCTGTATGCATTAGTTGTGAAGCTTCACAGACTTCGCATTGGCTTGCAAATTTAGCAATTGATGATTTCAAATGAATGCCTTAAAATGTTAGAGCTCAGTATTTGCCAGTGAGCCTGCAGCAGCTGGGTTTCTCCACCCTTGGTGTTAGTGTTTGAGGAGAAGTGTGACAGGTCATAGAAAGCTCAAAGTTTTACTATCTACGGAGATTTGTTAAACCTGATACTAAATTATTTTTAGTTACTGAACATCATTCTGAAGATGACAGGTTTTTTTCTTAATATTTGCTTCGAGATAACATAGGGATTACTATTTTAAAGAAAACAACTACAAATGTGTCTTCAAGTTCATTTCCAATTAGATATGTTTGTGTACAGATATTCGTGGCTAAAATGACATTGTTCTCTGGGTCCTCATTGGTCTCAGGACGATGAGCCGTAAGTCCCAGCATGCTTTATAGTTGCATGTAGCACATTCTGACTCTCATTCACTCCTCTGGTTAAAACTTCATTCACTGAATGAAAGTTCCTTTGTTTGCTGTGCATATTCAAGGGGGGAAAAATTAAGTTTGAATATCAGTATGAGCTTAATTACTTTTTAAAAAAAAATTGTGCTGTTTCAGATGCCTCTGCCACAGTTGCCCCAGCCTGGTTAATTATAGGTGGACATAGGATACGTGTTTTGACGTTGCCTTAAAAAACCCTGTAGTATGTTCTAACCCTCCCAGTAACTGAATGTTTGTTGCTGTCTTTGCTTTGGCTTTCAACGAAGTTGGTGAAAACAGCCCATTGATTTTCAAATATTAATACGAATCAAAGTTACTCGGAAGGCTTATTCATTAAAACACAGGTTGCAGGGCCCTGCAAGAGTTCATTCTGCTTCCACTGTAGATCTGGGGCAGGCTTGCAGCTGTGCATTTCTTTCCCAGAAGTTCCCATGTGCTGCAGATGCTGCTCCGGATCCATGCTTCTAACCCAGGGAGCTCATCTTCCATTTGTCCCTGTTCGGTATTGTGTCCAATTAGTGTCTGAAGAAAAATACATAAAACCCCAACCTGAAATATGTAGTACTTTAGAAGTTTGATTTTAAAAAGGTTTGTTGGAAGCCTGAGACCCACTTTTCTGCCAGATAAAGTATCACTTTAATGGTCTAGTGCAAAAACAAATAAACAACAACAACAAAAAAAACTATTTGAATATATTTGCAAAGAAAAGAAGAAAAAAAATATTTGAATATATTTGCAAAGAAAAGAAAAAAAATATTGCAATAGGAGTAGTTGAAACAGAAAAACAGTATACTCCTGGAGAGAAAAATAAAGGGTGTGTGTGTGTGTATTTAAATCTTGAGCTGATGCTTCAGGAAAAGCAGGCAGAAGGAGAAGCCAGGTAGAGACCTAGGAGGTACCCTGAGTCCAGGGTGCCTGTGAATTCCAGATATTTTTAGTTTTTCTGGCAGTGGTTCTAATATTAAATTTTACTTCCAGATGTGGAGATCTTCTTCTTTTTTTTTTTTTTTTTTTAATATATTTTATTGATTTTTCACAGAGGGGAAGGGAGAGAGATAGAGAGCTAGAAACGTCAATGAGAGAGAAACATCAACCAGCTGCCTCCTGCACACCCCCCACCAGGGATGTGCCTGCAACCAATGTACATGCCCCTGTCCGGAATCGAACCTGGGACCTTTCAGTCCGCAGACCGACGCTCTACCACTGAGCCAAACCGGTTTCGGCAGGAGATTTTCTTCTTGATGAGACCACTTTTAATGTTTTAAATCTGAGGAAAGCAGAGAGGAGGGGAGGTTCTGTTAGGAGGCTCTGGGGGCCATTGGCGGTGGAAAGAGATCAGGGAGGATGGTGAGGGCGCTGCTCAGGTGAAATAGTCTGAACTCTGAGGGTGGAAGAGATGGGGAGAGGAAGCGGCGGGATGTGGGGGAGGGGGTGAGAAAAAGAAAGGCACAGCTAAGCTTGGAGCTCTGCAGAGCTCCAAGCTTAGCTGTGCCTTTCTTTTTCTCACCCCCTTTATTAACTTTGTTTTTGATCCCAAAGTTTTATTAACTTTGTCTTTGATCCCAAACAAGAATCTTCTTAGTGTGGAAGAATGGGTGATTGATGCCCTTGTCATCAAATGGGTTCCTATAAATGCAAGTTCAGTGGTTCTAAACAGAGGGATGAAGCAAGATGAAAGGCTATGGAATCTGCCACAATTAGCTCTGGAACATTTACAGAATGTCTGCATATATTGCCATAAATTACCGCAGTGAAAGAATGTCACTTCTGCCTTTTCCTTGGATCCCCAACTTTGTCTCAAAATAGCTTTCAGCCTGACTCGTGCCTCATTTATGTGAATCACAGTAACTGTTCTTTTTTCAACAGATTCTATAAAGTTATCTTTTTAAAATATAATAATAGTTCATGTGTACTTTAATATAAATTTTAGTCTTGGTTAAAGACCAATGTAAACACAGTAAAGGATTTTGTAAGTCCTGCTTTAGACCAAGACCAGTTCATGTAAACATCCTACACTCAGCTGTAATACATGGATTGGCTGGGAGGTGGATGTTTACTTCAGCTGTCTTGGAATGTCAGCCATTAACACCGACCGAGGCAAGACTTGGCAAGAGGAGTATACAAGGATGTGGATTTTTAATGTAATTATTGTACATTTAAGCTACTGTCCTATCTTTCATTTGTGTGCTTCTATCTCTAACATGACACAAGACTTGGCATATTCAGACAAAAGATTGTCCTTATTTGGTGGTTGGGTCATATTTGTAGGCATCTCTCTGCTTTAGCAAGTGACATCATACATCTGTAGCGTCTGGGCTCTGTCCCTGAATTTGCTAAGTGATTTGGAGAAGAAAAAGAAACCTGTTTTCGCACCTCGGTGCTTTCCTCATTTGCTAAAGAGGTGCAGCATCCACTTCGCCAGATTGTGGTGGGATTGACCTATATGATGGCGGTAAAGTGGCTCGTTAGTCAGTGCCATCACATTATGTGCTCAATAAAAGCCAGTTGTTATTAATGCTAACTACAGTGTTCAATAAATCACTGCTGGCACACTTCAAGCAGACAACTTGGTTTTATTTTAGCAATAAAGATGATGTCAACTTTCTGGCATAATGGAAATGGTTTGCACTTTGGATACCACCACAATTTAGTGAGTGATAAGAGTTTTGAAGCCCAGCTTGAATCATATTCTGGTTCTGCCATTTATTAGGTACTAGTACTTTGGGGAATGTATTAACCTCCCCGTGTCTCAGTTTCTCCAATCTGCTAAAAAGGTATAACATTACCAGCTTAATAGGATTGTTATGAAATTAAATGAGTTAATACCAGTAGTATTCTAATATATAAAAACCCTAGGCCTGTCACATCCACAATAACCGGAGACTCGACTTAAAGCCCAGGCTGCATGTGCAGCAGGCTCTAGTAGGTGGGGACTTGTGGCAGCGGAGACAGGGATGGGGGAAGTGGGGCCTGCACACACATGCACAGACACACACAGCGCCCACCAGCTCACAGCCTTTTCTCCCTTTCCCTCCCTCCCAGCTCACTTTCCAAGCCTCTCTCAGAATGAGGAAACAAAACAGAAGAGGCTTGGATGGAAGGGAGAGTGGGCAGAGGGTGGAGCAGCCCCCTACTGGCCCCGCCCCCTCCCAGCCAGGAAAGAGGAAGAGGGAAGCTTGGAGGGCTGCTGAGAAAAACCTAGAGAGACAGAGACTGGACAAGATCCGGACGGCAGGGGGAGGGCAGTTGGGAGAGAGATCAGGCCCACAGGGGAGGGAAGTTAGGGGCAATCAGGCAAGCAGGCAGGTGAGCAGTTAGGAGCCAGCGGTCCCAGATTGCAGGAGGAATTGTTTGGGCCTAAACACGTAGTCTGACATCCCCCAAGGAGTCCCTGATTGGAGAGGGTGCAGGCTGCTGGGCTGAGAGAACGTCTACACACACACACACACACACACACACACACACACACACTGTGCATGCATTTTGTGCACGGGCCCACTAGTTTTAGAATAATTTCTGGTACATACTAAGGTCTTGATAAATGGTAGCTATTATTATTATTTTAAAAACCTGTTTGTCATATGTTATTTTTTCCCAGGATAAAGTTGTATCATACATTTCTAAATAATTTAAAGAGAATACATGATAATTAGTTCTATTTATGTATTGTTTTGGTTTAAATGGTATTTTCATATATTGTGCTTTTATTGAAAAGACTTAGAATTTTTTTCTCTAGCTTTATTTTTCAGTTCCATTAAATCAGCTTTACTTTTCTTTTTTTTTTTTTTTTTTTTTTAGTAATAAGTCCACATTCTGTATAAGTAAGAAACAAAACCACCACCACAAAACTAGGGTTACTTAACAGGTGCGCATCATTCTGGCAGCGGGGCCGGGACTGTACCTTTGGCTAAGTCCGGAGTTAGGATCCACGTTCAGTGCCGCTCTGGGGAAGACGCTTCCATGTTAGGAGACACTCAACTAAAGAGCAGTGTGAGCTGAAGGCATGGAGACCTGTTCTCAAAAGGTGAGTGCTCGTTCTCATTACGTGGTACTTGTTCAGTGAGCTAGTTTTTCATTATTTTCTTTATTAAATGGGGGCTGTTCTGTTACGTTCTCAGTTGTAAAACATATCTCAGTGAGTTTCACATAGTCACTTGAAACTTGTCAAGTGTTTAAATTATTTTCTAGTTAATAATACTTCAAAGAAAATATAGTGCATTAGGGAAGCATCATATAACCTAAAGGTAGTTTTATGAAATGTATTTTTCAAATTAAGCAAATTTGGGAATTCCTATCAATTTACCTTTGAACCTCTGAATTTTCTTTTCTATTCTCCAATATATATATATATATATATATATATATAAATAAAATGTTTGTATGTTGTGTGGTTTAGGCTGTCAAATAGCCTGAAAATTAAATTCCTAATTCAAGTGTTTTTTAATTCATTGCTCTTTTTTCTTTTGTTAAGTGGTCATGTATTTATATCTTTATAGTATATACTTTTCTGATTGTATTATGGGGTCTTTGATTATGTGGGTTATCAGCTTTGTCTCACTTTGTCACTTACAAGAATATCCACATTAAATAAATGAAAATTGGAATATTTATCTTATATTAATTAATACAATTCTAAGTTATACTGAGCTAACCCCCCACCTTTATAAGAACATATATATCTTGATTTCTTTAAAAACTATGTATCAGAAATATAATAGAATTTTAGTTTCTGATGAGCATGCTTATCAGTTTAAATGTTACAGAATTTAGGTGTATGTTAAAATGTCTTCATTTCTGTCAATTGCTATTTGTAACTTAGTTGGTTGATAGAGAACAATATAAAGTTGGATTTCTTGGATAATACTTGGATATGTTCTGAAATGAAACTGTTTTCTATCCTTTGAAGATTTAATATCTCTTCCTTATCATTATTTTGTAAGCCTTTGGCAGAAGTTATCTAACTTCTCCGGTTCATTATATCTTCCTCATTTCATTGATTCCCAATAGTCGAATTTTATGGTTCCAAACAAATGTCCCCTACAGACTGCAGTAATTAAAAATGTCAGTTAAATGGAAAATTTGTGATATATGAGAACTTACCTTTTAGTTCTATTTATTTTAGTTTTTTAAAAAGTGATTCTACTTTTTAATAAAGGTCAAAGGGTTATTCAGTGCAAAATAGTATGCAAAAGTTACACTAAGTAACTATATGATCTCTTTTTATTGTTAATTGCTTAATATTAAGGTTTTTTAAAACTAGAAATATGCTAATATCCAATTGTGGATGAAAATGAAAGATTTTTTGTTTTTTTGGTTTTTTTAACTTTTAAATCTTCACAGAGCTACCATTTTGAAACCAATAGCAGTTCCACATTATAAACTAGGATTACTTTTTTATTAGCCTTAACTTCCTCTAATCTAATGGAAAGAACCAGCCCCAAAGGTGTGTTTATGATTTAACACACATTATTGCTGTGAGGCTGAGTAAACCTGAAGCCATTCCACGAATCCAGATCTCAGCACAGAACCTGTTCTGCTGTTAACATCTTGGGCCTAACCCAAGTTAGAACTGTTTAAAGGTGCTGGCCTTTCCTGCCTTAACTCAGAGTGGTTCTTTAAAGACTCTTCAACTGTTTGTACTTGTCTTACTGCATAAACAAAATATTTAAAAACAGGGTTCGGGCTGTTTGTAAGGTTAAAAGTATAAAAGGTCCCTAAAGGTATACAGTTGCCTTAATTTTAACGTTATACGTTTTTCTTATCCTATAGGTTATATGTGAAAATATTTGGGGCATCCTGTTTATATTTAATAATCGCTTGCGTGCTCTGTATAGTCAGTAGCACAAAAGGATTTCATGCTAACCGAATGCTGAGCTACTTCTTTTTTTTTTTTTTTTTAATATATTTTATTGATTTTATACAGAGAGGAAGGGAGAGAGATAGTTAGAAACATCGATGAGAGAGAGTCATCGATCAGCTGCCTCTTGCACACCCCCTACTGGGGATATGCCTGCAACCAAGGTACATGCCCTTGACTGGAATCGAACCCAAGACCCTTCAGTCCCCAAGCCGACGCTCTATCCACTGAGCCAAACCGGTCCCGGCTGAGCTACTTCTGAATAAAGGTATGAGATGAATGAGAAGTATAGTTTGGGGACTGGATATTTGGCAAGTCCTTATTTTCAGATAACTTTCTAAAGTTCCATTACTAATCTGTACTATTGGGAGTAAAATGTGCAGGTGCCACAGCCCTCCTCTCTGTTACACTGACTGTGATACTCTGCACACCCGTCCGTGCTCATGCACACATGTGCCAGGCTGCTAGGCTGGTGGTGGTAAGATCACCATGAAGTTATACTATATATATATCTTGTACTCTTTCAAGCATTTTGGAGAACTTTCCATATTTGGGTATCAAATTTTCACATTCCTTATATAAGTCTGCCATAATGTACTTCTTTCCCTATTGTAGACCCATAGGTTGCTCTGATCTTTAACTATTACAGGCAGTCCTGCAAAATACACGGATTTTGGTGCATAGTTGTGACTGTTTCTACAAGACAGTTTATAAAGGCATAAACTGGGTCAATGAACATGTCTGTTTAAAATATGGATAGCCCTGGCCAGTGTGGCTCAGTTGGTTGGGCATAATCCAGTGCACTGAGAGGGCGCTGGATGGATTCTGGTCAGAGCACATGCTCTGGCTGTGGACTCGGAGTGCAGGAAGAGCCAATCGGTGTTTCCCCTCACATGTTTCTCTTTAAAAATCAAGAAGAAAATAAATATTTAAAAATAAATAAAATGTGGCTAGATACTGCTGAATTAATCTCTAAAGGGCTGTGCCAGTTTCTACTCTGATTAACAGTGCGGGAGCACGGAGCCACCGTAGCCACCGTCAGGGAGGCCTCGTCCTCGCCCCCGGCGGACAAGTACAGTTCATTCTCTTGCTCCTCTGAGTGCTACAGAGTAGTGTATCTCTACTTGCACTCCCTTATCTAACGGGGAGTGAGCAAGTTCTCACATATTCGTTGGTTTCTTTCATTGTCCTCTCGTTGTTGTTATATGCAGCCAATCTGGAATGCAGCAGCCATAATTGTTTAAATTGTGTGATTCTGATTTTCAGTATCTTTTCAGAACCAGTTTATGCTTTGCTTCCAACTAAATCTTTACTTTTGTCCCTCTCTTATTGGTAAGTTTGTTGATGTTTTTTGGATCCTGTCACTTTTCATATTAAGCATTTTAGAATCAACAGGATTTATTATTGGGTCTTCAGTTTAAGGTGGGAAATACACTGATCCCAAGAGAAGTGCCTCTCTTTCTCTCCACCTGGTGTTAAACCAGAACCAGAACCAGAGATTGTCATTGCACACTGGCCTTGAGCAAAGTTACCGGCACTGGGATCTAGTCAGGATTCATAGTGGTCCGCCTTGAACTTTTAAAGCATGTTTTTAAACTGCATGTACAATAAGAATGATAGTGCTTTTATTATGACCCTGGGGAAGCCATTCAAACTTATTTTCATATAAGCATTCAAACCTCAGCTTCGGACTGAACAAACAAGATAAACAGTTTGCACTGTTTGCTTATGTATAACAATGGTTGACCATATCTCTGGCAGCCAGAGCAGGAGACAGGCCACCAAGGGCTGACGTCAGAGGAACTAATCAGAGTGCTCAGAACACGTGACGTGGCCGGCCAGACGGGGCCTGTAACCAAGGCCGGGAGGAGGCGCCTGGGCCAGAGCACAGGCCTCTCCTAAAGCGTCAGGCACCCTGGGCCGCAGCGCGTGCCTGGTCTTCACTTCCTCTGTGACTGGCCCAGTGCGGGCAGCAGTGTTCGGAGAAGTCGGCAAACCTGCTTTTCCTGTTTCTGTCTCGCTTATCGTTCTTGGGAAGCCCTGTTCTTTCCAGTAGATACCTTGTTTCACATACAGGCTGGCCTGCTGAATCCTGTGTCCGCCCGCACCCAGTCACTGACTTCCCTCTGTGCGTCCACATGTGACTGCGCTCTCAGTGCCTCGGCATGGTGGAAGGAGTTAAGGGAGAGGCAGGAAGGGGATAATGGTTTCAGGACATGGTGATCATACAATAGACAGGCCCTTGAGAGAAGAAAGGCTACAGCTCTGTCTTTTTACGTGACCTTTGGCTGATTCCTGAAGCACGCTGGCCTCATACTCCTTGTCCTTAAAGGAGAGCATTGTAGTCTTAAAATAGATCCGGAGACATAGGACCACCAACACCCTGATGATTTCAGAGGGAAGGGAGGTGGGGGAGGAGGGACTAACCGGGTTACTTACATGCACAGCCCGTGGACACAGACGGGAGTGTGGCAAAGGCTTGGGAGGGGCAGGTTCGAAGGGGGGGGGGGGTGATGCGGGAAGAGGGGCAAAGAGGACATATGTAATACTGTCAACAATAAAGATTAAAAAATGTTAAGTGCCTTTCCCTCTGTGACTCTGTTCAGTGCTGTAGCTCCGAGATCAGCAAACTGCAGCTCACGAGTCACATGTGGCTCTTTGGCCCCTTGAGTGTGGCTCTTCCACAAAATACCACGGCCTGGGCGAGTCTATGCTGAAGAAGTGGCGTTAGGAGAAGTTTAAGTTTAAAACATTTGGCTCTCCAAAGAAATTTCAATCTTTGTCCTGTTGATATTTGGCTCTGTTGGCTAATGAGTTTGTTTTTTATGGATGTGGCAGGAGAGCCAGCGTAGCAGTGAGTCAGGGTAACCCACCTAGGCCCATCTGTGAAATGGGCTTCCTAGCTCCTAGCTTGTCATGAGGATTTGATTAGATAGCCTAGCTAACTCTATCTGGTCCCTGCTGAGCACTGGGGAAACCCCCTTCCTTAACTCCATGCAGATGTCCTCAGGCCTTCATAGTGTGCGGACAGCTCTGTGAGCTCCAGCTGAGAGCCGTTCTGACCAGGCCGATGTTCTTAGCACCCAGTGGCCATGACCTGGCAGACACGCCCAGGAGAAAGCTGAGGGTGCGCAGCAGTCTCCTCTCACCTGTTCACGCTTAACTTGAAAACCGCTGTGAGCAGCAGGACGCGTCAGCCCAGAGGCGCTGAGCAGGCGCAGGCTCCTCCACTTAGGCCTCCACAGAGGGGCGTTGGCTGTGCGCACCAGGCACCGGAAGACCTTGGAAATGTCAGAAACACTAAGCGAGGGCCAGCCTTCGCTCTACAAGGAGTTGTTTGGCATTTGCCTTGAATTCCGCTACATTTACAGATAACACCAAGGACAATTGTGAACTACGCTGTCTCCATCAGTCGCACAAAGGTTGCAGTTCAGATCCAGAGGAAATGTGTGTAATAAAACACTTTGACAAAACGTTCCCTTCTCTTTGTATGGAATAGCAGAAAAACACAGCCATTTGTTGCTTATGACAAAATACAGGCTGTGGCAAAAGTAGGTTTATAGTTATTCGTATGAAAAAGCCAGAGTCTCCAGTAACATTCAGCCCCGGGCCCTCGAACTGAGAAGGCTCTTGATACGTGTATGAAGGGGAGGCTGGAGGTGGCCTGTTAGATCCTGTACATTCCACAGATAAGGCCGGCCCCGACCGGCTCCGGAGAGAACCTGAGCCCGCCCTCCTGCCTCCCTGTTCACTGGGGGCTTGCGCAACCCCAGACAGCGGTGCTGGCAGCGAGTACGGTGGGGCCTCGCACCACGCAGTGTGAGTTCATCTGGAGGAGCCGGAAGCTGAGTGAGGTCAGCCGTGTGGGTGTTCCATGCCCTTGACACTGACCCTGATAAAACCTGCACAGGAAGGCTTAGGGGAGTTTCCCTGGTCCACAAGGGTCCACGTGTGCTGCCCGCATCATCTTTGGAAGAACGAAATGCTGTCCACGCGCTCCCAGGACACCTGGCAGCTGGCGTCATGTCTCCTGGCTCTCCCCTCGGTGCCTGCCACATTGGCGGGTTTTAAACTGTGTTTTTTGCGATAATAAATTGTGACCATTTTTCGGAGTCCTGTGTGTCACTGAATCCCAACACAACATGGTTAAATGGCTATGTTTAAAAGAGCAGTAGAGACCCATAGGTGTCCTTCAAAACCTAATGATAGGCCATCTGGCTAAACTACAGAAAAAGTTGACCAACTAACACAGAAATGTAGCAGATAAATCCCCTTTATAATGTCATACATTGGAATCGTAAGTTAAAATGGATGAGAATCCATATATATAAATCTCAAACTGTTTTAAGTGAAAAAAGTAACACAAGGATAATACTGCTTCTGTGACGTAGCTGTTCTGTGTAAATGCATTTGTGAAACAAAGAAAGATCCCATCGAGAGGATATCCCCAAACCTCAGGAGAGTGGTGAGTTGGAGTTAGAGGTGTTGGGGGGGTGGGGAGTGGAACAGGTGGTAAGACTATTTGTCCCATTGTCATTCTTAAAAAGAGTTTTGAGTGAGGGGAGGAAATCAGACTTGTAAAATAAATGACAATGGTTTTATTTTACTAATGTCTTTCATTTCCTTAAATCAGCCAGCTCAGAATTATAAATGATTGTGCTAAAGGCCTCAGCTGCTTCAAACTCCTCGTGTTCTGAGTTCAGAAACTGGCCTTGGTCGGTGACCTGCCCAGGGTGGTGCTGGGCCTGTGGGTGAGAGGCCCCGTTGGAGGCAGTGTCCATGCTGGCCGGTCCGCCCTCCCCCGCCCACCCGCTGTGCAGACTCAGAAGCTGATTCTGGAAACAATGGCCGTGCTTATGACCTGTCCAGTTTTCTCCGTTTGTGAATCTGCAAATTGGAGGCCATTGAGAGAGTGGGGAGTCGGAAAGGAGGGAAGCCTTCTGAGAACAGAAAAGCATTGCTTCTCCGCGGTCAGTGCCCTTGTGCGGGCCGCTCGCTTCGCTGCAGGTGTGCACGGGAAGCAATAGCCGAGCTTGTCTTTTCAGGAAAACCCTCTGCTCTTTGTAGCAGTTATAGAGACCTTCCAGGTTTAGTGTCCACTCACATCTAGAAGATGTTAAAGGTGTGAAATTTAAGTAGTGTTAGGGTCTTAAGTGATTAAAGTGTGTTTTTGGTTTTTTTTAATGATTTGTAAACCATTAGGGTAGAAGTAGTACTAGACCCGCCCTGAATTCATAGTTCTGGTATAAAATTTAACGATACGTTTTCTACCTACATTCCGGAGTCACTGGGAGAGTGAAATGAGATGATAAACTTTTTTTTTTTTTAAAGGTCTTTATAAAAGTTAAATACTATTTAAACGAGTTTTATTTAAAGCATTACTACCACCCTCCTGACTGTGATGACACTCACATGGGCTAAACAGAATTGTGAAGAGAGAATACCACGTGCTCTGGTTCCTGAGACCAAAGGTGAGTTGTGTCAACTCTAAAGAAGGAGGTATGGCCGAAACCGGTTTGGCTCGGTGGATAGAGTGTCGGCCTGCGGACTGAAAGGTCCCAGGTTCGATTCTGGTCAAGGGCATGTACCTTGGTTGCACATCCCCAGTAGGGGGTGTGCAAGAGGCAGCTGATTGATGTTTCTCATCGATGTTTCTAACTCTATCCCTCTCTCTTCCTCTCCGAGAAAAAAAAAAAAAATCAATAAAATATTTTTTTTAAAAGGAGGGATGGCATCCATCTAGTTTTTTCATGTAGTCTGTCAGGTTAAAGGAGAGAGGAGAAGAATAAGAGTTTCTGCCCTCCCCCCTTTCAGTTCACC
This sequence comes from Nyctalus aviator, assembly GCA_036971965.1. Classification (NCBI taxonomy): domain Eukaryota; kingdom Metazoa; phylum Chordata; class Mammalia; order Chiroptera; family Vespertilionidae; genus Nyctalus; species Nyctalus aviator. The sequence continues at coordinate 46,245,675 of CM072935.1, read as the reverse complement.
GTTTATTGAGCAGCTACTCTGTTAGGTGGAGGTGAGCAAAGTGCTGAATGTATTAATTGCGCTCGCATTTGCCTGACCAGCTATTGTTACTCAATGGAAACCGAGGCCTCGGGTCAGTTAAGTAACTAAAAACCTGCTCGGCCCAGAGCTAGCGTTGGAACCTGCTGTTTGTAGCTTCAAAACGTATGCTTCCCAGAGCAACTGGCAGCACAAGAGAGCCAGGATCTGAGAGTTAAACGTGTAAAGAGAGAATGCAGGAGGCCAGGGAAGGAAGGCACTGGTGTGGGCTGGACCCGGCAGGCAGGACTTGCAGGAGGGGGGGGGGAGGGGGGGAGATTCATTAGGTGAGGACCAGGGAGTGCCTGCAGCAAGGGAGGGGCTTAGGAGGGCTGCCTGCCGGCTCCCTGCCTCACTCACCAGTGTGTGTGGGGGAGGAGAGCACCACTGGCTGGGCCGCTGCAGTCATGGGCCAGGACCCGGGGGGAGGGGGGGGTGCCTGGGACCCCGTGGGGAGCTGCTGCAGAAACCTGGGAGCGACGGGAACTCGAGAACAAGGCCAACAAGTCGGGGATAAAGCCGATGGCATAAAATCCACATCTTTGTAAACTACATCAGAACTGTTAAGTGCTCTGTGGATAGCAACTTGAGTTTTTGAAGCAGGCGTTAAGGTGCAACACCAGGACAGGTTCAGCAGACCTGGCTCTGCCTTGTCTGTTCACGCAGGTCACTGATGCTGTACGTGCATTTGTGTGAATAGGTTGAGCCTTGGTCATCACAGTTTTCTGCCTTTAGGGCTGTGGGTGTAAAGGAATCAATGCACAAAGACTTTGGAAAAGATAAAGTTCAGTGTAAGTTGTGACGTCATTTCCAGCCTGCACAGCACCGTTACTGCAGCAGAGATTGTAATGGGGAGTTCATCGTGACTCGCTCCAATACAGTTTTAAAGGGTATAAAACAGTTATTTATGTGTTTTTTTATTTCTATCGGCAGTGAAATAAAGAGAATAAATCACATCCTGTAGCCAGACTTTCCTAATAAACATAACTGGAGCCAGGGGAGCCTCGTTTTGTACATTAGCACGCTGTAACTTGAATGTTCCTGTTTTAATGAGGTAAATAAAGTGTCCGTTTCCCTGCCTGCACAGTCTCTGCCGGTCACCGCGGTCAGGAGGGCATGGGCCTACCAGACCAGTTTGTCCCTGCACCTTCCGGGCGTCCCAGGTTACAGCAGTGACTTGCACAGCGGCGCTGGCAACATTTAACCCACGTCTCACCCGCTGGTTTTGTGAGATTGGTCCGGATTGTTAAAGCAATACCCAGGCTTTTCATGGCCCGGACTCCTGCTGAGACGCACTGTCCTGCGGGGAATGAGGCCACAACAGCTTCCAGCTGAGGATGAGGCACAAACTCCACTTGGGCAGTCACTGAATCACCTACAGTGGAACTTGCTCTTTAAAAATCTTACTAATGCCCAGTCTGCAGGGCTCAGCTACGTCCCCAGTTTTCTCTGGTAGCGGATGCACCATCTGAAGGCCACTAGCCTCAAAACTCTCCCATCTGGCCATCCCTAACGGAGATTTTCTCCAGAAAGTTCTGCAGGCAATCCTAACAGGAAGGAAGCTCCTCCTGGCCCTTGGCTTCCATGGGTTTCCTTGTGATCTTTTCCTGTAAGTCCCCCTTATGCCCCCTTATGGCTTCTAGGTCGTCCTGTCACTCCTCTGTCAGCAGCCCCTTCACCACAACGGTTCATTTACGGCAGTGTTTCCCAGACTTCTCATGATGAGAATCACCTGGTAAAGTTGTTAAAATACAGAGTCCTAAATCCCAACTAAGAAGTGCTAGACCAGAATTTTTGGGAACATATAGGTGAAATTGTATACTTATCTTAGTGCTCTGTCTTACCTATTTGTTCCCAATTTTACCTATATGTTCCCAAAAATTCTAGTTTAGCAGGCCGGCGGGGAGGCCGTGGCAGGATGGACGTGAAGGGCTTGGCGGGCGCCCGGGCCGGCCAGCCTGTTTGTGTCCCTGGCTTCCTCCCACCCTCTGGCCATGGCCGGTGACTCACCCCCAGCAGCCAGCCGGGCTGGCGGGTTCTGGGCCCCGATAGGGGGAGGGGGACAGAATCCCTGCCCTCGGGGTTCCCCCGGAAGATGCCTGCTTCTGCCCATGTAGAGCGGAGAAAACTGCTCATGGCTGGCGGGTGCCCCCACCCTGCACCTGCCTCCTGGCCAAGCCCTGTCTCAGGCACCCCCTCAGCCACACGGCTATGACCTCACTCTTTGCTGTGGTGGTTCATCCTCACCCAAGGATGCTTTTTTCCATTGATATTAAGAGACAGACGGAGAGAGAAACATTGATGTGAGGTTGGTGGCCTCCCTCATGCACCCTGACAGGGGCCAGGGATCAAGCCTGCCACCAAGGTCCGTGCCCTTGGCCAGAATTGAACCCAGGACCTTTCAGTCCATGGGCTGATGCTCTATCCACTGAGCCACACCGGCCAGGCCTGGCCTCAGTCTGTGAAGCAGCTGCGTGCTGTTTGTGTGTTCAGGTGACCCATGCCCTCTGCTCATGGACACCCAGATGCCCATGCCTTTTGAAGTTTTCTTTTTTTTTTCTCTCTGCTCTGAACATCTAAATTAGTGGGTCTCAACCTTCCTAATGCCGCGACCCTTTAATACAGCTCCTCATGTGGTGGTGACCCCCAACCATAAAATTAATTTCGTCCCCCAGGTTGAGAACCGCTAGCAGGGTCGCCTAAGACCATCGGAAAACACAGATTTTTACATTACGACTCATTAACAGCAGCGAAATGACAGTTCTGAAGTAGCAACGGAAATAATGTTATGGTTGGGGGTCGCCACCCCGTGAGGAGCTGTGTGAAAGGGCCCGCGGCATCAGGAAGGTGGGGAACGGCTGGTCCAAAGAGTGCTGTGAACGGGGGGCCACAGAACTAACGTCCCGTCCTCTCTCCCGCTGCTTACCCGCAGGCGCATCCCTCCTGTCCACTCACCCTCTGGCATTCTACTGGGCAGGTGGCCTCCTGGCTGTTCCTCCTGTGACTGGGACCCCCGTTTTTTCTGCCCCAGGACTCCTACTGGTGGTTGGCTTACACTCAGTCTATTGCCACTTACACATTTATTAACTTTCCTCTAAACTATTTAATCACAAACAGGTGGCCCGGCCGGCGTGGGTCAGCAGTTGAGCATCAACCAAGGAACCAGGAGGTCAGGGCTGGATTCCAGTCAGGGCACAGGCCCGGGTTGCAGGCTTCGATCCTCAGTGTGCGGCATGCAGGAGGCAGCTGATCCATGATTCTCTCTCATCCTGGATGTCTCAATCTCTCTCCCCCTCTTCCTCCCTCCCTCTCTGAAATCAATAAACATGTATTTTAAACACAGACAACTGACCAAAATGTAAAGCCTCACACACAGATGGCCTCGGGCATTCACACCCTCGGAGAGACCCCTGTTTCTTCCGTCGGAGGCTAACATCACTTCTGGATGCCCCGAACGCCTCAGAAACACAGGAATGTTCACTGTGTCCATACCCGAGCCCGTCTGTAAAAGTCGTAACTATCGTTCTGGTTAACTTGTCATCCCCACAAAACATGTCTGCACACCCCAGGACTGCGGTATCAGACCCTGGGCCCCTGGGAGGCACAACCTCTGTGCGGGCGCTGGGTTCCCATGAGAACAGAGTCTGTCACGGTGAGTGACGCCTTGGCCATTGCTGGCTGGGCTCCCTCTCTCAGACCAGGCTCACATGCTGTGTCCACGACCTTTACCTCTATGTCCTGTAAGTCCCGGGCACACGATGTTCTGCCTCAGTTTACAATTAACTTCACTATGCCTCATTAGCATTCTATTTTAATTAGCAGCGCCATATGGCAGTGTAATCAACCGGCCATTCTCCCAGGACATTTGGCTAACGCATTAACTCGAAAAACCCATGATGACAGTCAACTGTCTCCCCACCGGCCTACGTGTGAGGCCGCTGGTCTGGACCTGCCCCTCCTGGTGCAGGTGAGGGTCCTCCTCTGGCTGGAAATCTCTGGCTGGCGGGTGACCCCCACCCTGGTAGCGTGTGATGCACCATCTGAAGGCCACTCACAGTCCACTTCTCTGCTCTTCTCACTTCGCAGAGACACGGCATTCCATGAACAGACACATGGAGCTCCGGGGAAGGAACAGAACCCCGTGTCCACCAAACTTCCCTGCTTCCCAAAAGACCTGATGTCCACCCTTTGAATCACAGCTAGCATTGTAATTGCACATTTATTTTTTAAATACACTTTTATTGCTTTCAGAGAGAGAGGGAGAGGGAGAGAAACATCAATGATGGGAGAAAATCATTGATTGGCTGCCTCCTGCACGCCCCCTACTGGGGATCGAGCCCACAACCCAGGGATGTGCCCTGACCGGGAATGGAACCATGACCTCCTGGGTCATGGGTTAATGCTCAACCACTGAGCCATGCCAGCTGGGAGATATATATGTTAGCCCTGTGCATGAATCTGTGCGAGAGCTGCCTGCTTGTAGCTCGCTGCCCCACCTCCTGCTGATCTGTGATCCGGTCGTTAGGTGGTTGGTCGTCGTGCTTCACGACATAACGACCATTTGCATGTCACATCTTTAATGTACAGGATATTTTTTTCTTTCATACAATTTCAAGTGGACTCTACAATGTGCCACTTAAGATTTTCAGCATCTCGCTCAGACTGTGATTAACCACAACTCTGACTTCATCATTGCTGGGTACCTCTTGGGTCATTATCTTGAGGTCATCTGTATGCATCCTTTCTCAAGAAAGTATCTTATGAAAACAAGCACCCCTGGCGGGTGGCCCAGTGGGTGGAGCATCGTCCCTTAGGCCACAGGTTGTGGGTTTGATTCCTGCTCGGGGCCCACACCTCAGTTGCTGGTTGGATCCCCTGCTGGGGCTTGTATGGAAGGCAGCAGATCAAGATCTATCTTTCTTTCTTTCTTTCTTTCTTTCTTTCTTTCTTTCTTTCTTTCTTTCTTTCTCTCTTTCTCTCTCTCTCTCTCTCTCTCTCTCTCTCCTTTTCTCTTTCTCTTTCTCTCAAAAAGCATATAATTATTCTATTTTCATGTAATGAAAATTATTCTGTTGTCGCATAGCGGTTAGATATAATTATGAAAGTATTGACACAAATCCACTCAACTATTTAGATTAATCATTGACTTGTCACTGGATGCCGTTTCCTGTTGCTACATTATTGACACCCATTCACACGCGTGCAGCTGCGAGCGCCTGGCGGCCGTGTGGGAGGCCCCCGTGCCCTGGGGACCACCGTGGAAGCAGGCTGCCGCTAATGACATAATTTGGAGCAATTTATATCTAATTCCGCGAATGCCTCTTCATTAGCGGAGGGCATTCTGAGCGATTCCTGGCGAATGAAAAGGATAAAGATGTTTGCCGGCTGAAAACGTGCAACTCGCCAGCGGTGGCGGAGCAGGTCGCCCCTCCGTTAGCCAGTCTGCTCCCCGGGAGGGGCGCCTGGGGCCAGGGCTGTTATCAGTAACAGGGGCTTCTCCGTGGGCGGAGGAGGAAAACGCCACTGGAACAACAGAGAGAACCACAGCTGTCTCCGTGACCCAGCATCCACCCCCAAGACCACAACTACCTTTTTTTTTTTTTTTTTTGGACTTGACTTTGATACATTCTGAGACAAATTTTAAATTGCCTCGTTCCCACATTTCCAAAATTCATTTGGGTTCCGCCCAGGAACAGCCCACCTGCTCATCAATAGGCACCACGGTAAGGCCATCAGCTCAAAGCCCATACAGTCAGCAGCCAGGAACAGCCCGCAGTTCCAGAAGGAAATCCATCCACGGTGGACAAGCAGTGATTGTGTGTTTATTGATGCGGCCGTTTTCAAAGGAAAGCCGGGAACGGGCTCCCCCCGCTGCCCACCCAGTGAATGGGGTGCAGGGACGGGCTTCTCCCTCCTCCCCCCCCCCATCCAGTGAAGGGGGTGCGGGGGGTGAGTCCCAGCAGCCCTCCTGGCGCCTTGGGTTTGGCGCTGGCAGGAGGGTGTGTGGGTGACCGGGTGCCTCCCGGGTGGCCAGGTGGTCCTGCAGGAGGAGCACGGGGCGTGGAGAGCACAGGCCACACCTGGTCTTCGTGGACTTGCTGGTGAGTGCCACTGCCGGCTGCTTCCAGCGGAGAGAGAGCGGAAGAGAGTGAGGGCTGAGGTACAAGCACCTTTAAGGATAGGGGACGGGGCTTAGGGCACCCAGCACGCACACGCTGATGGGTGGTTTCATGAAGGCCTATGATAGGGCCCTAGGGACTGAGGAATGGGGGCTTAGGGTATTTGGCAGGTGCTGATTGGTGGTTCAGTGCTCAGGAATGTCTGGATGCAGGTGGAATTTACGTCCCTCCATCAGTTGGAGGAAGGGAGGCTTTATCAATTTTAAGTTGAGTAATTTAAAATAAATGTGTGTAAAAAGGAAACTTTATATGACTACCATGAGCGGAAAACACACTCACACACACACCATCATTTGTTACGAACTGAAGATAACCATAACAATGCCAGCAGCACAAGCGCATTCATTTCTTTAACCAATGGCTGTCAGGCTCAGCTCCAGTTTCTGGGGCTAAAGGGTGGCCAGGAGGGACAAAGGCGAGCAATTGAGAAGAGCCAGTGTGAGGCAGTGATCCACACGATGTAGAAAAGTCCAAGTGACTGAGGAGGTTCCTAGAGGGGTGATGTCATTTGAGCAGATCTGAAAGGTGGCAGAGCCACCCACCACCTTGGATTTGGCGCTTTGCGGGGAGGGTGTGTGGGTAACTTGGGTGGCATTAAAAAAACAAACAAACAAACAAACAAACAAAAAACAACCATGAGAACAAGGTGATTGCATCTCAACTAGACACCGCTGCCTGCAGAAGGCGTGTGTGAGCCGAAAGCAGGGGAAGGAGGACAGAGGTGCTTACACCCAACTGAGCCTTCCTGCAAGGCAGCCAGGACGGTGGTCCAGGTGGTCCCGTCTGCATGGACTCCATCAGCCCAAAGCATCCACCTGGGGAAACACTGACTTAGGTTTATGGTTCCCTTGACGTTCACCCGGTTGGCACACTGGTGAACTGGGACCAAGAAGAGCTGCCTCGCTGCCCCAGATTCGTTAGTAAAGGGCGGGACTAGGACACCAGCTCTGAGCTCCCTCAGTCCGGACCGCAGCCCTGCACCGGGCGGGGGAGGCACTGGCCGGCAGGGAGCAGAGCTGGGAGGCTCCGAACCCGGGGACCCGCACTCCAGGCCTCCGGCCAGCCGCCCGCCTGGAGCGCTTCAAAACGCGGAGGGCGGGACCTGCGGGGCCGAAGGCCCAGCGCGGCCCAGGCGTGAGCATGCGCAGTCGGCCTCGCCGGCCTCGCCGCGCCCGGCGCGGGGGGCGGGCCCTCGGAGGCGGACGTCCGGCGCCACGCCGGCGTCCGCCACGCCGGGAGGAGGAGGCGCGCGACGACCGCAGCCGCCATGTTGGATGCCGCAGATTCGCCATAACCTCGCCGGCTCTTTCCCTAAAAAAATAAAAATAACCACCGAAGCGTCAGCGGGGCGCCCCGCTTGGTCGGCGGGCGCGGGACGGGGCCCGGAAGAGGCCCAGGCTTTTTTTTCCCTCCGCGGCGGGGGCGTTGCCATGGAGACGCGGGCGGCAGGTGAGCGGGGCCGGGGGCGGGGGTGGGGGCGGAGGGGCGCGGGGAGGGGCGCGGCGCGGGCCGCCCGCCGCGGGGGCCCGGAAGGAGCGCGGCGGCCGCGGGCGGCGGAGGGATCCGCGTCCTGGGCGGGGAGCGCACGCAGCGGCGCCCTTCGGCCGCACGCGCCGTCGCTGGCAGTATCCCGCCGCCTGGAGCTTCTTTTTATTAAAAAAAAAAAAAAAAAAGAATATGGAACCAGGGTGCTGGCGGAAGCGGGGAGGCCGTGTCTGCGCGTGCGCGAGCCGTTTCCAGGGCGACGGGTGGGGCCGGGGCGCGCGCCAGCGAGGGATCCATCCGGTGGCGGCCACGTGGGCGGGAGGTTCGAATCCGGCCTCTGCCAGCTCTTTGGCCTCGTGGTGGGACCTCGACCTTGCCTGGCCTCAGTGTCCTCCTCCGTGAAATGGGGGGTAGCACCTTTAGACCCGCGTCCTGCCTGGGAGGGACGGAGTTCAGTGGAGCTGATGAAGGGGAGTGCCTTTGGTCCTGCTGGTCACTAGAGGACGCCATAAGCGCGGGGGACTGGCCCTGCAACTGGTGACCGTGTGACACGCTGTGATAAGTCAGAATTTGCCCTCCACCTGCTGCCCAGGTCTGCGGGGTGGGGGTGGGGCCTTGTTCCCAGATATTAAGCTCACATGGCACCTCCTCCAGGCAGCCCTCTCTGGTTTCTGGCCTCTCGGCAGAAGCAGGTTCTCGGCCTTCTCCAGTCCAGCCTTTGGTTTCCTGGCGGGGGCCACGTGGGGAAGTGCCCACGTGAGGGGCACTGCCCAGAGGGGGTGGACAGACAGCCCGAGGTAGGGACATGGTTGGATGTGGTGACTGCTTCCTGGCTCCTGTTTAGAGTTAGGGTCAAGGTGATGCTGGTGGAAATAGGGGACCTCCAGGGAGTCAAAAGACCCAGGCATGGGAGGATGGGGTGTAGTGGAAAGATTTATTGGGGCAGAGCCCTAGCCGGTGTGGCTCAGTGGATGGAGTGTCGGCCTGCGGACCGGAAGGTTCAATTTCAGGAGGGTTCAATTTCTGTCACGGGCACAGGCCCGCGTTGCAGGCTCCATCCCCAGGAGGGAGGTGCAGGGGGCAGCCCATCAGTGATTCTCTCTCATCAGTGTTTCTCTCTCACCCTCTCTTTTCCTCTCTGAAGTCAATAAAATATATATCTATGTCTGTATCTATGTCTATATCTATATCTCTACCCACAAAAGATTTGTTGGGCAGAAATGGAAGACGGCCCCCAGGGGGCCCGGAGGCTGTGTCTCACCGCGCAGGGGGCTCCGCTCCTCCCTGTGATGGAAGGCGGCCTCCATTGTCTTCCTCAGCTCTGTGCCATGACTTCCGCCCGGGCCGGAGCTCAGTCCAGCCCGACTGTGCCCCCCCTGCTGGCCTAGTGCGTGCTCCCCGCTGCCCCCGGCCGCTGTGCTCCACACCCAGGCCTGCACCATGTCCACACGCGGAGCCGCGCCCGGGCCCAGCCCTGCCAGGCCTGCGAGGCGGCTGTGGAGGAAAACCGCGGGGACGAAGGGGCCGGTGAACGCGTGTAACGGAGAGGGGCCTGTTAGCTTTATGAGGGCCAGCTCTTCCCTAATCCTTTGTGGCTTGTGCTGGCCCTCCCCCTAACCAGGCTGGTCTTTTCCCCATGAGACTCCCCGCCTCCCCGTGGTGGCTGCCCCTTGGCTCCTGCACACGTGCCTGGCAGAGGGATTTCCCCTTTATTTTCTTTCTCTCCCTGCCCCAGTGGTTGGCAAACTCATTAGTCAGCAGAGCCAAATATCAACAGCACAACGATTGAAATCTCTTTGGAGAGCCACATTTTTTAAACTTAAACTTCTTCTAACGCCACTTCTTCAACATAGACTCGCCCAGGCCGTGGTATTTTGTGGAAGAGCCACACTCAAGGGGCCAAAGAGCCGCATGTGGCTCGAGAGCCGCAGTTTGCCAACCACTGCCCTAGGCAATCCCAGCTGCCTCCTACACGTTCAAAACCGGGGCATGTGCCCGGACCAGGAATCGAACCCGTGACCTCTTGGTTCATGAGTCGTCACTCAATCGCTGAGCCACACCGGCCGGGCTAGAGCTTAATAGTTAATTACAACAGTCCCCCGCTTACCCGCCGTTTCGATTTCCATGGTTTCAGTTACCTACCCATGGCCATCGCACCGTGACCCAAAAATATTAAAGGGAAAGTTCCAGAAATAAACAGCTCGTGAAATTTAAATGGTGCACCGTTCTGAGGAGCGTGATGGAAGTTCTCGCTGGGTCTGTGAGTGACCCCTTGGTCCGCTCACGTGTCCCTGCTGTAGACTCCCGCCTGCTCCTCACTCAGCAGCACCTCAGGGACCAGATCGACTGTCGGGGGTGTCCCTGGGGGTGTTCATAAGAACAGCCCCAAAGGGCAGACTGCCCCCAGGGGAAGCTGGCCATTCGGATGGCCACCAAGAAGCCGCAGAGCGCCTCCTTTAAGGGAAAGGAGAAAGTTCTCAGCTCCGAAGCCAGCCCAGGGAACGTAGTCAGTGATACGGCAGGAACTATGGGGCCAGGCGGGCACCAGACTTATCGGGGAGTACGCTTCGTAAGTTATATAAATGTCCAGCCGTAGGCTGCGCGCCCGAAATGAAAGTGAAGTCATACTGAATGTCAACTGTAATTGAAAAGTAAAATTAAAATCCTATAGGAAACTTATTTATTGGTGATACAATGAAAGCTTTCTTTTTGAAATGAAGAATAGAATAGGAATGCTTTTTATTGTCACTTCTCTTTCACCTTTAAAAATGAACTTATTAAAAAATAAGTTTTTATTGATTTCAGAGAGAGAGGAAGGGAGAGGGATAGAAACATCACTGAAGAGAGAGAATCATGGATCAGCGGCCTCCTGCACGCTCCCTAGTGGGGATTGAACCCACAACTCAGACACGTGACTTCCTGGTCCATGGGTTGATGCTCAACCATGGAGCCACACTGGCCAGGCTCTGTTTCATCTTTTATTGAAGATGTTAGCCAATGAGAACAATATGCCAAAGATATAAAAATGGGAATAAACAGATACAGTTTTAGTATTCACAGAGAATATGACTGTGTATGGGGAAAAAAAATAATAAAACTCATTTAAAAAATATCTCCAAAAACAGGTAAATAAAAAAATAACTGCATTAGGAAAGAACAGTTGTATGGGGGCCGTGGGGAGGCCGCGGGTGGAAGTGGCCGCCCTGGCCGAGCCCTGCCCTCCCCGGGCTCCGTGAACCCTGGGCTGAGGCTGTGGGACGCGGCCAGCAGGAATCGCCCGGGCGGGGACGGTCAGCAGGAATCGCCCGGGCGGGGACGGTCAGCAGGAATCGCCCGGGCGGGGACGGCCAGCAGGAATCGCCCGGGCGGGGACGGTCAGCAGGAATCGCCCGGGCGGGGACGGCCAGCAGGAATCGCCCGGGCGGGGACGGTCAGCCGGAATCGCCCGGGAGGGGATGGTCAGTAGGAATCGCCCGGGCGGGGACAGTCAGCGGGAATCGCCCGGGTGGGGACGGTCAGCGGGAATCGCCTGGGCGGGGACGGCCAGCGGGAATCGTCCGGGAGGTTGAGGAGGAGGAACATGGGTGCTCGCCTCGCCGTCGCCCCCACACTGCGGAGGTGGCAGAGTGGCCAGTGCGCGGTTAGCGTGGAAAGGGCGTTGCAGTTGTGGGCGGGAGGCGGGAAGGAAACACGTGTCCCGATGATGGCAGGCTGTGCAGGGAGTTTGGGGCCTCTTGAGCCTTCCACAAGGGTCCCCCCGACAGAAGAGATCCCAGTCCCTGACTTCGGGTGAGGGATGTCTGCACACCGGGGTGGGCTGTCACTGCCTCATCGCGTCATCGCAAGACGGAGGGGGTACGGGACAGTGAGACACGGAGCGCGACCCCATTTCCCAGCTCCTCGCTGGTTGTGAGTGTCGTCCGCCTCCCCACAGCCCGTATACAGGGGCCCGCGTCTGCGTGTGCGGGACGGACAGGGTCCGCGTGTGCGGGACGGACAGCGTCTGCTTGTGCAGGACAGACAGGGTCTGCGTGTGCGGGACTGGACAGGGCCTGCGTGTGCGGGACTGGACAGGGCCTGCGTGTGCGGGACGGACAGGGTCCGCGTGTGCGGGACACAGTATCTGTGGGTTTGGTGCCATCTGGTGCAGACACCCGCTCCCCGGGGGGCTGGGCTCGCCCCCCTCACTCCGTGCAGTGGGGGTGCTCATTGGGCCAGGGCTCCCTTCAGTTCCCGCTGGGTTTTATTTTAGTCTCCCCCAGACTTGTCTGTTTGAAGTATGAATTTCTAGAGTGAGAGGTGTCTTGTGTCTTAGCGGAAGGAATGAACTCCGCTCCTCTTTTTTGTGGGGGGAAGTGCGGTGTGAGCTTCCGGGGAGGCGCGGGGTCCTGGGGAGGCCAGCGGGGCAGCGGGGGGGTGGGGGGAAGGCGTGGATCCTGGGGAGTCTCGGGGGGTCCAGAGGAGGCTTGGGAGGGGATCCTGGGGAGATGCAGGGGCGGGGGGGGGTTCAGGGGAGGTGTTATGGGGGGTGGCCCTGGGGAGGCGCGGGGTCCTGGGGAGGATATGGGGGTCCAGAGGAGGCTTGGGAGGGGATCCTGGGGAGATGCGGGATTGAAGTGGGGCTTGCCCTCTGGCCGAGCCCCTGCTCCCACCTGGACTGTGAACTTCCTGGCATCCTTCCTGCGGGCCGTTGGCTGGGCCTGTTCTCCCTCCCGGGTTGACCCCGCTTCACAGCCTGGGGGTCCTGGCCCGGAGGGTTACATACTCCCACTCCCTCCGCTGGGCCCGGGCCTGCCCCCTTCCCTCCCCGCACGGCCTGGCTGTGTGGCCAGGAGGCCCGAGTTACCGCTTGGCTGACCCTTTCCCAGGCTGCTCCGTGACCTCTGCACCTGACCTCCTGCGGAGCACACACGTGTCTCTGTTTACGGCGATTGTCTTTATTGCCGTCATCATCCAGCTCTTTGAGCCTTTGACTGTATTTCAATTAAGAGGTATTGATGGCTTTGGAGCTTCCCATCTCTTAGGGCAGGCAGATCAAACCCGTTAATACGGCGTTTGCTTCCCGCACCCTCAGAGCTCAGCGCTCACCTGCGGGGTCCTGCTGGCACTGAGCGAATGGGGCTGCTCCTGCTTACAGGGGGGTTTGGGGTGTTTTCCCCGGGGGTGGCAGGGTTCCCTGTGGGCTGCTCACCGCCAGGGCCCTCCCGGGAGCGCTGGGAAATAGCGTGGAGAGAGTGATGCACGTGCAGCTCGGAGGAAGTGTGGTGCCGGAGAGAAAGCGCCAGGGGGCCCGGCCTGGTCCCAGCGGCTCCCAGCGTGTCTCCGTTACTGTTAATCCAGGCTCAGCACAGGAGCGCTCGCAGGAATTCCCTCTCGCTTTTAATAAAACGTTAACTCGGGAGCCATGGAAGCTGGCGCTCTTGTCGGCATTTCTGAGAGGCGTGTTGATAATGCCATGTTTTGGGGCAGTGTTTCCCAAGCTTCTCTCATGATGAGAATCACCCGGTGGAGTTGTTAAAATACAGATTCCTGAATCCCAACTAAGAAGTGCTACACTAGAATTTTTGGGAACATAGAGGTAAAATTGTATACTTAACTAGTGCTCTAAGCTTAGTATACAATTTTAAGTATACTTAACTCTAGTGCTCTAAGCTTAGTATACAATTTTAAGTATACAATTTTATCTCTATGTTCTCAAAAATTCTAGTTTAACAACTCCACCAGGTGATTCTCATCATGAGAGAAGTTTGGGAAACACTGCATTAGGGCATACACTTATTGGGACCGCTGCCCTGAGCCTCCCAGCTGGGGGCACCATGGGGATTATTGGGGGTGAGGGTGGGGGTGGAGGTGGGGGACAGGTGCAGAGGGGCCCCTCCAGGCTGGAGGGAGGTGGGCGGGGTGGGGCTGCCCCACGTCCTGGCGTTGGTCCAGGTGACAGACCATCTGTCCACACATTAGCCTCTGGATGAGGCCGAAGACCAGCTCCACGTTAAAACATCCGAAGGCTCCTGTCAGGGCCCCTCGTCTTCCAGAGGGAAAGGGGAGGCCTAGGGATGCTCAGAGGCTCACACAGTGTCCCCGACGCTGGAGGCGGGCCAGTCGGGGGTGGGGGCCCTGGGCCCTGACTCAGGCAGGTGCCTGTCCAGCTGCTTCTGGGAGGTCCCTGAGTGACACATGGAACTCACCGTGTCCCGAAGCCCCCTCCTGTCCCCCCCCCCCCCCCCGTGCAGATGCGGACACGGAAGCTGAAGGGCCAAGTTCCTGTGTCGGGGACTCAGCTGCGGGGCCTCAGGGCCTCTCATCCACTGTGTCTTTAAACACGATTCACCTGCGAGTCCTGACCAGTTTGGCCCAGTGGATAGAGCGTCGGCCTGGGAATTGAAGGGTCCCAGGTTCGATTCCGGTCAGGGGCATTTACCTTGGTTGCGGGCACATCCCCAGTAGGGGGTGTGCAGGAGGCAGCTGATGGATGTTTCTCTCTCATCTATGTTTCTGACTCTCTATCCCTCTCCCTTCCTCTCTGAAAAAAAAACAAAACAAAACAAAAAAACAAAACAACAACAACAAAAAACCCAATATCTATATTAAAAAAAAAGATTCACCTACCAATCAGAATCTGTTCCCTTAATATCTTCTACTGCAAATGTCCCCCTGTACTTTTTTAACAACTGATATGACTGCCCTAGCTGGTGCTGCTCAGTGGATAGAGTGCCCGCTTGCAGACCCGTCAAGGGCACAGGCTCCTCCCCAGCCTGGGTCCTGTTCAGTTCACACACAGGAGGCACCCAATCAATGTGTTTCTCTCACATCGGTGTTTCTGTCTTTCCCTCTCTCTCCCACTCTCCCTAAAAGGTCAATGGGAAGATATCCTTGGATGAAGAGTAACAAAAGTAAAAATTAAAAAATTGATGACTTACGTGCAGAGAAGTGTGTGCCTCTCCAGTGAGTGCAGGGTGTAGTGCCCCGGTCGGCCACCAGAGGGCACCGCCAGCACGTGTATCATGCCCGCCCATGAATGAAGGAGGGCTCTGTGCTTTTGGCGTTGGTGCTGGTGTTTTGTTTGTATTTTTCCTAGAAAAGCTGTTTGCTGTGGGTGAGTGGATAGCGTCCCCTTCCGGCTCTCCCGTCCTGCAGCTCCCTGCTGCCTGTAGTGAGTGGCGGCAGTAAATCTAACAGGCGGGAGCAAAGGCCCCCTTTGCAGTAGCTGCCCTTCTTGGTGTAACTGACTGTTTGATGTGTCTCTGTAACCGTGCTGCCAGCTACAGATCGGGGGCCAAGGCTTGCATTCCTCACAGGGACCTGCTCGCCTGTTACAGGAAATAGGCATTTCTCCCTGGCACGGTGCTGGCCGCCGGCGGGCGGGCGGGTGAGCGGGCAGAGATGCGGTCAGCGTGGAAGGCCACTTGGGTGAAGCGCGGACTTTTATCAGGCGGGGCTCCTTGGCAGCCCAGGGACGTCCCTGAGCCCGCGTTCTGCTCTCTGAAATGGGGAGAAGGGGTGGTGCTGGGCGGGGGTGGGGTGATGATGGTGACGGCTCCGAGGGGCAGCCTTCGGGGTTTCTCTCGGGTGGGGGTGGGGGGTCACTGTTTCTGGGAAGGTGAGTAACGTGTGCACTTTTTCTTGCAGAAAGCCCGGCCATCTTCATGTGCAAATGCTGTAACCTCTTCTCGCCGAGCCAGTCGGAGCTCCTCTCCCACGTGTCCGAGAAGCACGCGGAGGAAGGGGTGAATGTGGACGAGATCATCATCCCCCTCCGGCCTCTGAGCACCCCCGAGCCCCCCCAGCCCAGCAGAGCCGGAGACGGTAAGGGGGCCGGGCGGGGGCGCCACACCCCGGGTGCTGAGTTGCTCTCAGATCCTCTGATCCTGGGTTTCTGTCTGGCGCCTCGTTTTTGTCTGATGGGCACAGACACGTGGAAAATCTAAATCTCTAACCCAGAAGCCGCAGTAACGGTCTAGTTGTAGATCTGCCCAAATAGGATGGTGTTTAATCCCCTGTGCCTGAGGTGCCTGGTCAGTAGATGGATGACCGATGGAATGAATGAATGAATGATGGAATGAACGAATGAATGAATGATGGAATGAACGAATGATTGACTAAACAAATGAACGATTGAATAACGAATGAGCGAGCGAATGAATGAATGAATGAATAAACGATGGGATGAATGAATGAATGAGTGAGTGAATGAATGAATAAACAATGGAATGAATGAACAAATGAGCCAGCGAATGAATAAACGGTGGAATGAATGAACGAATGATTGAATGAGTGGATGGATGGATGGAGGTGGCTCCATCCAGCAGAGTAAAAAGCACGCACGGATGTCAGACAAGCTCCGGCACCATGAGCTGCGGTCCCTGGAAGGGGAGGACAGGTGGGCCTGGCGCAGGCGGCCGCGAGGGTGACACAGAGAACACGGCGCAGATCCCGGCGGCGCCCGGCACCGAGCGGACGTGAAGGGGAGCTGTTCTGGGAACACACATGACGCGTCACATGCTCGCTGCACAGTAAAAACAGATTCACATCGCCCAAAGCTTCCGTCCGCACAGACTCCTGTGGGCGGGCCGGTGTGCGGAGCGGGGTACCCCGGGTGCCTGTCCAGACGTCCCAGCCGGAAGGAGGGTGGTTAGAGGAAGCGTGCAGGCCGGGTAACCAGGTCCCCACAGGCAGAGCCAGCGCGGTACGGGAGGCGCAGCTGCAAGCTGGCGGCCAAAGCCGCCGTTATGTGGGGGACGGTGAACAACCAGCCCCCCTGAGCAGGGCTCCTGGCCACACTGATGAGCGGCTGCTCTTTCCTGGGAGCCATTCAGACGCGTTTCCAATCAGCAGGCTGGCTTATCGATCGCCTGTCTGACTCAGGCCGAGGGGGGACTCGGCAGGAAGTGCTGGGTTAACGAGTCCCCGGGCAGGCGTTCCCGGGCTCAGAGCCGCGCACCGGATGGAGCGGGAAGTCAGCGAGACAGTCGGAGAGCTGTGCTGGCCACGGTCAGCGCGTCAGGTGGGCGCTAGGAGCCCAGCGCTGACCAGTCAGGGCACGTGAGGAGGACGAGCCATATCGCCGTCGCCGTCCCTCAACCCCCTGGCCCGAGACCCGTCCTCCCCACCGGGAACGCCGCCGGGCGGTCACACGCCACGTCTCACGGGTGTCCACACGGGATGCTCTGCTTTGGGGAAGGACACGCTGGCAGAGGTCTGTGCTGGGCACCAAACCTCTACCCGATAACCCAGTTACAGATGCAGGCCAGGACCGGAACGGACCTTTTCCCAAGGATGATGTACACACGGCGACAGGTACATAAACGGCGCCCCTTACTGATCATCAGGGCGGTGAGAGCCAGCGCCACCGAGAGACAGCGCCCGGCGCCGGGGAGGACGGCCGTCAGCAGCCGGGCGGGCGGTGGGGGGGGCCCTCTGCCCGTGGAGGAGGTGTCCCTGGTGCAGCCGCTGCGGGGAAAACGGTGGTGGGGAGGGTCCTCGGAAAATGAAAGACAGGCCGCCGTGTGGTCCCGCCCCTCTGCTGGGCTTGTATCCACTGGAAATGGAATCAGCCTGTGTCCACTGCCTGTGAGGCACAGTAGACGAGCTATGGAAACCGCCCGAGTGCCAATGGCGAGATGAGTGGGTCTGGAAGATCACACACACACACGCATGCACGCACACACGCATGCACACACGCACACGGCATTCAGCCATAAAAACACAAGGAGAGTCTTCCTTTTGCCGCATGGACGAACCTGGAGGACTTGATGCCGAGCAGAATAAGCCAGACGCCGAGAGACAGAGCCCGTGTGGTCTCACTCACACACGGATGTAAGCTCGCATGTCCATGGGACCACAGAGCGGGACGCTGGGGGCCAGGGGGCGGCGAGGGGAGGTGTTGACCAGCTGTACAGGTTTTCAGCCCGGCTGGTGTGCAGTGGCCGAGCATCGACCTAGGAACAGGAAGGAGGTCCCCGCGCCATTCCCAGTCAGGGCACAGGCCCGGGCTGTGGGCTGGGCCCCGGTAGGGGGCGTGCAGGAGGCAACCGATCCATGATTCTTTCTCATCACTGATGCTTCTATCTTTCTGTCCCTCTCCCTTCCTCTCTGAAAAAAAAAAATTAAAATATGTGTGTGTGTGTGTGTGTGTGTGTGTAAAAGATAAAAGCACTTGAGTGTGTGCAATACCTGCCTTGGGTAGAACATCTGTAAACTCAGGAACACGCATCATCTCTCTGCAAGATTCATACGCAGAGAGCAGTCTTCAAGATTCCCATGGGAAGAACGTTGGGAAATCCCGTTACAAAGCTGCTCGTTCTCCTCGTACCCAGCTCTGCCGATTAGGATTTTCTTCCTGCTGAAGTGTGATTGTGAGTCAGAGAGAAAGCAGTGTGAGTTCCTCATTCCGTTTGTAAATCATAAGTGAACAAGGGACAAAGGGGAAGAAGATGCATGTCACGTGGGATGCTGTGTGGGTGTCCTATAAGGCTCACGTGTCCTGACCCCCCCCCTCACTGATGTTGGTCAGGGACAGCCCCGCCCCCCGGCCTTGGTCCTGGACCCTCCCTCCTCCTGGGGGTCCACCTCCCCCGTCTCTCCCACGGTGAGCCCCCGAGCCCAGGGCCCCCAGTCCCGTCCTGCAGGCTCTGGCCCGTCGCTGCCTGGGGCCTGCAGGGTCTGTGCCCGGTTCCCTGCCTGTTGCTAGGGCTCAGGCAGCCAGAGGCCACTCTGGGAAGGCGTCCCTCGGCCTGGGTGGGGTAAGAGGTCTCTCTGGGCTCCTGCAGCCCCAGTTCTGTCCCCGCGGGGCGCATTCCGCCCCTGTCCCATCCTCTGCTCGGCAGGGAGGCAGGGATGCCGGGAAGGCTGTTTCCGCTCTCTGGCCCCAGGTCTGATCCAGTTCTCACCGATGAGCTACTTCCACGAGTTATTTTCCTTATGAACTGATCTGCTTCTGACTTAGTTCCCCGGGAATGCATTTCTGTGTGTACGAAGCGTGGATGCCTGTGTCACTTAATTTAAAAAGGTGTTTCTTGTGTCCCGAATGGCTCAGACTCTTTAATGTGAGAAAACTTCTCCCCACGGTGTTTGGTCAGAACCCCGTCCGCCGCTCTTCCCCCAGCGGGTCCGGGAAGCGTGAGGCCTCGTTCCCCTCCGGCAACTTCCGCTCTGGTTTCACCTTCACGGTGCGTGTTAGCCGGGAGATTCTTAATTGCCCTCTCACTGAGCAGTAATTGATTGATCATCTTGGTCTCCCGTTACAACGCACAGGGCCCTACGTCCTCGGTTTACTTTATAGCCTTTTAATCCGATCGGGCTGCCGGAGAGCTTTCTTCTCTCCGCTTCCTAAGCAGTCTGGCCTCGGCCCAGAAAAACGGCCTCACGGGCCACAGGCTCTCCCTCCTGTGCATGGTGTGTGTGAGTGCACGGGTGGGCATGAGTGTGTATGGGTGAGTGTGTATATGGGTGTGTGTGAGTGCACGGGTGGGCGTGAGTGTGTATGGGTGAGTGTGTGTGATTGTGTATATGGGTGTGTGTGTGTATATATGGGTGAGTGTGAGTGTGTATATGGGTGAGTGTGTGAGTGTGTATATGGGTGTGTGTGTGTGTATATGGGTGTGTGTGTGTGTATATGGGTGAGTGTGTATATGGGTGAGTGTGTGTGAGTGTATATGGGGCTGAGTGTGAGTGTGTATATGGGGGTGAGTGTGTGAGTGTGTGAGTGTATATATGGGTGAGTGTGTGTGAGTGTGTATATGTATGAGTGTGTGTGAGTGTACACATTTGTTTGTCCCGATGGGGCCAGGCGCTGGGCTTGCTCCAGGAGGAGTGTCTGTGGTCTCAGAGAGCCCTGTGTGGCTCCCATCCGCCTGCCCTGCTCAGGGGCTTCAGTTCAGGGTCGGACACCGGAGGCGGGAGCCGGGTGCCCCCCCCCCTTCTCTGCATGGCTCAGAGTCAGGCCTTGTGCCCGGCACAGGCCCGCTGACCGCACCGTCTCCCCCGCAGAGCTGTCCGTCACCAAGAGGAAGCGGGGCCGGCCCAGGGGGTCCACGAAGAAGCCCAGCGCGGAGGAGGAGCCGGCGGGGGGCGCCGCGGGTGCGAGCCCCGCCCCCCCGCGGGCCCCGGAGGAGGCCGGCAGCCCGGCCCCCGGCTGCCTGGAGTGCCCCAAGTGCGCCCGCAAGTTCTCCAACCTGCGCCAGCTGCGCAAGCACATCTGCATCATCGTGCTGAGCCTGGGCGAGGCCGAGGGCGACGCAGGTAACGCCGGCCGTTGGGCGTGGCGGGCGCCCTGGGCGCTCCCCGCTCCTGGCGGCGCTCCCCAGCCCGTGTTTATAGCCTCTCACCTTGGGGAAGCGGCTGGTTTTGTCACCATCGGGGCGATGACCGAGCGGAAGCTTGGAGTGGACGTGTCCTCGGTGGTGGGTGCCCAGGAGCCCAGGTCACGGGGTGACTCAGTGGGTGGTCTGGGGGCGCAGAGGGTAAGACTGTCTCCACCCTTAGTGAGTGAGGGAAATGCACATCCCGTCATAGATTCAGGCAAAGGGGTGATCTTCATGCCTGCAGTTTGGTCGATAAATACACTGAGTGGCCAGATGATGATGATCTCTGAACGCATAATAATCTGGCCATCAGTGTGTGTGTGTGTGTGTGTGTGCGCGCGTGCGTGTATCTTAGAGGCCCGGTGCATGAATTTGTGCATGGGTGGGGTCCAGCCAGCCTGGCCAGGGGGAAGGGACATGGGCGGTTGGCCGGCCTGTCTGCTGGTCGCACTCCTGGTCGAGGGGACCATTTGCATATTAGCTTTTTATGCTATAGGTTACACACTGGGTGGCCAGGTTATTATGTGTTCAGAGATCATCATCACCTGGCCACTCCGTGTATTTCCAATCGTGGGGTCCACAGAGAGAAAAGAGCAGCCTGGGGCAGGGTCTGAGAAACGCTTTCCGAGGAGAGCTTTGTGCTTTGCAAAGAGCTCACAGGAAGCGGGGAAGACCGGAGGGAGGCCTCATGTACACACACACACACACACACACACACGTGACTGCATCTCACATCACCAGGCGCAAAACCAGGGCCTGGCCAGGGAGGTGTGCCTGCACGGCCCTGTCATCCTCACACAGGGTCCCATCACCCCAAAATCTCCCGGGCTCCCGCACCTGGTCACCCTGCCCCCAACCTCACCCCCATGCCCAGCGGCCATTGATGTTCTCCAGTTTGCTCATTTTGCCGTTTCAAGATCAGCTGAATCCCACATCACGTGACCTTCCAAGATTGGCTTAGAAAACCCCCTTTTCGGACCCGGTTTCCGGATTTTACCATTGAGGAAGTCGGGGTCCCCATGGGCGATCGGCCAGAGCCACACTCGCTCGAGGAGGGGTCAGGCATCCACCCCTCCCGTCTCCCCCGCCTGCCCCGCGGCCAGCCGCGCCCCACCCACTCATGTCGTAACACCGGGCCCCTTCCCACGTCCAGGACCAGATGGCGTTCCTTGTCGGGCGCCCCTCGGAAGGGGCGGAAACCGCGCTTCCGGCGGCTCCGAAGCGGTTCCCGCGCTGCAGTCAGTGAGGCAGGGTCTGGGGTCCTGGCAGGCAGGGCCCTGCCTACTTAGATGATCAGCCTCCTCTGGTAACGCCCTGTCTGGAACACCGGCCTCGAGATGCATTGATTTGAGCGACTAAATAGATGAGAACAAACACCGACCGGAAACGTGGGAGCGCTGGGTGTCTCTCCCTCCCGGCCGCTGCCGACCCTGTCACATGTGCAGAGACGGCCTTTCGCCCCGCGCCCCGTGGCTGAGTCCACAGCGGCTGCCCTTCCTGCTCTCGGTGTGCCACGCACAGTATCGCACTCGGGGGAACTCTCCCGTCGTTGTTTCCATTGTGCTCTGCAGAGGGCCGCTCAGCGACGGTTCACACAGCCGGCCTTGGCTCTCGAGCTTGTTTAAACAGTTAGAGGAATACCTTCATCAATGAGGAAAGAAAGGAAGAAAAAAAAAAAAAAACTGTGAGAGGAAAACAAAATACACTCCCCCCCTGCCCCGAGCCATGGCGAGCTCAAACGATGCCTGTGCTGTGCACTCGGCCTTTACTTTGTTCTGCCTTTGAGTAGGCACCAGGAGAGCAGGTTCCTTCTGAGGCCATTCTGTGCAGCAGCCGGTGTTTCTGAGAAGCATTGTGCAGCCCCAGAAGCCAGCATGCGGGGCCTGTACAGGGGCCCCTAACCCTCCCGGCTTGTTGTGCCGGGGGTCACGCTGTGCAGCACTGCAGAGGTGCTTCCTCTCATTGAGTCCTTCCTAAAGGAGAAGGCACCCAGGGGAAGATTTTACCTGAGATGCACTTGCAGCCTTCATGATGATTCTGTTTTAAACATGTTTTTGTTGATGTCAGAGAGGAAGGGAGAGGGGGAGAGAGAGATTAAAAAAAATCTCTATATATAAAAGCCTAATCTGCAAAGTGTCCCCTCGGGAGTTTGACCAACGGGAGTTTGATTGCTCGCTATGACTTGTGTCGACCACCAGGGGGCGACGTGGGATGAAGGAAGGGAGGCCCCGGCAGGCAGCTGCTACGTACGGACCCTTCCCGTGCATGAATTTCATGCACTGGGCCTCTAAGTCAATGATGAAAGAGAATCAGTGACCAGCTGCCTCCTGCACACTCCTCACTGGGGATGGAGCCACAACCCAGGCATGTGCCCTGACCCAGAATCGAACTGTGACCTTCTGTTTCATAGGGTGACACTCAACCACCGAGCCATGCTGGCTGGGTGAGGGGAGACCTTCTTGTCCAGCTTCTTGGAGGCCTGCCTGGGGCTGCACCGCTCAGTGACCACGTGGGGGAAGCTGCCCGGGGGCCTGGGAGACAGGGAGAGCGACCTCTTGCATTGGCTGTCCGAGGCTCAGTGGGCTGCCTGCTGTGTCCTGCGTGGCGGGACCTGCGTGGCCGAGCCTGAGGCACAGCGGCTTTTAAGGGACGGTTCTCCCCAAGACACGTGGTCGCTGTGGGTTGTAACCCCGGTTTGAAGAGGAACGCTCTCTCCCGTGACAACCGATTGCCGAGAGCGCCGAGTGACGGCCCTTGCCGCAGCCGGTAAAGCCGGGCGGCGTGCCGCTCCCTCCGCCTGGTGCTCCGGGCGCCAGAGCTGGCTCAGCAGATGCCAGGGAGGTCCCCGCCTCCGCAGCCACAAGTCCTCGCCGCCTCCTCTCCCTCCTGCTCCTGAGGGTCTGCGGGGGAGGACAGAGAGGGAGCAGATGACAGATGTGAGGGCAGGGCGGGGCCCATGTCTGCAGGGGGGGATCGGGGAGGGCTCCCAGCCTGGCATTGTGGGGGCGGGGAGGGACGGGGGGGGGGGGGAGGGGGAGGCATTTTCCCCTTCTGTCAGTTCACCAGGAGCCTGCAGCCTGGGGCAGTGGTGCCTGTGGGAATGCTGGGGTTCTCTGCAGTCAGGGTGCAGGGAGATGGGGTCATGTGGAAGACAAAGGCTTATCAAAGATCTTTCCCACAAGGCCTACAACCGCCATAGACACCCGCTGATGGGCAGGCGCCCGGAGCTGCCATTGTGGAGCGTGGGACTTAGCGTTAGGCAGGCCAGCGGCTGATTGCTTCCTGGCTGCCGTTCAGGGTGATCGTCTCTTCTGCCCGTGCCGCTCAGCAGTGACTGAGAGTGGGGGTGCCCGCAGAAACCAGAGGCCACGCCTGCTTCATCAGCGAGGCGTCCAGGGCCTGGGTGGCTCGGGCAGGGTGACTTGGATGAGAATGAGGAACCAGAGACGATGCCGGAGCGGACGCACGGGAGGGTCGCCTGCGCCCCCCACTCCTTCGAGCTGTGATCACGTGATCCCCCTTGCTGCTTGCTCGTTAGGGACCGAGTCTGACCTTGAGCTGGACAAGAAGTTTAAGGAAGAAGACCGGGAAAAGGCCCTGCGGCGACCGCGGACCCAGAGGACCGAGAAGGCCCAGAAGGTCTCTTCCGGAAAGGAGGCCGCGCCGGGGCCCAGAGCGAAGAAGCCCATCGTCAGCGTGGTGCTGACCGCCCACGAGGCCATCCCAGGTGACCGCCCCGGGACCATCCCTGGGTGACTTACCCCAGGTGACCGTTACCTGTCCCAGATGACTGCCCCGTGACCTTCCCAGGTGACCTGTGACCTGTCCCAGGTGACTGCCCCGCCCGTCCCCGGTGACCTACCCCAGGTGACCCCTCCCAGGTGACCTGCCCCAAGTGACTGTGACAGTTGGGAAGTGACACCACAAGAGTCTCTGGGCAAGGCTGTGCCAGGGCTGCCTGGGATCCTGGGCTGCAACCACCTCTCCCTCCTCCCCTCCTCTCCTCTCTCCCCCTTGCCTCCCCATCAGGAGCAGTGCCAACCTCAGGCTTCTCTTTGCACCCATCCGCCCTCTCCGGACGCCCTCCCCTCACCTGAGTGCGGGTTCTCTCCGCCTGAGCCCGGGCGCCTTTTAGTGGCTCACCCAGTGCTCACACGGCCATTTCTGTCTCCTCTCCTCTCACAGAACGTAGCCAGGGGACACACTTCACTGCTTTTTCCAAAAAGGTCTCTTCCAGGAAGGGCTAGAGTAGAAACAGTTTGTGATCGTAGATTCCAAAGTAAAATAACGGTATGTTTTTTTGGAGTGATCGGTGTGAAATAAAAATTAAGTTGAGGGTTTTAAGAACAGCTGCGGCCTTTAAAGCACCTATTTTCAGTGCTAACAGTGATTCCTTATTTAACGTGAAAGCGCTGAGTAAATGCCTCCTAATGCCTCAGAGCCGAGGACAGGGGACAAGGAGAGAACGATCCTGATAAAGCTGGCGACTGGAACTTTCTGGAAAGCCACGTTACCTGCCCCTCCCCCCCCAAAGCGGTGTGGGTCCGGGAACAAGGTCCCGGCAGAGGCTCCTGCCTCCGGCCTCTGAGGGAGTCTGTGCGGTGACGTCTGAGAAGCTGATTGGTTCCTGTGAGCGAGTGGAAGGGGCGCTTCGTCTCCTTCGCTGTCACAGAACCGGGGCAGACCGGAGCCTGCCTTTACTGCATGGATACAGGCATGTGCATGCGTGCACACGCATGCACACGCGAACGAAGTGCCTGCTGCTCTCAAAGGCCTTTGGCCGTTTCCCATGTAGAACTGCAGGGCAGCGACCTCTGCGTGATTCCTGGGCAGAGGCAGAGGCCCTGCGCGGGGGGCGGGTCCTTCGGGGGGATGGACCCCAGGCCGACCAGCTGGTCCCACTCCTTACATTGTCTCGATGCCAGGTTACTTCCACGCAGAGCCCCACACGTGACTTCATGTAACACCTGCGGGTGAACATACGCGTGTATCTATCGAAGTGTTTGTGTTTTTAGTTAATAGATCAAGTGAAGATGGACCTCCGCATGCTTGGAAAGACTATTAGAAAAAGTGCCACCTCCAAACACACGCACACATGTTACATGTATGACCTGAAGGGAAACTGACGCAGGGTACAGGGCGGTAAGGAACCCTGCTCCCCAGGCTGTGCTCCTGCACGGGGCCGAGGCATTAGGGGGCATTTTCTCAGCGCTTTCCCATTAAATAAGGAGCCACTGTTAGCACTGAAAATGGTGCTTAAAAGGCCGCAGCTGTTCTTAAAAACCATCAACTTAATTTTTATTTGACAGCGATCACTCCACATGGACTGGGGAAAACACACCACTATTTTACTTTGGAATCTATGATCACAAACCTCTTTAACACGCGGCGCCCTGTGCTCCACCTCAGGTGCCACCAAGATCATCCCAGTGGAGGCGGGGCCCCCAGAAACAGGAGCCACGAACCCCGAAGCCACCTCCGCGGACCTGGCGCCCCGGAGAGGGTACCAGGAGTACGCCATCCAGCAGACGCCGTACGAGCAGCCCATGAAGTCCAGCAGGTACCGTGCCAGTTCTGCGTGACCGAGGGAGGCTGGGCGCCAGTGTGTCCACCGAGGGCGGGAGCACAGCACGCGAGGTTGGCAGGGCCCTGCTTTGTATGGGACGTGTTTTTTGTTTTGTTTTTAATGGTTATTGGTACTTAGAGAGGGGAGTGTGAGAGAAACATCTGTGTGAGACTAGAACAAACATGTCAAACTCGCAGCTGGCTGTCTGCATGCCTTAGCCGTACGGCCCACCAGCCGCGAGTTTGACATGCTTGGAGTGGAACATCGAACAGCTGCCTCCTGCACGCCCCCTGCCGGGGATTGATCCTGCAACCTGAGCACATGCCCTCACCTGCAACCTCCTGGCAATGGGATGACACCTAACCACTGAGCAACACCGACCAGGCAAAGGCATCGGTTTCTTTTAAAAAATATATATTTTTATTAATATCAGAGAGGAAGAGAGAGAAACATCCAGGATGAGAGAGAATCATAGAATGGCTGCCTCCTGCATGAACCCCACTGGGGATCAAGCCTACAACCCAGGCCTGTGCCTTTGACTGGAATGGAACCTGGGACCCTTCAGTTTGCAGGCCGACGCTCCGTCCACGAAGCCAAATCGGCAGGGCAAGGCGCCCTCATTGGCTTCTCGACGTAACGGAAGAGTCAAGCCCGCTGTATAGCTGGTCTACAGCCTGGGTAGGGAGGGCGGTCTGCGCAGGCCCGGCCCGCGGGCTGTGTGTGATCTGCGCAGGCCCGGCCCGCCGGCTGTGTGTGATCTGCCCAGACCCGGCCCGCCGGCTGTGTGTGATCTGCCCAGGCCCGGCCCCCCGGCTGTGTGTGATCTGCACAGGCCCGGCCCGCCGGCTGTGTGTGATCTCACAGGCCCGGCCCGCCGGCTGTGTGTGATCTGCACAGGCCCGGCCCGCCGGCTGTGTGTGATCTCACAGGCCTGGCCCGCCGGCTGTGTGTGATCTCACAGGCCCGGCCCGCCGGCTGTGTGTGATCTCACAGGCCCGGCCCGCCGGCTGTGTGTGATCTGCACAGGCCCGGCCCGCCGGCTGTGTGTGGTCTGCACAGGCCCGGCCCGCCGGCTGTGTGTGGTCTGCACAGGCCCGGCCCGCCGGCTGTGTGTGGTCTGCACAGACCTGGCCCGCCGGCTGTGTGTGATCTCACAGGCCCGGCCCGCCGGCTGTGTGTGGTCTGCACAGGCCCGGCCCGCCGGCTGTGTGTGATCTGATCTGCACAGGCCCGGCCCGCCGGCTGTGTGTGATCTGCACAGGCCCGGCCCGCCGGCTGTGTGTGATCTGATCTGCACAGGCCCGGCCCCCCGGCTGTGTGTGATCTGCACAGGCCCGGCCCGCCGGCTGTGTGTGATCTGATCTGCACAGGCCCGGCCCGCCGGCTGTGTGTGATCTGCCCAGGCCCGGCCCGCCGGCTGTGTGTGATCCGCCCAGGCCCGGCCCGCCGGCTGTGTGTGATCTGCCCAGGCCCGGCCCGCCGGCTGTGTGTGATCTGCACAGGCCCGGCCCCCCGGCTGTGTGTGATCTGCACAGGCCCGGCCCGCTGGCTGTGCGTGGCCTGCGGGGCAGCACGCCGAGCTCCCAGTGGTGTTCCCGTGCCCTCCCCATTTCCCCCCCGTGCCTGGGGGAGGGGCAGGAGGCGTGCTTGCAGAGAGGACGAGCGTTAGTGCCATTAGACCTGGGTGGCTCTGGACTCTCCTCGAGGCAAGCACAGCAGAGTGAACACCTGTGACGTGTCAGGGTCGGGGGGTGAGGGTCTGCGGCTGCCGATGCGGCGTTCGCTCTCCTGTGACCTAGGCCGGGGTCTCGCCTCCGAGCCCGCGGCACCAGCCGTCAGCGTGGCCAGGGAGCCTGGCGGGCATGAACCCCGGCATTTATCCATTTATCGATGACGTGGTGGCCATACCCATTCCTGCGGCAAAGCTGTAATGGGATTCAATTGGAAGGCCATTCTGGTCTCAGCTCAGGGTGATTTGCAGACCTGAGCTAATTACCTCCATCGTATTTGAAGGTCTGTTGTGAGGGCTTCAGCTAAATGCTGCTTCAATTTCAGGGAGGAGTACTCAATATCTAATTAACGGGTCGAGGCTGTGTTTCTACTGCCACGTGATTATAGTTACGAACGACTTTTGTATAAGGTGACCAGACGTCCGCTTTTTAACGATTTGTAAAAAATCGGGACTTTTTTAAAACACCGTGGGACATGGGACAAATGGTTAAAAAGCGGGACTGTCCCGCCAAAAGCGGGATGTCTGGTCACCTTACTTTTGTATGATGATTTCGCTTTATAAAATATAGACTCTTTTAGGGTACAGCAGCATGTCCATTAGGTTGTTCAGTTAGGTTCTCATACAAATAGGGTACGGATTCATTATTATATAGAAAACTTTGGAAGTCCGGAAAAGTATTTAAAAGAATCATTTGAATCTCACTACCCTAAGATGAGCACTGTGAACATTTTTAATGTATTTCCTTCCAGCCCTTTTCCAGGCCACATATTTGATTATTACTTTTAAAATAACCAACAAACTTTGTAGGCCATATGTTTTATAACATTGAGGTTATATTTTATGGGGAACCTTGTATCTTGCTTTTTAATTTGTTATTTATTGTTTTTTTAGAGAGAGAGGAAGGGAGAGGGAGAGAGAGAGAACCATGGATGTGAGAGTGACACATTGATGGTCTGCCTCCTGCACCACCCCCATGGGGGATTGAGCCACAACCCAGGCCTAGGCCCTGCCCAGGAATCGGCCCAGTGACCGTTCAGCTCTTGTATCACAGGAGGAAACTCCGTGGTGTGTAACTCAGTCAGCGCCACGAACCCAGGATCCCTGCCTTCAGGGCGCTCTGCGCCAAACCCAACGCGCCTCCGGGATGCCTCTGCCTTTGAGGAAGGCCCGAATAAGTTCGCTTCCGTTAGCCTCAGATGCGGGCGGCCAGCGGCGTTCCCATCTGAGTGTTTCCATTACACCCGTGCGTGGTGCCCTCCGGCGCCTGCAGGCCATTTACATGTGTTTAATGTAAGGACCAGGCAGCCTGTGGGGGTCACACTCCGCCGGTCATGGTGCACGCAGCGAACGGCACGTTCTTCTCCCGCTCCCTCCTCCCTCCTCCCTCCTCCCTTCTCCCTTCTCCCTTCTCCCTTCTCCCTCCTCCCGCCTCCCTGTTCTGGGCCTGGACGCAGACCTCTCTGCTCCAGCACCTCCTCACCCACCTCACCCAAGTTAGCTGTCTCTCTGTCTCTCTGTCTCTCTCTCTCTCAATCTCTCTCTCTCTATCTCTCAATCTCTCTCATTCTCTCCACCTGCTCCCATTGCTATCAACACACCCAGTGAGGCCCAACTGAGTGCTGATCTCCTTTTAAACCCCCCACCGCCTAGCCAGCCCCTAGGAACAGCGCCCCCACCCTCCAGTCCCCAGAAGTGCTGCCAGCCGATGAGCGTGTGCTGTGTGCGCGTGTGCATGCCACACCCATCCACACTCCGTCTCGCGTGGCTCCCCTCGGAGCCCTCGCCGTCCGTGTCAGGGGGGCCCCAGCTCCCGGCGGGTCACAGCGCCGTGTCTGTCCGCAGGCTCGGGCCCACGCAGCTCAAGATCTTCACCTGCGAGTACTGCAACAAGGTGTTCAAGTTCAAGCACTCGCTGCAGGCGCACCTGCGCATCCACACCAAGGAGAAGCCCTACGCCTGCGCGCACTGCAGCTACGCCAGCGCCATCAAGGCCAACCTCAACGTGCACCTGCGCAAGCACACGGGCGAGAAGTTCTCCTGCGACTGCTGCGCCTTCACCTGCCTCAGCAAGGGCCACCTCAAGGTGCACGTGGAGCGCGTGCACAAGAAGGTCAAGCAGCACTGCCGCTTCTGCAAGAAGAAGTACTCGGACGTCAAGAACCTCATCAAGCACGTGCGCGACGCCCACGACCCGCAGGACCCGCAGGTGCGCGCGGCGCTGGACGGGCTGCGCCTGCGGACGCGCGAGGGCAAGCGGCAGCTGCTCTACGACTGCCACGTGTGCGAGCGCAAGTTCAAGAACGAGCTGGACCGCGACCGGCACATGCTGGTGCACGGCGACCAGTGGCCCTTCGCCTGCGAGCTGTGCGGCCACGGCGCCACCCGCTACCAGGCGCTGGAGCTGCACGTGCGGAAGCACCCCTTCGTGTACGTGTGCGCCCTGTGCCGCCGCAAGTTCGTCAGCTCCATCCGGCTGCGCGCCCACCTCCGGGAGGCCCACGGCGCCCAGGCCGAGGCCGAGGCGGCCGCCTTCACCAGCTCCATCAACCAGAGCTTCTGCCTGCTGGAGCCCGGCGGGGACCTGCAGCCCGAGGCGCCGGGCGGCCGGCCGCCGCTCGCCGCCACTGCCGCCGAGGAGGAGGGCTGTGCCTTCCCGGGGGCCGGCGCCCCCCAGGAGGAGGCTGAGCCCCAGCCTGGGCAGAGGGATCCGGAGGCCCCGGCGCTGCAGGTGCCTGAGCCACCGCCCGGGCCCTCAGTGCCCGCCCCCCAGGCCGGGGACACGGCCCTTTCCCCCTGCGAGCTGGGAGCCGCGGGGGTCCCCTCGGACCTCCCCTCCCCAGGGGCGGTGTCGGATGAGCTGCTGTTGAAAAGCGGTCCCTCCGAGGAGGAGGCTCAGCCTGATCCCCGAAGGACCCTGCACCCCCAGCCCGGAGGCCCCGCCCAGGCTCAGGGCGCAGAAGGCACCCCCCTGCTGCCCACGGCCAGGAGCCCTGCCGCCACCCAGGACGCCCAGGGCGCCCCGAGCCCCGGGTCCCACGGGCCAGAGCCCAGCGGGTGCCTCGGGTCAGACGCAGCGGAGGCCCCGGACCCCCCTGGGGTCCCCGGCGAGGAGGCCGAGGCCCTGGGCCCGCCTGACCTGGGCGGCCCCGAGCGCCGGGCCAACATGAACGCGTTCCTGCGCATCCTGGACGGCCTGGCCAAGAGGCGCATGGACCCCGGGCTGTGCGAGCGGATCCGCAAGGTGTACGGGGACCTGGAGTGCGAATACTGCGGTAAGAGGGGCGCGGGGCGCGGGGGCCTCCTGCCACCTGCTCACCCACCTCGCTGGGGTCACCCGTCTCTCCCGAGAGCCCACCCTCCTCTCCAGAGCGATGGTGGCCCCTGTGGTGAGGTCCCTGCGGAGGCGGCAGGAGGCGGCCAGGTTGACGGGACAGCGAAGTGTGGGCTCAGACAGAACCCCTGCCCGCCTCTGCCAGGGGGTTCCCCAAGGAGAGCATTGTGCTGGCGTGGGCCACGGGTCACCCAGGGCTTCCCGTGTGGCTGAGGTCCAGAGGAGCAGAGAGGACACGGGCGTGGCTGCAGCGCTTTGCAGGGAGGCCCCCATAGAACCTTCCAGGCACAGAGCAGGCTCGGCCTCAGCTGAGAGCTGGCAGGGCAGGAGCAGGAGGTCCAGCTGCAGACAGGGGCCCTGGAGGCCCTGGCCCTCAGAGACCCTTGGAGATACGCATGTGCGTCTAGTGGTTGGCACCTACTGGCCCTCCTCTCCTGGCTCTGAGCTCAGGCAAGAAGCTAGCACCGTGAGTGTTCGCAGGGTCCCGCCCGTGGAAAGTAAACACAGACAGAAACGTGGCGGAGAGTGCAGAGGGTCGCTGGGACTAGCAGGAGACAGATAAACACAGAGGTTCCTCAGGAGTAGGCATGTGGAAAAGAATCAAGTTCAGTGTAAAAGACACTTCCTTGTTCTCACGTGAACATGTTTTTTTAGGCAAACTTTTTTGGTACCAAGTGCACTTTGACATGCATGTCCGCACCCACACCCGGGAACATCTGTATTATTGCTCCCAGTGTCATTATTCCTCCATCACCAAAAACTGCCTTAAACGCCATGTCATTCAGAAACACAGTAACATCCTGCTGAAGTGCCCCACTGATGGCTGTGACTACTCGACTCCAGATAAATATAAGCTGCAGGCCCACCTTAAAGTGCACACAGAGCTGGTAAGTAGAAGCGGGGGGCAGCCCGTCTCCCCTGGGTGCTCCTGGCTTGTTCACTCGCCTTCGTGCCTATGGCGGTGTCCCCGCTTGGTGCCCATCCGGTGGGTCAGCGCCCACCCTGAGCCCAGAGAGGCCTCACCCCGCCGGCTCTCCGCCTCCCCGGAGCCTTCCCGGGAGAGTCTCCCGTGGATGAAAAAGAAAAAAGAAAAAAGATGAGAGGGAAGAAACTTGCTTTCTGTGCAGAATGTTCAGCACGGGGGAGAGTCTGCAGAGGGAGCTCTGCGGAACAGAAGTAAGGACAGGCCCCTCAGCGCTGTGTTAGGAATACTACCGGCACGGGTGACGGAGCCCCCAGAGCTGCCACCAGATCTGGTCCGGTGACGCCTGCCCAGTGAGGATAAGGCGTGGGGGTCACAGCAAGAGCCCAGTGAACCGTGACGGCCACGACTGTCTAGCGGTTGTGTTATTTGTAGGAAATCGAGACTATCAGTGAAACAATTTTATTTTATTTTTTAACATTTTCATATTGATTGCAGAGAGGAAGGGGGAGAGAGAGAGAGAGAGAGAAACATCAATGAGGAGAGAGAATCATCGATCGGCTGTCTCCTGTATCCCCACTGGGGATTGAGACATCACCCAGGCCCGTGCCTGACTAGGAATCAAACCGGGACCTCCCGGTTCATAGGCCAGTGCTCAATCACTGAGCAAAACCGGCCGCGCAAGCAGTTTTATTTTTAAAGAAGCGATGTGTTTATTCCAGGTGTGGTTCATACTCACGGCGGTAAATGGTTTGCTTCTGTGGTGGGGGATGATATATCAGCGCAGGACGTTTGTTTTTGCGGCATCGAGCTGGAGAGGCTGACAGTGGGGAGTGGTTTGAGACTTTGAGACGGGTGTCAGGGGCGCAGCCGCCCCGGTGGGGCTCGTTTCCATGGCAACCTTCCTGTGCCTCCGGCGGCACAAAGCGGGGCTTCGGAGGCTGGAGGTCATGCCACCGTTTCCTGGCACCACAGTCGGTGACACTGGCATGTGGCCACTAAGGCTGAAGTCAGGGTTCCCAGGTTTTGAGGGGAGGGGATAGCACGCCCCTTGGGGTTAGAAACCTGGGTCCGAGTCCTGTCTCCAGCGCTGCACCGGCTGTGTGACCTTGGGTGAGTCCCTGTCCTTCCGGAGTGGCGTGACGGCGCCGCCCCTTCCTCCAAGGTGCACGGTGGGCTTCGTGGTGGGACACGGCGTGCAGGCAGACGCCGGGCGGGCGGGCTGCGTGGGGAGGGTGCCGTCCTGAGGGGGTGAGTCCTCGTGTCAGCCCGGGACGCGGTTCTCACTGTGACCCTCGGCGCTGAGGCCGGGCGTGCGGGAAGCCCGCTGGACACCCCCTTTGATGCAGGACTGGCCTGTTTTCAACATCGAGTCCCACGCAGTGCGAAGTCTAAAAGGAGCCCTGCCCCCCACAGACCTGTACCCCGTCTGTTCCCGCTGTGGGGGGCTCCTGGGGGCTCAGCTGTTTCTCAGCTCAGGGTCCACTGGAGGAAGGAAGGTGTGCACCCCCTTCAGGCGGTTCCCTCCTGGCACCCACCCTCCTGTTAGCAGCGGGCCAGTGTGACGGGTCGGGCTGCCTTGGAGGTGGGGAGGCCTGCTCAGGGTCATGGTCGGGGACGTGTCTGGTCCCCCGTGCACACAGGAGGAAGGGGAGTCTGGAGGGAAGTCGCTGTTTGTACGGGAGAGGGGCGTTGGGGTCTGGCAGGCTGGAGTCAGACCCCGTGTCCACGTCTGGGTCTAGGGCGACAGTGCAGCCTCCTGGAGCCTCACTTTTCTCATCTGTGAAATGGACACAACGCCTCTGTCCTGTCCTCAGGGCGGTGAGGGTGAAGCTAGGAAATGGTGTAGAATAGCCAGGTCAGCGTGTGTTCCGGCTGGTGGCCGACCCCTTCCGGTCCAGTACGGGGGCGCTCGCTGAGTTCGGTGGAGCTCGGCCGCTTGACCTTAAACGGGGGGAGGGAATAGAACAGAACAGAAATTCTCAGCATTACCGCCCACACCGAGGTTCGTGTTATTTCTGAGACCTTTGTTTCCGTACGTGTACCTGTCCGTATGTGTACATGTATGTGCGGGGAGGCGGAGGGACATGTTTGTGAGTCCCTGACCTGTAAGTGCATTGCTTATTTGGCTATAAAGGCGAATGCATGTAAAAAACCTCACCAGGGATGCGTGCCCGCCGGGCGCCGAGGAAGGAAGGGGCTGCCCAGAGCCCCCTCTGGGCGTAGTGCCCGTCCCCGGGGCCTCCTCTCTCTCAGTGGAGGAGAAGCTTCCAGAGCCTGGGTGGCGGGACACACTGTTCCTTTCCCGGCTGCGGCCTGAGCCTTTCTTACCGGCTCACAGGCCGGTTTGTCTGTGTCGCCCGCGGGCGTGTGCCCACAGAACGGGCCCCCGGGCCCCAGAGTGTCCCCTGCACAGAGCAGCTTCCTGGCAGCCGCCCGGGCCTGGACCCCAGGGGGCGGCCCGGCAAAGCGGAGCCGCTTCCGGCGAGGGGAGAGCCTGGAGCTGAAATGGAGGCCCAAACGGAGCCCGGTTCCAGCTCCTTCCTAACGGCTCAGTCCGAGCGCGCTGTCCCTGTGGTGTGTCCGCGGGGATGGCCGGGCCCAGGCGGTGCTCTCCCCGCGGGTGGCTCCGCGTCTCCCGCCTTTGTCCTCCCGGTGAAGCTGGGCCCAGAGCGGCCCCCGGAGGGCTGAGCCCCCCGAGGACGGCGGTGCCGTAGCCACAGCCTCTAATGCCCGAGACAGTGTTCCGAGTGCGGCTCCCACTTAGGTTTGTGAGTGCGTTTCCAGGTGCTTAGGTGCTTAGGCCAGCTGATACAGCCTGAGGCGCTGGGTGTAGACAAGGCGAGGGGTGAGGGGTGCTCAGAGTGAGAACGGGGCTCTGAGCACCAGCCGGGGGCTGCACCAGGTGCCGTGGCCGTGGCCTCCGGTTGCCGCCTCCCTCCTGTGAGAGCCTTGAGCCGCTCTGAAGGTCATTTCCCGGGACCACAGCTCTGGGCCCGGGCTCCGTCCCCCATCACGGCTGCCTCTGCCGGGAGCGCCTTCACCGCCGCGCTTTTAAGTTTGCTTCGTCCGCCCGTTTTCATCTCCGCGCAGAGCGGGTGGAGGTTTTGAAAAAGACATCAATGCGTCTGAGAGAGCACCTTCCCGCCGCCGTGTCCTTCCGCCAGGCTTCAATGGCACCGGGGAAGGAGGGACCTGATAAGCTCCGAGATAAATTGCTTCCGGACGATCAGAGATTAAAAGGAAAAAAATCAAACAGCAGGGACTCGGGGAGATCCCACCGACTCCTTCAAGCTTCTGAGCGCCTCTGACAGCTCAGGACGTGGGCGGGTCAGGTCTCCTCCGGGCGGGCGCGTCCTTCAGATGTCACGGTGACATTGTGTGCGATGCGGTGACAGGAGCACACAGAGAAGCCGTGAGCCGGGATGCCGTCGGGGCGAAGGCCTGGCCGCCGGCTGGGCCTCGCTCGCGCTGGCTGCCTGCACCCCGGGCATCCGGCCTGGCGGGCGGTGCTGGAACCCGGAGGTGTGAAGTGCACCCACATCGGTCGGCTGTTCAGAGGGACTTTGCTTTTTTATGTTTTATTTTTATTTTTGTTAATCCTCACCGAGGGTATTTTTCCATTGATTTTTTTAGAGAGAGCAAAGGGAGGGGGAGAAACAGATGTCCATATGACAGAGACACGTCAATTGGTTGCCTCCTGCACGCACCCCAGCCAGGGCCGCTGGGGAACCTCGTGCCCTTGACTGGAATTGAACCCGGGACCGACCCTTTAGTTCGTGGGCCGATGCTGTGGCTACTGAGCCAAACTGGCCAGGGCTGTTTTTGTCTTTAAATATAAGTGTACTCTGGGGAGCACCAGCCTCCTGGGACTTCCTTCGAGGCCACCAGGCAGTCTGGAGGTGCCCTCAGTTCACTCAGACCCCAGGGGGGCCCCAGGGCCCCAGGGTCTGTGCTCTGAGGCTGAGCTGCGGGAATACAACCATGCTGCCCCCCTTCCCCTCTGCCCTGCAGCAGCCTTGGCCCCATTCCTCCAGCACTCGTCGTGCTGAGCACTGTGTGTGCCTTTTGGACACACTTTACTTTGGAGCGGTTTTAGGATCGAAATGAGCAGAACGCACACATTCCCCGTGTGCCCCTCCCCCGCGCGCCCTGCCCACCCGGGACGGGCCCCGCGGGTCCGCAGGGTGAGTTCCTTCATGTCCCGTTGGGTTGGTGCGCTCACGTTCTGTTGAGGTTTGCGTCTGTGATCACGGGCTCTCCCGGCCTGTGGTTTTCTCTTCTCTTACCGTCTTTGGTTTGGCGTTAGGGCTGGCGGTGAGGCGGCGGCCGCGCCCGGGGAGGGCCTCACCGCAGCCCGGGCGGGAGGAGCCCAGCTGGGCATCGGCACCCTCGGGTCCGACTTGGGCTCTTCCTGGCAGCCCTCGGCCTCAGTCTCGCCGTCTGTCCCGTGGGCACAACAACGGCCGTCCACGGAGAGCCTCCTGCACTCTGTCCTCCGTCCCCCGTGCACGCCGGGCCCTGAGCGCGGCCTGCCCTGCAGCCTGGCCACCTCCCACCGAGCCCGTCCCTGCCCTGCCACGGGGTGGCCGCGCTCTCCTGCCCGAGGAGCCAGCCAGCCGTGCGGGCAGGAGTGAGCCGGTGCGGGCCGTGCGGGGCAGGTACGGGCCGCACACGCGTGCCCGGACGGGCGTACTGCGCACCCGGCTCCCGCGTGGCGGCGGCGGGCGGTGCCCTCTCCTCCGCGCCCGCTGACACCGGGCGGCCGTTGACTGCGCGCTCTCCCCGCTCAGGACAAAAGGAGCTACTCGTGCCCCGTGTGCGGGAAGTCGTTCTCGGAAGACCGGCTGATAAAGTCGCACATCAAGACGAACCACCCAGGTAGGGCCGTGCCGCGGGCGGTGGGAGAGCCTCCCGGGGGCTGCCCCTGGGCCGCGGTGACGCCCGCCTCCTTGCAGAGGTCTCCATGAGCACCATCTCCGAGGTGCTGGGCCGGCGGGTGCAGCTGAAGGGGCTGATCGGGAAGCGGGCCATGAAGTGCCCGTACTGCGACTTCTACTTCATGAAGAACGGCTCCGACCTGCAGCGCCACATCTGGGCTCACGAGGGTGAGTGCCCGCCGGGCCTCGGGGCGGGGGCACGCTTCCATCAGGGGCGAGTCCGGAGGCGGCCCTGCCTTCGGGTCTCTGCCGGGAAACTCCTCTCGCACACGGAGCAGCGTGTCCCCCCATCCCTCCGACCGGGGGCTCAGCTACGCGTGTAGTTGCCGTTGTGGTGGTGAGCGGCCAGCGGCTCTTCATAAAGACATCCCCAGGAGGCCCCGCACCAGGCAGCCAGGCCCCTCAGCACAGCAGTGCCGCCGCTGCCCGCAAGGGTGCGCCGTGCTGGCACTGCTGAGTGGTGGTGGTCTGACCCCAGAGCCCTCTATTCCCACCCAGGGGGAGGATCAGATCAGACGGTGGGAGAGTTGGGTGCAGATGAAGCCCTAGGAGGAGGGATGGAGATGTCAGAGAGGAAGGGAGAGGGGGAGAGAGCAAAGCATCAGTGATGAGAGAGAATCATGATCCGCTGCCTCCTGCACACACCACAGGGGATGGAGCCCACAACCTGCACATGTGCCTTGACTGGGAATTAAGCCGTGACCACCTGGTTCACAGGTCAATGCTCAGCCCCTGCACCTAGGTTTTTACGAAGGCCCTTGGTTGGTTACTTTTGTTCAGTTTAAGGCGTTGGAGTGGATTTGATGAGCATCTGGTGGGTGAGCTGCCCAGGGCCGTGCCCCCGGGGCTGTGGGGAGAGGTGTGGACAGCGCCCCGCAGTGGCCTGAGCCGCACAGCGGGCTGAGCCCCCGGGACGTGGGCACAGACAGGGAAGCGGGGATGTGCTTGAGGAGGAGGGGTAAGGGAGGAGGTGCTGAGGGGCCCTGGGAGGAGGTGGAGAGGGCGCAGCCGGGAGGAGGGGGCGTGGAACGTGT
Source organism: Nyctalus aviator (assembly GCA_036971965.1). Taxonomy (NCBI): domain Eukaryota; kingdom Metazoa; phylum Chordata; class Mammalia; order Chiroptera; family Vespertilionidae; genus Nyctalus; species Nyctalus aviator. Next base: position 46,208,127 of record CM072935.1, on the reverse strand, counting down.
GCAGCGAGCGTAGGGCAAGCACTGCGCTGCTTTGGCCAGGATGGGGGTGGGTGCTCGTGCGCGCGCGCGCGCACACACACACGTGCACACACACGTACGCACACGTACACGCGTGGGCACACATGTCCGGCCTCTGCTCGGCAGGCGTGAAACCCTTCAAGTGCTCGCTGTGTGAGTATGCGACGCGCAGCAAGAGCAACCTCAAGGCTCACATGAACCGGCACAGCACAGAGAAGACCCACCTCTGCGACATGTGCGGCAAGAAGTTCAAGTCCAAGGGCACGCTGAAGAGCCACAAGCTCCTGCACACCGCGGACGGTGAGTCCCTGCCGCCCTCCCCTGCGCCCACAGGAGCGGCGGGTGTCCGGGCAGGTGCAGACTTTTCCCTCTGAGAGGCGGCAGCCTGTGTCCCTGCCGGCTCCCCCGGGAGCCCGCGCTCCCCGTGACGGGCGTCCTCCGTCGTCGCCCGGGGCTCCGGGCCTGGCGCTGCCGCTCACCCGCCCGCCCCCTCCCCCCAGGGAAGCAGTTCAAGTGCACGGTGTGCGACTACACGGCGGCCCAGAAGCCCCAGCTGCTGCGGCACATGGAGCAGCACGCCTCCTTCAAGGTACGCGCCCGGCAGGCGGATGCACGGCCTTCCCTCTCAAAAGGGGGAGCCAGGCGGACCGTCGGGGAGCCACGGGGACGTGGCATTTCGGCGCGATGTGTGTTTCCCGCCAGCCGATCCTCAGTGAGCAAGGCGTTGCCGTTGTCAGGTTGCAGCGTGCTCAGTTCTAGCATTCTCACAAACTCCTCGAGGGCGAGTGGCGTTGCTGGGGTTCTGCCCGGTCTGTATCCGATGGGGCTGGTCTCCCGGCCGCAGAGGGAGGGCCCGGGGCCTCTGAGCACGCCAGCCCGCAGTGGCTGGCTGGTTACCCAACGCAGGCGAACCCTGAGCACTTGCCACTGCGGGTGAGCTCAGCAGCCAGAACGTGTCCCAGGTCAGCGGGGTCCCTGGGCCCGGGGGCGGCGGGGGCGTGGGCAGGAGCGGGCTGGCGTTGGGTCTGCTTTCAGCTCTCAGCTGGGAAGGAGGGAGGGGTGAGGTCACAGTCCCCTCTCCCCCCAAAGCTGTGTAGTTAGTTAGAGGAGAAGGAAGGGGCTGGCAGGACCGGCGGGTTATTAAACGGTTAGAGCTGAGAGGTCTCTGCTGAAACCCTCATCCGCCCTCTGCTTCCTTGTGTGGGAGATGCTTTAAAGCACTTCTGGGGGGAAAAAAGAACAAGAAAATTGGATCGACTTACGTTAAATTAAAACCCTGCCTGTCTAATAACTCGCGCTGTCATCTCGGGAAATACTGCATTTTTGACGGCGCCAGTGATTACACAAAATCAATGCTGGGAGGACACGGGAGAGCCGCCGAGCCCCGGGCGAGCAGTGGTTAGCGCGGACGGACTCGCTGCCGCTGGCGGTGATGGAGCGGCCTCCGTGCCCCCACTCTGAGCCCGTGGTGCCCGTGGCCTCACGGCATCGGCTCTCCTGGCTGTGGCCTTTGTCTCCGCCTTACTTTACAGCAGAGGCGGCTCTGTGCTCGCTGAAGGACGGGAAGGCTTGAGCTCCTCATCCTGAGGGTTCCACCTGGGCCGGGCTCCCCTGACCGCCCTCCCGTCCCCACCTTCCCCTGACCGTCCTCCCCGTCCCCACCTTCCCCTGACCGTCCTCCCCGTCCCCACCTTCCCCTGACCGTCCTCCCGTCCCCACCTTCCCCTGACCGTCCTCCCGTCCCCACCTGCCCCTGACCGTCCTCCCCGTCCCCACCTGCCCCTGACCGTCCTCCCCGTCCCCACCTGCCCCTGACCGTCCTCCCGTCCCCACCTTCCCCTGACCGTCCTCCCGTCCCCACCTGCCCCTGACCGTCCTCCCGTCCCCACCTTCCCCTGACCGTCCTCCCGTCCCCACCTGCCCCTGACCGTCCTCCCCGTCCCCACCTGCCCCTGACCATCCTCCCCGTCCCCACCTTCCCTGACCGCCTCCGTCCCCACCTTCCCCTGACCGTCCTCCCGTCCCCACCTGCCCCTGACCGTCCTCCGTCCCCACCTTCTCCTGACCGTCCTCCCGTCCCCACCTTCCCCTGACCGTCCTCCCGTCCCCACCTTCCCTTGGCCGTCCCTCCCGTCCCCTCCTTCCCCTGACCGCCCCCCCGTCCCCACCCGCCCCTGACCGTCCTCCCGTCCCCACCTTCCCTTGACCGTCCTCCCCGTCCCCACCTTCCCCTGACCGTCCTCCCGTCCCCACCTGCCCCTGACCGTCCTCCCGTCCCCACCTGCCCCTGACCGTCCTATCCCCACAGCCTTTCCGCTGCGCCCACTGCCATTACTCCTGCAACATCTCGGGCTCCCTGAAGAGGCACTACCACAGGAAGCACCCCAACGAGGAGTACGCCAACGTGGGCGCCGGGGAGCTGGCCGCCGACGCGCTCGTCCGGCAAGGTAGGCGCACGCCGGCCCGGGGCCCGCGCAGCCCCTCCGCCGCGCGTTTCTGCGGAGCCGGGACCTCTGGCGTTTAATCCCGTCCCTGAACGCGCCGTTAATTCTTCGTCGTCGCCGTGTCTCCCTCCTCCTCCTCCTCCTCCCTCCTTTTCCTCCTCCTCCTTTTCCTCCTCCTTTTCCTCCTCCCTCCTCCTCCTCCTCTTCCCTCCTTCTCCTCCTCCTCCTCCTCCTCCTCCTCCTCCTCCTCCTCCCTCCTTTTCCTCCTCCTCCTCCTCCTCCTCTTCCCTCCTTCTCCTCCTCCTCCTCCTCCTCCTTCCTCCTCCTCCTCCTCCTCCTCCTCCTCCTCCTTCCCCCTCCTCCTCCTGCTCCTCCTTCCTCCTCCTTCTTCCTCCTCCTCCTCCTTCCTCCTCCTCCCTCCTCCTCCTCCTCCTCCTCCTCCTCCTCCTTCTCCTCCTCCTCCCCTCCTCCTCCTCCTCTCCTCCTTCTCCTCCTCCTCCTCCTCTCCTCCCTCCTCCTTCCTCCTCCTCCTCTTTCTCCTCCTCCCCCTCCTCCTCCTTCTCCTCCTTCTCCTCCTCCTCCTTCTCCTCCTCCTCCTCCTCCTCCTCCTCCTCCTCCTCCTCCTCTTCCTCCTCCTCCTCGTTACTGTTCGCCGGCGCTCCGCTCCTTCTTGGCCGTGTTAGAGCAGCCTCGGTGGAAGTGTGAAAGGCAGGCGTCATAACGTTCCCACAGATCCCCTCTGCCCTCGCCTTCGTCTGCCCTGCCTCTGCTCTGCGTCCGGCCTGCCCTTCGCACCCCGGGAGGTCATGGCGTCCTCTCTCCACTGCACACGGACTGGCTTCCTTCTGGTCCTCCTCCTTGTCTTTCCAAGGCTCTCTGTGCTCAGCCCCGCCTGGGCCGCCCGGGCCCGTCCACGCTCCTGCGGCCGGCCGTGGTGCAACCGCAGAGACCGCTGGGCAAGCACGTCTCTTGGGGCTCCTATAAGGGGCTCAGAAATGGTTACCGAGTCCTCAGAGTCTCACCCGGGAAAGGAAAAACCGTCCAGAACATTCACACTGAGGAGGTGGAGGGCGACTCCCCTGTGATGGAGATGTTGGGAGGTTTCGGCTGCTTTTCTCTGATCGGTCACGTGTTCCCGCGTGGGAGGGTTTAGCGCTCGTCGGCCTTGCCCGCGCTCTGTTAGCTCAGTGCCGCAGCCTGCAGTGTCCCGCTGCTGCCCGTTCCCGAACGTCCGAAGTCCCAGCCGCGTCTCCTCGTCTCCCGGGGGAAGGCAGGTGTGCCAGCCAGTCTACCGCAGCGGCGCTGGTGGGAATCCGTTTCCTGGCCTCCGCCAGCTCTAGGGGCCCCACACTCCTTGGCTCCAGCCCCCCCTTCACCTCAGAGCCCCCGATGGCCGGCAGCCTCCTGTCCCAGTGCGGGGCCCCTCCTTCCTTCTTGAAGACGCCCTGAGGTTACACTGGAATCCTCACCCTCTCCAGATCCTTCTCCACATCCGTCCTGCAGCCCTTTGCCAAGGAGGGCACATCCCTGCCCGGAGGGCACATCCCCCCCGGAGGGCACATCCCCCCCCGAGGGCACATCCCCCCCCCCGAGGGCACATCCCCCCCCCGGAGGGCACATCCCCCACCCGAGGGCACATCCCCCAGGGCACCCCCCCCCCCGGAGGGCACATCCCCCCCGGAGGGCACATCCCCCCCGGAGGGCACATCCCCCCCGGAGGGCACATCCCCCCCGGAGGGCACATCCCCCCCACATCCCGGAGGGCACATCCCCCCCGGAGGGCACATCCCCCCGGAGGGCACATCCCCCCCGGAGGGCACATCCCCCCGGAGGGCACATCCCCCCCGGAGGGCACATCCCCCCGGAGGGCACATCCCCCCGGAGGGCACATCCCCCCAGGGCACACCCCCGGAGGGCACATCCCCCCAGGGCACATCCCCCCCCGGAGGGCACATCCCCCCAGGGCACATCCCCCCCCCGAGGGCACATCCCCCCGGAGGGCACATCCCCCCCCCGAGGGCACATCCCCCCCGGAGGACACATCCCCCCCCCGGAGGGCACATCCCCCCCCCGGAGGGCACATCCCCCCCCCCGAGGGCACATCCCCCCCGAGGGCACATCCCCCCCCCGAGGGCACATCCCCCCCCCGAGGGCACATCCCCCCAGGGCACACCCCCCCCCGGAGGACACATCCCCCCCCCGGAGGGCACATCCCCCCCCCGGAGGGCACATCCCCCCCCCGAGGGCACATCCCCCCAGGGCACACACATCCCCCCCCGAGGGCACATCCCGCCCGGAGGGCACATCCCCCCGCCCGGAGGGCACATCCCCGCAGGGATAGGATGCGGTGCCTGGGGCCCGCCTACCCTGCTGTGGGAGCACCAGCACATTCACCTCTGAGAGAACCCCCTCCCCGGAGGTTCGGGAAGTGGCTCTGGGTCCAGAGAGCCAGCGCACATGGCGGCCTCCACTCCCCAGCCGGGCCAGGAGATAGATTATTGAAAATGAAATTGAATTGTCGTTCACATCAGCCACCACAGAGGAGCATGGGTACTCAGGGCCTGAAACTCCTCCAGAATAGATTCCGTTCCTAAAAGAGCAGAGGTGCCACGATCGATTCTGACAATTGCTCCTGAGATTCTGTTCTTCCGCCCGGTCACCGGGCCTGAGGGGACGTGGTGGGGTGTGCAGCTCTCAGGTGGGCCCTTCCCATCAGCCCTCCTGCCCCCGTGGCCCCTGACTTCACTGTGCCCGGCCTGGGAGTGCCGGGAAGTAAGGTCGGAATTCGTTTCTCTCAGCTCTGATGGCAGCTCATGGCAGAGTGACGCCCTTGGTCTAGCCCCGCGGACGGCAAACTGTGGCCCAAGAGCCACATGCGGCTCTTTGGCCCCTTGACTGTGGCTCTTCCACAAAATACCACAGCCTGGGCGAGTCTATGTTGAAGAAGTGGCGTTAGAAGTTTAAGTTTAAAAAATGTGGCTCTCCAGAGAAATCTCAATCATTATGCTGTTGATATTTAGCTCTGTTGACTAATGAGTTTGCCAACCGCTGTCTAGATTACAGACTTCCACTGGTTCTTTAATTAACATCGCTGTGGCTGAGGTGGAAGTTTTAATTAATGTGGGGCATTATCATACTAATTTTAATTTAAATGTAATAATATAAGGATGTTTCCTCCCTCAACTAGTTTTCTCTAAGGAATCTTTTTCGTTGCTGTCAATCCTCACCCGAGGATAGTTTTTCCATTGATTTTTAAAGAGAATGGAAGTGGGTGGGGGGGAGGGAGGAAGAGAGAGAGAGACAGACAGACAGACACATTGATTGGCTGCCTCCCACCGGTGCCCCAGCCGAGGGCCAGGGTTCGAACCTGCAGCCCTGGATCTGCTCGCCGGCCTTGACTTTCATGTGAGCGCCTGCGAGCAGCCTCAGGCGGTTTGCTCTGGTTGGCTGCCTCGTTCTTAGCCTTTCTAGAACCAGCATCCGTTTCACCGAGAAGAAACAAAAGGTGCCGGGTCTCACACCTCGGGGAGTTTTAAACAGCGATCCTATGAAAAGGTGGTTTTAATAGATGATTAATAAATGATAACACAGCTTTATTATCCTCTGTCCGTGAGAAGTCAGGCTCCTTAGGTCCTGCCTAGAAAGAGGAGAGCGCGGACCGCCGGGATACAGCGTCTCTCGGAGCCGCCTCTCCTGGGACGCGGGGCGGAGAGCTGGCGCCTGTGGCTCTCGCTCTGCCGGCTCCTCCCTCTGGGCACTCAGTGTCTCAGGCCATGAAAACGCTGTGTTGTTTGAGGAATAGTGACACAAAAAAGAACCTGTGCAGACGCAACCGTCATAGTTGACTGCCTAGCACACACTACGGTGTGTCTCTAAAAAATACGTATTTTCCACCCGTGGTTGGCTGACTCAGCTGTGGACCGTGGCTGTGTGTGGCGGACAGACTCGTGGGCTCTGCAGGTGCTCCTTCGTGAGTGGGGAAGACGCACCCCATTGAAAAGCCTCTGCCCTAGCAAGCGTGCCTGTGGCTCCCGCTCCAGCGCCAGGCGAGCGCGGCTGGAAGGTGAGGCCCGGGAGGGAGGAGGCCCCGCTGACCGTGTGTCTGTCCCCCCCCCCGGCAGGCGGCCTGAAGTGCCCCGTGTGCAGCTTCGTGTACGGCACCCGCTGGGAGTTCAACCGGCACCTGAAGAACAAGCACGGCCTGAAGCTGGTGGAGACGGAGGGGGAGCCCAAGTGGGAGGTGAGGCTCAGCCAGAGCGGCCAGGCCCCGGCTTCCAGCTGCTCCCGGGCCAGGGCGTGGGCAGGGCTGCCCACCGGAGCTGGTAGAGGCCCCCGTGCACAAAGGGGAGTTTCTCCCGGGGGTGATGGGTTTCTATCGGAGCAGCCGCTGCCTCAGGGGAAAGGGGAGGGTGCAGAGAGCTCTGCTTTTGTCTTCTGACCTCCTCCCGGGACGGGGGCGGGGGTGGGGTGCAGGGGAGGGGCAGGTGGCCGTCAGGAGGTCACGCGGGTGTCCTGTGTTTGCTCAGCCAGCGACGGAGGCCGCCGAGGAGCCGGCCGCCCAGTACCTGCACATCGCGGAGGCCGAGGAGGACGTGCAGGGCACGCAGGCCGCGGTGGCCGCGCTGCAGGACCTCAGACACACCCCCGAGAGCGGTAGCGTGTTACATGTGGGGCCTGGGGGTGCGTGTCTGAAGGTGGTCAGGTCACGGACGTCGCCGTTGCCACGGTCACGTGCCCCATCCTGCCCTTTACCCAGTTCCTGACGCCCCCACCTCCCACTGCCCCCCGCGGGGCAGACACTGCCCTGGTGGCGAGGGCAGGCAGGCAGGTGTCTCAGCAGTTCCCCCACCCCCCCTGCCCCGATGACATGGATTCTAAGCTTTTAATTTTAATTTTTATTTATTTATTTATTTATTTGTATATTTTATTGATTTTTTTACAGAGAGGAAGGGAGAGAGATAGAGAGCTAGAAATGTCGATGAGAGAGAAACATCGACCAGCTGCCTCCTGCACACTCCCCACCGGGGATGTGCCCGAAATCAATGCACATGCCCCTGACCGGAATCGAACCTGGGACCTTTCAGTCTGCAGTCCGACGCTCTACCACCGAGCCAAACCGGCTTCGGCTAAGCTTTTAATTTTTAAAGTATATTTTTAAATTGGTTTCAGAAGGAGAAGGAGATAGAAACATCAAGGATGAGAGAGAATCATTGATTGGCTGCCTCCTGCACGCCCCTTACTGGGGACCCCAAGCCTGCACCCCGGCAGGTGCCCCGACAGGGAGTCGAACCGTGACCTCCCGGTTCACAGGCTGACGCTCAACCACTGAGCTCACCGGCCGGGCTGCATTCCGGTTTTTGGAGATGATTCAGGTAGAACCCGAGCTGGAATGGGTTTGGGACGCTAAGCCCGTCGCTTTGACAGTGAGACCTCCCTGGCTGTTCCGCCAGAGCCTGTGCCATGTCTCTGGCGCCATATGCCCGGGCCCTGCCTCTGCCTCGGACACTGTGGCTGGCCCCGCCCGGGCCTCTGTCCTGAGGGGCGGTCCCGGGCTGCCACGCGTGGGCTCCGAGCATCTGGGCGGGGCCCAGGCTGTGGGCCTTCAGGGGCCTCCAGGACCAGCGGCCTCAGCGGCCTCAGCGGTCCCCCGTGTCTCTTTCCCGAAAGGCGACCGGCTGGACCCCACAGCGGTGAACATCCTCCAGCAGATCATCGAGCTGGGCAGCGAGGCCCACGACGCCACGGCCGTGGCCTCCGTGGTGGCCATGGCTCCCGGCACGGTGACTGTGGTGAAGCAGGTACGGCCCTCGCCTCGCCGCGGCCCTGTCCCCTGGGCGCTCACTCGCTTCCCGAGCGGGGCCCGGCTCGCCGGGTCTGTCTCCCATGCGTCCGTTTCTCCCTGTGGTCATCACGGGCTTGTTTTTCCCATCGCCCCGTGTGTGATGCCGCTCCCGGAAGCTCGCTGGCTCCTGGTGACTTCTGTCAGCGACGCGACTCGGTGCTCTCCCAGGCCTCCCCTCTGTGGAGTCCTCCCTCCCCCCCCCCCCCAGTGCCTTTCCAACTCCTCTGAGCGCGGCCCCTGCCCGCGGCCAGCCCCATGCCCACAGGGAGCCGTCTAGTCGTGGGGCCCAGCGGGAGCGTGGAGTCTGGCGTGTCACGGGTGGGCAGGGAGGGGAGGCCCTGTGCTGGCTGGGAAGGAGGCGCCATGACCAGGAGCTGTGGGAGAAGCCCACCTCCCCCCTCCCCCTGGAGCCCCTGACACCTTCTCACCTGCCCTGTGCCCCCGGTGGGAGCGGCCCAGCCCTGCACCATGACTCTGCGCCGTGTCCTCCCAGCAGACTGGTGTTCCATGGGCACCGGGCCCCGGGCAGCTGGTGGGCCGTTGTCCACGCTGCACCCGTCCTGGGGGCGAGGGCAGCCTTGGAGGGGATGCTGTTGTCATGGCCGGACCCAGAGGCAGGCCCTGCGTGACGTGACCTCTGTCCTGCCTCCCGCAGGTCACGGACGAGGAGCCCAGCGCCAACCACACGGTCATGATCCAGGAGACGCTGCAGCAGGCGTCGGTGGAGCTGGCCGAGCAGCACCATCTGGTCGTGTCCTCGGACGACGTGGAGGGCATCGAGACGGTGACGGTGTACACGCAGGGCGGGGAGCCCTCCGAGTTCATCGTGTACGTGCAGGAGGCCATGCCGCCCGCCGAGGAGCCGGCCGGCGGGCAGCCGGCCCCAGAGCTCTGAGCTCGCACGCGCGGCCCAGGGCCCGGTGCCAGGCCGTGCGGGCGCCGGGGGGCCGGGCGGGGCGGCTGCGGCCGGTGCTGTCCTGGCTGCTCTGCTCTGTGCTCCTCCCGCCCTCCCGCCGGCCGCCACGGGCTCTCCTGGCACTGCTTTGGAGGGCAAGGTGACGGGCATCCGCAGCAATACGGGACCCCCGTCCCCAGCACAACACCCCCCCCATCCTCCGAATGATCTGCTTCTGGGAAGATTTCTGCATCCGTTCTTCAGACATGGCTCACACCGCATCGGCCCTTCCTTTCAAATACACTCTCCCCCCACCCCCCATTCCCATCATCCTCCTCCCAAATCCCAGCCCAACTCTTGACCCCACCGAGGGGCCGAATCTGCACTCTGGACTGCGCGCAGCCTGCTGAGAGGCGGCCACCAAGGGGCCAGGCCCCAGGGAAAGAGGAGGGGCAGGCTCATCCCCGAGTCCACTCTCCCCCGAATCACAGTCTCCCCACCCCCGCATCCAGGCGCTTATCATGGGAGTGACCACGATTCCATGACTCTGCCCCCGCCATTCCGGCGGAGTCTCAGCTTATAGTCTTGGCATTCTTTGGCTTTTTTAAAAAAGAAACGCACTTTTAACTCTTCACCTCCTATTCTAAGGAGGCAGGTGGATAGAATAAAACCAGTCTCTGCCTGAGGACTTAGGCTGGATGGTTTGCGTCTCCGCTCCTGGATACAGACCTCGGGTTTGGCGCCCACCTCGACCCCTTCGGCCCACCGCCCAGGCCCCTTAGGCGCAGCCCTGGTGCTCTCCCCTGAAGCATTTAGACTCGCTCTGGGGCCCAGTGTTGGGGTCGGCGACCTCACCTGGCATCTGTGCCAGCATTTGGCTTGCCGCCGGCCCAGACGTGGCAGCACCTTCCCCTCTGTCCACTTGGTGCCCACGATCAGGCCTTGCGGACACACCAGGTGCTCGAGGGCAAGTCCTGCACCTCTCTGAGCCCCTGCCCTGTGCCCAGCACCGGTGACATCTAGGCGAGTCCTCCTGCACCTGCCCAGCCCTGGGCCTCCTGACGTCACCCACCACCCAGCTCCCCAAGGTCAAGGTCCGTTCCCTCTAAGGACCCTGTAAGGCCATCCCATGTAGGTGTATCAGCAGGTAGATAGATCCAGTGGTCGTTGGTGTGGTTGAGGGCGGAGTCCACAGCCCCTTGCACTTGGCCTTCACTGTTGCCATCCGCTCGCCCTCCCCAGCAGAGCCTGCAGGCTGTTCTAATAGGAGGAGGAAAGCAGCTGCCTGTCCTAAGCCAGGGAGGGAAGAGGGCGTCAGAGGAAGAAGGGGCACTTCCCTTTCGGGATGAGCTGAGAGCTTCCTGGAGGAGGCGGCCTGTGATCAGGGTTTGCGGGCTAGATAGGCATTGCACTTGCAAGGACTGGGGTCAGGGAAGGGGAAGGGAATTCCAGAGAAGGTGATGTGGAGCTGGCCCCTGGGGGCGGGGCAGTATGGGCACAGGCACCGAGCCATCGGCATCTCCTTGGCTGGTGGGTAGCTCTAAGGGGAAAAGCACAAAGAGCAGCCAGAGACAACCGAGAACAAGCTGAGAGGCGATGGGTACTGATGTACTCAGTAAGCCTGGGACGTGGGCCACTTGCTAGACCCAGGGTGTGAAGGGCAGAGCAGTCCTCCAGAAGAGTGATCTTGTCCATGCATCAGTGGGCTGTGCACATAGTAGGAACACAACATTTCCCTTCCTGTCCTCTCTGGTGCGTTCCTAGGAGAGTCCTGTGACAAATGGCAGCCCAGCCAGGAGTGTGTTATTTGCTCGCCTGTGAGCAGAGCCAGGTTCACACCCAGTGCTGCCTCACCGAGCACCTGCATTGGGCTCTGCTGTCCTCCCGCTCCCAGTCCTGTCACAGCGCCTACTCTGCGCTCACTCCGCGCTGCAGCAGAGACTGACTGACCACCCCCAGCAGCCAGGCACCGGGCTGCGAACTGGGAACACAGCTTACTGAGGACACAGTCTGGGCCTCAAAACCCCACCGCAGTGCGGGCAGGGGTGGAAAGGTGATGGGAAGCTGTGAGAGTGTCGGCAGGGGCCGGGCAGGCTCACTAGCGTGTCTCAGGGTGGGTATCACACCCTCGGGTCTGGGCAGAGAAGGGCCAGCGACAGGCTTGGACTAGCATGACCTGCCCAGTAAACGGCAAGTGTTGACCTCAAGAAGGAGTGCACCTGTCCAAAGCACTCTCTAGGGCAGTGGTTGGCAAACTCATTAGTCAACAGAGCCAAATATCAACAGCACGATTGAAATTTGAGAGCAGAAAACCGACTCCTGTGCATGGACCACAAAGTTTCAATCACACTGTAGGTGCACACCCGCACGTGGTATTTTGTGGAAGAGCCACACTCAAGGGGCCAAAGAGCCGTATGTGGCTCTTGAGCCGCAGTTTGCCGCCCAAGTTCATAGTCGGAGGTGGACAGCCCTCATTTACAGAGGCCGTTGTCTGCACAGCACCCCTGCCCACTGAGCCTGAACCTTATAAAGGAGGCCCTGGCATCATATTTGACCAATAGGCTGAGACTTGCTCCTCCCCCGCCCAATCGAAGGGGCACAGCTACATCATTTGCATCTTCACCGACCAATCAGAGTGGCTCCATCATGACCAATCAGGATGCATGATTCTGACCAATCAGGACAGTGCTAATTGGACCAACCCCAAGCAGGCACTTCCGGTTCTCAGAGGAGAGCGCCCTGGGTTCCATCAGAGGCTGTGTTTCCTGTTTGCAGAGTGTTTACCTGAGCAAAGTTTCTCCTTTCACCCCCCCCGCCCCCCATAGAGGGGCTGCTGGTGGCATCAGGTGGGTGGCTGCCGGTTAGTTGACCTGAGCAGTAAAGCCCAGAAAGGAATGTGGGCCCGCCAGCCCAGTGCCAAGCTCTCCTGATGGCATCTCTCCCGTCACTGACTCCGCACGCAGCCCATGGGTAAGTTCCAGCTCGTCCTCGGCCAACCGGGCAGGACACGCTAGGCAGGAGGTTAGGAAACGAGCGCTGCAGCTAGAAAGAGGCAAAGCCAATGTCTGGCCTGGAACCCGCACCCTGGCTTGCAGCCAGAACCTCAGGGGTCTGGGCACCTGTCCCGGGAGAAGGCCCAGAGAAGGGAGGCCTTCACAGCGTTCTTAGGCGCTGCGAACTGTCCCCTGGGGAGCCATTGGCTCACCAGGCGGCTGGGCCCTCGCCCTTACCCAGCGAGGCTGGCCAGGGCTGTTGCTCACAGCGTGCTGGCCTGCAGGCTGCTTATCTGGTTTTCCTCCCCCGGCCACCCCTGTGACATCACCGGACACCGTGCACGTTCACTGGCCTGGGACCCAGCACTCCTGTGTTTTGTGTTTTTTGGGGGTGGGGCAGGGCAGGGTCTGGCTCTCCAAGGTTCTTCCCTGGGGAAGGGCTGGCTTCTCTGATTCACGTGGTTCAATTAAAGCAATGAGCTCCCGCTGGGCCTTTTTCCCTGGTACCTTGCCATCCGCCTGATGGCTCAGGATTTGGTGCCTCCTTCCTGTTGCACAGCGTGTCCTTTGCGCCAGGTCCCGTGCCAGGCTCTTTAATCTCCCGGCTCTTTAATCTCCTGACTACCCGTGTCTTACGATGGAACCCTGGGCACCAAGACAGCCCTCACTCGATGCAGGACGGGCGTTCTCGCTTCATCCTCACAGCAGCCCTGCATGTTAGACGCTGCTGTCCTCAGAGTGTCATCGATGGGGACTGTGGGCACAGAGAGGTTAAGCTTGCTTAAGGTCACCCGGAAAGCAGCAGTGCTAGCATCTGAGCCCAGGCAGGATCTGCGCTCAGCATCGAAGCGCTGTGTGCCAACTCCTCCCCCTTTTACCCCGAGGAGGGGGTGGCCCTCCGTGTGCCCGTGCAGAGTCCCTGCTGCCTCCCTGGCTCCGGAGTTTGCATTTCGGAGGGGCCTGCGCCTCATTTTTATCATCTGTATCTGCAGGGCCAATTTTGCAAATTAATTTTCCTTGTAATATTCAACATTTATTAGGTGTTCCACTGATGATTTCCCCCCCTGTTCTCTGGTTCCACCTTGCAAGGCTGGAGAAAAGGGACTGTTGGGATTCAGGTCCACCTCCCCACCCCTCCCCTTTTAAAAGCTCTGCCGGGGCCATTTGGGTGAAATCCAGGCTCACCGGTCCCCTCCAGGCTTCATGGTTTTCGGTTATAGCAGGGAGAATTGGGGTCAGCTCGGCATGGCGGGGGCTCTTGGATACGATTTTAAAAGTTCTAATCTCTCGCCGTCATCTTCCCGGCTGCCAGGTAAGGCTGCGGTGGCTTGTGGGAGATAACAGGTGCTACACTGTCTGTGGGCAGAGAAGTCACTGATAGTCTGTTATGGTAACCATCACAACACAGACCAAAGGAAAAGGCAGGTCTGTAGCCAGTGGTCGGCAAACTCATTTGTCAACAGAGGCCAATATCAACAGGACGACGACTGAAATTCCTTTGGAGAGGCACATTTTTTAAACTTAAACTTCTTCTAATGCCTCTTCTTCAACATAGACCCACCCAGGCTGTGGTGTTTTGTGGAAGAGCCGCACACAAGGGGCCAAAGAGCTGCATGTAGCTTGAGAGCCGCAGTTTGCCGACCACGGGTGTAGACAGAGGGAGGCTGACTGGGGCCCGATTCCCCAGGCGCCCGCTGCCGCCCCCAGGCTCAGCTCTGGTCCTTTGCTTCTCTGCGGGCTCCTGACTTTCCCAGAACCAGAGGGGTGGAGAGGGAGGGAGAGGTGTCCCCGGCAGCCCCCCACTCCCCGTCCCCCTCAGGGTCAGGTGAAGAGCAGGGGACGCTATTAAGGGAGGGTTTCCTGTGACGGGTACCTCAGGTCATCCGCGTCTTACCTGGCGGGCCCCTTACCCTGTCCCCCATCCTCCAGGGGCGGAATGAGCCTTGGGACCATCTGCAGGCCCTGGGGGAGGGGTGCCCGGCTGGTGTCTGTCCCTGTGGGTCACAGCGTGTGGACAGTAGTACTCAGAGGAGTCTGCCCAGTCGGCTTGGAGTCCCCACTTGCTGGCTGGGCCGTCCCAGAGTCCCCCTGAGCCTCAGTTTTTTCATCTCTAAAATGGAGCTCATAACAGCACCGTGCTCGATGAGGCCGGGTTAATGTATGTGCATTTCCCGGCAGAGTTCAGTTAGGGCTCTTCTCCTCACAGCCGTCATTCTTATTCTGAAGTCCCTGCGTGGGACATGTGAAGGGCAGGGGCGCCCCGGAGGCGGGGGGAGCTGGGGTGACACCCCAGGGCAGCGATCCAGGCGGGGTGACTCCCCAGTGGTCCTCTGGCATTTCCTCCTCAGGACGGGTGGCCCCTCCAAACTGGGTGCCTCCTTCTCCCTCGGTAACAGTGCTCTCGGCGTCTCTGCCGGGGGACGCCCTGCTGGGCTGCTCTCATACCATGGCAGTGGACTGGCACGGGCACTGTGCCAGGACTCACACCCATACTGCCGAGTCCCTGGACGGCCTGTGGCCGCCCTTTCCTGGTGGGATCGCGGTTCAGAGGTCGGGCTGCTCTGAGAGGAGCACTTTTGCTGGATGGAGGTCAGAGCCCGCAGGCGCGGGCAGGGGCTGGAACTCATGCATGCCGGGCCCCAGAGCGTCTCTTTCCGGCTCTCCTCCCCACCGCGTGCGGGCTGCGTCTCAATCGGTGTTTCCCAAAGTGTGGTACGCATACCCCCAGGGGTACGGGAAGAGTTTGGTGGGGGCACGCGTTGCACCGGAGTTTGGTGGGGATAGGCACTGCACCGTGCTTCGCTGCGCCTAATTCTACGTTCTCATGAGTACGAGGGGCGCTCAGCGTTACGAAAATTATAGAAGGGGTACACATGTGCCAAAAGTTTGGGAAACACTGGTCTCCATTATGCTGAGGACCGTGGAACCTCTTCGCCATCTATCATTATGTGCAAGCCCTCCTTGGGAATGACTGCCCAGTCCTAAGAGATGAGTGAGACCTGGCGCTGTGGCGACCATGCACCAGCAGGGGGCGCTAGGAGCCTCCTGGTGACCCAGGCCCCTGACCCTGGCTTGATGCGGGCTGGCAGTGGTGCAGAGGTGGCGCTGACTGCCCTGCGGAGCAGAGGGGCGGCCCTTCGCTGCTTCTCTGACAGGCGCAGGGACCAGGCAGCCGGGGATGGTGGTGAAAAGCAGGCTTCGAACTTGGGAGAACCTTGGCTCTATTGGCCGCGTGCCCTGGGACCCGCCCCTTTCTGTGTCTGTGCCTCGTTACCTCCGTCTGATAAATGGGGTGCTGAGACGCAAATCCACGGCTAGTGTGTCGATCAGGGGTGGGGAACCGGGGTCTCCGCTTGAAGCCGGCAGCCCGGATGGAGGGGATGGAGGGACCCTGCCCCGGCTCCCCTGGGCCTGGCTCCCCTGGGCCTGGCTCCCCTGCTCGGGTCGGGGGTCAGGGCGGGGAGAATCTGGGTCACCTGTGGACCCCTCTCTGTCCTGATAGGAAGCACCCCAGTCAGACCAGCTCTGCGGCTCCCAATGCCCGTGCTGCTCTGAGGAAAACGAGACGCGGCTGTGGAGGGCGGGACTGTAATTAAATCACGGGGAGATCAGGAGGATGGAGTGACGGGAGGCAGGGGTGAGGCGGGGCCGGTGTGCTCTCCGTGGATTAATTAACCCGCCGTCGGGCTCCCTGCTCCCCACGACGGGACTTTGGGCACCAGAGGCCTGACCCCCGGGAACATGTAGCCGACCCACGGGGCCTTGCTGTGCATGGCCGCTCCCCGACCTCTCCTCCCTCTCCCCTCCCCTCCCACCCGCCTCCTGAAGGCCCTGCCAGCAGCTGACAGTGCTCACAGGGAGGCCGTCTTAATTAAGTGGATGATCGTTCTGGAGCTGCAAAAGCAATTAATGTTCCCTGCCCGGATCGGGGTGGGGGAAGAGCTGCCCAACGCACCCACCAGGACCTGAGGCGGGGGGGACGCTGGAAAGCCGCCCCCAGAGTCCTGCCCAGGGCCACTGCCAAGCCTGGCCCTCTCTGCAGGCAGCCACAGGGCCGGACACCTGGTGACTGCTGCATTGGTGCCCGGGAGACAGGGCAGGGTGAGGCCAGGGCAGTGAGAGGGAGGACAGGTCACCGCACTGCAGCCGGTCTGATGGGGGGCGGGGGGGGGGGGCGGAGAGGCCTGGGGGAGAGAGTCGGCGTCTGTCAGGGCTTGCCAGGCGCCGTGGTCCCAGGCGGAGAGAGGCACGGGTGGGCGGTCCTCAAAGGGAGATCCCTAAAGCCCGTCCCTCTGACATTCCTCACACAGGAGCACTCTTAGTTTTTTTTTTTTTTTTTAAAAGGAAAGGTATTTATGTGCAAAGCCACGTCTCTCAGAGGCCCTGGAAGTAAATCTCCCTGTCGCCCAGGCTGCATATGCAGGGGAGGGCCTGTCTCTCCCTGGAAGACGAAGTGTGGTGGGGTGAGAGGAACCCCAGAGAGTCCCTTTGCCCCTCCCGCCGTGCAAGGACACAGCTGGGAGACAGCCATCTGTGACCCAGAGGCCCCGGGGCTGAGGAGGGTCCACGTCGGAGAACCCTTCAGCCCAGATGCCGCCCAGCCAGGCCCTGGCCTCGCACAGCAGACCCGCCTCGGGGGGAGTTTCCTCGCTTCGGAGGTCAGGTTCTGATAACTAAGTCGTCAGCTGTCCCGCCCTCCGGCCGCTGGGCAGGAGAGCCCCTTGGCCTGCGAACCAGGAGGTCCCGGCGGCCACATGGGGCTCCTCCTCCTCGCCAGTTCATCCCTCTCACCCGATACCAATCTGCCCGCGCCTTGATCTTGGACTTCCAGCTGCCAGACGGGGAGGAATGCATTTCTGTTGTCTATGAGATTTTGTTATAGCAGCTGAACTCGGACAGATACCGGGGGTGAGGAGTACCCGGCCTGAGATCAGTGCACTTCCTCCTCATCAGAGGGTGTGACGTGCCTCCTCGGGTGTCGTCACTCGCCAGCGAGGTGACTCGGGGCATGTATCTGGTCTGTGCCTCCGATTCGTGTGTGTAATAACCCCGTCTTTCTCTCCTTCGGTGGGTGAGCACGAGGGGATCCACGCGGGAGGGAGCGGGGCAGCCGTTGTGAAGCAGTCACCCCCGGAAGCGCCGGCCTCTCTGCGGCAGCTGCTTCTGCAGATATCTGATCATCTCGGCTCGTCACGGAAAGGCGTTTTCCAGGGCCCTTCGAATGACATCCTCTTGTGATTCTGCTCGGGGAATCTTGACGGATGCCCGGAGCGTCCCAGGCACATTTGTGCGCTACATGGTCGTTAAGACAAAAATCGATAAACGGCCCGCGGAGCATTAAGTAAGGATTGGATGCGGAGACATCGCGATTCCGCTTCCTGGAGGACGTCACAGTGTCCCCGAGGCCCCGTAACAAGCTGAAGCCGGGCCATCTCTGATAGCGTGGACGCTGGACGCCCCTGGGGTGGCCCCGCCTTGGGGTGACCATGTGCTGGTGGAACGCTGGCTGCTCCCGCCTCACCCTGCAGAGTTCACTCCCCTCCCTGCCAGCTGTCCGTGACTCCCTCCGCCCCAGCAGAGCAGCACCAGGTTATTCCTGAGATTTTGGGGGGCTCTCATATCCTCACAGACAGTTCTCGGGATCATTCTCCTTTGGCCCACGCAGCTGTAGGCCACTGGTTGGCACTGCAGAGCCTGCGTCATCATCAAAGCTTCAGGCTTCTTATCGGTAAAATGGGGCCAGTGAAGGGGAACAGTGGTTCCCTGCTTCCCAGGCTTGTGTTACATGAGATAACTCACAGGAGGTTTTCTTCCTAAAACCCCAGGCACAGGCACACACTCTCACCTTCTCTGGACGCCATCACCCAAATCACTTCCGTCCTCGGCAGGGGGCCGGGGGCCTTCCCGGTGCCTCTGAGGGACTGAGCGTCTCCCAGAGCCGGCGGTGTGGGGGTGAACTTCCCTGGGCTGGCGCTTTCGCGCACCAGCGATGAGCGGGTGGGACGCCGCTTGGGCGACTGCTTTACGTGAATTGTCCAATTTCATCGCCACACCTTTTCAACAAGCCCAGGAAGTGGGTGTTTTATAAACTCTTCCTGCTGACAAACAAGGAAGTGAAGGCGTGGGGAGGCCACGTTACGTGTCCTCGTCACTCCCCCCGGATCCCAGCCCAGCTCCCTCCGGCCCCCGGCGCCTGGCTTCCGGTGTGTCACACCCACTGCTCTCACCAAATCAGCCCAGGCTCCTCCTCAATGCCAAGTGCACGGGTTTGCCCGGCACATTCTGGAGCGATTGCCGGACCTCCTGCGACCAGGTCGGCGCGATCACCCTGACCCGCCGGGGGGCCGTCCAGGAAGGCGAGGGGCAAAGACTGTCCTGGGTGACAGCGTCAGACAAGGGTCCGGTGCCTAGCACGCTGTCTGACACAGAGGAGGGCGACAGCGAATGGCATCTGCTGCTGTTATTGTGTCAAAATTCTCTGCTTAATGCCTTTGTCCTCCCCGAGAGCCCGTTAGTTCGTTTCCTGGCCACTGAGATAGTTTGGGGCAAGCTGTGTTTCAGCACCGCAGACAGCTCTCCGCCCCCCAGGGCAGCCAATGCTACCAACCACCAGCCAGGGTCTTCTACCCAAAGGAAGGGCCTCTCGTCTCCCACCTGCTGCCCCCACAGGCTTGGACTTTCTTGAGCTTGGGCCCCGAGTCCACTCCGCCTGCACACACTACACGTTAGACCGCTGGGCACTGTCTTTATCCTCCTTCCCGCCGACTCCTGTCAACAAGGTCCCAGCGTACCTTGCCGCCAGCCGAGCCTGCGTTATCTCATTTGAGGAGACACAGTTGCTAGCTCACACATTTGCTGCTCTAATTAGGCTGGTTTTAACAAGCTCTGGAACTTTTGTGTTTGGTTTTTATCTCTGAGATGATTTAAAGCATCATAAAGCTGTGAATTGTCACGGGCAGGGTCACATCTCCGCCAACATCCATCTGCTTCCTTGGAAAACGAACTATCCCAACCTCAGACTGGAGCATGCGAGGCAGACAATAAAGAGAGGTTGTCCTCAGTTCGGTTCATTCTTTTTTTTCTTTTATTTCTTTTTTTTTTTCATGACAAACAGGTTTTTTTTCCAACTAGCTCTTGCATTCTTGGCGGTGTACTTAAGTCACTGTTTTGACCTTCCTTTCATTTCCAACCAATAAAAAAAAATTAACATGTGGCTGTCATTTTGGGTGATTGCTTTCAGAGTAGGTGAACGTGTTTGCCTGGTGCCTGAGGTATTACCAAGAAAATCTCACGTGAATTATCTCATTTAACACAAGCCTGTGAAGCAATGCACAAGCTTGTGTTAACTGGCTTTTATCGGTCCCATTTTACAGATAAGAAACCTGAGGCTTAACAAGGCAAATGCAGGTGGGAGGATAAAGTAACGAAAGAGGCATTTATTGAACATCCACTTTACTGCCATGAGTGGTGAGAAGGTACCAAGTATAATAAAAAGATCACTTGGAATTTCTCTAGGGTCTCTTTTTCTTGCAAACATATTGCTCTCGTGTATTGAGTTTTGATCCGGGTAGTTTGCCTCAATAGAGCATCTTGTTATACTTACTAAGGTCACACGGAGGGGCCCACAGTGAGATCAGCCATGTGCAAGGTGAAGTCATTAAAGCTTTTACAGGTGTTTTTTTGTTTTGTTTTGTTTTCCCTCAAATTCCTCCGCTAGTCTTGAGTCAGAACAGGCTTGTTCCCGGGCTGGTCTCTGATGAGCCTGATGAGTGAGTCAGTGGCTGCGGCGTGGGGAGAGGTGCCGTTTGGGGGCAGGGCGCTCGGTAGATACATCGGGCGGCTCATCACACCCACCTAAGGCTGTGGTCGGCAAACTCATCAGTCCACAGAGCCAAGTATCAACAGGACAACGATGGAAATTTCTTTGGAGAGCCACATTTTTTAAACTTAAACTTCTTCTAACGCCACTTCTTCAACATAGACTCGTCCAGGCCGTGGTATTTTGTGGAAGGGCCACACTCCAGGGGCCAAAGAGCCGCGTGTGGCTTGAGAGCTGCGGTTTGCCGACACTGGTAGGCCCCAAGGAAAAAAAGGACGTCCATAGCTGTGGCATCCCCGGGGGTGGCTGTACCTTCCGCTGGGACAGGACCAGGGGGTTGTGGCTCCGCTCAGTCCCTGCGGGCCCAGCCCTGCGCTGCCTCCCGCTACCTCTGTCCTCTCTCACACAGCTTCTCCGTCCCTGCGCCGGCTGCGAGACGCTCCCGGTGACATCCCGAGGAGCGTAGCGACCCCACATCGCGCTCAGGGTTTCCAGCAGAAGTCCCAGGAAGGGCGTCCCTGAGCAGATCTTGGATGACCTCGAAGGAGGTCGTCAAGAGAGGACTTGAAGGCAGGACTCGGCTGGCAGAGGCTCCCTCCCCTGCCCCGTTCCCGGAATGTATGCTCTGCCGGCCGTCCCCACACGGGAGCCGTGTTCAAGGACGCAGCCTCGAGAGGAAGGCGGCCGTGACCAGACCACGGTAAGGCCTCTACGTGAACTTTGAAGATTCTGGCCGAGATCGGGAGATCTCCTCCTCTTCTGGCCCAAGACCAGCCTCCCATGTGAGTGTCCGGTCACCCGCCCATCAGGATGGGCCACTTTCCTTCGGTCTCTCCTACCCTCCACGCCTGGGGCCAGTATGGGGACCAACAGGTCTGAATCACGGGGTCCAACTGAAGCCGTCACTGTTTTAGGGGGTGGAGTTTCCCCAGGATCAGGCCAGGAGACGTGCCAGCCTCCATGGCCCCCGTGCGGCCAGCCCCGAGGGAGCCCCACGGGCTGAGGGGGCAGAGGGAAACTGTGGTGCAGGCAGCTCTCTCTCCACAGCTGGGTGTCCCCTTTCTGCCCTGGAGCGCATCGGGCACATGCGTGGCAAACGGCAGGGCCGTGAGCTCCAGGCCACTGGCCAGCTCAGGGCGGTACTGCCCTGACAGTGCTTAATGCCGGGATCCTGAAGAGGGTCCCCGTGTTCACCTGACGGCTCTTAGGATGAAGGGATGAAGCCAGGCTCCCAGGTTTATAACGGACAGGCTGGCTGCTCATCTTGGAGGCGCGGGCGCGTCCAGAGGCTGGCGTGGGCAGTCCGTGCCGCCATCTCCGCCAGCCTCCCGAGCTTGGGAGCTTGCCTTCGGCATCGTGTCACCAGTCCTGTCCATTTCTAGGCAGGTGACCTCACCCCAATCTCTCCGGGCTGTTTCTCTCCTTACATTCAGGTTATTTCCGTGGACAAGGCCGGTGCCAGGAATACGAATATTGCTGTTTGCCGGCGTGTGTCACTGCGGGAAATGGTTTTCTCGCTGCGAAGGGAAATTGACTTTTCATCTCTGGTGACCAGCCTGCGCGGCGCCCCCCTCCCCCGCTCCCGTGCTGGAGGCATGGAGGGGTGGACGTGGCGCTGAGGACCACGTGGCCGGCTCAGCAAGGACATGCCTCTGAGAGGGCTTTGGAAGGATGATTCTAGAAGGTATCCATAACACTTTCTCGTTTAAACAACGAGTTGTCAAGGCGCTAAGCTTTTTATTCACTGTGTTTGCAGGGCCAGGGAGGGAGAAAACCCTCTCTTCCTGATGGTCTCAGTGCTCCTCGGTGACATGCCCCGCACACCATGCTGTCTGGGAATGTCTGTGCGGTCTGGGTTATGGACTCGAGAGCACGCACCGTTCAGCAGTGAACTTAGCGCTGTGATGTGCGCCTGGGTAAGAGGCACGTGCAGAAGACACAATTTTGGGGGCGATTAAGGTTGCAAGTTCCTTTTGGCAGTTGGGGCAGGAGGAAGGGCAGGACAAGGAGGCCAGTGAGAAGGCTCCATGGGACCCGGGATGAATGCAAGAATGGATGAACGAATGCTTTGACTTTTCCCCTAGGCCAGTGGTTGGCAAACTCCTTAGTCCACAGAGCCAAATATCAATGGCACAACGATTGAAATTTCTTCGGAGAGCCACATTTTTTAAACTTAAACTTCTTCTAACGCCACTTCTTCAACATAGACTCGCCCAGACCGTGGTATTTTGTGGAAGAGCCACACTCAAGGGGCCAAAGAGCCACATGTGGCTCGGGAGACGAGTTTGCCGACCACGGCCCAAGACCATGTGACTGTCAAGCACTATATCCTTGAATTCCTGCCGCAGCCCCTGCAGTGACAGGTGATCTTTATAGCCCCCCTTCCCTGTCTCCATCCTCTGCCTCCCCTTCTCAGGAACAGTCGCCCTCCCTACAGGGTTTTGCATCCTCGGGTACAGAGAACACAGTGCAATGTCCCCTGAAAGCAGTTACACTAGCAAGTCCAGCCACAGCGGGAGCTTCTGCTTAAGGCTTTCGCCAAATCCCAGGAAAGCAGAGCAGCCTGCTGCAGAGCAAGACTGGGCAGGTGCTCCTCGCTCCCAGCGCCAGCTCCTCCCCTGGCTCTTCCCGGGCTTGTCAGGAGGAAGGGCAGGGCTCGGAGCGGCAGGGGAAGGGCCAGGGGCTAAGGCCAAAGGAAAGCCTTCAGAGGACGTGCGATGGAGGAAACATTTTCATATTCCTGCCGGAGATGTTTGGACAAGGATTCAAAACTGCGAGGACGTATAAATGAATCACGGGAAGCTTTAAAAATAGACCCTGACATTTTAAAAACGATATTCCAGGTGGACCCAGCCGCGCAGGCAGAGAGGCCTGTCTTCTCTCTGTAAACAGCCTCGGACACGGCTGAGGGGAAGCGGGTTCCGTTAACTCCAGCCTGGCCGCCCCGCTCGGCTCTAAGCACGGCCGCCGCTGCCTCACAGGCCTGCTCCCGGGAGTCCGGGCCGGAGCCGCGGGAAGCAGCCAGCCCTGAGGCCCGTGCACAGAGGCACAGGCTTCGAACCCTCTCGCCGACGGTTGCCTGTGTGCGACTCAGCCAACCAATGCCGTCTTCCTACGGAGACCGTACCTTAGTCTCCACACGGAAACAGAGTCCGGTCTCAGAACGCGCTTTCTTTCTTTTCTTTAAAAAATATATATTTTATTGATTTTTTTTACAGAGAAGGAAGGAAGAGGAATAGAGAGAAACATCAATGAGAGAGAAACATCCATCAGCTTCCTCCTGCACACCCCCCACTAGGGATGTGCCCGCAACCGAGGTACATGCCCTTGACCGGAATCGAACCTGGGACCCTTCAGTCCGCAGGCCAACACTCCATCCACTGAGCCACACCGGTCAGGGCAGAACGTGGTTTCTTATACAGACCTGGACCAGCCAAGGCGGGAGGGACAGTGAAGCCGCCCAACGGACGGGATCTGATTTGCCAGGAGAGACAGTGTCGGGGACAGGCTCGCTGAGGAGCCAGCGGGCCCCCAGCTCCCCGGGGAGCCAGCAGCCCCCCTGGACCCTACAGACCAGCAGAAACGGGCGTTTGGGGTCACCGGATACGGATTCCCTGCGGAACCCATGTTTGCTGGGCTGTGCTTTGGTTTGATGCCATCAGTGAGCGGGGATGGGGAATGGGGACCAGCCCAGGTCACTCCCTGGGCCACTGGGAGCCGTGATGGGGAGACAGGTCACCTCACTCTGGCTCATCTTCCTGAGGGTCTGGGGGACAGGCCTCTTTCAGCGCCAAGAATGGCTGGACCCCAGGCTTGATCTGCTTTTCCCTCACGTTGTACCGACCAGGCACCTGCTATGGTCCAGGGCCTTGGCTGGGTCATGCAGATGCCATGTGAGTGAAAGACAGTCCGTCTTCCACGGAGCTTCCGGTGTATGGCGGCACCGGTGACAGCTGTCCTCCCAGCTACAGGAGAGCATGTTTCGACGCCGTTGCCAGAAAGCTCAGAGCTACGATTCTGGCAAACGTGCGCGTCCTTCGCGATGCGTGTGTGATGATGTTCACGGCTCCCTTTCCTCTCCCACCCGGCCTCGGCTTCCTCCTTCCCTGCTCCTTATAGACAGAGCTGTCTGGGACGCTGCCTCCAGTCTCGCCTGGAACAAAGCAGGCGGGTTGAAGAGAGAACCCACAGGAAGCCCGTGAAAGCTGCCTGATGAGAGCGGCTCTCACCTCGCCCACCCGGGTCCCCCCGGAGGGACAGGCGCGGACGGCAGCAATGTGCTCTCTGCCGGGAGACAGACGGTGCGATGCCTCTGCTCCGGCCAGCCCGGCGGGTCACGGCTGAGCGCTCCTCTGGGAGAGGCACGTGTCCATCCTGCCCGTGGCCGGCCATCGGAGCTGAGCCCAGGCCGGTGCCCCGTGCCGCCCCTCCGTCCTTGATGATCTCATGCAGCCCCGGTGCTGCTCGGGACGCTGTGGTTTACACAGCGCGCTCTGACCTGTGGCCCCGGCAGTTCCTCTCGTATCAGGGTCATGCCAGCTGCTGTAACATACAGATCCCAAGACGTGGGGCTCAGATTTACAGCTTACTTCTTGTGTGTGTACATGGCGGTACCGCGAGGACATTCCTGGTGGGTGTTTGGCTTTGCTCCATGTGGTCGGTCAGGGCCCGGATCTCACTGTGGTGGAGCTTCGGCGCCCTGCTCGCTCTGCCGGTGAGAATCGGTCTCCGGGTTACACAGAAGAGCACAGGAGGGCTGGGAAAGGGAGGGCTGAGTGAGCAGCTCATTCCCCGTGACAGCTCTGTCTCCACCTCTGCCGCTGGTTTAGTTTATTTGACGTCTGGCAGGAAAGGGATCGGCCAGGCTCGAGTCCCAGAAGAGAGGGGTGGGGTCCCTGCGCACGGAGCTGAGGCCCAGCCGGGCTGGACACCCCGCAGGACGCAGCGGGCAGGGGGCCACAGAGCTGTCTCCGTTCTGGGCGCAGGGAGGTCGCACCTGCCGCTCATGCAAAAGCTAAAGGAAGTCATTACCCCGTGTGGCCCCAAAAGACATACTCACGTCACCCCCCGTGTAAGGCAGAACCCCTAATGGTCTGATCTGTCTGATCTGGACTCTCGTTGATGCTTCATTTTTCAAAAATTGAACATTTCCTTGTTTGCAGAACTTGCCAAGCACTTTCCTGTTTCCTGGCCTTTCGTGTGTGTGTGTGTCCATGCATGCACTTGTGTGTGTGCTTGTCGGTGTATATGTGTGTGCATGTGTATGGACATGTCAAGTGTGTATGGCCATATCTGTGCACATGTCTGTACCAGTGTGTGTGTCCATGTGTGCACATGTGTGCTTTGTCAGTGTGTTTTCCATGTGCACACACGTGCACATGTGTGTAGTTCAGGGCAGGGGAACGGGGGCATGCTTTAGCTCTGGCCTGTGCTCTGTGGCCCTTTTCCTCCTCAGCGGCTGACTCTTTGGTTATTTAATTATCCGGGAAGAGCAGGGGAGCGAGGAGGGGCTCTTTTGGTCTCAGTTTTGC
This sequence comes from Nyctalus aviator, assembly GCA_036971965.1. Lineage (NCBI taxonomy): Eukaryota > Metazoa > Chordata > Mammalia > Chiroptera > Vespertilionidae > Nyctalus > Nyctalus aviator. Next base: position 46,182,585 of record CM072935.1, on the reverse strand, counting down.
CTGCGGGAAAGCAGAGCCCTGCTGTCCGAAATGATTTAGCCTTTAATTATTCAATCACACAGTGCAACGGGCTTTGCGGAGGGGCCTTGGTCTCCGTTTTGGCTGAGACATCAGAAGCCAGTGCAATCAGTGTCAAGTATCCCCGCCCATTCTCCCCCCCCTCCCCCCACCTCCCAGCACGGCACGTGGGGTCATGCAGGGCCCCGGGGAGCCTGGCATCGGCTCCGTCACCCCTGGCAACCGCTCCGCCGCTCTGCAGAGGCGGGAGAGGGGTGGAGAGGGCGGGTTTCTGCGGAGGGCCCTCGGAGTGCTGTTCACCCCGCACCCCGGCCCTCTGCCTCCTCCGCGCTGGCTCCTGCCTGGGGCTGGGAGTGCGGCCTCGCCGGGCGCTCCTGAGCGCTGCCCGGGCCCCCACGCCCGCCTCGGAGGCTGTGCGGACGGGATGGGGCCGCGGAGGGCTGTGCCTGGGATGGCACCCGGGGGTCGGTTTCCAGAGCTGCTCTAAGGAGTCCCCACAAACCGGGTGGTTAAAGCCACAGGATTCACTCTCTCCCGGTGGTGAGACGGGAGGTCCAAACCCAAGGCAGCAGGGGCCCGGGAGGAGCTGGAGGCTACGTCGTGGCCTCCTGGCTTCTCGGGCTCCTGGCCGACGGCGTGCTTCTTGGCCCAGAGCTGCTCCTCCACCCCCGCGCTCCCGTCTGGCCTTGTCCCATGTCTCTGACCGGGAGCGGAACCCGACCTCCTGGTTCTAGGTGGACGCTCGCCCACTGAAGGGCGATGAGGGACATTCTTTCCAAGGAAGAGCAGGCCCAAGGCGGGAGTCGTGACCTAGACAGTGTGCGTGCCCACAGGGGTCTGTGTGCTTGTATGTAAGTAACTTCGTACATTTCACTTCAGCATGTAGACGGTGCCCATTCCACCGGGGGAGGCGTAACCCAGTGCCGGCAGGTGCTGGGCCAAAGCTTCCTGAAACGGATGGGCAGCTCCCACAACCTTCCTGCCACGTCTCCTCTCGGCAACCAATGCTGCGGCCATGGACTCGATCCCCTTCACCCTCTGCACACGAGTTGGCTCAGATGTCCATGAACTTGACCCCATGACCTTGGATGCATGCTCCCAGTGAGCCAGCGCTCTGAGCCGGCAGTTCTAGGCAGATGGCTGTTCATAGCCAGTGACCGCGGGGTCTGGAACAGCCATCGCCCGGATTGCAACCTCCTCCCCGCCGCGGTCATGTCTCCATCCTGCCTGTCCGGAGGGTGAGGGAGGGTCCTGGCGCCCCCTGACGGCTCCTCCTCCAGTGGCCAGGCTGCCCTGCATGGAGAGGATGGCCCAGCGATTTCAGCTGATGCTTTCCTAAGGGCTCCTTGTCGGGCTCCCGCGAATCCCTCCCCGTGGGGTGAGGAGCGAGGGGTGAAGAGCGGGGCAGTCCTGCTGATGGATGACGCGCTGATGCATTAGCATCACGCTGTGCTGTCCTCTTCTGCCTGGAATTATGTGGGGTTCCTGACAGGAGGGGCCGAGTGGCAAATGGCAATGAGCCGCAGGGGGAATCGGTTCTAATTGAGCAGCCACAGAGGCCCCTGGAGGAGATGACAGCGGTGACAGTCACCCCCCCACCCCAGCTCCTCAGAGGCCCCGGGCGCAGGGCGTGGACGCCGTGATCAGGCCTCCGGGCCGGCAGATTGCTCCGGCCTCGCGGTGGGCATGCGTCCAGCACGTGGGTGCACCTGGTGGAGCCCAGCAGCACGTCGGCCTGAGGATGCCCCGTGAAACGCTTCGTCCCCGCAGGCGTGGCCGCCCGTTCTGAGCACTGCCACCGCCGCTCCGGTGCCCGGCGGGTGGGTGGGCCGCCCCCAGAGCCGCCCCTTGCTGTGCAGGCACTGGCCACCTTCTCCGGGAGCCTGGCAGGCGGTGTGGAGCTGAGTGGAGAATTGCTGGAATGCCCGAGTTTGGTGCCAAAGCGTGGGCAGCCTCAGTCATTTTGCTGATCGGGCCAAACGGGAGGAGAGAGAACTGGTTCCCCTGCAAGCGCTGTAGGTCCAGGCTCCAGGCCTGGAGTGGGAGCTGGGGAGAAGAGGAATGTGTGCGGAGTAGGGTCAGGGGACTAGAGACAACACACACACCCACACACTCACACAGGCCAATACACACACACACCCACACACACACACAGGGCAATACACATTATACACACACACACACACATACACACAGGCCAATACACATTATACACACACACACAGGCCAATACACATTATACACACACACATAGACCAACACACGTTATATACATACAGAGAACAATACACACATATACACACACATAGATCAATACACATCATATACACATACACACGCGTTGTTATACTAGTAATTAAGCATATTGCATGTTTAGTGGAGGGTATCATTTTAAAAACTAGAAAGATCAAATCCCCCCCCACCTCCTGCTTCACCAGGTGGCAGCACAACCCCCCTTCGCCCTTCGGAGCCCCAGCGCGTCCGCCAGATGGCTGCACGGCGCCTGCGAGGCAGCCCGCAGACTCTTCTGGAAAAAGAACGTTCTCGGGAAAAGGAACGAACACGTGAATCTCCGACATTCCATTTAAACCCTTGAGAAATGGGAGGCGCCTCACACTACGTGAAAGGAGGCGCCCGCAGAGCCCCCAGAGCGCTGGCGTGCGTCCCAGCAGCAGACTCCACAGGGCGCCGCCCTCCCTCGCTGCGTGGGCACTGCCAGGGGTGCCAGGAGGCGGGCAGGGAGGAGACACAGTCCCTGTGCCCAGGAGCTGGGGTGGCATCCACACCCGATCAGCACGCCTTGCGGGCAGTGGTCAGATCCAGCTCAGTTTTCAGTGGGAAGTGCCAGTGCAGAGGAGACCGGCAGTGCTGGGTGCAGGACGGCTTTGGGGGTGATGCTGTTAGAGCTGCCGCTGAGGCGTAGCCAGGGGGGGTCCAAGCAGGACAGTCCTCACGGGAGCAAAGGGATGCTCTCCCTGGCATGGCCCTCAAGCTTGGGGTAAGCTTGTCTACAAGAGTCCCCATATCTCCACGTGCACCTCCCATCTGGACCACACGGGGGCACTCCGCAGGCAGGTGGCACAGTCTCCTGACCCCCCAAGCGATCTGTCCTGCCAAGCCCCTGTCCCCTCCCCTCCTCCCAGGACACGACAGCTAAGAGGGGGGTGCCAAGGGTCCCAGGGCCAGCTCTCTTTCCTCACGAGCGAGCGTACCCCCAGCGCAGTGGTGTATTCTAGGGGCCCCCCTCCCTCCTCCAGGGGCACCCGCTTCCCACAGAGGACACGCCACCCCCTCCGGCCGCCCTGGCCTGGTGTGGGTCAGAAGCGGATCATCGAGCCTTTCATCCACGTAGACGCCTTCCCTCCAGCCCGGGGCTTCTCAAAAACGGAGACTTGGTAAGATTCAGCGACAGAGACTGTTGTCAGGTAAAATCCTGGGCCCCGGGCCAAAGCCTCCGGTTCTGGCGCGGCCCCGAATGTGCATGTGCCTGTCTGACAAGCTGCGAGGGAGGCCGGGACCACGCGCCAGCCGGCCCCCCCGACCCGGGCTGTCAGTCATGTGGAAGGCCGCCCGGTCCTGAGGGTGGAACTCAGAGCCATTCAGGGGCCTGGGACACGTCCCCGTGCTCCCCGGCTGGGCCGGGCCCCACCCGGCGCTGGCATCGGACCCGCCAGGAGGACCGAGCTGGTTTGCTGTCACCGGCTGCAGCGCCTCGGGGCGGGGATTGCATTCGCTGGCCACGGCTGCCCTCACACAACGCCGCGGGCTGTGGTCGCGTTTGGCTTTTCCGAGGTAACGGCCTTCCTTTCCGAGGCGACAGGACCTGCTCGGGGGCCGCGGCGGGGACGAAGGGAACGGGAGCGGGGGGCGCTCACAGAGACTCATCAGGAACTACAGCCTGGCGTTGTCCGGACGCCCCGTGGGTTTCAGGGAAGAATAACATGGCGGTGGAGACGCTTTGTGTGCCCGGCGGGCGGCGGGCATCCTTGGGACTCTGAGAGATGAGGTGACTCACCAGAAGCCACGTGGCGGGAAGAGGGCAGTGCTAGAGGCCGGCCGGGCTCTGCCGATCGGCCGATTGGACTGACCGGGGGCTGTTTCAGGATCAGGAAGTGCTGGGGGCGAGGCAGGGCGGGGGTGGTGACATGACGCTTGTCTGTGAGAAGGAGGCCTTTTGGGAAACAGGAGGCCTCTTGGGAGACACCAGGCCTGCTGTGGGATAGGTCGCGGCTCAGCGGTCCGGCTGTTTGACAGGAACGGCGGGCGACCTTGTGCCCTGAGACCCTGGCATCTGTCCGTGTGGGAGGCCCGTGGCAGCTGTCGGGTGGACAGACACGCTCGTGAACAGGATCCTCGGTGTTTCTTTGAAAGAACAGCCCCGCTGTCTCCCCTCTTTGCTGCGTGGGAGGAGCGGCCCAGCGGAGGGAAGGGGCAGGAAGCCAGCTGCGTGGCCAGCTGCGTGGCCAGCTGCGTGGCCCGCAAGCAGCAGAGCTGGGGTCCCCTGGACGATTATTTGAAAATGTCATCAGCAAATCTCCTTAATCAAGTTACCCAAACAGCAATCTCAAGAATGCTCCCCTGGATAAGAGAGTATTTTCATACTTTTTAGAGCATGGTTTTTATTTCCCGTTAAGTATCGCTGGCTTTTAAATGGCAATTCATTGAAATCTTCTTTCTTTGTCCTGCTTTTAGCGTTTCGTAAGGAACGTTGTGGCCACCTCAGATGGGATTCCATAAAGACATGCGGGCGCATGTCCGCGCGTGGACACACACACACACACACACACACGAGAAAGACGCATCTCCTCGCCCCCACTAACCAAACGGCCTCTTTCTCTGTCCTCTGCCCTGGTCTCCATTGGCGCCCGGCCATCATCCTTTCACCCCGAGGGTCCCGATGTGGGCATGGATTTCATGGGGACGTCCTTTTAGGGTTTAGGCGGCAGATACAACCGTGGTCACACCCACAGGCTCGGGGGCTGGATACAGGGCTTTGCACTCTCCCTGGAGGGACAGGCCTGGCAGGAGCCCCTGTGCACAGCCCTGTGAGAGCAGCCTGCACAGCGTGAAGGAGAGGCGACATCACCCGGAAACCTGCAGAGAACCCTCACCAGAGGAGGGTGTGTGTGTGTGTGTGTGTGTGAACATAGAAATACCCAGTTATTGCCGAAACCGGTTTGGCTCGGTGGATAGAGCATCGGCCTGTGGACTGAAAGGTCCCAGGTTGGATTCCGGTCAAGGGCATGTACCTTGGTTGCGGGCACATCCCCAGTAGGGGGTGTGCAGGAGGCAGCTGGTCGATGTTTCTCTCTCATCCATGTTTCTAGCTCTCTATCCCTCTCCCTCTCTGTAAAAAAAAAAATCAATAAAATATATATTATGTATGTAAAAAAAGAAATACCCAGTTATTTTCAAGATTTGGAAATAGAGATGTAGTTTCCGTTTAAAAAAATCATTTCCCCATTCTGAAACGCTCCTTTGCCCGATGCACACAGGCATGTCCCACGGCCCATGGCGAGACATCCATCAGTGGAAAAGGTTAATGCTGGGAGGGATTAATTTCTCCTTCCCTAGCAGCCGGACCTAATTAAATCCTTCCAGAAGCAGATGGACAGTCCCGCCTCCAGGCCGGGATGTTTATGTAAATATCACTGAGCTAATTGGCACTCAGCTGAATCAGAGGAAGGTAGACAGCACGCACCCCCCCCCCGCCCCCGCCCCCATCCCAGCGCCAACAGTTGAGAGTTTGTTTCCTGCTTTGATGACTTCCTGGAACCAGCTGCTGCCCAGGGTGGGAGGGTCTGGGATCTCATTATGTCCCTGATTATCAGCCACGTTGAGAGGCAGCCCTGTTGGCAGGAATGGAGCAGCCGGGGGGGGGGGGTAGTTTGTGCAGCCCCCTTTGGCCAGGGGATCGGGGTTCTGCATGGTCAGGGACTGCTTACATGGACAGACCGAGGGGCCTCCTGCCCTTGGGCAGTGACTCCAGGAGTCCAGGCAGCCTGGGCAGAGCAGAGCGCTTAGAGTTCAAGTCCAGCGCCTGAACTCATTTCTGCAGAGCCAGCCTCGCTCTGCTCCTGCCCCTTCCCCAGCTGCCTTTTGCGTCTTTTCAGAGTGCCCTGGCCCCAGAGGGGCCTGCTGCCCCCATTTGGGACCAATGGCCCCCAATCTAAGGTGACACGGACAGCCTCCTTCGGCAGCGGGTGCATTCGTTACACAGCCGTGTTCCTGTGATGTGCTCCTCGTTGGCCACGGCTGTTCTTTGCCCGGGAATTTCCCCCCTCCCTCAGTTTTCCTGTCTGTGTGTGTGTGCTTCTACCGTAGATCGAGTCGCAGGATGCCTGCCCTCCGAATGGCCTTCCCTGCCCCTCGCCCACCTGGGATGCTTCGGAGACAGGTAAGCTTCTGTCCCATCGCCCGCGTTCGGAGGGAGCGGGGGAGCTCTGGAGGGACCGTTCTCGCCGCTGTGCCATGCCCTCGCTGGCGCGGGGGAGGCTCACCCACGGCCACGAGGCTGCTGTCCGGAGAGAGGGGGTGCATCTCATGCAGCTGTGGTCACGGTCGTTCCCGGGTTGCAGATGGGGAGACTGAGTCTCAGCGAGGCTGGGTCCTCTCTGAGGTCGAGCTGCTTGTAAGGGCAAAGCTAAGAGGGTCCAGGATAACAGGTGGAAGACAATTCCCGGTCATGGCACATGCCTCGGTTGCAGGCTTGATCCTTGGTTAGGACGGTACAGGAGACAGGCGATTGATGCTTCCCTCTCACGTTGATGTTTCTGTCTCTCTCCCCCTAAAAATCAATGAAAACATGTTCCTGGGCGAGGACTGAAGAGAGTAAGAGGGGTGGTTGGACCATGGAGGCTCTGCAGTTGCTGTTTGAAGGCTCTGGCCCTGTGACCTGGGCAGGTGGCTTCCCCCTCCAGCGAAGTGGTCCCTGAGCTCTGGGTCCTCACCTGTGGGGGGCACTGATGTCCTCCTCAACGTGCTGTGAGCTCTCTCAGTCTCGGCTCCCTCCCCTGCCGCCGCCTCTCCATCTTCCTAAGCGCTAAGCACACACTGGCTCTCTCCCCCGGGCGCCTGAGGGGCGTCTGGGACCAGTGCGACCATGGCAGACTCGCTGCTCTTCCTCTCCCAGGTGCTCCCCCTGCAGGGCCTTCCTGACCTTGACAAGGGCCTTGCCTTCCCGTTAGGCCTGCTGTTTGGCCTGGGACCCCTTCTCTCCCACGGGAGATCCCATCAGGGACACTCACTCACCACACTCCTCTCTCCTCCACAAACTGGTTCTGTCTGCTCCACCTGCCTGCAGCCTGGTGCCTCCGCAGCGTTCGCCACAAGGAGGCGCTGCATGTTCTTATTCTAGGCAGTTCAGCCCTGGCCGGTGTGGCTTAGTGGATAGAGCATTGGCCTGCGGACTGAAGTGTCTCGGGTTCAATTCCAGGTCAGGGCACATGCCTGGGTTGTGGGCTTGATCCCTAGTAGGAGGTGTGCAGGAGGCAGCCAATCACCGATTCCCTCTCATCATTGATGTTTCTATTTCTTTCTCCCTCTCCCTTTCTGAAATCAATAAAAATATATATATTTAAAAAAATAAAGGTAATTCAGACAATGTCAGCCTTTCTCTTAAAACCTTTCAGTGTCTTCCCATCGCACTTAGAACAAGATCCAGCGCTACCCCATGTCCTGGCCTGCTCTGAGCCATACCCCCACTCACTCCCACCACCGCCTGCCTCACGGGGTCACCCTTCGGCCTAGCTCACTCCCACCACCGCCTGCCTCACCGGGTCACCCTTCGGCCTAGCTCACTCCCACCACCGCCTGCCTCACCGGGTCACCCTTCGGCCTACAGCCCAACAGGCTCTTCAGACTCCGAGGGGCAGCCTCGGTCTAATGCTCAGCCCAGGACTCAGGGCAGCGTTTGCTATCGGGAGGGTCTGGGGCGCTGCCTGTTTGCCTGGTATGGTGGGGGGCGTGGGAAGCAGGGTGTCCGACACGCAATAGGCCCAGGGGACTGTGTTTAGTGCCTGGAGCGTGTGTGTAGACGTGGCCTCGGGGAGGACGTGGTGTGGAAGCCGGGCTTGTGGTGTGCGGTCTGCTCAGCTTCCCCGGCGCCTCCTTAGAGAAGACAGATGCCCCTAATTCTCTCCCGCTCCCCTTGAGGGCGATCCTTCCAATTGCCCGCCTGCCCGGGTGGCATCTGCCAGCCTGCGTTTCAGGGGAGGCAGAGGCAGGGAAGCTGGCGACGGGCTGCCTCTCCCTCGGGGAGACTTGCTGTTCGGTCTGGCTCCCGCCTCCGCTCCTGGCCACAGCCCGGCAGCTCAGCCCTCGGCCACACGGATGGACGGCGGTCCAAGGAGATGAAGACACTCGTGTAAACATCACCGGGCACACTGGGCTCAGCTGGGTGGGAAGGAGGAAACAGGCAGGAGCAGCTGGGAAGGTAATGGACCGCATTAACCGCTCTTCCCGGGAGGCTGCTCCCGGGAGAAGGGGCCGGAGCCCGCTCACCACCTTGGCCGGCGTGACGCGGGGCACACGGCGTGTGCGGGTCCCGCTTGTAAGTCACCGGCCTCAGAGGGAGGCCGGTGCTCACATCGGGGGCTCTTCCCGGAGGACGGGCATTCAGCAGGATTTCAATACTCTCAGGCCAGGCGTCTTCTGAGAGCCATCTGAGCGCCACTCTGCCCAGCGTGGGGACTGAAAGGATAAAGAGACGCGGCCAGTCTTGTGTGACGAGGTCTCTCTGCAGAGTGAGAGTCGTGACCCGCACGGCACAGGATTGTGGAGACCTCGGAGCAGGGTCCGCGGGGGAGGACAAAGGAGGTGGCGGTCGCCTTGGGACTGGGCTGGGCATCCTGCAGGCTCCGTGGAGGAGGTGACACTTGTGAACATTCCTAAGAGCTCCACCCTGATCATTCTGGGCTGAGGGGACAGCAAAGTGGTGGAGTGGAGTTTGGAGAAGTGTGAGCAGTAGGATGAGGATGGGATTATAGGGTGATGATGGGATGTAGGGAAGCAAGGTTGTTCTGGGAGCTGAGCCTGGAGAGATGCCCTCACCTGGCTGTGTGTGTGTGTGTGGGGGGAAGGGGTTTGACAGGCAAAGCAAGTGGGACTTTCCTCCCCGGGTATGGACAGTGGCAGTGATATAAGACACACAGCACCTCTGCGCTGCCTGTGGAGGTGGATGTGGGCGTCACAAAACCATTTTGACAAACTAAACAGGAGAAACAAAGGGGTGAGACATAAAGAAGTGGGTGCCAACAGGGCTGTACGTTCGTGGGCTTTTCTGGAGCCTGGGGTGTGAGAAATGCGTCTGGAAAGCAGGGTGTTGGACAGGCCAAGGGGGCTGGGTCCTGAGAGGTGAGGCAGACTGTCCTGGACCCACGTGGTGGGTGAGCTCCATGCTGCCCTCTGGAGTATCTGGGTGGTGCCCTGGAGAGCGTTTTAAACACCCACCCAGGTGGTTTGAGGTAGGTGAGGAGGTCATAGCGAATCATTGAAAACATATGGGAGTCACTGAAAACACCGGAGGTGGGAGTGGCTGGATCTGGAGGGGGAGGGTCAGGGCTAGGGCTAGGGTTAGGATTAGGGTTATGGCTAGGGCTAGGGTTAGGGTTAGGGCTAGGGTTAGGGTTAGGGTTAGGGCTAGGGTTAGGGCTAGGATTAGGGTTATGGCTAGAGTTAGGGCTAGGGTTATGGCTAGGGTTATGGCTAGGGCTAGGGTTAGGATTAGGGTTAGGGTTTAGGATTAGGATTAGGGTTAGGATTAGGGTTAGGGTTAGGGTTATGGCTAGGGCTAGGGTTAGGTTAGGGTTAGGGCTAGGGTTATGGCTAGGGTTATGGCTAGGGTTATGGCTAGGGTTATGGCTAGGGCTAGGGTTAGGATTAGGGTTAGGGTTAGGATTAGGATTAGGGTTAGGGTTATGGCTAGGGCTAGGGTTAGGTTAGGGTTATGGCTAGGGTTATGGCTAGGGCTAGGGTTAGGATTAGAGTTAGGGTTAGGATTAGGATTAGGGTTAGGGTTATGGCTAGGGCTAGGGTTAGGATTAGGGTTAGGACTAGGGTTATGGCTAGGGTTAGGGTTAGGTTTAGGGTTAGGGCTAGGGCTAGGGTTAGGATTAGGGTTAGGGTTAGGGTTAGGGTTATGGCTAGGGTTAAGGTTAGGGTTAGGGTTAGGGCTATGTTCTTCTTGCCGTCCTTTCCTCATGTTTCTCATGTGTCCTCCACTTATTGTGAGAATTGTATAAGCTTCAGTGTGTGGTATTGCCAATGGAAAGTTGGTCATGTTGACCGCTGGATGGGAGCAGAAGACATTTCTCTGAGGTACGGCATAGGTCTCGTATAAGGCTAGGCCTTCATTTGCAAACGAGGAATGGAATTCATTTTGAGAAACCCATTGGGTGCCCTGGGGTATTTATGGGTCTGTGCATTTTACTCAGCGATCGCATCCTCATTTACATGTCAGCCCCCCTCCCTGCGCCTGGCGCACCTCCCCGGCTCCTCCTCATCCCAGTTACATGCCAGGTGCCGGCTGAGTTCTGCTGGGATTTCTCACTTCTCCCCGGATGTCCTAGATGACGGGTTCGGTCCTCGGCCCTCAGACACCCTGGCGTTTATCTGGATTTCGGTGCCTCCTGGTGGCTGGAGGCGTCGGGGCACTGGGCCTCAGAGGCAGGGGCGTCTCTTATGGACTAGAACGCGCAGACGCAGCACTTCGTTTGATCTCTTCCTTTCCCCGCGAGGCCCCGGAGGAGAGGCACCGGCCCCAGCGCGTCTTTACAGGCACCAGCGCTCCCGGTCACCTTTGCATGCCGAAGCCACCACGGCTCTTCCTTCTCCACGGGAACAGCGCCATCAAGCGACGGGCGGACACCCAGTGGTTGCGTCTCTCTCCCCCAAGGCCCCTCTGCACGCCCCCTGCTGCCTCTTTCTGGAAGAACATCACCTGTCTTGGATGAGGTCCTCACCCTTATGACCCCATTTGACCTCCATTACCTGTTTAAAGATCCAGCTCCAGCCTGGCTGGTGTGGCTCAGCGGTTGAGTGTTGACCGATGAACCAGGTCAAGGTTCGATTCCCAGTCGGGGCACACGCTATGGTCGTCAGCTGGATCCCCAGTGTGGGGCCTGCAGGAGGCAGCCGGTCGGTGACACCCCCTCCTCGTGGATGTTTCTATCTCCCTCTCCCTTCCTCTCTGAAATCAATAAAAATATATCAAAACACACAAACACACACACACACACAACTCTGTCTCCAAATACAGTCCCTCTGGGAGTTGGGGCTTCAGTGAAGGAGTTTGGGGAAGCAGCTAGTCCCTAACCCCTCCTCTAGGGGGCGGCAGAGGGACCAGGGAGACTTCTCTGGAGGGTGGGCCTTTGTGGGCGGTGCCCACGCCCAAACACTGGCGTCTTCCTTTGGCCTTCACTGCCAGGGCCGAGCCCCCTGGAGCAGGAACGGCCCTCTCCCTGCCTCTGCGTCTCCCTGTCCTGCTCTTCGTCATGTCCTCAGACTCACAATGGCCACAGTTGGGGATGGGAGAAGAGAAGGAAATGTTCCTTCGCGTTCAAGGCGCGTTAAAAACGCACCCACCGCTCTGTGGGCATCGTTGGGCTGATGGCTGACTGACCGCCAGGCTGTGCGGAGACCAGCCTGTCTGTCTCCTTCGGGGCCTCCGGGTGACGGTCACGCCCAGCGCCGGGGCACGTACCAGACCCCCCACCCGCGATGGAGGAGCCTGCCAGGGCCTCTCCTAGAACTTCCTTCCTCCTCGGGAGGTAAGCTGTTCCTGTCGGCCTCAGGGCCAGCTTCTGGGCATTGATCTTTGTCCTCAAGAAAGAGCAACTGCAAATCAGAAGCCATTTGCGTGTGGTTTACCTTTCATTAAAGTAACCTTCACGGAGAACCCCATGCCGGTTTTATGTCCTGTCTTCCTAGGGCCGTGGTTGGCAAACTGCGGCTCGAGAGCCACATAGGGCTCTTTGGCCCCTTGGGTGCGGCTCTTCCACAAAATACCATGCGGGCACGCACATATGGTGCGATTGGAACTTTGTGGCCCATGTGTAGGAGTCGGTTTTCGGCCTGGGCAAGTCTATTTTGAAGAAGTGGTTCTAATGCCGAGCCACACTCAAAAGGCCAAAGAGCCGCATGTGGCTTGCGAGCCGTGGTTTGCCGACCAGGGTCCTAGAGAATGAGGCTTAGCATGGCCATCAGAGCCATCCACAATACCCACCCTCGTCTGTCTCAGTTGCCTACGGCTGCGTAACAAATCGCCTCCAAATGCAGCGGCTCCAGCAGTAATGAGTGTTAATTAAGCTTCAGATTGCTGAGGGGGGGCCATTGGGCTGTGGTGTAGCTGGGTGGTTCTGGCTTAGGGTCCGGCCTGGGCGGGGGTCCACGTGGGGCCAGTCCTTGGTAAGGGGGGAGAAGTTCTCCAAAGGCCTGGGAGCAGGCAGCAGGGATGACTGGGGGCCACCGGGAGGCCGTCACCCCACCAGCATCACACACGCCTGAATGAGGGGTGCCTTAAGAAACGAGGAGTGTACGGGCGTGGAGGAAGGCTGTCCTGGAGATGGATGGGATGGAGGGAAGATATGTTTGCAGACGCCCTTTCTTCTCTCTCCACACGCGGTTCTTTCTTTCTTTCGTTTTCCCTGGGAACGGGCAACAACAATTTCTACCTAAACTGTAAAGCCAATTACCGGGTGTTGACAGACAGCAGCTAGTCTCACTTGATAATGGATGATAATTGCCTCCTGCTCTAATTGGGACGTAAACAAGGCGAGGCACTCAGAATGCAAACACCCCTCAGAAGGAAGAGGGAAATGGAAGAAGGAAGTCTGTTGTTAATTTACAAGCTGATAAGGAGCTGACAAACCCAGCCCACACCTTTGCAGCCGCAAAGCTGCCTGGGCACTGATGCCTCCTGGGAGGTGGCGGGGATCGGGCGGCGGGCGGAGTGGGAGTGTGTGCGAGCTCCAGGCTGGCACCGCCCCATGCTGCTGGCATGTGTGCCCTGCCCCGCTGTCCTCGCCAGCCATGCCGGGGGCTGAGGTGTGCAAAGGCTCGCAGTGTGCGAGGCCAAAGCAGGCCGGCCGCCAGCGGGAGATGGGAGGGTGCCTTCCCTCCGCGGTGTCCTGTGCCTTCTGGAGAGAGGATAGAAGCACAGGGGGGAGGGGGTAAGGGCTGGGGGTGTGGGAGGGGGGAGGGGGGAGGGGGTAAGGGCTGGGGGTGTGGGGAGGGGAAGGCTGGAGGTTTGCACCACAGCTGGGGTGGCGGGGGCACTGTGAGGAAAGCACCTCGCTCAGGCCAGCCGTCCAGGGGAGCAGGGGCGCCTGTGCCTCGGTTAGAGAGGATGAGGGGCCGGTGGAGAAACGGCTGGAAACCCCGCTGAATGCCATCGGACGGCGGGCGAAGGCAGGGGAAGTTAGTTCGCAGCAGTGGATCCCAATACGGAGGAAGAGCAGACAGATCCAGGAGAGGTGTCATCCAGGATAGGGACTGACCGTTAAGGGAGCCCGGCCCGCACGGCTCAGGGGGCGAGCGTCCACCAGGAGGTCACAGTTGGACTCCCAGTCGCAGACTCTGCCACCTCCCCGTGGGGTCCCGCACTGTCCGTCCCCGGGCAGCTCAGAGCCCTCCCTGGTCTGGCCTGCCCTGGCCCCACTGAAAACAACGCCGTGAAGCAGGCGTGAGTCTAAGGAGGAAGGAGATAGGGAGGGAGGGAGAAGGGTGGGGAGGGAGGAAGGAGGGTGGGGAGGGAGGAGGAAGGAGGAAGGAGGGCTGGGGAAGAAATGTCCCAGGCCGTGAGGAAGACACGTTTACAATTACTGAACTTCTCAGATATTGGAAAGGCGGGTACGGAGCCTGAAACTTGGGAAGGAGTGAGTGGCCGAGAGCCACAGGGTCAGGGTTTGAACCCCGCAGACGCCCCTTCTTCACTCCAGCTCCCACCTCCACCTGCTGCCCCTGGGTCTGCCCCCCGCCCTCAGCAGGCACCCACACCCCAGACCCCGGTGTGGCCTCACCCCTGCAGGGGGTGCTCTGCCCCGAGGGTCCCTTCCATCCTCTTTTTAGAAAAGGGTCTGTCAGGGCCTCCGGTCCCCGCGCCTCACAGAGGGGAAGGCTCCCTGCGGCCTTGAAGGTTAAACCACAAGGTCAGTGACTCGAAAGAAAGAGGGGCAGCCAGAGCTGCTCGCAGGGCCACCCAGCAGGGCCACGGGCCATGTGGACAGCCGGAGTGGGCTCTGCACCCGCCCCCACCTCCTGCCCCTCCGCACCCAGGAGACACAGTGACCTCCTGTGAGGCGGTGGGGGGGGGCCCATCAGGTGGTCACAGCTGAAAAGACCACGGACTGCACGGAGCGAGGCCCCCCTCTCCCCGCGGGAGCCGGGAGGGACAGAGGCACCATGGGGGCCTCACGCAGAAACACAGGGCGTGCTGGAAGCCGTAACCGTCCCTCCGACGGGTCCAGAGGGACGTGGGTGGCTTCCCCACCCTCCGCGGTGGCCGCCCTCGGGGCCCCATCCCCCCGGAAGGTGCTCCCGGGACAAAGGCCCAGCACGGGCCTCCCGAGCGTGGGAACCTCTCTCTGGGTCAGAGGTTGGCACACTCCTTGGCCCACAGCACAGCGACTGAGGTGTCTTTGGAGAGCCACGTTTTTTAAACTTGAGCTATACAGGTAGGTCCATAGTTATTAACTTAATGAGAGCACTCCTAAGCTGGCCACTGCTAAACACTCAAGGGGCCAAAGAGCCGCCGTTTGCCGACCACGGCTCTGGAAGAAGGAGGCCGGAACAGCCGGCTGGGAACCCGGCTAGCCCTCCTCAGGCCTGCTTCCTCGGCTGCGGATCCGGGCAGCGAGGGCATGGCCCCCAGCGTCCGCATGGTACAGAGCAGCCGGCGTTGAGGGTGGGTGAGGGGCCAGCGGGTGCTCCCCGTGGCGCTTCTCCTCCCCGGAGGGAAAGCCTCAGAGAGGGGCGCCATCTGCCGGCCCCCAGGACACCCAGGTGGGGGGGGGTGCGGCGGGGGAACAGAGTGGGACTTCCTGGACACCCTCCATGGTCCCACCCCCCAGCATGGGCTCCGGCCCCCCTGGCTGCAGAGGGGTCCCCCGAAAGGCCGCTCAGTTGACCATTTCCTGCCTGGGCGCGGAGATGAGCGCGAACCCTCTGACCCTCCGCTGCTGGCCGGTCCTGAGTGAACTGCTCCCCATGGGGGAGGCAGGCTGCCCTCCTGCGCCTCGTTAGCGTGAGTGACCGGGAGGCGCTGAGCCCGCCGCTCCCTCCCAGCGCCGGACGGCAGCCGGTGTTGTCTAACAGCCGGCGTGTGCGGGAGCTGGTGGAGCGGCCGGTTCGTCCATTGCTGTGATGTATGGAGTGCGGAGGCCAATGCGATTCCTCCTCCCTCTGCTCCCGGCTCAGCGGGGATGCCGATGCATCCCGTGCCCAGCTCAGCCCGACAGACGGACAGACCAGCTGCTGCTCACTCGGGGCTGGTGCAGGCGGCCGTGCTGGAGGAACCTGCAGAGGATGGACGGCTCATGGGAAAGGAAGGCGGAGGAGGCCCCTCCTCTGACCTCGGGGTCCTCAGTGGCCCTGGCAGGCCCGCCCCCGCCCCCCACTCAGCCTGCCCGCTGCGGACGGACAGACCTGCACGGCGAGTGAGAGAAATATCCCCAGGAAAGTCGATAAGCGGCTTACTAGGTGGCCATCTGAGCGCAGGTTTTGTCCGACACGCTGTAATTGCATGTAATAATAGCAAGCCCTGCTCACCAAGACACTAAGGAAGAACAGATTCCGTTATCTCCTGTTCACGGCCCGTCAGGCCTCTCTCGGATGCCTCTGGTTCCCGCCACGGGCGCCGGGAGGTGGCTTTTCTCCGTCGGAGCCCGCGCTCCCCTGGTTGCGGTGGGAGGAAGCGGCTGGTCTGGGCGGGGTTGGTCAAATGTCTTCCCGAAGTCTCTGTTCGGGGGGGCCCCGTGTTCTGCCCTCGCCGCCGGGATGCTCTGCAGGCTCCTGGCTCTCCCGCTGGACTCCTGGAAACAGAACACTGACCTTCCGGGTTACAGGACGCTCAGGGGTGTCCGTGTGGCAGGACGTCGCGGAGCCCCGAGGGTCCTGCTGTGCTCTGTGCGTCGCGGAGAGGGACAGGAGGCCACTCCCCAGACTGCTGCCCGGGACTCCCTGCAGGGCGCCCTGCAGCCAGCGCCTTGTTTGCCCGGGAGATGCCCTCCTCTTTCTTTGCAAGGGTTGGCGAGGCCTCACCCGGGGAAACCCTGCTCTCACCCGGCCCCTCTCCTGGGTGTCCTGAGCCCCACTCTGCGCCGCGGCCGCACAGGATTT
Organism: Nyctalus aviator; assembly: GCA_036971965.1. NCBI lineage: Eukaryota > Metazoa > Chordata > Mammalia > Chiroptera > Vespertilionidae > Nyctalus > Nyctalus aviator. Next base: position 46,166,232 of record CM072935.1, on the reverse strand, counting down.
ATCACGTCCCCCAGCACCTGCTGCCTCCCCCCTCCAGCTCTCACACAGTGCAGACGGGTTTTTTTTTCTTTTTTAAAGAAACATATTAATTTTTTACAGAGAGGAAGAGAGAGGGACAGAGAGTCAGAAACATCGATGAGAGAGAATCATTGATCAGCTGCCTCTTGCACACCCCCCACTGGGGATGTGCCCGCAACCAAGGCACATGCCCTTGACCGGAATCGAACCTGGGACCCTTCAGTCCGCAGGCCGATGCGCTATCCACTGAGCCAAACCGGTTAGGGCTCTGCCCCTTTTTAATAAAACGGAGATGCTGCTGCATAATTAAGAGGATGATGATGATGATGCGTTGTAACGTCCCTTTCAAGCCTCGGCCTCGGCCTCTGGTTATGTGTGACCTTGGGCAGGTCCTTGAAACCCTCTCACTCTGTCTCCCTGTCGATAAAAGCGGAGGTAGCGATTCAGAATAATAAATCCTCTCCTATGACCTGGCCGTAAAGGATTAATCTGCGGGGCTGCTTTTGCTAATATACCACATAAAATGTAATTTATGTCGGCGTTCACGGCCCTGGCCACTGAAGACGGAGAGGAGGAAGGAGGGAGAGGAGGAGGGAGGGGCGGGTGGAGAGGGGGAGGCCTCGGCTTTCCATCCGTTAAGGAAAGCGGTGCTTTTGGGCTCCACGCCGGACACATGCTCCCTCCCCTTCCCCGCAGCCACCTGGCTCCTCAGAGCAGTGTGGTCCGGGCACAGGCAGTCCCCTCCCCGGCTGACGGGACTCAGTCACGTCTTCAATCTTGTTGAAGTGCTTCCCAGAGAGGCCCCCGAGGCGCCGGGCTGATGGAGAGGGTGTCCCTGTCCGTGTCCTGTCCCCGTGCACCGAGATGCATTAGGATTCCCGTTTCCTTGGCGACAGTCCCAGGGCGGACCGGTCCATGTGCAGGCGATGATGGTTCACCTCCCGTGAGCCTCTCTGGCCCGGGGGGCTGTGAGGACCTCGGTGGATCGGCGAGCACCCCCGCTTTCAGCGAAGAAAGAAAATTGCCAAGCGCTCTTTCCTAACCGAGAGAATGACCCACGGCTGATCCTTCCTTCCCTCCGTGGTCTGTAAAATGCTTAAAAAAAAAATGGAACCTACCAGAAGACATCAATTGCATCTTTCAAATTGTAGCGCTATTGGTTGCCTGATTGAGTATAAGTGGGTTTCAATAAAGACACATGAATTAAAAAAATATATATATTTTTAAAAAAACACCACATTAATTAGGACAAAAACAGCAAAACAAGCAAGATTTCAAGTTCATTTTGGCTGTCTTCAAAAGGATAAAAAGCACACCCTAACGGGTTTGGCTTTGTGGATAGAGCGTCGGCCTATGGACTGAAGTGTCCCAGGATTGATTCCGGTCAAGGGCATGTACCTTGGTTGCAGGCACATCTCCAGTGGGGGGTGTGCAGGAGGCAGCTGAACGATGTTTCTCTCTCGTTGCTGTTTCTAACTGTCCATCCCTCTCCCTTACTCTCTGTAAAAAAAAAAAAAAAAATCAATAAAATATATTTTAAAAAAGGATAAAAAAGCAGTATATATATATATATATATATATACATGTTTATATAGAAATATATAAGCACTATATGTATATATGTTGTGCCTATAGTTACATGTTATATCTACATTTAACTAGGGACAACTAACTCACTTACCTTTTAAACATTTTTCAAAAGGAGGACATAGAGCCAAAACTGGTTTGGCTCAGTGGATAGAGCGTCAGCCTGCGGACTGAAAGGTCCCAGGTTCGATTCCGGTCAAGGGCATGTGCTTTTGTTGCGGGCACATCCCCAGTAGAGGGTGTGCCAGAGGCAGCTGGCCGATGTTATTCTCTCTTTGATGTTTCTAACTCTCTATCCCTCTCTCTTCCTCTCTGTACAAAATCCATAAAGGATATTTTAAAAAAAGAAAAAGAAAAAGGAGGACATCAAACCAGTCATCATTCCCGCCGTGGGCAGCCCTCCTCCTCGCCCAGACGCTCGTAAAACACCCGCGAAGGTTCCACATCTTAGCCTGTTCCGCATCTTAGCCTGTCCGTGTCCCGAGGGCCAGCCTGGCTGGGTTTACAAAGCAAGAGACGGCTCCCCCACCTCAACCCCTCTCGTCTCCTTCGCCCTCCAGACTCTGAGCTGCTCTGCTCCTCCCCGGGTTCGCAGCCCGGAGCACGGTGGCGGGTCTGTGACGGAAGCCTGGGTGGTGGCGGAGGCCGAACCTCAGCCTGAACCTCAGCTGGTCCCACTGCCCCACCCGTCGTGTGGTTTGAGTCCAGGGACCGCCAGGCTCCTGCCGGGGGGAGAGAGCCATTTGCTTTCCACCGGAGTTTGAGTGAGAAGCTACTGCTGACCCTCGGGAGGCAGAACCTGGGGCCCCTGTGCTCCGTGACTGTGCCGTTGCCCCCAAACTCAGGGGCTCATGTCAGCAACAGACACTGACCGCAGCCCCCGTGTGTGGGGCAGACACCTCTCGGGGTCTCTGGGAACGGCCGTCTGGGTTTGGCCCGGCCTGCGGATGTCCCCACGGGGCTGCTTGAGCATCCTCACACCATGGCTGCTGGCATCTCCCAGGCTGAGCGATGCGAAGGGCAGGGCTAAAGCCGCCGTGACGTCTGTCCTGTTTGTGACATTCCTTTGGAGGTGGCCCTGTTCAGAGGCAGGGAACCTGAAGGCCGTCCTGCCGATTGGCTACCAGACCCCGGTGCGATGATGCCGATGACAGCAGCCATCACAGGGTCAGGCCGGTGCCATTAGCGAGCAGTTTGCTTTCCCCTGAGTGTGAGTGAGCAGGAGGCAGGTTGTGCTGGGTGAGTAGTTCAGGCCCAGGATGTGAGCCTTGCAGGAGGGTCAGAGACAGATGGGTGTGGCTCTGGGTGCGGCTGGATGGGGAATGTGCCTTCAGGACTCGGTGTGGGGGCTGCCCTGGGTGGGGCCTGGGCAGGTGGAGTCCAGAGAGCAGTCCTGTGGGATCTACCAGCGGGAGAACGTGTGATCCGGGCGCCTCCTGCAGGACCAAGTTCAAAAGCGAATGCCCTGTCTGGTGAGCAGTTACAGAAGACCGTGTTTCGGAGAGTGCAATAACTGGGCCCAAAGACAGGGCTGCTGAATTAAACCTGCAATTTAAGTAGAAATTAAAGGAAGGAGGAAAAAAAAATTGTGAAAGTGGGGAAGTAATAAAGACCCAGTTCCAAAACCAAAATTCCTATTTGGCAGTATCTTTGTGGGGGAAATGGCGGTATTTAGAGCAGCGAACCTGGGCCCCACGCATCCCAAGGAAGTAACAAGCCTTTATTGTGCAGAAAAAAGTGGAGGAGGGAGAAAAAAAAAAAAAAAAAAAAAGAGAGAAATATTTTTTGAGCCAGAATGGATAGCTCCTGCAAAGAAGTTACAATATTTTTATTCTCCATCACAAATGGTTCAGATGAGTGGCCTGCACTCAGGGCCAAGTTCAGAGGTCAGTTCTGCAGTGGCTCATCATATTACATATTTAAGCTTAAAGTCACGTGGGCCCTTCGACACGCGCCCTCCCCCCCCCCAGCCATGCTGAGGAGCAAAGCTGGTAGTGCATTCCAGCATAATTTATTCCTCCTCCGTCTAAGCGATGACTGTTCCTGATTATGCTCCGTTTCAGTGTTTACAGATCCGCTCTCATAATATTTCCTCCGGGCTTATGCTTCATTGGTGAGAGGTCGCTCCGTCCTCGGGTCGGAGGGAGCCGTGTCATCCGCCAGGCGCTGCTTGCTGCTCTGCCTCCCGCGCGCGGCCTGTAGCTCTGCGGCAGCCGGACGGCGCTCTGCTCACCAGAGCGTGCGGCCCGGGCATCCCGGGCTTCGCAGTGTCCCAGGCGTCTGTGGTTTTGGACGTAGGACAGTGCTGGGGCGGGAGTGGGCTGGGAGAACACAGGTGCATTGTGGGTATGGCTCTGCTCTAGACGGATAACGATGTCTTGATCCCCCCTCAATAACCTCTTTGTCTGGACTCCACCCCCTCGCACCCCCACTAGACCACCCACATGGTGGTGATGGCGAATTCCCTCTCTGTCGTGGTGGCTGTGGGTCGGGCAAGGTCTTATTCATTTTTTGTGTCTTTGAGTATGCATTCACTCCAAAGATGTAGGTCTGGAGAAACGTGTTGTCGGTTAATATATTCATTTGCTCGTTCAAACCCACATTTTCAAATTGAACTTATTGGGGTTACGCTGGTTGATACGTTATACAGGTTTCTGGCGTACAACATTAGCATACAGCCGTCTGTGTATTGTATTGTGTGTTCATCACCCAAACTCAGGTCTCCTTCGCTCACCATGTATCCATCCCCCCTTTTCCCTCTCCACCTGCCCCACCCCCTTCCCTCTGAGAACCGCCACACTGTTGTCTATGTTTATGAGTGTGTGTGTTCTTCTCAATCCCTTCACCCAAGTCACCCAGCTCCCACCTCCCTCTCCCCTGAGAGTTGTCAGTCTGTACCTCTGGGTCTGTGTCTATTTTGTTTGCTAATTTGATTCATTGGGCCCTAAGAGCAGAGTAGGCGCTAGGTGCGGGGTAGGCTCAAGGGAGCAACAATTCTGTGTCAGCTCTTTAGCGCCAGCGGCCTCCATGCAGCACCTCCGAGTCCTGTGCACGCGATTCAGCGGCAGGAATAGCAGGGCTCATTTCTGTGATTAACGCGCTTGCCCGAGTCATGTTCTAGAAGTTTCCTTGGAGACCTCTTTGGACAAGTTATCTGGATTTCCTCTGATAATGGACACGAAAGGACCCATTTTATCAATATCTAAACAGGCCTAGGAGATTGCCTGTAAACCTGCATCTCAACCACAACAGTGTTTCATATGCTTTCCCAAGATCTGCACTGTGCTGGAATCCTTTATTAATTGGGATGATTACAGTCACAAATAATCAGTGCGCCTGATGTAAAGGGAAAAGGGCATGTATGGCGTCCGGCCCTTCCACCCGGAGTCCATCGGACGGCGGGCAGGTGTGGCCCACGCAGAGGACACGGTTGCTCTTCCTCTTATTCTGACTCCACGTTCTGTGGGCTCCAGGGGATCTCAGAGTCCCCAGCTGGCTCAGTGCGGCTCTCAGGCTACCTCCTCCCGGATTCAGATCCAGCTTAAAAATGACCACGTGGCCCTAATGGGCGTGGCTCAGTGGATAGAGCATTGGCTTACGGAGTAAAGGGTCCCAGGATCGATTCCGGTCAAGGGCATGTACCTTGGTTATGGGCACATATTTAAAATATCCCTTCCAGTAGGGGATCTGCATGAGGCAGCTGACCGATGTTTCTAACTCTCTATCCCTCTCCCTCTCTGGGAAAAAAAAAATCAATCAAAGACAATTTTTAAAAAAATGACCATGTGGAGTATGATCCAACGGAAGGCACCAAGCTCACTGGGGTTGGATTGGCTTAGGTGGGGAGCCCACCACGGGGCCAGCCATCGAGGTGCAGGCATGCTCAGAACCTCCTTCTCTGGGACCGGGGTTGGGGGGTGGTGTGGAGGGGGGATGGTGGCGGGGGGCCTGACTCCAACCACATGGCGTGAGTGTGGGGAGCCCTGGCCTCACCACGTGGAAAGCATGCGGGGGAAGCAGACGATGCATGCTCACCGCACAGACATCGTTTCATCTTCCGCAGGTGAAATATTTAAAATATTCCTTCCATATGCAAAATGATGACGCAGGAGCCAGCAGCTGTATCCTGTTATGTGGGTGCCTTGCATGTAATTAATGCAATAATTCGGCCCGTTTTGCAGAGGGCGACCCAATGAGAGGAGGTGGGAAGAAGGCTGCAACTTCTCACATAAAGAGTTAGAGCCGTGGTCGGCAAACTGCAGCTCGTGAGCCACGTGCAGCTCTTTGGCCCCTTGAGTGTGGCTCTTCCACAAAATACCACGGCCTGGGCGAGCCTATGTTGGAGAAGTGGCGTTAGAAGAAGTTTAAGTTTAAAAAATGTGGCTCTCCAAAGGAATTTCAATCATTGTGCTGATGACATTTGGCTCTGGGGATCAATGAGTTTGCCGTCCACGGAGTTAGAAGAAGTGGGGGTGTTCACCCCGAGGGGTCTTTCTGACTGTCGTGCATTGAGTTGTGTTTGGTTTCTGAGCTGTGGTGGCTCGAGAAGTGACCTTACACAACCCAGTGTGTCCCCGCGTGTCCCTGTGGCCCCGGCCCCCACGCTCCCCCAGCCCCCGCTCTGGCGCTGGGCAGGAGGTCCTCCAGGGCGGCCCTCCCAATTAGAGGAGCAGCAGCGCCTGATTATTAGGCTCCGCGAGGGAAGGCCGCTCTGCTGCTCCCAGCATGATGCCGTGTTTAATAACCCTGAACGTGAAAAATCAAGAACATAAAAAAATCCTAATTACAACTCTCCAGGCGGCTCGGGCCCAGGAATTGGCTGCTTTGCTTTATTAAACGAGAGAGCGTTAGACCTACAGGAAATCAGAGCGTCCCTATGAACGTGGTCGGCAAACTGCGGCTCGGGAGCCACGTGTGGCTCTTGAGTGTGGCTCTTCCACAAAACGCCACGGCCTGGGCGAGCCTATGTTGGAGAAGTGGCGTTAGAAGAAGTTTAAGTTTAAAACATTTGGCTCTCAAAGGAAATGTCAATCGTTGTCCTGTTGATATTTGGCTCTGTTGGCTAATGAGTTTGCCAACCACTGGCCTACGACAACCGGCTCTCACTGCAGAGAGAAAACAGCCCAGAGGGTCAGGTGACTACTCCGGCCACACGGTTAACGGTGGAGCTGAGGGTGGCGGCCCATTATCCTTCCCCCAGGAAGGAAGTCCCGCCCGCCCGGGTCTCAGCACTCCGGGATAGGTGTCAGCCGCACAGCCCTTAGAGGGACAGAGGGAACCTTTAAAGGTGCGGTCGCCTGTGGGACTTTTTGGTCCTTTCCCCGCCGCCTCAGCCCATAAAGGGTGGGTTTAATAAACCCCAGAGTAATCATGTGACTAAAGTACAAGATTGGAAAGTCCTGAAGGCATCTGTAGAGGGGGAGGGAGGGGCTCTGTTCACAGAGCAGCTCAGTAGCTCAGGGCAGACTGATCCTCTCACAGGTAGCTCAGTCTGCAAACTACAAACATGAGGGAGTGGGGAGGAGAGGGCGGGGATAAAACCTGGCCTACAGCTCCCGGAGAGGTGCCCCACTGTGGACTCACAGGGAAGGAGAGGCCCGAGAGGGACCTGTTTTCCTGCTGCCGGCTCAGGCCAGGCCAGAGGCAGGGTCATGGCGGAAGGCTACAAACAGAAGAAAACGTGCACTGAGACACACACACACACACACACACACACCCCTAACCCCTCTAGTTAGTGAAACGTGCCCCCTCTCTGGCCTGTAGACTCGGGGAGAAGAGCTGAGAAGAGGGAGCAAGAGACGGAAGCCTGGCCTGAGTGTAAAGGCCGCCCAGGCTTTCTGGAATCCCTGAGCTACACAGTGGGGGGCAGCTTAGCCGGGGAGAGACCAGGAACTGCAATCGGAGCTGCCACCCAAAAGCCAGAGCTTGCGGCGGGAGCTAATCCGATTAGGTGCCTGATTAACAAAGCCAAGCAAGCGAATAGTCAGAGAACCACCTCCAGAACAGCAGCAGGATGCTGTCTCCACAGGTGTCCTGAGCACGGCTGAGGACAGGAGTTCCCAGCAGAGGGAAGACCGGGATGTCGGGGGTGGGGGTGGTGGGAGGTGTGGGGTGTGTGTGTGTGTGTGTGTGTGTGTGTGTGTGTGGGCCTGGCTTGGCCTCGACCGGACGGCCTGCTCGCCTTCTCCTCCTTCCCGGGGGCTTCCCCGGGGGCGTCCCCGTCCCCTCCTGGCACCACTGCCAGGAGGCGGTTGGTTTCCAAGACGGGCTCTGCGCCTGGCACTCAGCCAGCTCAGCACCGCCTCCTGGCCGTCTCCGATCTATGCGTGATGACAGGAGTCGGGGGACAGTGTCTCGGGCTTCCGTGTGCATTCACATCGGCCAGGCCTCCGTTCACACCGTCCGGGACTGGGCAGGGGCTGGGGGTCTGCATTGCGAGCGAGGGAGGCCCAGGCCCAGACCCAGGCGGTGGGCTCAAATCGCACTGTGAGCAGCAGGTTCTGTAGGAACACGGTGCCCTGGTGAAACGGCCGGAGGGAAAGGATCCGTAGCCACGTAGACGCGGGGGCTGCTGGGCACTCCGGCTGTTCTACGGATCCACCGGGCGCCCCAGCCCACCGGCCTCTGGGAAGTGCTGCTGGTACCCACTGTGCTTTATTTTTATTTTTTAAAATATATTTTAATGATTTTTTACAGAGAGGAAGGGAGTTAGAAACATGGATGAGAGAGAATCATCCATCAGCTGCCTCCTGCATACCCCCTCCTGGGGATGTGCCCGCAACCAAGGTACATGCCCTTGACTGGAATCGAACCCAGGACCTTCAGTTCACAGGCCAACGCTCTATCCACTGAGCCTAACCGGATTAATTCCACCACTTGAGTATTTTTTTTTTTTTAAACAAATTCTATTGCACAACACAGGGCAGGTGTTACCTAAAACCTCGTGTGGGGGAATTCTTTATTGTAAGAGGATCCTAAATGCATACATCTGTGGTCTTACGGGATTCTTCTGTTTCGGTGTTATCAGAGAACCCACCTTCTCATATCCTTAATCAAACATACGGCTTCCTTGAGTGTTGCTTGCCATTTCAGGCAACGTTGCTTTCCAAAGGCGTTGCCATAACTGGGCATGGCTGGTGGCGCCACCCGTGGCGGGGTAACCTGAAGACCCTGGCAAGTGCCTCCGCCTGGAAGCTCGTTCTCGGATGGAGCGCTCCAGGGCTGAGGGCTTATTCCTCCAGGTCAAGCCTGGCAAGCTCGACGCTGGCCGTGAGTTTGACATGCTTGCTCCAAGTTAACCTTCCCTTCACCGCTGCTCTAACACGTGCAGGCGCCCAGAGGGCTGGACACGGGGTCCTACACACACAAGCCAGGCAGAGCGGCAGGTGACAGGACAGGACATGGAGACTGAGGGGCTTCCTGCAAAGGGGTCCAACCAAGACCTCCGTCATCTCTGGGGAGCAGACGGGAAACCTGTTTCCGTAGCTTTCCTCTTCTCACCAGGACCCGCATTCTATGGGATTGGGGTCCTGCCCTTAGGACCTCATTGACCCTTCATTTCTTCCTTAAGCACCCCGTCTGCAAACACAGGCACTTTGGGAGTGAAGGAAGGCTCGCACGGACACATTTTGGGGGCCACAGGCCAATTCACAGCAGGTGCGGGGGGGGTGGGGGTGGGGGTGGCGGGGTGTGTGTGCAACCCCTGGGGCGTGCGGGCCTGGGAGCAGACAGCTGTGTGCAGGTACGCGGGGGTCTATCCTCAGCAGCACCGGGTCCGCCTGGGGCAGAACCAGGTCTCACGCTGGAGGCGGGAACCAGTGCGGGTCTCCCATTGCATTCCCTTCGCCCTGCTTTCCTGTTCCTTCATCTGGTCGATTTCCCTCCCAAATGGGCGCTTCCATGGGCTGGAGGGACGCTGGGAGGTGTGTGTGTGGGGGGGGGAGGTTTGAGGGGGTGGGGGGGGAAGAAGGGGTCTCTGTCCTCAGTGGAAAAGTCTTTTCAAGCGAGAACCCCGAGAGACACCCGCTCCCTGTGCTGGGAGGGCCTCTGGACCCCATGCCTCCCTCCTCTCACCGGGAGAAATGCTGCCAATTACCTGCCTGCCTGGATTATGGAGATAGCTCCGTCTCGGCCACGCAGATAATGGAGCTACACCCCTTCAAGATGGGTTTTTAATGGGGGAACCCGGCGGGGCGGCGGGAGAGTTGATCTTGTAAATAAAGTGCCTCACAGTCCGAGGCGTGGTAATCACCCCCCCTCCCCGGGGGGCAGCCTGTGGGCACGCCCTCAGGAACTTGGCGGGAGGCACATTGGCCACCTGTCTGTATCCTTCCCCTGAGGCATCGGAACCTGGCGCTGGAAGGGAAGAGGTTTGCAGACGTTTGACATAAAGCGGAGCTGAGCTTTGACGTAAAGCAGAGCTCATAAAAACTTGTATGAACACCCACAACTGGGAAAGACCTATGCAGGGCAGCTCTGGGGTCCCGGCTCCACTCTGCGGTCCCTCGTGGTCTGGGCCACCTTCCCGGGCTCCTCGGCCCCTGGGAGGGGAGCACCGCCAGAGTCCGCTCCGATTTTCCCGTGCATCGGGCAGAGCGCGCCGCCTTGTTCCCACCGTCTGCCGCTTAGGAGTGCTTGGCGGAGAGATGGTTGAAACCCCTCATCCCGCACCACCCTGGGTGATCAGACCCGTGCCTCCTGCAGGGGGCCGTGCTCAGAGCTGGCTGAGCAGCTGTGTGCCTAACGCATCACAGCCTCATTCCCGGGCCCGCTGGCTGCTCACGGATGAGGAGCCCGGGATGCGGTACGGGTCGGGGACTTGCCGAAGGTCGCCCGGCCTGTGAGCCAGGAAGCAGGACGGGGCTGGCTCTTCCTGTCCCCGAGCCCGCTCTTCCCAGCGGGCCGCCCTGTCTCTGGCCCAGCTGGGGTCCGGCTGCAGCGGGTTTGGGGGCTTCCGTTGATGTGACAGGTGGGTCCTCGGTCCTCGTGATGGTAAACTGGACGCTCAGGCCACAGTCCCACGCTCCGGCATCACACAGACTGTCCCCTTTCTGTGGCGGCGGGAGGACAGCAGGGAGAGGGTGAGGCCCACCTGCAGGCGCCCGGAGGCTGGCAGGGCAGGTGACCTGGGGGTCTTCCCTTGGTCACATGGTCTTTGACTCTTGGGGGACCGAGGGGTTGAGGTCAGAGGTGGGTGGAGTGAATTTGGGACGATCTAAGGAGGTTCTTTCTGAGAGAATGGGCTGGAGTCCCCCGGGACTGCAGGAGGCCCGCAGGCCAAGGCCACCTTCTCCCGGGGGTGATGACTGGGAAAGCTCAGCGCACAGTGCGGCATCAGGCCCTGAGGGAACGCCGCTGGGCCCCTCACGACGGGAGGTCCTTGGCGGGTCGCTCCTCCGGGTTCTGAATTCCAGTCCCTCTCCGTCTGGGGAGACGGGGAGGGAGAGTCTCCATTTGGGGGCACAGTTCAGTGTGAGCAGCGGCCATGTCGGTCAGTGTGAGCGGGATGTACCATGGCCCGGCCCCGGCCAGGAAGACGGCGAGGAGGACCCGGGAGGCTGCTCCCTGGCCCGAGGGCACAGGTCCCTCCCGGGACCAGTCGCTGCGTTTCTGTGGATGTGCGGTCTTCTCTGACTCCCCGCCGTGTCAGTGCTGTGAGCACAGGCCATCCCTTGCTCACCATCCCCCCAGCACGGACATGATAGGTCCTCCCTTCCCCCACGTGACCGACAGAGAATGACGTAACTGCACCTGTGGCCTGAACATTCCTGAGCACCTGACCAGGCGCCTCATATGGACTGTGCATTGAACCACCCATCAGCACCTGCCAAGCACCCTAAGCCCCCGATTCCTAAGTCCCTACATGAAACCACCAATCACTGCGTGCCGAGTGCCCTAAGCCCCGCCCCTTCCCTTTCCTCCCCTCAAAAGGCGCCTTCACCCCTGCACCTGTGCTCTCTCCCCCTTTGGGAGGCAGCCCCGCAGGGTCCTTCTCCTCTAACAAAGCCCGTGTCCTGGTCTCCGGCCTCTGTCTCATCTTCCAAAGCGGAGGGACGGACAGGAGTAGATGCTCAGTAAACGCTGGCGTAAATGAGCGGAGGAAAGAAGGCCCTGGGCCAGGGTAAAAGTGGGAGCATCTGGGAAGAAGGACCGGACGACTCCCACAGCCAAGGCCACAGCTGAGGCCCCTGCCGGCGTGTGCCCCATCTTCGTCCGGGGGGAGCCTCCACAGCCCCAGCCCCATGGTCCAGCCCCTCACACACCGAGCTCTGTCCGGTTCTCCTGGAAACCCCTCTCTCTCATCCACAGGAGGGCGGGGAGGCCCCCCTCTTCTTAGGTCTGGTGCTCCTGGAGTCCTCCCAGTGCATTTCAGCAGTTGCCCTCCTCACCCCCCCCCCCTGGGCACTGCTCTGGCTGACAAAGTGGCTTTCTGGTCCCTGGACCCCGCCCCACAGATGGCTATGGCTCTCAGCCTGATGTCTGCTCGGCAGCAGCCCTTGTAGAGACGGGGCTGATTCATTTCAGTGTTTGCGTTGGTGGCATAGACCATGGCGAGGGGCATCGGTCTGTAAAAATGAGAGGAGGGAGGAAGGAAGGCAGAAGGGAGGAGGCAGGGCAGGAAGAAGAGAAGGGAGGCAGCCTTCCCCCCCCCCCCCACCTTCCTGTGTCCTGCCTCCAGAGCTGGATTTAGTGTCTTCTCTCCGCACTGCTGAACTGCACCAAGGCCTGTCCTTCCCCGCCCCCAGCCGCATCCTCCTGGAGTCCACCCAGCCCTGTGTCCTTCCTGTCTCCGGAGGAAGCCCTGGGGACTGCGGGGCGGCTTTGAGGTCCCTGGTGGCCATTAGCGAGCGTGTTCCCTGCAGCCGGAGCGGGAATGCTCAGCCTCGGCTCTGGGTGCAGCACCGGGGCGAGGTGACCTCCAGAGGGCACGGGAGGAGGGAAGGGAGCACCCCTGCACTGCTCTCACTGCGCTCTGCGTGCTCGGTGCATGCTCGGGCGCCCCCTTCCCCTCTTTTCTCCTCCTCCAGTCCGATCCACACGGGGAGTGTTTACTCTGCTAGGAAGGAAGGCGGAGAAGCACAGAGCGGAGGGGAGGCCTGACAAACGCGGCTGTTGGTCGCACAGCCATGCTGGGCTGGCACCTTCTACTGGCGCGCTTCTCTGTGTGAAGATCGTAGCCCCCGGTGCCATGTGGGGTGCGTGCTGGGGGGGGCGGGCGGTAATGGAAGAGCCTTATTATGAAATGAAATGGCCTGTGAGCTCATTGAGGGCCGAAGGCTGCTGCCGGGGAAGGCCACTGTCCAGGGAGCAAATGGCCCTGCAAATGAGAAAGTACAGCCATTTCCACGAAAGAGCAGAAACGAAGTTGCCGGGCCAACGGATTCTGTGTGCGCCAGCAGCGCCCAGAAATGAATCTGCGGCTTTTTTTTTTTTTTTTTTTTTTTTCCTTCTGCTTAAAAAAAAAAAAAAATCTGAGCAGAGAATAAAAGTGCCAAAGTCTCTCCAAGCTGAGCAAGTTTTTGGAAAAGGTCATTCTGGGTAAATTCTCAATTCCTACTGTGCCCTCTTACAGAATATTGTTTTTGGAAAATGAACTACTTCTCTGTTGCCTCCTACCACTACCGTTTGATTTGATTCGGTGTGAATAAAGATTAAGAGCCGCTGTTTTCCGACAGAATACCCTTCACTACTGCCCCCTGCGGGGTAACAGCTGATCACAGTGATGGGCACCTGACCCAATCGGAGCCCTTTGTAAGCGTCCCTCTGCACTTGACCTGGGCGCGTCAGCGTGCGGCTCTTGAGTGATGAGAGCTCTGAAGGGTGAAACCTGTGAGCTCCCGTCGCCGTGTTTCCCCACGCGGGGAATTTTACTGCAGTGAGAAGGCAGCTGAGCCCCGAGGGATGGGGGCAGAGAGAGGAGAACCTGGTGTGTTCAGATCCTTGGTTTCAGCTCTCCTGGGAACCCACTTCCATCTGTCACTCCCGCATTGACCTTGAGAGAAACAGCCTCTCCACCGGCGTGTGGCCTGGTGCTCACTGCGAGGCCTTGGGGCTCTCCTGCACGTGAACAGCTTCCCAGAATTCAGCACCACAGAGGCCACGTGTGAGGGATGGGTCAAGGAGGCAGAAAGTAGGACAGCTTCGTAATCATGTCTGAACACGGAAAAACACGCAATGCCCACATGCCAAATAACAAGCACGCCTGTGGGGTGCGGCTACGGCGTTCAGACAGGTTCAAGCCTCGGACTGCTGAGAGGGCACAGTCCCCTTGTGGCCACGGGCAGGTCCCAGCGTGGAGGGCAGGGCCTCCCAGCACCGTGATAGCCAGCAGCTGTGGCTGTGAGCGTGAACCTGTGGTCCGAACACGTGGCCCCTCGTGCCTGAGTGCCGTGGGCTGGATAGGGTTCAGGTGCATGTAGTGGAGAGGGATTGAAACCCACGAGGATGTTGTGAACATCTCGGCCCGCCCTCACTTTGCCTCGGGGCATCGGATATAAAATAAAGGCACAGCTCATGGGCGGTGGCCTCTCAGGAAGCAGCGTCCCGCCGAGGCCCAGCTTCCATCCTCTTGTCTGTCTGTCCTAAGCCTCTCAGCCGCCCCCTCTCAGGGTCACCCCTGGCCATGCTGGCGCGGCACACGTGTCCTTCCCAGTTCATACTTTTCAGCAGTCCTCCATCCTGGCCGATGCTCCTGACTGCGCCTCCTCATCAGCTGGCGGTTAGCCTTGTTCGTGTGACCTCCTCAGGGGTCAGTAGGGGTTCTGCTCGTGACGTCATCCAGGGACTCCAGTGCCTTCTGTTTAGTGGCTCCATCAGCTCCGGAGGCCATCAAACTTCCCGTTGGATTCTCCATGTCTTCTGTCACCTAGGCTGGTGGTCGGCAAACTCATTAGTCCACAGAGCCAAATACCGTGTTTCCCCGAAAATAAGACATCTCCCGAAAATAAGACCTAGCGCATGGAAAGATAAGACAACCCCTGGAAATAAGACCTAGTGCAACTTTGGGAGAAAAAAATTAATATAAGACACTGTCTTATTTTCGGGGAAACAGGGTAGCAACAGTACAACAATTGAAATTTCTTTTTTGAGAGCCACATTTTAAAAAAATATATATTTTATTGATTTTTTTTTACAGAGATGGAGAGTTAGAAACATCGATGAGAGTCATCGATCAGCTGCCTCTGGCACACCCCCCTACTGGGGATGTGCCCGCAACCAAGGTACATGCCCTTTTCTGGAATCGAACCCAGGACCCTTCAGTCTGCAGGCTGACGCTCTGTCCACTGAGCCAAACCGGTTTCGGCAAGAGCCACGTTTTTGAAACTTAAACTTCCTCCGACATCACTTCTTCAACACAGACTCGCCCAGGCCGTGGTGTTTTGTGGAAGAGCCACACGCAAGGGGCCAGAGAGCCGCATGTGGCTCTCGAGCCTCAGTTTGCCGGCCACGGACCTAGGCCAGCACAGGGATGAGAAGGAAGGGCCGCGAGGCTGGCGGAAACGACCTGGCTCTTTGCCCTTCATGCTCTCTGTGAACATACAGGACGTGTGATCGGACCCACTGCAGGGAGACGGGGATTGTAGGTTTGCGGCATCGGCCGGAGGGAAGCGATGGGGCCCAGTGAGCGCAGAGCACGGTGGCAGCCACACCCCACCCACATCATGAAACAGACCGCCTTTTGTCCAGCCGTGCAGTGGGGGGGGGTCTCTCAAGGTTTCCCGGAGCTTCCCGGTGCCGTCGTGGCGGGCTGGAGGCGTGGCTGTGGTTGGCGTCCCGGTGGGCCTGGCGCTCTGGGTCTGACCTGGAGCGGGAAGAGTCCACGGGGCCTCGGCACCTCGTGGGGCGCCTGCCCACCCGCAGCCCTGCCCCGTGCAGAGGGGAGGACGCAGGAGCATCGGGCAGCCTTCATTGTGGCGCCTCGTAAACCAGTCGGGCCGCCCGGGCGTGTGGACCTACCAGGCTCCGTTCCCCCGCTCCGCCGGGTCCCTCGGGGGCGATCGCAGCTGACAGGTTTATGCCTCGTGACGGCGGCGTTTTGCCCCTCAGCTCCCGCGCCCGCAAATGACTTCACAGTCCGTCGAGCCTGAACCTCTTTAAGCTGCGGCAATTGATGTCAGGGAGCGTGCGTGCTGTGATTCAAGGCGAAGCTCACTCCGGCATGAAATAGGCTGACGCTTCCCCCGGGGAGGGAGATGGAGGCGCGGGCAGGAGGGTCCTGCAGGGGCAGAGGCTGAGGGGACGGCAGGTGGCCCGGAGACAGGCCTGGGGCAGTCGGCGGCCAGCGTGCCGGGGGTCCCCCTGGCCCCTGGTGCTGAGGTGGAGGTCTGCAGCCGTCATGTCCTGTCTCCTCCTGCCAAGAGTCCCTGTCCCCTTCAGGGCCCTCCAAGTGGAACGGCCGCTCCTTCCCATGTTCTGAGTTACCTGGCTGCACGTCAAGGCCTCCAACCTGTCCCTTGTGCACTGGAGACGCGCTCAGTGTCCATGTCCTGCCCCTCTCCCCCTTGTCACATGCAGCGCCCCCCCCCGCCCCCCGCTCCCCGTTCAGATGTGCCCGCCCACTGCTCCGCTGACATCACTCAGCACACAGTGGCTGTGCTCTCTGCTCTCCCCGGCCTGCTTTCCCTCCCAGGAACTACCAACAGCAAGGAAAGAGGGGAAATCTAGACCATGTGTTTTCATTCAGACAAAGGACTTCTCACATTACTTCCCATCTCTTTTATTTTTTTAAGATTTTTAAAATTGATTTCAGAGAGGAAGGGAGAGGGAGAGAGATAAAAACCTCAACGATGAGAGAGAATCATTGATTGGCTGCTTCCTGCATGCCCCCTACTGGAGATCAAGCCCACGACCCAGGCACGTGCCCTGACCGGAATTGAACCCGGGGCCCTTAAGTCCGCAGGCCAATGCTCTATCCACTGAGCCACACCAGCCAGGGCCCTGTCGCCCTTTAAAGAGAGAATGACCTCTGGAGAAGCACCGTTACCGCTGTCGCTGGAGGGACAGGCTCCGTGGACGCTGAGCTCTACTTTGCCCTTCCCCGGCGAGCAGCCCCGCCTCCAGGAGTGGAGCCAAAGCCACCCTATCCCCAGCTTCTTACTTTAATCACTAGCAATTTTTTTGAAAAAGTTCCAACCTTATTACCTCCTGGAGAGCTTTTTGCTGAAGTCTCCGAGGCAAGCTTTATCTTTTTTAAAGCTAATTCCCTCTGCTTCCCTGTGATTAGGGTCTTAACTGGCACTTGGCTGCTTTTAACTTGCTAATGCTCTGCAGCACACGCCGTGCAGATGCAAGGCCCTCCCGGGAGATGGGGTGCTGTCCGTTGGGGGCCCACAGACCCTCGCTTTAAATGCAGCTGGTTCCTTGGATCCGCTTGGCATTGGCTTCACCCTGGGAGAGTCCCTTGGAAACCTGGACTCTCACATAGCTGGTGAGAGACCTAGAATTCGGGTCCTAGAAATGCTGACATATTGACAAAGGACAGTACATTGCAATCGCTGAGTAAGCTCCCAGAGCAGAATATTCGGGAGGAATTATTCTTTTGTGTGCAAAGCAATAGCTACTCAAAGGGCGTTATGAGCCGTGGGGTCTCAGCCAATCACATGTGGAAGTCTTCAAACATTTGCGTAACTGCTGGTTGACAGCTTTGGGATTTGTAATACACGCATTTGTTAGCTCCTCAGCCACCCGATGAGATGGAAAATGTGCAGGTGAAATTAGAAGTCACAGATGGTAGATTTAAAAGGTACTACTCTAAGAGCTTCAGAAGGCAGTTTATGTAGTTTATGAAAAATAAGAACCCTGAGATTCGAGAAGCATGATAACAAATACAGAGCTAAACAGGAAATATGGATTCCTTGCAGAGAAACATCAGTTCTGCAGAGAGTAACTGCAGGGATATCTCAATAGCAACAACTGAGGCCGGAACACTGTGTCTTGATAGTGATGGCATTTTCAGTGCATCGAGGGAACATGTCAACCTAGAATTTTATACTGAGCTCAATTAGCACTCAAGAAAAAGAAAAAAAAAAAAAGGTAAAAGAGGACATTTCCCATAACCATTTCCCCTCCAAAAAAAGAGAACGAAATAAAATGTCAAGAGAATGTCCAGTCCCATACCGTAGCTGAGCGAACCACTGCATTCTGGACTATAGAAACGTGGAAGTTGAACTCTGAAAAGGCCTAGAAAGAGATATGAGCAAGTGAAAGCTAAGAAGTTAACAGGTGAGATAATGGAAACAAGGACTGGCCATATGATACAATGCCCTTGATGATCATAATGACTAATTTTAGAAGTTAACTACATCATGAAATTAAAGTGTTAAATAACATGAAATGTGACAGGCAGGGGAGGGGTAATCTTAGTTAAAGGGTTCTAAAATCCTAATGTAGTGCAGGAAGAGGAGGGAGAATATATTAATCACATTTAGATTCTGTTAACTCAAATGTGCTTGTCAAAGCTTAAAGGAGTGCATTAAAAGACCAATGAGACCGTAGATTATAGAAACCTTCTCAAGTGGGCCAGGACTGGAAAGGAGATTGAAAACACAGAATCTCAGAATCGTTTAGGAGATAGACACACCCTTAGCCAAGTTTTATTTATTTATTTTTTTGTTTTGTTTTCTCTCTATCTTGTCCATTTTCTGTTTCACTGAATTCTGGTTTTATTATAATTTTGGCTGTTCCTTTTACTTTAGATGTAATTTGCCCCTCTATTTCTACCATGTGGAAGTAGTTTTGCGTCTCAACATTGATTATGTGGATCTTAGGCAAGTTACCTAACCACTCTGCCTTGGTTTCCTTATTAAAATGAGGATAATCCTGTTACCTGTTTCATAAGGTTTCTGTGAGAGATAAGCATGATGGTGCAAGAAGAGTATTTTCACCCAAATCTAGTATATAGCAAGGACAGAATAAATGTTAGCAGTTATTAACTGTGACAAGAATATGAACTTTTGACTACTTTAGTGAGGTGGCCTCACAATAATCCAATGAGATTTTCTTATATCATTTTTTCATATCTTAGAGAACAAAAGTTTAAAAGATTCCCTGTGGCTGAAACTGGTTTGGCTTAGTGGATAGAGCCTGCAGACCGAAAGATCCCAGGTTCGATTCCGGTTGGGGGCATGTACCTTGGTTGTGGGCACATCCCCAGTAGGGGGTGTGCAAGAGGCAGCTGATGGATGTTTCACTCTCATCGATGTTTCTGACTCTCTATCCCTCTCTCTTCCTCTCTGTAAAAAAATCAATAAAATATATTTAAAAAATAAATAAAAGATTCCTTGTGCAAGGAAAATACAGAACCAGGACTAAAATCCAGGTGGTTCTGGCTCCAAAGTCAGTGCTCTTCACCACCACGTATCTTCCCTGTAATGAAGAAAGTGGCTGCCATGGCTGGGCTCTTTATCCAAAACCAGCCCCTGCTCTTCTGCTCTGCTGTGACTGATGGTATTGCTCCCGCTTTACGAAGGAGGGCGCTAACAGAACCCCGCAGGGCCTTATTAAATGGCTCATGAATCAGGCAGCATCTCGTCCAGCAACAATCCTCCAAAGAACTGCACACAACGGAAGGCTCTTATAACAAGGAGGGGGGGAAAGGAAGTCCTTAGCACAAGAAAAACGAATGTTCCCTGTTCAGGATGGCGGTGGCTTCTCATTGGCTGAGCGGCGGTGCTTTCCAATGGCTGGGCTTGTTGCTGGACAGGAAGAGAATCTTCCTTCCTCCGGCAGGGATGGAAAGCAGATGCACTTCCCTGTTAGAGAAGCAAGGTCTGTCTCTCCCTGTTTGGGGCCATTGCCAGCGAGTGGTCGGGCAGGAGGGCTGTAACTCCTCAGATGCCCTCGGGCAAGAACACGGAGCAATCGCCGTTTGAAGAACCCGTTTGTGTTACTGGCTGTGATTTCCTCACGCTGTTAACTACAGAACGACACTCACTCTCTAGCACCTCACCCGTTATTTTTATTATCCAAGTTATAACTCAGGGACTGAGCTACCGTTTGCCATGAACCAGTCACTATCCCTAGGTCTAGACCAGTGGTCGGCAAACTCATTAGCCAACGGAGCCAAATACCAACAGGACAGAGATTGAGATTGCTTTTGAGAGCCACATTTTTTAAACTTAAACTTCTTCTAAGGCCACTTCTTCAAAATAGACTCGCCCAGGCCGTGGTATTTTGTGGAAGAGCCACCCCCAAGGGGCCAAAGAGCCGCATGTGGCTTGAGAGCCGCAGTTTGCCGACCACTGGTCTAGACGGTCAGCCAGTGTTGACCTGCCTCTGTTTCCGCCGGTGTGTAAGCACGTGAAGAAAGCCTCCTGGTGGCCGTGATGGTGAATCAGTGCTTCCCATGTGAGGGGCATGCTTGCTCAGCATCTTACACACGTTCCTGTGTTATACAGGCTTAACGAATGCGCTCGTCCGCACCTCTACCTGACATAAAAAAAAAAAGTGCCTTTCACTGAGGGATTCACATAATCTCTTCTTTTTCCATTTTCCCCACCTGCCAATCTCCAGACAAAAGCAAGCGGCCTCTCCCTCCTTGGGGGCCAGTGTCTGAGGCCAGATGAACTCCTTCCCAGGAAAGCGCTCGGTGTCCACGGAGAGCGGCATCGATTAGCTATCTCGCCTCTCCAGGACGGAGGGACTCGGGCCCCAGCCTGTCTGCTGCGCCCTTTGCAGCTGCCACTTTATATGTTAATTGCTTGCCCTTAACATTTACTCTCCGCTCTGCCGGCTTACGTTTCTGAGATGCGGGGTGGAAAGCAGCCCTCGCTTAGGGGACCCATCTTCCCGGCTTTATGGAAATGAACCCCGGAGTCGGCTGGCGGCTGGTCAGTGCAGCCCCAGGTGGAGAGATGCTAATGGTGGAAGGCGGCGAGGGGGCTGCGGCGGGGGCGGAGGAGAACCAGGAGCCCGGCGGGAGGGCGGAGCACGGGGAGCCCGGATGCCCATGCTTCTCCACCCTCCGAAGGCCGCTGTGCAAGGGGGTCTCTCTGCTCGATGGGCTTTGCCTCGTCCTAACAAGCGTCCATGACAACTGGATCTAAACATGCAGGCACACCTCATCAGGCGGCCGGTGAGGCCACCCAGGGAGACAGAGCAGAGTGGCCGGCAGAAGCTAGAACGGGCATCACAGCGCTCTTACCAGCACACGTTTAATTCATAAAAACCCCGCCCGGCTCTCAGGTAGTTCCTACTTACTCCAGACTCAGGCCGTGATCTGATGCTCAGGGCTGACCGAGGCAGCCGGGCTGTGAGCAGCCACGGCGGATGGCTGATGCCACACTTCGGAGGACGCCGGAGAGAACAGAGGCACGGAGAGGCGCCGTAGGCAGGGACATTTCCTATTCATCCACATACACTCTCTGCCTAGCCCTGCTCACACTGCTGTGTCCCATCCTGGCCACGCCGCCGGAGTGACGTTTACGATCACACAACGTAGGGGGCGAACTGTGGTCCATGCTCATGTAAGAGAACCGTTGGCAAATGCAACTCCTCATTATCTATTTATGTTATCGCATTGGTCATGCAATTAGGTTAAAAAGAAAAAAGTCTTGTGACCTACTGGGGAGAGACCCCTCGAAAGAAAGTAGGGTGTCTTTTCTCTCATCTTGTCTCCTGGTTTTGTTGTTGTTTTTTGCGGGGGGGCGGGGGGAGTGGAGAGGCGGGGAGCCAGAGCCCAGCTGGCATGGAACAGCGGTTGACACTGACCTCTGAATCAGGGGGTCAGGGTTCAATTCCATGCCTGGGTTGTGGGCTTGATCCATGGGGAGGGGGAGGGTGTGTGTGTGTGTGTGTGTGTGTGTGCAGGAGGCAGCCAATCAATGATTCTCTCCCACTGATGTTTCTATTTCCCTTCCTCTCTGAAATCAATACAAATATTTTAAAAATAATAATAATAGAAAAATAAAGCCAGACTCTTGGCCATTCCAGCTGTGATTATTTTGGAATGAGATGCCAGTGAGCAGGGGGGTGCTGTCCGGTTCTCACATCTGAAACCAAAGGAAGAAATCGTTATGTTGAACAATTAACTGACCCAGGCCAGGAGTGGATGATTGCGTTACACTGTTTGCGTTTATCTTTCCCCAAACCATAAATGCCAGAGTCTGTGCTACGTCCGCCGTGGCGTGGCGTTGAGGACGGTGCGGTGGTATTTCAGCTTGGACTCCCTGCTGCCTACAACCCATTCCGCCTGCAGCATGGAAGTAGGTCTGAAATTCCGTGGGACTGGGAGGCAGAATGACTCATTCTGCCAGGCTCTATGGGAAGGCTGCGTAGATTAAATGACATCTAGTCTGCAGCTTAAGGAATTATGTATAATGTGACCCGGTCATGTCTCCTCTTCCCACCTCGGCTACGATGAGCTTGACACTTTGTCTGAATTTCATCTGCTGGGTGTAGAATGTTGGACTCAAGTACCGTCGAAGAGAGATAATTCTCTTTTTAATAAATGTGGACATAAAACTTCTTATCAGCGTGATGTTAATGAGATGCAAATTCATGCCAGGACAAGAGTTTGAAACCTTAATTTTTTCATTGGGTCTCGGCTTGCTCTTGCTCCTTTTCTTCCTATTTCATAAAATCTGAAATCCATACGGAAGCCTTGCTGTACTTTCACACTTCTAATTTACACATTAGAAATAAAGAGAGGGAAATACTGGGCATTTTCTTCTTAAGCCCAGTGGACGGGATCGTGCACCCCACTTTGAAAACTACGGATTTGAAACAGGAATCCCGAGCTTGATAGACCTGAGGTGAAGTCTTTCCAGCTGGGGGAGTTTATCAGTTTCTTCCTAAGAAAGCTGCCGCTGTGTCTGTGTTCTGTGAGTTTCCTGCCGGGCCGGACTGACAGTGTAACCGGAAAATCAATGGCCCGGTGCCTGTCACTGCCTGCGCCAATTCAGCAGAGTCAGGGGTGAATCATACACAAGCGTTTATTCCAGTCCATGAGAGCATGAGAGCAGCAGGTCACGCATAAAAATCTGCTCTGCACCCCGTAAGCCCGCTGCTTCTATTGGGTAGAAGGGAGAAGATTGCATGGGAAGTAGGCAAAGGGCATGCCAAACGGGCAGTTCACAGGTAACGGGGGCTGGATATGCAAAGGCCTGTGTGTGTGCAAAGGCTGGGGGTCTCAGAGACTGGTGATATGCCACGGCCAGCGGCCCTGGTTTCTGCCACAAGGTTGGTCATCTGTCCACGCCAACAGGCAGCTCCCGGTGGGAGGGCGGGCTGCATCTCCAGGGGAGCTCCCAGGTCTCACTGCCACCCCAGCCAGGTTAGAGTGCGCCTCCTTCAATGAGAACAAACCGGTCACGGTGAGCAGAGCACGGCTAACATTTCTTACAATTCTAGCTGGACCCCACCACTCAGCAGTCCAGCAAGCCCGGACCAGGCCTCGGAGATTGCCTTTCCCTGGGATTTCGAATGGGACTATTGCGCTCGCTCGGGAGCCCTGGCGTGGGGCGTGGGGCCTGGCTGAGCCCGGAGGGCTTCCCACCTGCCCTGAGCTCGGAGAAACCAGCACAAGCCGCTGGCAGGGGAGCCGGCGAGGCTGGCTGGAGGGCGGCGGGCGGTTAAACCAGCTCTGCGGCTCTCTAACCTCAGCGTGCCCACTTAGCTTCTCGAGGGAGAATGGTCATTTCCCCAAACGGACTGAGTGGCCAAGAGTCAGGAATGGAAGGCGGGGCCACTTTCGCAGTTTGCCGCCCACTGTGTCAGCGGATCCCGGCGTGGCGTCACCCACAGGAGACCTCGGCCATGCGGACTCACGGAGAGAAAAATGACATTAACTCTCCAATCGGGTCTCCGAGCGCTGGAGGATGGATGCCTCCAATAACCCAGCTGCAGCCGAGCCGGGGAGACCAGGGAAATGATGGTTTTAATAGTTCTTTATTTTTGGAGCAAAATGTGTGCCTCTTATAAACGAGTTCCCTTTATTTCTTGAGTTGATTTGCTACAAGTTCGCCTTTTTATTATTACATTTCCCCCTCCTCCCCCCCCCAAAAAAAGCAATTTTGGTTACGGATTTTCTTTATTCTTTTGTGTGTGTGTTTTTTTCCTCACATTCATTTTTGCTCATTGTAATCATTTTCTGCCTTTACGTTCTTTGACCATTTTTTAAAACGCGTTTAGCTTCACGTTTTACTTGTTTCTTAAAGGCGTAGTTCATTCCCGATGTTGAAGTAACGTGAAGGGTTTCAGAGAAGGTGCTACGTCGGGTCCAGGGCCTGGTACCCCGGCCACCAGCTGAGCTGGGAGGGATGCGTGTTGCTAAGTGGCATCCCAGCTCTGCTGATGAGTCACAGATCCCCGTGAGGGAACCCTGTCCACGCACCTCGTAACCATTTCACCGCCTGCGGACCTGGCCCCACGCCTGGCCACCAGGAGAGCCCATGGTGGTGCTTCAGTCCGAGTCCAGCAGGCTCCAGACTCAGCCACAGCCCTTTGCAGTTTGAGACCGAAGGCAAGAAGCAACTTAAAGGCACGGAGGCAGGAAAACTCTCCCTGCTTACTCAGGGGAGGGTCACCTGCCTGAGGGCGCCAATCTCCTTTACTCAGTTTATCCATTTAAACCTTAAACTCCTCCATGCTGAAACCGGTGTGGCTCAGTGGATAGAGCGCCGGTCTATGGACTGAAAGGTCCCAGGTTTGATTCTGGTCAAGGGCATGTACATTGGTGGGGGGTGTGCAGAAGGCAGCTGGTTGATGATTCTCTCTCATCGATATTTCTAGCTGTCTGTCCTCCCTTCCTCTCTGTGAAAAATCAATAAAATATATTTTTAAAAAATCTAAACTCCTCTGAAAATAACCTCACTGAAACACCCAGAAGAAGGTTTGGTCAAATATCTGTGCACCTCATGGCCTCGCCAAGTTGATATAACATTATGCGTCGCAGTTATGCACCTAAGAACAGAGTTTCCAACGTTAAAAAGCAAAATGTGATACCACTGAAGTTTTGAAATATACCTATTTGTCATCATCTTTGGAGATTTCACCACCGTTTTCTCCTTATTTGGAGCAATCAGGAGACTTCCGAGGCTGTGCTTTTCAGTTAGGGATTTTTCCACTGGCTCATCTCTCTGCCAAGGTTCCCCCTCCAGTTCCCACCTGCTGGCCCTGCCCAGGAGCAGCCTTTCACCGCCTTTAACTGCCGTTTCACAAATCTCACCTGCATTGGCTCCGGACTATTTCTATTGACTGCTTGATGCCTAGGTACCGGTCACATCTTCTCATTGGTTTTGCATTTGCAGGGTATACTTTCATTGTGCCTTTAACTTTGTGAAAATACCATCCAGTTGTTTAACCCATTGAAATGATGTTCCCACAATGGCGTTTGTCTATGGAAATCACAGAGTTTCCAGTGTTTGCTCAGGCCCCCATCAAAGACACCCCAGAGACCAGCACACCCCCATGTACCTACTTTTTCTCCGAAGTCATGGCCACTAAGGTCATTACACAGGCTGTTCTGTGCTGTTGTTGGGAGGATCCCTGCTTAGGATAAATGTGTCCCCAGATGGTCGCCATCATCAGAATCACTTTCCTCCAATATTTATCTCTCAGTCCTCTAGGAAGAGGCGGAAAGACCAGGAAGGCCTAGGAAACCTAGAGAGACTCAACCGTGGGAAGATTTTCCCAAGAGGATAAAAAAAAATAAATGCCAAAACAAAGAGGCCCCTTTGCCCAGCTGAGTTCCTGCTGACATTTGCTCTTGGAATGAGCCCCAGGCATTTCCTCCTCCTCAGTTTGTACCTCAGCTCCCTTCCTTGTAAGAATCCCAATCACACTGACCCCACGGGGTTAATGTAAGCATTAAGTGAGATGAGCTGTGTCAGGGTTTGGGGTTTACGGTAAATACTTGATAAGTAACAGTACATTGAATCCAAATCGGAGACGGTTGTGCCCAGGACATCGGAAAGAGCAAACATTCAGACTCTGGGTTTAAATAGTAAGGATCCGTTGGTAGCTTGTGAATTGGCGCGCCTCTGAGTCTCAGTTTGCTCATCTGTGAAATGGGCCATCGTGAGCCACCACGTGGGAAAGAGGGCAGCTGAACTGAAAGGATGGCGCAGAAGGACCAGCCCCGGGCCCACCGTACAGTCTCCTTCTAGAATTGATATTAAGAACTTTTTGCTTACCATTTCTTTTCTTATGTGCTCTCACACAGATAATATGCATCATGATCTCATTTTCTGAAGCTTTAGGGCGAGAAAGCACCGCTCCATTTAATCCGTCTTCCCTCCCACACACACACACCCTCTCTCGCCTTCCCAGCGTTTTCATTTTCCTCTCTTCCCTTGCTGCCTTGGGCTAGAGTGGATTAACTGCTTCTGCGCCTCAGAGACCGAGGGGAACCCTGGGAAGAAATCTCGGCGCAGATGGCTGGCAGCCGTGCCGATCGGAGCGCTTACTGCTCCCGCACGGGAAGCGTTCAGAGGTGAGAAAGATAAAACACGTTTCCCTCTCAAGCTGAGGAGCTCCCAGAAGGCAGCAGGAAGGGGGCCCAAATCAAGGTTAAAAAAAATGAATACATTTTCTGTTTGATGTTTACCCATGGACAGGCCTTACGTGTGGAGAAGAAAGTCAGAGCCTTGAGGGGGTCCACATGGAAAGTCAGCTACGAACAAATCCGTCGGCATGGATGGTGCATTAGATAAGCTTCCCAAAGCCTCATCCTCAGAGTCAAAGCATTTCTATTTCCACTAGAGGCTTGGTGCATGAAATTCGTGCACTTGTTGGAAGGGGGGGTGTCCCTCAGCCCAGCCTGTGCCCTCTCGGAGTCTGGGAGCCCTCTGGGGATGTCTGTCGGACATCCTTAGCACAGCCAGGGAGGTAGGAGAAGCTCCTGCTACTGCCAGTGTGCTCGCCAGCTGTGAGCTCGGCTTCTGGCTGAGTGGCGCTCCCCCTGTGGGAGCACACTGACCACCAGGGGGCAGCTCCTGCATTGAGCATCTGCATGTCATAACTACTGGTCAACCGGTTGACTGTCTGCCCCCTGGTGGGCAGTACATGTCATAGGAACTGGTCAACTGGTCGTCCCCTGGTGGTCGGTGCACGTCATAGTGAGCGGTTAGCATATCATTAGCATATTACGCTTTGATTGGTTGAGTGGCCAACCAGACACTTAGCATATTAGGCTTTTATCCTATAGGATTCCGTTTCCTTTCCACCATGCTAGAGAGCGTGTAGGACCACAGTTCCGGACAGCGGCTTCTTCACTTCGCTGCATTGGCCACATCACAGGAACAGTAGCTTCTGCCATTCTCTGGGAGGTGAGAGTCGGCACCACCCGTGAGCCTCCTTCCTCTTCTAGTCCCCCTGTTCCTGTCTTGTGTCGGGGCCTCAACGTTGCCTCCGGGGCGATTTAGAAAAAAACACATCCTTCCAATATTTGCCCTTCTAATCAACTCTCCAGACAGCTCCTGGTATCATTTTTTTGTAGAATGAAAATGTGATTTAAAAAAAAAAATTATATATATATATATATATATATATATATATATATCTTATTGAATTTTTACAGAGAGGAAGAGAGAGGGATAGAGAGCCAGAAACGTTGATGAGAGAGAAACATCGACCAGCTGCCTCCTGCACACCCCCTAGCGGGGATGTGCCCACAACCAATGTACATACCCATGACCGGAATCGAACCCGGGACCTTTTAGTACGCAGACCGATGCTCTACCACTGAGCCATCCGGTTTTGGCAAAATTTGACTTTTTTAAAGGTCCTTGACGATGACAGAGATGTTCTTAGACTCCTCTGTCTGCCAAAACCAAGCGTGACACAGAGGGTCTTGGGGCATTCAAGGACAGAAGTAGCAGGCGTGGCTGTGGCAGGCGTGGCTCAGTGCTCCCCAAATGCCGAGGGCACCCTGGGACCTCCAGGCTCTGAGTTAGACGGAGGGCAAGCGACTCATTCCAGACGATGGTGCCACGGTGCTTGGGCATTGCACTTCCCCTCTCCTGCTCCCCCACCTCGCAGACGGCGGGCTGTGCTGCCCGGGGCGCACCAGGAGAGAGCTGTTCTACCCTCAGGGGCCTGTGTGCGAGAGAAAAATAAGCTGCTCTTCATTACACCACGGAGCACTGGGGCCCCTTGTTATGACAGCACAGCATAGCGTGGCCTGACTAACAAAGGTGCCCAGGTTTTAAAATGCAGAGATTCCCCATGGAAAGTCTAGAATTCTTTCTTTATTTGGAAACTAGGAAATCTGATTCTAGGTTTGAGCACGTGGACGGCAGCAGTCTGCTGTACATGGCGCCCCGCGAGGACCACCTCTCTCCCCATCCTCGCCTCTCGTTCTCAGGATCTGCCCAACAGGCGTTCTGTGGATTCGGGGCGGTGACCCCTGGTCTGCAGGAGACAATTCCAAGCTCAGCGTGGCCTCATGGGCCCGCCCCCATGAGGGCTTGTTGTTCCCTGCAGCCTGATTTTCCGGTACCACCAGCACCAGCAATATTGCAGCTGCCCCCCCGCCCCCGCCATTCATGGCAGTTGGTGCCTCTAGGATTTGGGGTGTCCCGGCCTCAGCTGCGATGTCCTTAAATGGACACGTTGTTTTTCCGTGTCCTCCTCCTCTTTTCCCTCTGCTGTCCCGAGCCCTTTCTGCTCTTCTCCCGGCCAGAAGATGTCTCCACTCCAACACCGCCGTCCGTCCTGCAGTGTGCCTCTTCATTCCCGAA
This sequence comes from Nyctalus aviator, assembly GCA_036971965.1. Classification (NCBI taxonomy): domain Eukaryota; kingdom Metazoa; phylum Chordata; class Mammalia; order Chiroptera; family Vespertilionidae; genus Nyctalus; species Nyctalus aviator. The sequence continues at coordinate 46,137,949 of CM072935.1, read as the reverse complement.
CCCCAGAGCAGAGGGGGGCGCAGAGCTCATGCTGATGGGTTCCTGCGGAAGAGCGGGGCTTGGTTTTCAGGCATGAAAAGCGATGGATGCACATGGTAACCATTCAGATAGCACCTAAGTCTGGCCCGTTTGGCTCAGTGGATAGAGTGTCCGCCCCTGGACTGAAGGGTCCCAGGTTCGATTCCGGTCAAGGGCACATGCCTCAGTTGCAGGCTCCATCCCCGACCCTGGTCAGGAGGGCCCGTGCAGAAGGCAACCAATCGATGTGTCTCTCTCACATCGATGTTTCTCTCTGTGAGTCTCTCCCCCTCCCTTCCACTCTAAGAATCAACGGGGAAATGTCCTCGGGTGAGGATTAACGACAGCAACAATAGGAGGAGCACCCGAAGGCTCACGGTGGTTATCTCTCCCCTCCCCACTCCGCCCGCCACCCTCCGCCACGGCCTCTCCTCCTCTCTGCTCTCATGTGCAGGTTGCTGCCTCGGCTCCAGGGGCCACACTGGAGGCTGCATTCCTTGATTTATTGTACACCCCCCCCCCCCCCCCGTTACCCCGTCTGCCCAGCATTTGATGGTTCTCTTGCTACGCTTCAAGTTCCGTCAGCGCCTTTAGAACCGGAATAATAAGCCGATTGTTTTCTAGTCCTTACTTTATATTCCTTTTGATCATGTCTTACATGGAGCCGCTTTCTCCTTTCCTCTCCTCGGCGTCTCCCTCCCGCCCCCATAGCCTCCTTCTGTAGGCAACATGTTTTGCTGTCAAGGATGTTTATATTCACATTATATATTTTTCACCCTCGTCGGGCCTTTATTTATTCATTCAGCTCCATTCCTTTGTCCTCACTGCAAACGCAGGTCCCTCCTCTCGCCCCCATTCTTGGCTCTGTCTCCCCATTCCCAGCTCTGTACCGGTTGTAGTTTCCCACTGGGTGTGACCCCACACTTCTGGGCTGAGAAGGCTCCTGCAGCAGCGGAGAAGTGCCCATCCTTACAAAGGGTGCAGCATTCCGGAGAAAGGGCTGTGTAGATTAAGAAGGAGTCCATGGATGAAAGATAGTTTTGAGAGGCATTGGGGGGTCAGAGGAGCTTCCAGCTGAAGGAGGTAGAAGACTCTCCTTGACCAAGGACCCTTGCTTTTATTAAACAGTTTGTCCCTAGGCAAGGTGGAAATGTATACTTCAAAGGGTATAATATCAAAGGGTTCACAGAGATTGTCAGTTTCAGGAATAGCCTACAGCTGCTCAGGTGTTCGGCCAACAGGAGGCAATAAAATGCCCTGAGCTGTCTGGCAGCTAACAATCATCCTATTCAGGTTTGGGGGAAGTGCCTTTTAGCAGTTTCCAACAGGTAAACTCCCTGTGACTCCACCCTGCTGAGCTCCCCAAGCTTCACCGCCCTTTCGGTAAAACTCTAAGTATTACATGCTGAGATTGGTTCTTGGCGGAGAAGGCCCTGGGAGAGAAAGCACACAGGCAGGACCACGACACACAATAGTTGTGTGAGGCTGTCAGCATGTGGCGAGGCTGAGCTCCCCTCTGTGGCTGGGAGCCCTGGAGGACCTGAGCCAAAGGCTGATGCAGGGTCACCCCAGCTAAGTGCAGAGCTGTGAGTGGGTGAACAAACCATGCCACTGAGTTCTGGGGCAGCTTGTTATGCAGCAGTAGCTGACTGATGCACTTTCTATACAACTTATGTTCACGGATGATCCTCTTGTATTCATCAGTTCAGCTAATATTTATGTGGCAGTTTCTGTAAGTTCACCCTAGAAATTAAGAAATAATCTCACAGGGACAGGCCTGCAGTAGCGTTTAAAGAAAGCATACCATGTACTGTGAGAGCGGTGATGGAGGGCATGGGAATTATAGCAGGAACACTTCCCATTATGGGCTTAAGGTTGAGATAGATTTCCAGAAGAAGCAAAATCGTATTTGAAACCTGAAGAAAACATGATATTAAAGTTAGTCAGGCCTGAAGAGCACTTGGGAGGGGAGGTGATGGGAGAGAGGACGTCACAGGCAGGAGGAAAGGGCAGCCTGTGCAGATGCCGGGAAAGGAGAGTTCGACGGCTGTGGGGACCGAGAGAGCTCTTTGGGAACACGGAGGCTGATGGAGGAGGGTGCCAGGCCCTGGCGGGAGAGGCGACGGGGCTCAGACCACGCCAGGCCTCATAGGCCTCGTTAAGAAGTCCGGGCTTAATTATTAGAGAATGAGGGGATGAGAAACTGTTTTATGAAACTTTAAATCTCCAAGTATTTTTCTTCTTTTTAAACTTAAAAATAACGTCGTTTATGAGAATAACACATTTTGAATATTTTAGGTCGAAGTGAAAAGAAAAAAAAATAGAGATCTCTTCCGAAATCAGCACGCCCACTCCCACAATGAGGCGCCGGAGCGCTGCTAATTAGCCGAGAGCTCGCTCCTGACCCACAAGCTTGGGGTGCCACGTGGAGGATCTAATATTGGGGTGTGAATCTGTGCTTTCCTTTGCTCTTTATTGTTTGCTTCAGACGTTGCCACGGGTAACCAAAATCTGTTCCAGAAACTGACAGTTCGTGCTTACAGTAAGGCAGGCAGAGAAGGAAAAGAATGTCTTCTTTCACATCCCATCAATCTCCCGTGCCCATGCCTCCGGGGGTCCTCCCAGGGCCTGGTGCCATGGACTTCTCTCATGGAGCCCACCTTCACTGGGTCCCCAGGGGATATCCCAGTCCTTAGCACACAGGACTCACTGTATATTGCTGGAATACATGAATAAATGAATGATTGATGGATTGGCTAATATACACCACAGTTAGCTGGCCTAGGTCGGCTTCTTCTACTAGATCGAGAGCTTCCTGAAGTCATGAAGCAAGTAACAGATGTGTAGTAGACACTAAGGTCTGGATGGATGGATGGATGAATGGATGGATGGATGGGTGGATGGATGTGTGGAGGGGTGAAAGGGTGGATGGGTGGAGAGCTGGAGGGCTGGAGGGTGAATGGGTGAATGGGTGGATGGATGGATGAGTGGGTGGATGGTTGGATGGGTAAGTGGGTGGATGGGTGAGTGGGTGGATGGATGGATGAATGGGTGGATGGATGGATGAGTGGATATGTAGATGGATGGGTGGGTGGATGGGTGAGTGGGTGGACGGATGGGTGGGTGAGTGAGTATATGCTAACCAGAAATAAGTTGAAGTCCAAAAGTCCAAAGAAATAGTATCAACACAGAAAGAATTGCTTAAGAAAGTGAGCTGAACAGCTGAGACAGAGGTTGAAAGACCTGATTAAGCACAAGAACAAGTGAAAAGGGGGAAATTAAGCAAGCAAGAGTAAATAGTTAGAGTGGAGCACATGCCTCGCCTCAGCCTAGACTATGTGCCTGGGACATTTTCAGCTCCTAAGGTCCTCGGTCCTTGTCTGCCTTCTCTGTCCAGCTGTTTCTCCCTCAGTTACTAGACGGAGCCTAGATAAGTCAATATCACTGTGATCTTTTAATTTCTGCAGTGGTGGAGATGGTAGCAATGATCTAGACCAAATCTCTTTTACTAGAGGCCCAGTGCACGAAATTCATGCACTGGGAGGTGTCCCCCAGCCGGTCTGCACCCTCTCACAGTCCGGGGCTCTCGCAGTTCAGGACCCCTTGCTCCCTACCGCTCCATCTGCAGTGGAAGGAAGGCTGGTGGGCGCCAGGTGAACCCACAGCACCGTCCGGGGGAGAGCGGGGCCTTTAACGGGGTTGGTCAAGGGCATTCTGCCTTCCCTCGTCCCAGACATCACGCCGCAGACTCAGCCGTCCTCTGCTCACCTACCTGATTAAGCCAACCCGAACAGCCACCCCGACACTGAGAGGAGGGAGGGGTCCCACCAGGAGCCCCGAGAGGCACGTGCAGTGACAGCTGTGGTCACGGTGGGAAGGGGGAGGACGCCCGAGTTACCGCTGGCGCTCAGGACAGCCCCCGGAGCACGCTGGGCAGAGTGTCTGAGCCGCTGTTCGTGTCCCTGCGGTGACATCAGCTCCTCAGGGCCAGGGGAGGGGACAGCGCACAGGGCCATCTTTGTCTTCAGTTTCGAGCTGAGGAGACATGATCTCACTTTGATAAAAATAAAATAAAAAAATACACGCGCTCAGGTCCAGGATGGGCCGTGGCAGCGGTTACCCAGAGATGCCGCCTGGACGTGCTCGGGAGGGGCCAGGCAGGACCGAGGCCGGCCAGGGCCGCTCGCTGGCGTGGGGACTCGCCGGGAGGGAGTTCCTGTGTCTCTCCCTTCTCGCCAGTTCTGCAGGCGGAGGCTCCTCAGCAGGTGACGCGGGATGGTATGGGCAAATGCACCGCGGCATTGCTCAGCGGCACGTCACGTCTGCGGCGGCCCTTCAGGGACGAGGAGCCGCTCCGCCCTTTTCCTGGCTCCCACCCTCCAAACGCTCACCCCTAAGCCTCTGAGGGTGTGCAGGCGGCTTCCGCCATGTGAGACCTGGACTACAGCGATGGCTCAGCCACGGCTCAACAGGAATGATCCAGGTTTCATCGTGGCTGCATGGCAGGCCCTGCCCGGGCTCTGCCACAGCCCCTCCTGGCCTCTCTCATCACTGCTCTTCCAGCCCCCCCCCCCACACACACACACACCGCAGCATCTCTGGGACCTCCCCTAGGGTTACGACTGCCTGGAGGGAAAGTTATAGAAAAGGGCATTTGATTTTCCACAGGAGACAATTTATCCTATATAATAAAGAGGTAATGTACAGATTGATCATCATTCCAACACGCAATGTGGCTGCTCCCATGTGGTCAAAGATGGCTGCCACAAGACGGCCTGCAGGGGAGGGAAGTTGGGAGGGACCAGGCCTGCAAGGGAGGGAAGTTGGAGGTGATCAGGCTGGCAAGGGAGGGCAATTGGGAGAAATCAGGCCAGCCGGGGTGCAGTTAAGTGTCAATCAGGCTGGCAAGGCGAATGGTTAGGGGGTGATCAGGCTGGCAGGCAGAAAAGCAGTTAGGGGCAATCAGGCAGGCAGGCAAATGGTTGGGAGCCAGCAGTCCTGGATTGTGAGAGAAATATCCCAGATTAGAGAGGGTGAAGGTTGGGCTGAGGGACACACACACACACACACACACACACACCCTGTGCACAAATTTCGTGCACTGGGCTCTAGTTTTTAAGTATTTTTTAATTGAGTTTGTTTTGTTTTGTTTGTTTGTTGTTTTGTTTGTTTTTTTTGTGTGTGTTTTTTTTTTAAGAGAGAGGAAGGGAGAGGGAGAGATAGATAGAAACATAGATGAGAGGGAAATATGGATCAGCTGCCTCCTACATGCACCTTACTGAGGATGGAGCTGGCACCCCGGGCATACGCCCTGACCAGAAATCAAACAGGTACCTCTTGGTTTATGTGTTGATGCTCAACCACTGAACCGCACTGGCTGGGCCACAGGAGACAGTCTAGATGGGACTCAGCAAAGCCCAGGGCATGGTCCCGCGTACGTCCTCTGATGAAAAGTCTCAGGACACCCTCACAGCAGCCGCTGAGCTGGGTGGTCTATGCTTCGCTCTGACAAGTTTTCGGGATTAGGAAACTGAGGCAAAGCCAAGTCACGTGATTTGGATGAAGTGACACAGCTCACTAGCGCTCCGGTGGGACTGCAATTCGGGCTCCTGTGATCAGAGGTCCAAACCCTCAGATCAGGCTCCCTCCCCGAGCCCACGCTCTGGAAACCTGGCCGTGTTAGCGCAGCCCTTGAGCTGAAAGACTTTGAACTTGAATGAGAATTGCCCGAGCTTAATAGTTCTCGCTGAGTCATCGTTCGCCGTTCAGTGTTTGTTCGTCCCATTACTGTGTTTGCGGCTCGTCATAAATTAATCACACGGCCAATACGGTATCTGCAGAGCTGGAACCGAGCTCCCCTCTTCCCTTTTCTGGTCCAACGACATTCTCTGCATACCCTTATCTTATCGTAAAACAACACGCGTAATCACGCTTTGCACACAGACTTATCACGCAGCTCCGTGTAAATAAAACTTGACTTCCTTTCTGTGTTACCACACACCCCTCTCGTGCAAGAGGGGTTTCCAGCTCTTTCTGTCCGTTAAGGAATGGATGTGTGGAATGTTTCTAACGTGTTTTCCTTAGAGTGGCCCGGATGGGAGCAGGGGATTTCCTTTTATTGTACCGTGGGGGGTGGCGTCAACCGCTAAGGTTGCCTGACCTTTCCCGGCAGGTTGCTGGGAGAAGGGAGAAGCCGGGGTCGGCGGACCAGGAGTTGGGGACACCACCCGATTACGGGTTGTTCAGGGGAAGGGTGGGCCCCACAGCGATGTCCCGGGGAAGCTGGGGGCTCCTCCGTGGAGGAGCTGGATGACATGGACCGCGCCCGGCGGCTGGGAAGCCGAGCCAGGCAGGGGCGGCCCCGGGGTGCCTCGGGGAGAACGTAGGCCTGGAGGTGCCGAGGGCGGAGGACTATTGGCAAAGGAAACAGAGCGGAGTTAGCCAGGAGCCCATGGACGCCAGGAATGCCCAGGTGGCCTGAGGCCGTGTAGGTGGGACTCAGCGAAGCGGCCACAGGAGGCCACGGTCCAGCACAGCCAGGGCCCAGCCTGAGGACACGGATCTGATCTGGGCTCCATCTGCCGTCTGCGCCCCTGGCTCTGTGTGTGCTCAGGGCCCGGCCGGGCGGTGTCTGAGGGGCGGGCCTTGCCTACGCTCGGGGGGAGGATGGGGAGAGACACTGACCCACCCATGGGGACAGGCCCGGAGCGTCTGCGCTGGACGCATCCTGATGGGCTCTGGCTTCTCCGGTCCAACAGCACCTGCTCTTTGAAAAGCAGCCCAGCGGCGTGAGGACCGGCTCCCCGTGCCATAGCCTGGGACTGAGCAGGTGAGACAGCGCCATCCCCCGCTGCACTTGGAAGTGACGTCTGTACGAGGTGATGCAATGGCTGCCCATCGTGTGGCCCCGATCAGCACGTGGGCACCACGCTCCTTAGACATGTCAGACCTCACACCCCCCGCCCCGGACCTGGTTGACCCAGTTCCGTGGTCGGCAAACTGCGGCTCGCGAGCCACATGCGGCTCTTTGGCCCCTTGAGTGTGGCTGTTCCACAAAACACCATGGCCTGGGCGAGCCTGTGTTGAAGAAGTGGCGTTAGAAGTTTAAGTTTAAAAACATGTGGCTCTCCAAAGAAATGTCCATCGTTGTTCTGTTGATATTGGTCCCTGTGGGCTAATGAGTTTGCCGACCACTGACCCGGGTGATGGAGAAGCACTGCTCTGATCGGTCCTGAGATCGGAGGGAATTGGATCCTTTACCCCGTCCTTGAGCCCCTCAGCAACGCAGGACGGAGGAGGGAAGGGAGCAGGGGCTGGCTGTGCCATCGTCACGTGGTCGGTGAATGACCTGGGCACTCAGTCTGTCAGTCTTCGCTGTGAAAGGGGCACAGGCCGCCGTCCTGTGTATGAAGGGACTTCCTGTGGCGCCCAAGACACACTGGTGGTGGACACACGTGGCGCTGGCCACACAGACGGTGTCAGCCTTCACTGCGCTCCCTCGCTCAGTGGGTTCAACAAGACCCACGGTGGGTACTGAAGGGCAAGTCGCTGGGGTCAGGGGTGATGGCGTGGCGGCACTGGGCACACACTGCATGGCTCCTGGCCAATAGAATCGCCCGCGCCCGCCGCCACCTCCCTCAGTGCCCTCAGAGGTCCACGGAGCTTCACCCATCTCCCCTCCGTGGCTCCTGGTCCCTGGTCCCAACCACAGCCCCGTGGGGACGGGGCGCGTGGTGCGGGCGGGTCTGGGAGGGGCAGGCCGACTTCAGTTTAGAATCCACTCTCCGTTGTCGGAGGCCAAAGGGCACCTGTTCATTCCTTGACGATTTGTCAGGTAATCAATACCTAGTAACCAAGGGCGACGGTTCTTTTTAATCCCTTCCCTGCCCCCCTTTCTCTGCCCCCTTCCTCTGTCTTCCTTCTAGTACGGACATCACTCCCCTCTCTTCCTCTTCCCCCTCCTCCCCTTGGTTAGTCAGCGCTGGTGAATAGTGCTCCTGGGCACTGTCGCTCACCGGGAACATTCAATCACACACACACACACACACACACGCGTGCGCTCCAGGGCCCTAGACAGCATCCACGGAGAGCTTGTTTGCAATGGTGCTGCGATGTACGGCCCAGGACAGGGCTGCTCGGCCGCCTCCAGCAGCCGGCGGGTGGCGGGTGGCAGTGATAATCACGAGGGTTTATGTTCCTCCGATCAGGACAGGGAGCAGCAAAGAAACGCCCCCCTGATCCAGGGGACGCCCCCCCCCCCCGGCCCGGCAGCGAGAAATACGGTTACTGTGCCGGGCCACGTCCTCTCCCGCACCGAGCAGACGCTCGTAAATTGTTTGGTGTCCAGGCCCGCGGCCGGCTGCGTGTGCGGACTCTGAGTTACCGGCCAGTGTGCTGCAGCCTTGTTAATCACGGGAAGGTCTGCCTTGCCCGTGCGGGGAGAAACTCTGCTTTCTGAAGGAATACACCGCTTGGCCAATCAGAACTCACTGTCCAGCTGTAACTGGACAATCGATGGGTCCGGCCGCCTGTCACTGTCTGAGCCTATTGGGCAGAGACAGGGGTGAATCATACATGAGCGTTTATTCCAGTCCTGCCGGCAGCGTGGGAGCAGCAGGCCATCCACAGAAATCTGCTCCGCACCCCGTAAGCCAGCTGCTTACATTGGGTAGAAGGACGAAGACTACATGGAAGTAGGCAAAGGGCATGCCAAACGGGCAGTTAACAGGTCAGCAGATTTGCAAATGGCTTCAAATGGCTGGCGGTATGCAAAGGGCTGGATGTCTCGAAAGGGCTGGTGGCGGTTAATCTGTCCACGCCAACAGGCAGCTCCCGGTGGGGAGGGCGGGCTGCATCTCCAGGGGAGTCCCAGGTCCCACTGCCACCCCAGCCAGGTTAGAGTGCGCCTCCTTTAATGAGAACAAACCAGTTACGGGGAGCAGCGTGATTAACATTTCTTACAATTCTAGCTGGCCCCCAGTATTCTGCTTCTGCCCCTGCCACAGGGGCGGCGCCGTCAGCCTCCTCAGCAGCGCCGGGCTGTTCGTTCCTCCCGGTTGCAGCATCTCCGTCAGCACGTCCTTACTGGGAGAGAGCGGGCAGTTGTCAGAGGGACCCTTTCGCTCGCCCAAGCAGCCTGTGCATCTGCTCCCGGCCCTGCGTGTGGCTGTTCGTTTGTGCCGTGCGAACTCTCACACCTGAGATGCTCGCGCCCCTGTCTGCACACACGCCTGGACGCTCCCAGGTGCTGGCTGTAGCTGCCCCTGGACGGGTTCAAGTGCATCGGGGGTAGAGAGTTCCCTCCTGCCTCTTCCCCAGCACAGTGCTGGCGACTCTGCTCAGCACGGCCCGGGAGCTCCACAAGGCAGGCAGCAGGGACCAGCAGGACAGGTGGGCCCTGCCAGTGGACCCAGCAGAGATGGGTGATGGAAGTGGGTGGCCTGGCACCCCAGCCCAGGGCACCCCGTACTCACCGTGTGGCCTCTGGCAGGACATCTCGTGCCATTCCCCCTTAGCGTGCTCAGCAGCATGCGCAGGCGGGGGTCCGCCCTCTCCTGCCAGCCCCCAGGTCTGGGGCGACGGCCGGGTGACAAGACTGGCGGTCTGAAACAGGAGGCGCTTCGGTGTCATTATGGCAGCGTGAGAGCTGAGATGGCACCGCAGGGAGGGGCACGGCCATTGACTGAGCGTCGTTACGGTTGGCGGGTCCCCAGCACTCTCCCGCGTGCTGTCTCACTTGAACCCCACAGAAGGCCAATGGGATTTATTACCCATCTCACTTATGAGAAACCGGAGTGCAGAGGGAGAGAAATGTGCTCAATGACACACAGCAAATTAGCAACACACAGGAGGTCTGGACTTCTCTTCCCAGCAACAGAGCCTGTTCTTTTCATGGAAGGAATAAGGAAAGGAGGGAGAGGGAGAGAGGGAGGGAGGGAGGGAGGGAGGGAGGGAGGGAGGGAGGGAGGTCGGTTAGGTGGATGGGTGGGTGCATAGAGGGATGGATAAATGGAAGGATGGTTGGGTGCATGGGGCAGTGAGCAGGATGATAGAGGGAAGAAGAAAGGAAAGAAGGAAAGAAGGGGGGAATCAAGCAACTCGCGAAGGGATTTCTTTCTCAAGAGGATGCAATGTAATGTGGTTTGATCAGGTCGCCTCTGACAGTCCTTCGTTAGATATTTATTGAGCAGTGGCGTGCGGTGGAGCCGTAGCTGAGCTGTGGATTTTTATTGAGTGGCTCATCTCTGCCTGGCCCCGGGGGGATGCAGTGCCAGTAACGCCGGCACTGGGTGGGGTCTCCTCCTTCCACCCACAGGCAGACGGAGGCGTCAGTCCTGCTGCAGTCATGCTCTCATTTCCGGGCTGCCTCTCCGATGTTCCGGTCGCCAGGCACCTGGTCTGCTTGGTGACTTGGAAGCAAAACAAACAAACAGACAAACACACACACACATGTGAGGTGGGTCTTGGCTCTTCCCTCAATGGGGCCTTGCATTTGGCCAAGACTCTTAACTCAGTGCCTCGTAGGTAAGCGCACAGCCCTGACCTTGGCCATAGTAGGTCCTCAGCTGGTGTGGGTTCCTCTCGCCCCCCCCCACCACCCATGCTGGCCCCTGCTCCTCCCCACCCCCTCTTGGGGCGGAGGAAGCCTCCTCCCGAGGCTCCGGAGAGCTGGGGTCTCACGCAGTCATTTCTCCGGTGGGGAGACTCGCCCCCGCCCCGCTGACGCTGCACCGAAAAAGACTTTCCCGGCCGTCCTGTTTTCCTCTCTTGTAACGTAGCCGTGGTGACAGGCCGCGTGCAATCCTGGCCCCGCAGCCGGCCGCCTCGCTAATGAATAGCAGCCTCGCTGGGGCTGGGCGAACTTTTTAGGAAAACAAATCACACATATTCAGGTGGCCGGCTCTTACCAGCATTCAGCGTCACTGCCCTGCGTGTGTCTCTTTATGCTCTTGTTTTATAACGACCGTCTAAGCGGGAGCTGCAGTCCCTCCACCGGCGCCTGCAGGGAGCACCCTTTCTTATTTCTGATGCTTTCAAGAAAGGGCGGCTGGCGCCCAGACTCCCCCTCCCCCCGCACCCCACACCTGATTCTTATAAGCATCCATTTAGTTTTCCAGTCCCCTCACTGGCTTACAGTGTGAGCCGCTCAGCCCAGTGTGGGGAGGATGCGGTGATGGTGCCTACTCCCTCGGTCCGGTTCCCGGGAAGGTGACGGGAAGGGAGCGGACAGGGACGCAGTGGGCTGGGCTGGCACCCCGCAGCGCCCAGGCCGAGTCAGCGGGCTCAGCACCCCGCCCGCTGCCGCCTTTCCCCGCTTTCCCCGCTCACGGGCCTTGTGGAGCCCTGAACCATCGCTCCGTATCATCTCCATCCATCGGGGGAAGGAGCACCTGGACTTAAAGATCTGCAGGTGCAACTTGTCCCTTTTCTCTTTGAAAATTCCACCAAGTGCAAGCGACTTGCCGCGGCCTTCTCCTACGATGGCGTTCTATTTGCATAGGAGGCGGGCCGAGCTGCTCGTCAGGCAGGGTTACTGCCTGGCGATGCTCTTTACAGATGCGGAGCCGCGCGGGGAAGGTGGCGGGGACTGCAGCGGGCTCAGGGGTATTCAGGGAGCTGATTGCCTCTGACAAGGTTCTAACAGTATCCTAACAGCCCGAGCCCACAGCCCAGGAGAGGGTGGGGGATCTTAACCCGGGCCTGCAGGCCTCCTCGGCCCCTCCTCCGTGTCCTCCTCCTCACCCTCCATCACCCCCTCCATCACCCCGCGACCATCACTGTCACCAGCGGGCAGACTAGCCCGGGGGAATCACCCAGGGACCCGTTTGCGGGCCAACTTGACTCTGTTGTTTGAGGCCTTGTTATTTGGAGTAGAGAGACCGAGACTCCGCAGTTCTCGCTCTGGCCTCACAGAGAGGGAGGGAGAGGAAACAAGCAGCCTCGGGCCTGCCTGACGGGTGTGCCAGCGAGAATACGGCAGCTCCCAGCACAGAGCCGGGGCACGGGCTGCAGGACCAACCGCAGAGAACGGATCCCGAGAGCTCGGGCCCCAGACCCAGCTCCACACTCCCTGGCTCTGTCTCCTTGGAAACATTTCTTCGCTTCTCGTGTCCCGCTCCTTCATCTGTGAAATGGGGCGTGATAATCACACCATCTCTGGTGTTCTGGGGAGATAAAACGCGCTGAGGGCTTACGCTGGGCGATGCTACGGAAATGCAACGTTCACCTAAAATCATGGTGGGCAAACTGCGGCTTGCGAGCACAGGCGGCTCTTTGGCCCCTTGAGTGTGGCTCTCCCACAAAACACTGCGGCCTGGGCGAGTCTGTGTTGAAGAAGTGGCGTTAGAAGGAGTTTAAGTTTAAAAAAATGTGGCTCTCCAGAGAGATTTTTCCATCGTTGTCCTGTTGATATTTGGCTCTGTTGACTAAGGAGTTTGCCGACCACTGTCGTATACAACTACCCTTTACCCCTTTGCACACAATACGCCACTAGTGCCTGATCCTCACAGCTTCCAACCGCACGGCACAGAATGGATGTTCCTGACAGGGACGGTGGCACCTCCGCCCGCCGCACAGGCGTGCTTCGGCACAGGGTTTGCTGTGCGCCCTTCCTGGAAATGTGGTGTCACTCGTGCGTCACGACACATCGGCGCCTGCGGTGGGCGTGACTCCAGGAGTCCGCCTCCGTTGCAAATGGCCAGGCAGGCGGACGTGGACAGTCTCCCCCCTTTGGGCACCGTGCCCCGCTCCCCGGGGACGTCAGGGTGGCACTGCTACCAAGCAGGGGCTCCCGTCACCTCGAGAGGACGGTCTTGACCTCCTCCCGGCGGCCAGGCACTGACCACCTCCGGCCCCGGGCTCACGCAGAGGAAGTGTACGGAAGGGAGGACGCGGTCTCGCCCCACTGGCCACTCTGTCATCAGCGCCCACACCCAGCCGGACATGGCCTTCCCACTGGCCAGCGCCCCAGAAGGAAGCCACACTCACAGGCCTTAACCACACAAAGCGGGGCCGAGGGGTGATTGCCGAGCAGGTGCGGAGCGTGGGAACAGAAGCTGCGGTTGTGACAGCGTCTCTTAAAGCCCCAGCGACGTGCCGACGGACGCGTTGCAGAGAGAGCACTCCGCTGCACACGGCCTTGGCCTTCCCTGCCAGCCTCTCTCCGGGCGCATAAACGTGTGGTCACTGGCTCTTTTTCCCCACCCAGAGCGAAGTCCACCGTCCTGCTTATCAGTATGCAAACAGACAGGCCTCCTCTGGCCCACAGGATGCTCAGGTCTCCACGTCCAGCCTCTGGTTCTGCCTCTGCTAAGCCAAGGGCGGTGCCTGGGTGAGAGACACAGCTACTTACCCGTGTTTCCCCGAAAATAAGACATCCTCCGAAAATAAGATCTAGCACATGGAAAGATAAGACATCCCCTGAAAATAAGACCTAGAGCAACTTTGGGAGAAAAAAAGTAACATAAGACACTGTCTTATTTTCGGGGAAACAGGGTAGAAAACTCGGGCCTGCCTTTGCAAAGCCTGGACATGAACAATGGGGACTCCGTTCCCAGGCTGTGCCGGACGCACACCTCGGGATCTGCCGTCCGCCTCTTCTGGGCCGTCATTCCAACACATCCTCCTCCCGGCTTCATTCACACACGGCCTCCAAACGCGCTGTTACTCCCCCTCCCCTGCCCTGCATCCGAGGCTCCAGGCGGATGTCTGCAACCTTAGGACCATGAGGGCGGGGATGCTCTCCCCAGGCGATCGCCGTCCCCTGGACAGAGCCTCCACTCCTCAGGCCTGCCCGCCTGCGAGGATGGCCGGCCGGACAGAGGACAGTGGAGGTGAGGCCCGCCAACTGGGGCGCGCTCCGGCCCAAACCACATCTGGCCGCTTCCGGGTGTGGGACTTGGGTAGATGTTCAGAAATAAGCATGAAGGCTTTCCACAGAGGAATTCGTTAGGATGATGGAGTGTCTGATTCTACATCTCACAAATATTTTAATACGTGGGAAATGGAAATTTAATAAAAAAGGGAAGTTCATTTCCAGGTGGGTTTTTTTTTTCTTATATAAAATGGATAATAATAGTACTTTCTTCACTGAAGGCTTTTAAGACGAAATAAGTATTAACCTATCGCAACCATTTGTTGACCGAGGCAGGTCATAGATAGATGAGATAGACAGACAAACAGATGGTAGACAAATAGATGACAGATAGGTAGATAGACGATAGGTAGATGATTGAGTGTTAGACAGATAGATGAGTAAGCAGAATGACAAATAAATACAGATACGCAGAGACTGACAGCTACTCATTTTGTGGCGAACGTTAAAGCCCTGAGCTCAGCGTTCATTCTCTGGAATGAGGGGACCTTCGGGCTCAGACACAGAAGCAGGAGAAGGCCAGGTGGAGATGAAGGCAGGGGTTAGGGGTGGGAGGTGGGGAGGGGGCTTCCACAGGCTAAAGACCACCCAGGATTGTGGACAGAACTCCGAAACTGAGAGAGGCAGGAGGGTGAACCTGGGGACCGTGACCTTGGCGATGTGACCCTGGTGATGTGAATGTACACTTTGGCTATAAGGTGGGTTTATATATTTATTTATATTTTATTTCATTTGTTTTTTAAGCTTGCTTTTTTTTTTTTTTTTTTTTTTTATGGTTCAATGTATTTGTATAAGTACTTAGGCAAGCCAAGCTTTCGCCCAGAAAACCGTGCTCCTATGACTCACTCTGCGTGCACAGCTTTTCCTCACGGCCCCAGTCCAGCCAGCGTGCTGTTGTCCATCGTGAGTCGGCGCTTGCTTACACCTGGCCCAGGAGGGGAACTCTGGGAGTCACGGTTCTCACCCCATCCAAAGGTGAGAGGTGAAAGGTCACGGCGGTAAAATAACACGCTCAGTCATGCAGATAAAGAAGCAACTACCTTCTCAGCGGGAGAGAGGTATCCACCCAACCCTTTTCCTTTAAAACCAGTGTAACTGGTGCAGTATCAAATACTTATAAAAAAAATACACTTCACCAGAAATCATGAGTACGTAACAAAAAACAGGGTTAGCCTGCATGCAATGCTAATTCTGAAACGTTCACATTCAGAGTAGAAGTGTTAACAGAAAACCTGATAGAGCCTGGCTGGCTGGCGGCTCAGTGGTTGGGGTCCACCTATGAACCAGGAGGTCACGGTTTGATTCCCGGTCGGGGCACATGCCCGGGTTGGGGGCTTGATTCCCCAGTAGGGGGCGTGCAGGAGGCAGGCGGTCCATGAGTCTCTCGCATCATTGATGTTTCTATCGCTCCCTCTTCCTTCCTCTCTGAGACCAATACAAATACTTTCTAAGCCCTGATGGGTTTGGCTCAGTCGGCCTGCAGACTGAAAGATCCCAGGTTCTATTCCGGTCAAGGGCATGCACCTTGGTTGTGGGCACATCCCCAGTAGGAGGTAGTTGATAGATGTTTCTCTCTCATCGATGTTTCTAACTCTCTATCCCTCTCCCTTCCTGTCTGTAAAAAATCAATAAATATATCTTTTAAAAAATGATAGAGAAGCATGGACCACACACAGTTAATTAAAAATAATTTAGAACTTAATAAGTTATAAGCACTATGTTTAAATGTCACAAAAAATAAAAACAAAAACAAAAAAACACCTCCCTCAAGTAAAAAATATGATAAAAACAGACAAAGGAGCAGGTGTCCCGTGGCTGCGCAGACTGTTAGGAAGCTGTGTACAGAATGGGGCCACCCTGACCGGAAAGTGTGTGTCGGTTGTCGGTGTGTCAACAAGAATTAGTGGAGCAGTAACGGAGCCGTTATCAGAATCGCACTATCACAAGCTCAGGGCGAGCCTCGCCGGCTTCGTGCTGGTAGAACACAGGGCGTTTATGGAAATTCCCTCCCTTCGGTGCTCATAACAGCGGAGTTTATCTGCCTCCGTGGGATTCCAGCAGCTCGCCAATAAATTAAGCAGAGATAAAGCTGTCGGCCCACGCCCCGGGAGGCAGCGTGTTCGAAACACGCGGTGGGGGGAGAGGAAGTCTCCTGGGACCGCACGCGGAGTAAGAGGATGCGCCTGCATTTAGCTCAAGTCCGACGCCGGGTAACGTGTGTGTAGGTGAAGGCAGGTAGCATCCATCGAGCCCGGTGGCACTCCCCGACGTAGACCACACTGCAGGACCGGGTTCTAGAGAGACGGCGACTCTGTCCCATACCCGCACCCCCCTGCTCAGCTCCCGCGGCCGACGCCTCGTGGGCCTGGTGTCAGGAGGCACGCCGGGGGGAGGTCGGCGTGGTGGTGGGAGGGCGTGGCGGAATGGGAAGAGTGCAGCCCCAGGCCCTTCCAGGAGGAAATCACCCGGCAGTCCGCGTGCACGGGCTGCACAGCCCCCTGGGAAGCGGATGCTGGCTCTTGCTTTGGGGGAAACGTGACAAACGGAAGGATCCAGCGGAGAAGCGGGGATGGCGGGGAGCGGGGAGCCCTGGTGCGGCCAGGGCAAAAAGCGCTGGCATGTCGGGTGTGGCAGCCCGAGAGAGAGAGAGAGAGAGAGAGAGAGAGAGAGAGAGAGAGAGAGAGAGAGAGGGAGAGAGAGAGAGGCCACTGCATCCGGGAGGGGCCGCGCCTGGACAGGGAGCCGCCAGAAGGGGGAGCAGCAGGCCTCCGCCTCAGCATCTCCAGAGGGCGATGGGTAAGGAGGAGGAGCCGTGGGCCGGTGACAGAGACACAGGAGGTGCCAGGGCCAGAGGCGGGGCGGGTCACTGGTGCCCACTGACATCGGCTCAGCCCCAATATTTCAAGAGAAGCCGGGTCCGCAGAAGCTCTATTTCTGTGGCCGACAATGACTTTTAAACTTTAAAGCGCCAGTAAGACAAACGATCTCACGGGCCACGTGCATCTACTGTACAACGTCGATCAGAACTACAAAATGACGCGTTTCTGTTCAGCATCAGAGACGGATTTCAGTGACATGAGCGGCTTGGCGAGGCCTCATTGGAGCGGGCGTGGGGGCGGGAGTGAGGGGGCGAGCTCCCCGGTCACTGGCGACGCTCAGGCCAAAGGACGCTCGCTCAGAACGGCTGCGTGGGGGGTGGGGGGTGGGGGATGGGGGCTGCCAGAGGGGGGCTGCCCCAGGGCCTCCCTTTGAAGTTCAAGTGCGCGGGCCTGTCCCCGGAGAGTCCGGTGCAGTAGGTTGGCACCCAGATCAGCCCCCAGCATGTGCTAACGCTGCTCTGAGGATCCCACAGGGCGGCCGGTGTGGGACATGTCCTGTCTGACCCCCCTGAGGGCCCATCCCCCTGAGATCCATCCGCTAGGTGTGGACCGGAGATGAGACTCAATGGGAGAACTGGTCCAACGCAACCAGACTGGTCTGCGTTCCCGGTAACACCCAGTAGTCCTGGATGATTGAGTGTGACAGGTGTGCTGGGGTTACGCGCTAAATTGCCTCCTCTGCTGAAATAGAACCCGTTTCCTCCTTGTGTCTAATGGGGCGGGACGGCCGCGGATCCGTGTTACGTACGGTTTGGATAAACAGAGACCGGCCCGGACCCAGGCGGGGGCTGAGGGACTGGCTGAATGAAGGCCACCGGCCGGCGGCTGAGTCAGGGTGAGGTCACTCGCACGTCTGCTCGCTCCAGGCCCGTGGGTTTCCTGGCTGACCCCGGAGGCCCCGGCTCTGCCCCGACGGTCCGGGAAGCGCCTCGATCCTCCCTTCCTGTTTGTCCGAGCTGAGAAGCGCACTTGACACCGATCTCTGTGACTTCGGGTCCAAGGGGTCTTACCTCCCCGAGCCTCAGTTTCCCCGACTGTAAAACGGGGGCCAGGCAATAACCATGTCATAGCGCTGTGCAAATGCGGCAGAAGACTGTGTGTCAAAAAGCTTTGTTCCCGGAACACATTACATAGGCGAGTCATGTTCTGGGAGCACGGGGCCCCCAACCTGTGTGGGGTCGTGGCAGTTGCTGTGCGCCAGGCAGCCATGCAGACTGTGGGGTGGGGTGGGGGGGGAGGCATCTTGGCCTGGTTTTGTGCCGTCAAAGGAGTTGAGTGTCAACCCGTAGGGCACAGGCAGAACCGGAACCGCCTAAGATCAGAGCCTGGTCCCAGCACAGAACTCCCCAAGGTGGGCTCACAGGACTCGGGCGCTGGGAGGGCCTCAGAATGGGGAGGGGGGGGGTCGAGGTCGAATATCCAGCACCCCCGTGCCCCCCAGGCTGAGAGAGTGAGCCCACACGCATGTCCCTGGTCATTGTCGTGGTCACAGCCTCTGTTGCAGAGCAGGGACGCGGGTCGAGGTTGAATATCCAGCACCCCCGTCCCCCCCAGGCTGAGAGTGAGCCCACACGCATGTCCCTGGTCACTGGCGTGGTCGCCGCCTCTGCTGCAGAGCGGGGGCAGGTGAGCCCCTGGGGCTGAGCGTCCTCGGGTGAAAAGGAGTGGGGGTCTCACCCCTCAGAAGCTTGCTCTGCAGCCGGCCCCCTGAGATGGCGAGACGTGGCGCCTCAGCCTGATGCCTGATGGGATGAGGGGGCGAGACTGGGGGGCGCTTGGGAGTCTGGGGTGCTGTAGACGGGGCGAACTGGAGTAAGTCTTTAGCCAAAAGATGTGCCAACGGGTCTCCTATTTTATCCCCGTCCGTCTTGCCCTTGACCCTGAGCTGACCTCATGGTCCATGTGGACGTGAGGAAGACGATGGCAGTGACCGGGGGCCTCTCGGGTTGGGTTTTCAGGGGCCGGTGGCTGCTTGCTCCGCTCTCTGGAAGCCGGAGCAGCCCCAGGACCCACGCAGAGCAGCGGCCGGACAGGGGCGTGGGGCGTGGTCTCCAGGCACTAGGTCTGGGAGCATCGGTTACACAGGAACCGAGAGCTAAAGAGGGTTGGGCTCTGATGGCATAGAAGGGCGGAGGCCACTGTGTCTCACCCCTGCTCCCTCCTCCCTGTGGGTTCCAGAAACACCCCTTCCTGAAATACGCCCACCTCCTCCCCGCTCGCTGCCGACGGCGCTGGGTAGGTTCCGTCCACGTGGCGGTTGGAGTGCCCCTGCTCCCGTGGGTGTGTGCTTCATGGCCGGTCACCATGGGGGATGAGTGATATGAGATGAGTTCTCATTACACTGGACACACCCAGGGTACAATTGTGGAGGGAAAACAGGAAGAGGACAAGGTCACAGCTGTTTCCACTCTCGAGAAAGAGGGGAGGGGCTCATGGCTGGACCCGCACAGCCGTTCCCCTGGGCAGGGAGGAGCAGCTGCTTGCAGTGGGGGAGTTCCATCCGCCTGGCCGGCGGGCTGCTCTTGGAAGGGCTTCCTCTTTTGGCTCTGGGACCATCGCCCGCCCGGGTCTGGAACCGCTTGGAGTACGGTTCCCGCCCAGGAGTTGAGTAACACACACACACACACACACACACACACACACACACACGCTCACATGCACACACAGACACACACACACTCTCCCGTCATCTGGCAGTTCAGCTCTGGAAACACCCCTGGCTGGTAACCAGGGGAAGGCATTTCCGAGCCAGAGCCCACCAGTCCGGGTCCTCCCTGCAAGTTCTTGTTGCTCAGGATGCTCTCTGAGCCCCACCCCGCCCTGGAGTCCTCACTCAGCCGAGGGGCCCTCGTGTGGGTGGTGTGGGGGGTGAGAACGGAGGGGCCAAAGCCCCTGTCCCTGCCCTCAGGCCGTAAGGGGTGCACGGAGGGGATTGCTGAACTGGCACCAGGAGCCTGAATTCCCTCCAGAACTCAGCCCCCAAAGGACACTATTACTTGTGTTGTTGTTTTTTAAAAAATAAATTTTATTTTGTTATTTTGTTTTTTTAAAAAATATTTATTATTGAAATTATTACAGATGTTCCTCTTTCCCCCCTAATCTGGTTCCCACCCCACCCCAGGCCCTTGCCACCCTTTTGTCTGTCCATAGGTACTGCATACACAGATATAAGATCTTTGTCTAATCTCTTCCCGCAACCCCCCACACCCTCTTCCCTCTGAGAATTGTCAGTCCGCTCCCTTTCCATGCCCCTGATTCTATTCCATTCACCAGTTTATTCTGTTCATCAGATTTTTTTATTCATTTGATTATTTTAGATTCACTTTTGATAGGTATGTATTTTTTTTTATCACTTTATTGTTCATAACGTTTTATCTTTACCCTTTTCTTAAAGAATATTCTTCAGCATTTCATCTAATCCTGGTTTGGTGGTGATGAACTCCTTTAGTTTTTTGTTGTCTGTGAAGCTCTTTATCTGACCTTCAATTCTAAATGATAGCTTTGCTGGGTAGAGTATTCTTGGTTGTAGGTTCTTGCTATTCATCACTTTGAATATTGAATATTTCTGGCCACTCCCTTCTGGCCTGCATAGTTTCTGTTGAGAAATCAGCTAAAACTCATATGGGTGCTCCCTTGTAGGTAACTAACTGTTTTTTTTGTTTGTTTTTTTCCTTCGGCTTTTAAGATTCTCTCTTTGTCTTTTGCTCTTGACATTTTAATTATGATGTGTTTTGGTGTGGTCCTCTTTGGATTCCTCTTGTTTGGGGTTCTTTGTGCTTCTTGGACTTGTAAGTCTATTTCTTTCACAAGATAGGGGAGTTTTTCTGTCATTATTACTTCAAATAGGTTTTCAATATCTTGCTCTCTCTCTCTTCTTTTGGCACCCCCATAATTCGGATGTTGGTACACTGGAAGTTGTCCCAGAGTCTCCTTACACTATCTTCATATTTTTGGATTATTTTTTCTTTTTGATCTTCTGTTTGGGTGTGTTTTTTCTTCCTTTCTTTCTTTCTTTGCTTCCTCATATTTCAACTCTTTGACTTGATTCTTAGGATCCTCTAGTCTACAGTTGAATCCCTGTATATTATTCTTTATTTCAGCCAGGGTATGCTTAATTTCTGACTGGTCCTTTTTCTCTTTCTTTCTTTTTGCTTTTCTTTCTTCTTCTTCTTTTTTCCCCCCATCTTTTTTTGGCATTCTCACTAAGATCCTTGAAGATTTCACTAAGTTCCTTGGAGGTTTCTAGAAGATTCTTGAGTAACCTTATAACCGTGGTTTTGAATTCTATATCCAGTTTGCTTTCTTCCATTTCTTTCATTTGTGACATATTTCTTTGTCTCCACATTTTGGCTGCTTGCCTGTGTTTGTTTCTATGTATTTGGTAGCTGCTAAGACTCCTTGAGTTGACAAAGTGGCCTCTTGTAGTTGATATAGGGCCCAGTGGCTCAGCCTCCCCATTCACCTGAGCTGGGCACGCTAGGTGTACCTCTTTGTGAGCTGTGAGCGCAGTCTTGTTGTAGTTGAGACTTTATTGCAATTGGCTATGAGGACCAGCTGTGACTACAGTGGGAGAGCTTCTATGCAGGAGACACCCCTATGGAGCAGGACTTGCTTCAGTGGGGCTTTGGTGCTTGCTGAGTCTGCCCCTTGAGTGTGTTGCTTAGGGATGTGTAGAGCTGTAATCTGGTATGGTCTCTCACTGACCACTGGGTACACTGGCTCTTGGATCTCCAAGGAGGTACAAAGTCAGCCACTGCCTGGGGCCGCCCAGCAGGAGCTACAGAGAGATCTGAAGATTCCTCCTCTTTGGAAGTGCCCAGACGAGGCCCAGCTGTGAAGCAAGGCGGGCTGCTGCTGGTGCTGACCTTGGTCCTTTTATTGATAGCTTTGGGGCTCCCTGACCCAGCTGCAGCTTGTTTGATAGGCTTTAGGCTAAGAAAGGGCAGGCCATTTATATGCAAAAACTGCTGCTCACAGCTTGAGTGGGGTTGTAAAGTTGGTGGGGAGGGGTCTCTGGGAATCTACAGGGTGGAGCAAACAAAAATGGCTGCCAGTAAGCCTTGTACCAGGGAGGTCCCAGCACAGGAACAATGATTGCTGTGAGCACCTCGGTGTGGAATAAAGCTGCCTCACATTCCTGCCCAGATATCAGACAGTCCAGTTTCTCCCTGTATCTGTCTGAGTCGTCCAGAGCCTCGCCAGGCACAGGAGCTCAGAGCAAGTGGGAGCTTGTAAATTCAGTTTGTGGTGCTGGTCTTTTAAGAGGAGCAGCTGAGCCGAAACTGGTTTGGCTCAATGGATAGAGCGTCGGCTTGGGGACTGAAGGGTCCTGGGTTCGATTCCGGTCAAGGGCATGTACCTTGGTTGGGGGCATATCCCAGTAGGGGGTGTGCAAGAGGCAGCTGATCAATGACTCTCTCTCATCGATGTTTCTAACTATCTCTCTGTACAAAATCAATAAAATATATTAAATAAATAAATAAATAGATGGCAAATCTAAACAAAGAAGTAAAAGCTATAAAAAAATGAACCAAAAAAGGAGATATTGGAACAAAAAAGTGCAATATCTGTAATAAATATAATTTAAAAAAAAAAAAAAAAGAGGAGTAGCTGAGTCTCTAGAAGCTTCTGTGTCACTCAGCCCTAATCCACACTTGTTTTTGCAGTCCGTAGTTCTTACAGCCTATATGGACTTCTTTCCCCAGCTCTGGGACCCTGGGCTGGGGGTCTGGTGTGGGGCTGGGACTCCTCGCTCCTCCAGGCAGCCTCCAAGAAATGGTCTCCCTCCTGATTAAAAAAGCGGCACACATGGGTGCCAGACCAGCCTGTTCCGTGCCTCTGTACCTCCCACCAGTCTCAGTGTGCTTTCTTCTCTACTTCCCTAGTTGTAGTACGCCATTCAGCCAGCTTTCCTGCTGCAGTGCTGGGTGATGGTGGTTTTGCATTTTAGTTGTAATTTTGATGTGGTTGTGGGAGGCAGCAAGCACAGATTACCTCTGCTGCCATCTTGGTTCCTCTTCTCCACTTGGGTTGTTTTTAATTCCCAGGAATTTCTTGGGAGAGAATCTTTCTTTTCTTCCTGGAGCCTCAAACATGGTCCAAAGTCAACAGTGACGTCAGTTTCCACGTAAGCTGCCAGCCCTGCCCCGCCCAGATGTGCTTCCAAATTGCAAGTTGAGAACAGAAATTGCTTCTTTCTCAGGCATATTTTTTTCTGGTTTTACTTTATTTTTAAATTGATATCAGAGAGGAAAGGGGAGAGAGAGAAAGAGAGAGAGAGAGAGAGAGAGAGAGGGAGAGAGAGAGAGAAACATCAGGGATGAGAGTGTCATTAATTGGCTGCCTCCTGGACACCCCACACTGGGGATCCAGCCCACAACAGGGCCCTGATCAGGAATTAACCATAGCCTCCTGGTTCATAGGTTGATGCTCAACCACTGAGCCACACTGGTCAGGCTGGTTTTACTTTTTTAATCCATGCTTAGTGCTAGGGACATAGGGACACTCCTATCTCCCTTTGTCCGTGGGAAGAGACCTGAGCTAGGTCACCTGGGACCGGAGTTCCAGACCTGCTTCTTGGTATCACTGAGCATGAGCTGAGCAAACACTTACATGTTGGGATTTTCTTCTCTCCTGGCCGACCAGCTGGAGCAAACTATAGAGGACTTTGGACACACTGTTCCTTCTCTTCACACTCTGTTTCCATTGCCACTCGCTGTTCAGGGTGCCAGGAATAGCACCTCTGTAGTCCCTGGCAGGCACGTGGTGGCCTTGGGAGGCTGAGAGCCCAGCCATCAATGGAACCTGGAGTCCAGCCCACACTTAGTGTCAGGCAAAGCTTTAAACACTCACATCCCCAGTTTCACCATCTGTAAAACTGCATGTGCTATTCGGCCCTGGGGGATACACTCCAGGAGTCATTGCCACAATTAGAATTTCACCACTGGGAACCCCCTAGGTTTCTTGGTCTTGAGATAACAAGGAATTTGGATTCATCAAGAAGCAGTGGATAATTATTCATCCAGCGCACAATTACCGTATTTTCCAGCGTAAAAGACGACTTTTGAAAGGAAAAAAAGTCAACTGAAAATTTGGGCAAAAGACCAAAATTGCACAAAAATTACCTGCAGATCTTGACGGCAAAGTAAGTCTTTTCTTTGAAGTGGGGGGTAGTCTTATACAGCGAATATAGGCCTAAACCTATGTTTTAACTGTAAAATTAGAGGGTCATCTTATATGCTGGAAAATACGGTATCTGATAGGCATTGGTTAACAAATATGTGTGCTGAGATGCTCCCATAGGCTATAAAAGAGAAACATGCAAATTGATCATCACTCTGCTACACCCACCAGCCAATCAGGAGCAAGTATGCAAATTAACCCAACAAAGATGGCGGCAGCCACGGAGCTGGAGTGAGCAGGAGGCTAAGGTTGCCCCTGTTGATGGAGGAAGCCAAGCTTCCCACCTGCCCTGGCCAGCCCTCTACTCAAGGCTACAAAGTTTAAATTACAGAAAATAAATAAATCCTAGATATCTGCAGCCAGCTCAAGGAGGTGCTGAAAAAAAAGAAAAAAAGAAAAAAGGAGGGCCTGGAAGCTTGGGTTGCCTGGGGTGTGGCCAGTCTGCAAACAGCCATCAGCCCCTCACCCAGGCTGGCCACACCCCCACGGCCTGATCCCTGTAAACGGGCAGTCGGACAACACTCAAGGGGTCCCAGATTGGAGAGGGTGCAGGATGGGCTGTGCCCTGGGCCTCTAGTGTTATATAATCAGTGTCTCTGTTGTCGAAATCAGACAGATACTGGGTCCCAAGAAGCTTGTCTTGCTTAAGGTTGCCTAGCCAGTTAGAATAACTCCTAGCCCCATTTTGCAGATGAGGAAACAGAGGCACAGAGAGGTCAAAAGAGGCTGACTGTAGACTCGAGCCTGGACTTCACTACCTCCCGGGTCTGTGCCTTTTCATTCCTGTGCTGGACTCCAACTCAAATGCCTGCTCTTCCCTGACATCTGACTGGAGCCACCCACACACAAAACGGTCCTCTCTCTTCTTTCTGGTCCCACACACCTCCCTCATCCTACACGGAATAAACTCCACATCACAGACCTCTCCACGGGGCTTGGAGCACCTTCTCAGCCTGGAAACAACCTTTACCCAGCTTTATCCCCCAGCGCTTGATATGTTGTCTCAATAGGTTTTGGTTGACAAATAAGTTCGCTAATTGGATCCAGAGAATAGATTGGGCACCACCAACCGGGAGGGGGTGTTTCTGAGCAGGACAGCGATGGAATGAAATCCAAGCTCCAGTCACAGGGAACAGGCATGGGTGGCCCTGAAACTTCTTCATCAGCAGCTCTGCAGCCTCAGTCACTGCGCGCCCCGCGCCCCTGTGCCACACCTGGCACCCTCCTCGGGTTTCCAGATGGGGCAGCTTCTGCAGGCCTGGCTCTGGCTGTGGCTCAGAATGCCCCGTCCAGTTGGGGACACGCCTGCTCCCTTTCTGTGAGACGGACGTGGAGAGGAGAAATAACCCTATTTTTGAACCACATGAAGATGGCGTCACCTTCACAGCCGAGGCCGATTGCGGACATTCTCGAAGCTGGATTGGCAGCGTTTCATCAAACTTGTTACCAAAATCTTGGAAGAGCTGATGGGAGGCGTGGAGAGGGAGCTGTTTTGCACGAGATTCACCACCTCGATCTGAACGGAGCGCGAATAACTGAATACAAAATGCCTTGGCGCTGACAGACGTCTAGTAAAGAGATGCAATCTTGTCTCTGGTTCTGCAGACGGAAGGCAGGGTCTGCCCTCGCGCTCACCCCCCTAGAGAGGGGTCCGAGGGGTCTCCCGCCACCGGGAGGGAGCAGGCTTGTCTCGGCTGCTTTCGGAGGCATCGTCCCCGTGCTGCTTCTAGGAAGGAGGCACCGGACCACGGCCCTCGCCCAGGGTGCCGCCGCTGCATCTGTTTCCTCCCCACAGCACTGCAAACGACTACATTTGAGAAGTGGGGCATAGTGCAATCCACCCCCTGGACACACACACACACACACACACACACTCTCACACACACACACACACACACACACACACAGACTCAGAGCTTCGCATGCATAACTGTAGCCCATACAGGTCACCCTCTGCTTCCCTAAGCATTTCATGTGCAGGCATTTCTCCAACCGGTTTAGGGTGGAAGCTAGAGAGCCGCAGTTTGCCGGCCACTGAACTAGACAATCATGAGACCCACTGTCACACGTGTGTCATCTACGTTCTTGTCACAGCGGTACGAACCAGAGGAACCGCTTTGAACCTCCGACCGCCTGCAAACTCGATGCCGCCGTTTCCCGGGTTCCCACAGGAAGCCCGTGCTCCCGGGTAAAAGGAGACGCAGGCAGGGCGAGGCTGGCCAGCCCGCCGACATCCTGCAGCCAAAGAAGCTGGAGCCGCCATGGGGCGTCAGGCAGGGCGGCTCGGACAGCCTCGACGACGGCAGGCTGAGGCGTCTCCGTCCTGGGGGTCCACGGCCCAGAATCAGGAACGTGACCAGCCACCTGATCTCGGTGGGCGAGGGGCCAGGCGGAGGCCCTGGCAGGGCCCCAGCGCGGACCTGTCGCTGCCCCCGGCGGCGGCGGTGGCAGGGGGACAGCAGGCCGCGGGCGTGAGAGCGTTTCACGCTTATCTTCCGGGGGATCCTGAGTCCTGCGACCGAAACCTCCTCCTTTGTCCTAGGAAACACCCAGAATGGCCCGCCTGGAAAGCAGCTCCCCGCGGGTCGGGTTTCAGGCAGGGAGCAGCCCCGCTCGCCCGCCCCCTCACCCCCAGCCCCAGCCTCCCCTTTGGGCCCGTCCCACCCCTGCAGTTCTCATGAGTATTAACTGCCCCGTGTCTCCGTTCCCCACCTCACCCCGCCGCCACGGGGACCCCAGGGGCACGGGGAGGGGGAGGGCAGCCCTGTGCCGCTGCCAGATCTGATGGCCGCCTTGGCGTCCGCTCTCCGTGGTGTTTCAGAGGCTGGCAGTCACGGGGCGGTGAAAGCGAACGGTCCCACGATCTCCGGACGCACAAAAGCCGCATTGTGGGCCGCAGACTGTCCTGCGCCTGGAGAGCCGTGGAGGAGCCAAGTGGTCTTGGATTTCTCCGGGTCCTGCAGCCAGGCGAGAGGGAGGGGGAGGGGGAGGGAGAGGAGGAGTGGGGAGGAAAAGTGGGGCTGGCTGTTGGGGCAGGGCGCCAGCACCAGAGGTAGGTGTGTGGGTGCCCAGGACAGGCTTGGGGCTGCTGCACAGGCTCCATGCCACGTCCACCCGAGGGGAGAGGGGGAACCCGGGCCGTTGTCATTTCTCTGCAGCTGCCACCACGGGGTGCATGTTGGGGTCACCCCCTCGGGCCTCTGGGGTGTGCCGGGTGGAGATAGACAGCGACGGGGCTGCAGCAAAGGCTGTGGTTTGCAGACACGAAGGGAGCTGGAAGGCTTTGCTGGACCCCGATTAAGGCTGTTCCTTCAAGTGGGGAAGGGAGATGGGCTAGTCAGCAAGGGCGTCCTTTGTGATTGGCTGGGGGTGCATTCAGGGCTTTTTCTGGTTGGTCCATCCTGGACAGAAATCAGGGAGGCGCCCATTACTCATCAATGCCTGGCCATTTGGGGGCACACTGTCACGGCTTGTTTAGCTGCCTCACTTACTACGAGAGATGGTGGCTCGACTTCCTCCGAGTCTGGCGGGCCCCGGGGCAGGGGCTGTGAGGTCCGGATGGCGCTGACAGAGTGGCCCCGCGGCAGAGGGAGGTGCTGATGGAGGAGGAGTGCCTTGGCCAGCACAGTCCCGAGGCATCGCAGATGGAGGTGCCCGCCAGCACCTTAAGGTGCCCGCTGTGAGGTGGCAGCCCCGAGGGAATCCCTGTGCAGAAAGCTCTTATCCATCCCTCTGCCCCCCACGTCCCCAGGCCTTACAGGCACAGCTTACACGGGCGGTCTGAGTCAGCTCCATGAGGAGCTCTGAAGGCGGGGGGAGGCGGGGGGAGGGGGTGTCAAGGGCTCCACATATTCAGCCACAGGGCAGGGCCTTTCTCCCCCGCCTCCCCCAGGGTTGGGGCGCATTCCCTCAGGGCAGGGACACATCCCGGCCTGGGGCCATCAGCCTGCAGCACCCCCACCTCCGCTGCTGCCCCCCTTCCATCCAGCCTCGGGTGGGGGTGGGGGGGTGGGGGGGCACTGGCTGAGCTTTGTGCCGTGGCCGTTTTCAATTATAACCCACAAGCCTCTACTTTGACAAACATCATTCCTCCTCCCAGCCAGGCCCAAACAGGAAACACAATTGTGTGTTTAAATACGAGTTAACCTTTCACAGCTGGGCGCTTCGCTCTCTCACAGCAAAAGCAAAGGATACGTGGGACAGTTCTTGCTGCAACCACTTTCCTCGCCCCCATCTCTCAGAAGTCTGCTGCCCACAGCTACGCCCATGAGGGGGGAGGGTGGGGGAGGGTGTTGGCAGGTGAGGTCAGGGGTTTGGGGAAGAGGAGTGACGTGGGTGTGGTCCCCGCCTGCTTCTCTCTCTGCAGGGAGGAGGAGCCTGCACGCATGTAGACCCACACCTGGCGATGCTCAGCGACTCCGACACTTGGTCTTTCTTTCCATAAAGCAGTGGTCGGCACACCGTGGCTGGAGAGCCACATGCGGCTCTCTGGCCCCTTGAGTGTGGCTCTTCCACAAAACACCACGGCCTGGGCGGCTCTATGTTGAAGAAGTGGCATTAGAAGAAGTTTAAGTTTAAAAAATGTGGCTCTCCAAAGAAATGTCAGTCGTTGTGCTGTGGATGTTTGGCTCTGTCGACCCATGAGTCTGCCGACCACTGCTCTAAAGGAAGAGTTTCCTCTTGAAATTTTCCTTTCAGCCCAGTGTTCCCGGGGAGAGGGAGTTTTTTTTTCCCCCTCAGTGGCCAGCATTGGGTGTGACAGGCCACGTGCCCCTCTGCAGGTGGTTTAGACAGGGACCAGTAGGTGGAGCTAGAGAGCAGGCACCCGCTGGCCTGTGGCTGGGGAGGTGCAGGTGGCAGCTACCTGGGTGGTGACCTTCCTCTAGGAACCTGGGTTGTTGACTTTGGTCTTCAGAATGCAAATCACTCCCATGGTCTGGGGTGGGGGTGGGGCAGGTGAATTCCCGCAGCTCACCCAGTCCTGACAGGTGAAGGCTAGCCGGGAGTTTCCTCCTGGGAGCAGTCCATGGGAAAGGAGAATCGGTAAGACGCAAGACTACTTCCCTGAGTATCACAGGGGAACACAAACGTCTTACACAAAGGCTCAGTCCTTGGTTTGAGTTCTGGTCTCTCTCTCTCTCTGTCTTTTTGGTGAATCAGGATCCAAATCAGGTCAAGATATTAAGATTGGATGCTGTTTGATAACACTTACATTTTCCTGTTGTTCAAATACTTTCAGAATGTTTTAGACGTAAAGGAAAATGGAGCATCCATTACAGAGTCTGTCTCTACACACGTGTAACCCCCCGCCATTCGCATTAGACATGGCACATTGGTTACCGTCCGTGAACTCACAGTGAGCTCACAGCGACACCTTATTGCAGCCACAGCCCACGGTCCCCTCAGGTTTGCATAGTCCCTCCCCTTCTCCTCCTCAGGCCGGGCAGTGCCACAGGGCACCCGGTCGCATGGCTCCTCAAGCCCCCCCCCCCCCCGGCCGTTCTCAGACTCCCTGGCTTTGAGGACTTGGAGGGCGAGGGCAGGATGTCGGTGTTTGCAGGATGTGCCACTGTTGGCAGTTGATGTTTTCCTCAGGATTGGACCCAGGTTACGGGTTTCGGGGAAGCAGCTCGAAGTGTCATTTCCATCGTCTGTGCCTGGTGCACGTAATCGACATGAGTTATGACGGCTGGTGTCTAACCTTGACCGCCTGGCACGGTCCTGCTCGGCAGGTCCCTCTGCCGTGAGGTGCTTGCCCCCCCCTCCCCTTCCTACACTGTGCCCCTGGGAGGAGGCACCCCGTGCAGCTGGCACCGGGGTGGGGCGTCCGCGTGACGTCTCTGATGGTGGAGTATCCGTGTCAATCCGCTGAGAATGTCTCCCCTAGTAATGTGGTTCCTTACGGGTATCAGCACAGCCTCGTGAACATTGATTTTGTCCTTTGCGTTTTAATCCAATCCTAATTAGTTTTCCGGCTCAGATTGTTCCCGCTCCGGCCTCCGAGAGCTCCTTCCACTGGTTCCTCTGCTCCTGTGAGGGTCTCTGTTGTGGGACCTGCTACTCCTTGTCTTCCCCATTTAGGAACCCTCTTTCCTTCTGCCCCTCTCTCCCTCCCTCCATCCTTCCTTCTTTCCTCTATTTCTCCCTTTCCCTCCCTCCTCCTTTCCCTCCCTCCACACCTCTCTCCCTCCATCTCTCCTTCCTTCTTTCCTCTGTTTCTCCCTTTCCCTCCCTCCTCCTTTCCCTCCCTCCACCCCTCTCTCCCTCCATCTCTCATTCCTTCTTTCCTCTATTTCTCCCTTTCCCTCCCTCCTCCTTTCCCTCCCTCCGCCCCTCTCTCGCTCCATTTCTCCTTCCTTCTTTCCTCTGTTTCTCCCTTTCCCTCCCTCCTCCTTTCCCTCCCTCTGCCCCTCTCTCCCTCCATCTCTCCTTCCTTCTTTCCTCTGTTTCTCCCTTTCCCTCCCTCCTCCTTTCCTTCCCGCCTTTCTGGCTGCTTTCCTCTCTTTATCCCCACACAATGTTATGCAGGACACCTGAGGTGGTAGCCAGAGCCTGCCTCCAGGCGTCCCCCATGGGGAGACAGACAAGGGAGCAGGGAGCCTGGGAAGGGAGCAGCCCTGGCTGCGGGGCGGTGTGCCGCTGGCCAGGCCCCGGTCCAGGAGGAACGAACGGGGAGATGCTGAGGGAGGCAGAGGGCGGGTGGGAAGCTGTGACTGGGTTCTGTGCCGAGAACCGATCCCAGCAGGTAATAATGGCAAGAGTTTTACCGAACGGTGGTGAAGCTTGGGGAGCTCAGCGGGGCCATCGCCCAGGTGAGCGGGGCTGTCCCCAGACCTCCCGCCTGCACTCGTGTGGGCCGGCAGGGGCCAGCCTCCCTGAGCCGGGTTTTGGGGGGCAGGGGTGGGGAAGGAAGGTGAGGACCCGGCCTCCCGCCCTGCGGAGCGATCCGTCCTCTCCCACGGCCCGCCCACAGGTCTGCCCACGTGTCCCTCGCCAGCCAGGGCCCCGGACGCGGCCTCCCCCTCCCTGCCCACCTCCCCCGGGAGCCGAGCGGACGTTTGTGCAAAAGGCAGCTCATGGGGGAGGGGAAACCCATTTGCGGTTCGGTGTGTGGTCCCGTTCGTCTCGACCTTGATGGAGACACGGAAGAGCTCCGCCCCCACGGATGCGTCTCAGCCCGGGAGACCCAGCAGCCTTGACGGCGCCCGCACCGCGAGCGAAGCCAGCGGCGCCCAGCGTGCGCCCTCCCACCGTCCTCCTCCCAGGCGTCCGTCCCCACAGGGGCAGCGCCGTTCACAGCGTGCGGGTGGAGAATCAACAGAGACGCGGACCCGGCGACACCGGTGGCTAACGGCGATGAGGCGGCCTGCCTGGCCCAGAGACGCCGGTGCCCTCCTGCCGGCAACTGGCAGTGACGTGTGTCTCCGGGCGGGCGCTGTGTCCGGCGCTTGGCACGCGCTGTCTCCCTTCCGCCTTCGAGCAGCTCATCACGGCCATGCCTGGCTCCCATCACGCTCAGGAGACCACTGAAGCCCGGGAGGGGGATCCCTGGACAGTGGCACACAGCCGGGTCCCCACGGCTAAGGCCCAGGGTCAGCTGCCAAATGCCCTGACCTTTTCCCAAGAGCCGGTTGGTGCGCCCGTGGGAGGGAAGAGAAAGTGTGAGTTGGGTAATGAGCAGCTGCAAAGTCAGGACGGATTTCCTCCCTCGGGGGAGCAGGGCAGGCACAAACCCCATTCCGGCCGCCCCCCCGTCCCCCCATCACCAGGTGAGGGGCCGCGAGAAGGGCGGCCACCCCCCAGGGGGAGTGACGGTGGCCCAGGGGCTTGCCTTTGGGGGAGAAAACCTCCCAGTGTCTGTCCGCAGCTGCCTCTCCCTCCTCACCTGTGCCCTCCATGAGGCTACCCTACCGGTGACTGACAGCCTCTGGTCAAGCCCCCACGGTCGTGAGAAGGTTATACCTACATGCCGAGACCCCCTCAACCCCACCGCGATTCGGCCTCGGCCGGGCTCCGCCGCTCCCGGGTACAGGCTTCCGCCGTGGATTCTACACCAGCCGCCCCTCCTCAGACAGGTGCTCCCCGGACATTCACAGACGCTGCCGGGACAGTGAGAGTCTCTCTGTGTGTCCGGCACAGTCCCCGCCCGCCCATGCCACTGCCACGCTAGTGAGACCTGGCCGGTGCAACCACGCTACGGAATATTTTACAAAATGTATTCTTACTGATGTCAGAGAGGAAGGGAGAGGGAGAGAAACATCAGTGAGATGAGAGAGAATCACGATCGGCTGCCTCCTGCACGCGCCCCACTCTGGGGATGGAGCCCACAAGCCGGGCCTGTGGCCTGACCCGGAATCGAACCGTGACCTCCTGATTCATAAGTCGACGCTCAACCACGGAGCCATGCTAGTCGGGCCACAACAGAATTTTTAATTGCATTTGAATTGTGTTTATAAGCAAGTGGCCACCTGTGGCTAATGGAGACAGAATCGGACCGCCCAGACCCAGATAACTACGGAGAAAAACATCAGCCCGGTTACTTACGTCGGCACGTTTTTTTTTTAAACTATAAACACGAAGTTATTTTAGTTTGTTTACCAGCAGGGTTCACTCTGGCCTCAGCATTTTGCACTGCGGGGCGCACAGCTGTGTAAACGCTAGACTCGAGACGAAGTTCAAGGCAGAGGCCGAGAGGCCGTGACCAGCGTCTGTTTCACGGCAGACACCGCTCGGGGGGAGGGAACCCCGTCCGCCCTTGAACGTGGTCCGGCTCAGTGTGGACCTCACCGGGAAGCTGACGGAGCTCCGCTCCCAGGGAGGTGTCGGATGGAGGTCCAGAGGCGCCGGGCTTGCTGGAGCTGCTCACAGAGGGGCCTGAGGAGGAGGTGACACCCCACACGGGCCAGCACCACATCTGGCCAGCGCTCCGGCCCAACATGGCGGCTCCCCGGCTCCCTGTCCGGGGTAGGCTCTCTGTCTGACCACGTCGCTGCCTCCTTGCCGGCAAGCTCTCTCTGGTCAGTGGCCCCTCGCCCCCTGTCCTTGCTGATTCTTGTGCTGTGTATAGCGCGTGTCTCGGCTGAGGATTGTTTATTCACAGAATAGTGAAGGGACCTCCCAGGAAACGTTGGCATCAGGAAGGAGCTCTCTCCCCAGAGCTTCCTCTTTGCTGACCGCTGAGCTGGATCCCCCAGGGGTGCTGGGGGATCCGGTACCCAATACACACTCCTGCCGGCCACAGGGGCTCTGGGGGTGAGCAGCCACCTCTGACCCAGGAGTCACAGTCCCGCTTCCGGTCAGGGCTCAGGACTGGGTTGTGGGCTCCATCCATGCTTCTCTCCCATCAGTGATCCTTCTCTCTCTCTCTCTCTCTCTCTCTCTCTCTCGCTCTCTCGCTCTCTCGCTCTCTCTCTCTCTCTCTCTTTCTCCCTCTCCCTCCCGCCCTGAAGTCAATAAAAATATGTTTAAAAAATAAATACAGCTGAGCGTGGTCCGAGCGCTGGACGGTGTGGGTGGGGCTAAGGGCAGCTGTGTTCTCTCAGCTCCCCTCTCCCTCCCCGGGTGTGTCTGGTGTGCAGCCGGGTTTGGGGGGACCCTGACCCAGTCCTCCTCCTCGCGGGCGGAGGCTTTGAGCCTCAGGGCCCGCTGTGAGGCCTGGCTCGGCCCCGGGCCCGCTGGCCACTGTCACCGCCACTGACGACATTCTCGCGGGCCCGGTGCCTTGTGAGACCTGACAGCGCCATGGTCGGCAATCTCATCAGTCCACAGAGCCAGATAGCAACAGCACAACTGACATTTCTCTGGAGAGCCACGTTTTTTAAACTTAAACTTCTTCTAACGCCACTTCTTCCACACAGACTCGCCCAGGCCGTGGTGTTTTGTGAAAGAGCCACACGCAAGGGGCCAAAGAGCCTCATGTGGCTCGCGAGCCGCAGTTTGCTGACCACTGTGATAGAGCCCCTGCTCGGAACCCGGGGCAGGAGGTGTTCCCATCCCCGGGAGAGTGGGGAGCTTAGAGTAAGGTGACCAGATGTCCCACTTTTGGCGGGACAGTCCCAATATTTAACAATTTGTCCCGCGTCCGTGGCATTTTTTAAAAAAGTCCTGATTTTCCAAGAAACGCCCCTCCAGCACTGTGCGCGGGTGTTTCACATTCCTGGTCCGTGCCGGGCGCCGCCCTGGGCATGGTGCTGCCCGCCAACGGGACACGTACCTCTGCCTCCCAGGGGCTGGCGTTCTGGCGAGGAGACAGACAGCACATGCACCCAGGAGGCGACGTGTCCCATGGTGAGAAGCAGCCAGGCAGGTACGGGGTGGAGAGTGAGGCAGGGGGGCTGCCTGCAGGAGGCAGCTCAGGCATCCGTTCCCAGCTGTTGGCCAGGCTCTGGGGGGAGAGCAGCCAGCCAGGGGAGAGCGGGGAGGAGCTCTGAGCTAGAGGGTGCTCCACGTGGTCACACAGGGGACCCAGCACAGGGCTAGGACGCCACCCACACTTTCTGACTTCATAGAGCGCCCTCCCTCCCTCCCTCCTTCCCTCCCTCTCTCTTTCTCTCTTTGCTCTTTGGACCACAGCTCACTGCGTTAGCCATTTTGTACCTACGTGACATTGGACAACATTCTGCAAAAAGGGACTTTGGCCATAATGGGGAAAAGCTCCTGGCTTGGGACTTTTACACAGGTGGGATTGTTTATCGCCCCAGCACCTGGAGGAAGGGCATTATACCCATTTCACAGGTGGGAAAACTGAGGCACGGGCTCTCCTATCGTTCCCTAGCTGCTGTGAGGCAGAGGCTGGAGCTGAATGCCACCCGGCTGAGCCGCACCTGCCATAGTGACTCCCCTGCGAGTCTCTCCTGCTGCTCGGTAGGGCCCAGGGCAGGAAGAGCCGGGAAGAGCCCTGGGGCTGGGCGCTGGGCACTGCGGCTGGTGCTGAGCCGGGCTTGAATACGATGAGAGGTCCCGACCCCTGTTGAGTGAGAACTTGGCAGAATTCACCACAACAGGTGCCCTCTCAATGCCGCTTTCAGTGGCACACAGAGAGAGCCTTTCACGGAGGCACGCGGCAGCTGACACATCAGGACATCCCCGCTCCGAACGGCAGCCTTATTAAAGCCATTAGCGTAATTATAATTGAGGACTTGCTTAAAAGCTCATAATGACTTTCTAGACAGCCTTCTGCTTGAGTGCCTTCTCTCATCTCTGTCATCCCCCCTCCGCCTCCCGGGACCCAAGGAGAGCTTTTGTCCTCTCTTTCATCGGCATCTCGGAGCCCCTGTCTGCGAGCATGATGGGAAAATCGCGCAGAAGAAGCGTGGGCCTGTGTAGGCTGCGTGCCTCGCTCTGGCCGCATTTCCTTAGCCTGTTGGTGCGTCTTGTCTAAGGAAGCATCCGCCTCGGAAGCCTCCTGGTCTCAGCACTGGGTGCGGGGAGCCAGCATCCCGGTTCCCCAGGAAACACACACAGAAGACCCCACAAGCCACGCGGCCTTGAGAAGAGGGTCACAGATCGAGTGCTTGACTCCCAATGGCTCTTCGTCGCTCCACCCCCCCTCCCCCCCACCGCGCATAGTAGGTGCTCACATAATGACAGGACCTCCTTCCCTCTCCCGACTTCATCGTCCCCTGGGCCTTTTGGAAGATGAGCAGTTGGGTTGTGGTATGAGTTTGGGGTTGTATGTCAGAGTGAGCCTCGGCTGCCTAGAGGACTTTATCATTCATTCATTCATTCATTCGTCCATTCATCCATTCGTCCATTCAGGAGACTTGCTGCGTATCAGGACTATGAACTCTGTAAGAGTAAGATGTGGCCCCGGCCCGGTGGCTCCGTTGATTGGAGCATCGTCCCTGGCACCAAGGGGTGGTTGGTTTGATTCCTGACCTGGGCACACACCTAGGTTTCAGGTTTGATCCCTGGTTGTGGTATGTATGGGAGGCAACCACTGGATGTTTCTCGCTTTCTCTTTCTCTTTCTCTCCCTTTCCTTCCTCTCTCTCTCAAATCAATATAAATATATCCTTGGGTGAGCATTAAAACAATAAGATGTGGATTCTGTGAGTAAGTACCATGGACTTACGTGTACCATGTAAAACACTCTGAGAGCAACGATGAACAATAGCATAATTCCAAATATGGTTGTTGTGTTTTGTGTGTGTTTTTTGGTGTGTTGTTTTTTTTTGTTGTTGTTGTTTGTTTTTGTTTGTTTTTTTTTTTGAAGGCGTGAAACCTGATAGGCTGATCAGTTCTAAAATAGAAGTGGAAAAGCCGAGAAACAAAAGTAACTGAGACATTCCCGAGGGGCCGAGCTCCTGTGCCTGACTGACCAGATCTCGGCCTTGGTGTCAGCCCTGTGAGCGCGGGGGCGGTGTGGGCAGGCGTGGGCTCTGGACCTGACGCTGAGCTTCGGTCCATCTAAAGAAGCCACAGCGAGCGTGTAAAAATGGGCCCACGCCAGGAAGAGGCATTTGCACCTGCAAACTGACAGCGAGCCACTTTTCAGAGCCTGCAGTAACTACCGGTCAGCAAGCCGCGCGGCCCGTGAGAGGGTGGGCGAGATGGGAAGCAGACGGAATGACCGTGCACAGAGGGAAGCCCCACCTCTGCCCTCACCCTGGGGACGGGACGTGAACCTACGACGAGATGGCACGTCCCAGCCGCCCACTCAGCAGACATGAAGGTCCCCGGTGACACGGCACCGGGAAGTGGGGCGAGAGAGGGAACGCGCGTCTCCGGTGAACCGCGTGGGCGCGAGGGGCGGGGCCCGAGGGGCCAGGTGCCCAGGTTGGCACCCGCTCCGGCCATTTACGAGAACGAGGCTTTTCTGGGCGGGAAAGCAGGTCAGCGGGGTGGCGTTGTGTACACATAAACCAGCGGCGACCTGTGGTATCTTCCTAAGCTCCCCGTGTCCCTGACCCCCTCGGAGCCTTATCTCGCGGCCCCGAGGGAGGGCAAATCCTATTTCATAACCGGGGTGCGAAGGGGAGGGCGGGTTTCCGCAATCGTGCTCAGAGGTTGAAAGGAAAGAGCACGCCGAGCCCGGTTTGGCTCAGTGGCTAGAGCGTCGGCCTCGGGATTGAAGGGTCCTGGGTTCGATTCCTTGGTTGTGGGCACATCCCCGGTGGTGG
The DNA here is from genome assembly GCA_036971965.1 of Nyctalus aviator. Lineage (NCBI taxonomy): Eukaryota > Metazoa > Chordata > Mammalia > Chiroptera > Vespertilionidae > Nyctalus > Nyctalus aviator. Next base: position 46,100,877 of record CM072935.1, on the reverse strand, counting down.
GTATGCAGGGGGCGACTGATCAATGTTCTCTCATCAATGTTCCTGGCTCTCTATCTCTCTCCCTTCCTCTCTGTAAAAAAATCAATAAAACATATATTTAAAAAAAAAAAGAAAGAAAAAAAAAAAAAGAAAAGAAAAGGAAGGAAAGAGCATGTGGCTGAGACCCCAGGCCAAGTGTGAGCCTGAGCCTCTCCAGGAATGAGAGGGGAGGCCCCAGGTGGCGCCCACAGCTCAGGGACCTGGCCTCCGGCTCTCCTGCTGCGGGCAGCTCCCTGGTGTCTGTCAGTCCCACCCTGTCCATCTCAGTGTCCCTCAGATGCACGGAGCCTCCCCGGGGGGCCCACTCTCTGGAGGCCGTGGCAGGGAGGGAGCCGGCCTGACACCTGCCTGTGGTCAGCCTCCCCTGGGCCGGAATCAGGGAGGGACGCTCGAGCCCTCTCCCCGGGAGGAGGGCAGTGTGAGACCTGGCCCAGCCGCCCGGAGCCCCGGCCGTGGGATGGCAGAGGGGACACTGGGATTTGGAACAAGAGTGTCCATCGGGGGTGGGCACCGCCAGCTCGTGAGCCAGATCCGACAGGCCACCTGCTCCCGGGCAGCCCGAGCGAAGGATGGCTTTCCCGGTTTTATATGGTTGGGGAAAGGGGATAGATCAAAAGGAGAAAAGGACTTGGTGACACATGAGCTTGTCCCATCTCACCGTCTATAACTACAGGGTTTGGACCCAGGTGGCATGGCACTCCGGTGTTGAGTCAGGGTGCTCGTGCTCCGCGTGATGCAGGGGGAAAGCGGCAGCAGGGACACGGGGCCGCCCGGGGGGGGGTACCTGATTACAGAGGGGGGTGCCCACCTGTGGCAGAGACCTCAGGGCACCGTGCCGAGTGTCAGAGCAGCGAGAGCTCTGGGTCCGTGGGGAGCCGTCGCCCTGAACCCTCCCCTGCCCGGGCACAGCCACAGTTGAGTATCTCCCCCCAGCTTCAAATCCAGGCCCTGAGAGCAAGGCCCATCCCTGGAGGGTCAGGCTCCAGGATGCCACCACCGACCGGCAAAGTGTCCTCGGGGCACCCGCAACGTGTGCCCCGAGTCCTGCTGAGGCCACACACCTGGCCCTGCTCAGAAGGAATCTCACCCGCACGCACCTGCTACCTGAACACACCTCCAGCTGTTCCTTTCTCAGCAAGCATCTGCTGAATCCATGCCCTGGGGTAGGGGGTCGGGGTACCGTGATACATAATAATGAGGCAGGAGTGGCCTCAGGGCATCGTGATACATAATAATGAGGCAGGCGGAAACCAGTTTGGCTCAGTGGATAGAGCGTCGGCCTGCGGACTGAAGGGTCCCAGGTTCGATTCCAGTCAAGGGCATGTACCTTGGTTGCCGGCACATCCCCAGTAGGGGGTGTGCAAGAGACAGCTGATCGATGATTATCTCTCATCGACGTTTCTATCTCTCTATCCCTCTCTCCTCCTCTCTATAAAAAATCAATAAAATATATTAAAATAATAATAATAATAATAATAATGAGGCAGGAGTGGCCTCTGTCCTCCATGCGTGGAGTCTAAGGCATGAACAGCACTAACGCATAGGACCCACGTGCGAGTCTCATGGCAGCTTTGACCAGCATCCTGAGAGAAGGCGCATGGATGACGAACGGGGACCCGGTCTGGTCCATGAGGGTCACGCAGAGGACCTGCAGATGTGGGGCGTGACCTCTGCAAAGGGAAGGGACGTAGACGGACAGAGGGAGCCCAGGGGATTTGAGGGACAGAGAGGACAGTGTGGCCGGAGGAGCGGGGGTGGGAGGCAGTGGTGGGAAGGGGGCAGGGATGGCGGGTCCCCGCCTCCTCTGCCCACCTCCCTCTGCGTCTCACACACACTCACCTCGAACAGGAAGGTCCTCCTGGGCAGAGAGAGCTATGCGTCCCCCTCGCCTGCAGCACAGTCATACTGCCCAAACATACGTGTTCAGCAAAGGAGAGTCATCGCATGCGAATGGCCTGCGCTGTGCGTTGTGTGGCTCGGGGAAGGCGGTAGCGGGTGTGGACAGCAGAATCACACGCGTGTTGTAGGCATGCACGCCTGACGGCAGCAGAATCACACGTGTGTTGTAGGCATGCACGCCTGACGGCACTGGAGTGAGGGGGCTGCACAGCTCCCGGGCGTCAGAGGGGCTCCGTGCGCGTCCGCTCCTCATCAGCATCGCCCTCATCCCTCACTGCTCGTCATCGCTTCTGTGTTGGGTCGAGAAATGAAATCAGCCCGGCCGGCAGGCTCAGGGGTTGAGCATGGACCTGTGAACCTGGAGGTCAGGGTTCGATTCCTGGTCAGAGCACAGGCCCGGGCTGCAGGCTCCATCCGTAGTAAGGGGTGTGCAGGAGGCAGCCGGTCCATGATTCTCTCTCATCACGGATGTTTCTATCTCTCTCCCCATCTCCCTTCCTCTCTGCAATCAATAAAAAGATAATTTTTAAAGAAATAAATCATTAAAAGAATCAATCAAACTGAGATACATTTTTCCCTTCCTTTTTTATTTTTTAACATTTCCACAAATGTTAATTCTCCATTCTTCTTTCTCTTAAAGTTTAAAATCTTCCATTCCTGAGATTTTTTAAAATGATGAGACCACACAGGCCTCACTGGCAGAGAGAGGCTCTCTCCCCAGAGAGAGGCGAGCGGAAGTCTGGTCCCCTGTCTCTCCCAGGGTCCCCTCCCCCTTCCCTGGAAGCCGTGAAGGACAGTTGCGGGGGAGGCGCTGTCACCAGCGTGGGCTCAGAGAGCGCTGAGTCAGCCGGAGCTGTACCGTGAGTCATCGCCGGGGTGATCAGCTCTGGTGCGCAGTGTGGATCAAAGGACAGAAGCCTGTGCTTTCAGCCTGGCGGCCTCGGCCCAGCCGTCAGCAGGATCCGCGGGCGGGGTGTCCTTGCGCGAACCCCAGCTGCCCTGTTGCCAGCCCGCTCCCTGCAGCACCGGGTCCTCCACATCTGGGAGGACCTATCGGGCTGCTCCTGCCTCGGCTTCCCTGATTGAGAAGGGAGGCTGCTCTCGTAGAGGCCGGGAGGGGTGGAGAGAGCTTTGTTAGATTCATTTACAAAAGTAACAAAAGCTAACTAAAACGCCTTCTTAATTTGTAAAGCGGTTAACCGAGGAGGCAAATGGGTAGCTTGCATGTCATTCACAACACTCAATTTAATAGATCGATAGCCCGGCCGGCGTGGCTCAGTGGTGGAGTGTCAACCTATGAACCAGGAGGTCACGGTTCGATTCCCGGTCAGGGCACAGGCCCGGGTTATGGGCTCCATCCCCAGTGAGGGGGGTGGTGTGTGCAGGAAGTTGCTGATCCATGATTCTCTCTCATCATGGATTTCTCTCTCTCCACCTCTCCCTTCCTCTCTGAAACCAATAACAATATATTTAAAAAAATAAATAAAGAGACAGGTAGATGCATACGTTTCCTGAGCCTGTGCACCTTACCATGCAGTGAGGTGCCCCAGGACTAGAACTCCAGAGCGCGGCCTCACGCCCGCTGTTTAACAGGTGCCGTCCGTCCCGCGAACAGACTCCGAGCCGCTGAGACCCGTTTCACCAGCCGCCGCGGCCCCGAGACAGGCCTGCGCTGTCCTCTGTGTGGCTCAGGAGAGAGGGTCATGGGTTTGGACCGCAGAATCACAAGAGTTGTGGGCATTCACGCCTGACGTCACTGGTCAGGAGACACAAGAATGTTCTAGAACAGAGTTCCCTAGCAACCACGGCCGGCATGTAGGCGGCCGCTGTCGGCGGCTGCCCCGAGGGAGCTTTCAGATGCCGGGAGAGCCATCCGCCAGCAGCCTTCAATTAGGGGCACCGAGATACCGTCACGGGCCAGGATGGCTCTCCTCTCGTGTTCCCGGCGCCGATCTGGGCCCGATAGCCGTCCTGGGGTACAGCGATGGAGGCCTGTAAACCTTCCCCATTCAGAGAAGACACCCCAGAAGGAACCCTCCCTCCCATCCCCTTCGAAATCCCCATTCTTTTTCCGCTTCGTCACAGGCCCACAGGCCCATCTGCCGGGAACCAGTGGGCACCACGGAACCATAGGTTATTCCTGAAAATGGGCCTTTCCCAGGGGGGACCCCACTCACCCGAGGCCTGTCTCTACAATGCAGACTCCTGGGCCCTGCAGCCCTGGGCCTCCGCGGGGCCGGGAAGGCGCAGAGTCAGTCTCTGTGCTGCCGGAGCGCGTGCGAGGCTGTGTGCTGTGATGTGGCCCGAGCATGCTGAGGGGTGAGACCTGCTGCCCTGCTGCGTGCTGGGATGTGTGCTGAGAGGGACCCGGAAAGATGGCCGCCCTGTGCGGATTGGTAAATTTCTGAGACGCGGCCGTGGATGGGCGGAGGCGAGGGGAGCCTCGTGGATTCTCTCTCTGTGTGCAGGAGGCGGGTCGTTTGCCGGCATGCCTTGGCACACAGCCACCCATGAGTGAGGTCCGGAGGCTCAGACAAGCTCAGGAATGTGCTCCAGGTCACGCCGCCTTCGGGGCAGGGCTGAGATTTGCATCCAAGTCAACCCGACACCCATTCCTCTGGGCTCTAGGATGACTTCCCAATCCAGGCTCCAGCTGCTTGCTGACAGGCAAGCTGCCTGGTGCAGGAGGCGGGGGGGGGGGGGGGGGGGAGGGGGTTAAAGGTGGCATGATCCGTGTGATGCTGCTGAGATGGCCCGGGAGTGGCTCAGGATGGAGCTGAAGTCTGTGGAGAGGAGTAACACTAGACCGCGGTGCGGGTGTATGGCACGCATCGCCATCTGTGAGATCACCGAATTCTTGCATCCACTAACAGTCTGGCAAGTGGCGGGGAGGTGGCCGGGATCCCGGGCAATTTAACAGCAGCTGCAGGATCAACGTTCCGGCCCAGCAGGCCGCAGAGCCAGACCAAGCCGGCATGGGGGGGCTCCGCATGGCGTTTGTCATAAATCAAAGGTGGGAGGTGCTTCAGACAAGGAGCCTTCTGCCAGGACCCACGGGCTGGCTCTCCCCGGGACCCAGGCCTGGTGGCCGCACAGAACCCTGCTCCCCGCACCCACCCCCCAACACACACACACCTGCCCCTCCCTTCCCCCTCCCCCTTCTTTTCTTCTCTCCCTTTATCCTTAGCTCCGGCACCTACTATGCGCAAAGAGCCGAGCATAGCGAGGCCAGTGGGAGAGGCGGGTGCTGAGTGTGCCCTGAGCGGTGGGCGTTGCCTTGGATACATGCACGGATCCAAACCCAGCCACTCCTCTGAGCTTGGCTCACAGCCCGAAACACTGGGAAACCATTCACGGCGAGACAGCTGAGCTCTCTCTCCGCGTGTGACCAGCTGCGGAAAGCTGATGGGAACCGTGGTTAGGGTGTGTGTGTGTGTGTGTGTGCACGCCCCTGGCAATGCTGCCCTCTCTACATATTTATTTTCCTCTTAAGTTCTGGGGAACTTACGTCACGCAGCGCCGTTGTTGATAATAAGCATTTATTGAGTGTCTACTACGCGCCTGACATCGGCATGCTATCTCATCACATTCTCGTTTTTTTAATCAAACAAACTGAAACAGATGTCCCTATTCCCCACTGATAAGTAAAAACATCGAGGCCCCCTGAGGTTACATTTCTTGCCCAAAGACATTAAGCTAAGATGGTAATAAAAGCCAGGAATCCTCCAACAGGTGTTCACCGCGGACCTACTAGGGGCAGGTGGGTGACAGACTCGTGGGCTCAAGCCCAGGAAGTCATTCTGGTCCTGCTCTCCCCCACTCTGCCTTTCTGAGCCCGCGAGGATGCTCGCTGGGGCTCAGGTCAGATGTGTTAAGAGACACAGCCCCCTGGCCCTTGTTTATTTATGCACTCATTTGTTTGTTAAAGTATGTATTCATTCTCTCACCTACTTATTCACTCAACAAATATTTACTGAGTGACTACTAGGTCCAGGCATGTGCCTTTCACTAGGAGTTCACTCACCAGTGAATCAGAAAGAGACATAAACCTGGTGTAGGGAGCTGACCCAGAGGGACGTAGACATGAATCTATTAGCCGCCCTCATGGGGGTGGGTTGCCAATTGAGGGCCATGCCCAGAAAGGAAGGCGCTGGCTCTGTGGGTGGAGTCCACTGCCAGGGGACCTGACTGCCTGGTCCCGGGAAGTGAGGCTGACCTGGGTCCAAGGTGAGGGAGAGTGAACGGAGGAAGGTCTGGATGGGCAGCATGTTGCAAAGGGCCAGGGCTGAGGGGAGAGGCTCAGAGGTCACGTCTAGACATCCCCACCTGCAGGTCCTCGGGCACCTCAACCTCGTCCTGAACCAGCAGGGTCCCCCCACATCTGGCCCATCTCACTCAGTGAGAACCCCAACCCCCAGGCCACACAGGCCTGGAGATATCTCAGACTCCACCCGATTCTGACAACTACCAAGGTCTCTCGGCTTTTACCCCCCACTTCTCAGACCCATCATCTTCTCTTGTGCTGTCCGTGGGGTCCCTCAGATGACCTTGCTCAGCCCCCTCACTGGGATGTATGGCCAGCCTGTAGAGGGCAGGCACTGTCCTTAGCCCCAAATCACAGCAAGTCAGCATAAGCTCATTGGGGAAGTTGAGTAAGAAGCCAGTCATTTTTCCACTGGCTTCTTCCCCCTGCCTCCCACCTCGAGTCTTTCCACATTCCACACTTCGCTCGGGTGGCCTGTGTAAATGCGAATCTGGCCGTGCCCACCCCCACCCCGCTTCAAGAGTATCCATTATCGCCCTGACGAGTTTGGCTCAGTGGATAGAGCGTTGGCCTGTAGACTGAAGGGTCCCAGGTTTGATTCCGGTCAAGGGCCTGTACCTTGGTTGCGGGCACATCCCCAGTGGAGGGTGTGCAGGAGGCAGCTGATCGATGCTTCTCTCTCATGGATGTTTCTAGCTCTCTAGCCTTCTTCCTTTCTCTCTGTAAAAAAAAAAAAAAAAAATCAATAAAATATATTTTAAAAATAAGAGTCTCCATTATCCATGGAATAGAGTTCATGATCGAGCCCCCACCCGTCACGTCTGCCACCTGCCACACTCAGACCACGTCTAGGAGCAGGTACCCGTGTGTGTGTGTGTGTCTTAAAGACTCCCGTCAGCTAAGGGAGCAGCTTAAGGACGGTACACCTTGGGCACCATTAGGACCTTTCTTATCTCCCCTTGCTTCTCATGTAGTCACGTGCTGTGCCATGCGATGCATTAGAGACCGGGAGGAATAAAGAATTACATCACATGCCGTGTCAATACAGGCGGGTGGAGGACGGTCCCTGAGCATGTGGAGTGCTATCGCCTTGCAGCTAGCGGCAGATTCGGCCCTTCCGCTGCCGGGAGGGACCGGCTGTTCAGTAGCTAAGTGGCCCCGAGCGGGCGTCCCCTGCCAGCGCTAAGAGCCGCCGTGAGAGCTCTTGATCCTTATCCGCTGCGGGCTAATCTCGGGAAAAGGCCCGGGGTCACCTTCTCAGGCGTCCCAAGGAGCTCTCAATAGCTGTTCCCGGATCAAGTTCAGGAACAAATAGGAAAGGGCTCTGAGTGTTCCTGTAACTGCTCTATGACTTTCATTTTCAAGCCTTTAGAGAAGATGGTGTCACATTTCCTGGTCTCGAGAGCCAGGGGATGTGTCAGCTGTGGTTTGTCCGCCTGGGTTCCCTCCCAAACAGGGCGATGGGATGATGTGGGGGGTTCGTTTGGCCCGGCGAGGAGCCAGGAGCCGGCGCGGCCCGGGGCCAGGAGGCTGCTGCTGTGGAGACACAGCCGTCTCTCTGAGCCCACAGCTGGCTGACCCCGGGGGGAGAGAATGCCGGGGGGGAAGGTGGACACTGCGGCTGTCCATGGAGACCTCAGGAGAGTGACTGCCAGCGGCTCGCGCTCCCTGAAGTGAAGGAGTCGTCGGCGCCCCTCAGTGCCGCCGGGTGCAAGAGGCTTCACTGGGGCCACACAGAGCGCAGGATGCAGAAGGCATGGAACGTTCATCGTTCACTTCCTCCTTGTTACTCACCCCCACAGGGTTAACCACAAGGCCCGGCTGGCACTCAGGGAAACAGGAAAATGCCCGTCAAAAAGAAGGAACGGCGCCCATGCCCCCAGCTTGCCCCGGGTAGACCCGGAGGCCCCACCCAAGGAGGGTCCGCGGTGCCGGTGGCTCCACAGCCCTGGCCGAGGGCAGGCAGCCTCCCGCATCCGCGCCCCGGCCTGGCGTCTACGCATCCGCGCCCCGGCCTGGCGTCTATGCATCCGAGCCCCGGCCTGGCGTCTACGCAACCGTGGGCCCACGTCATGAGGCCGCTTCCTCCTGCCCAGCAGGCACAGCTTCCCAGGCACACGGCCAGCCGCCCGGGCCTTGGGCGTTAAGTCCCCCGCTGCTTCGGTGCCTTAGCCAGGCGGCAAGCTGCTGGCCCCGCAGCGCGTTCCCTGCTGTGTCCCCTCCTGTTGACCATGCACCGCACGGGGACTCACACGCCCGTCCTTGTCTGGCCCCCGGGACCCTTGTGGGTATGTCCAGCCCCTTTCTCCTGAGTGTGAATTTAAACACGTGGGGTGACTGTGTGGCTTGATTGACCGGGGATCTTCAGGCCTCTTGGCTGGCTCTTTGGGACGGCTCCGTCGCTCTGGGCAGCTGACTGCTCCGCTGGGCTCAGCGCTGAGCCCTGGTTGGAACAGCACTCACACCCCCAAGGCCACCGCAGGGCCTGACAGGACAGCGCCTCCCAGACTCCCTGTCGGCTCAGCCCCAGCCCCTCCAGCAGCCTCTGGCCTCTGGTCTCGGTGAGAACAGCACGGCCAGCCTTGGCTTCAGGCCGAGCACAGGTCTGGGTCTGCCCGGGAGGCCGGCCCCAGGGCCCGCGGCTTGAGCAGCTGAAGGTCCTCCTGTTTCCAGAGGACAGTGCCCAGGTCGTGGGGCCAAAGACCGCACAGGCTGCTCTGGCTGCTCCTCATGCTGAGCTGGGAAGAGCCACCTGCCTTCTGTGCCCCCAGCTGATGGAGAGCCCCGCACACGGGCCACTGAGGCTTAAACATGGGCTGATCCTAAGACAGCTCCCAGTATAGTCGGCAAACTGCGGCTCTCGAGCCACAGGCGGCTCTTTGGCCCTTTGAGTGTGGCTCTTCCACAAAATACCACAGCCTGGGTGAGTCTATGTTGAAGAAGTGGCATTAGAAGAAGTTTAAGTTTAAAAAATTTGGCTCTCCAAAGAAATGTCAATCGTTGTCCTGTTGGTATTTGGCTCTGTTGGCTAATGAGTTTGCCGACCACTGGCCCAACACGTCCCTCCCTCCCTGCATGGCCCTAACTCCTGGTATCCACACACACACACACGCACACACACACACCATAATCCTCGGCAGCAGGCCCTGGCGATACAGTTTGGAATAAAAAGGAACAGGGTGCTGATACACGCTACAACATGGATAAGCCTCAAAACAACATGTGAAGGAAGCCAGACACGACAGGCTGCGCGCTGCTTGCAGGGTCCCTTCCTCTGAAATGTCCGGGGAAGGCACACCCACCGATGTGCCTTCACACGGGAAGTGAAGTAGGGGCCATGCGGCCAGGACCCCCGGGGATGAGGCCCGGGGCGCTCCAGGGACCGGGAACCGGGGCGAGCTTTCCCGGTGCATCCAATGGCGTCCCAGTCTCCGTGTGGCTGGAGGGCTGCGTGCAGAAGAGGCCCCTGCTCAGCCACGGCCCAGGCCGCCCGTGTGGAATCGGGCCCATTGCCGACGGGAAGCAAAGGCGAGCTAGGAAGCCGGCTCCGGCCATGCCAGCAAGTGGCTCACAGCCGCTCGAGGGAGGAAAAGCATGTCGGCATGGAAAGGCCCTCCCGGGAGGTCGCCGAGGAGGCCCACCACGTGGAAACGCATGTCCTCTGTCCACTGACAGGCCCCCCGCCTGCGGGAGAGGCACCGGGGCCGAGGTTCGCCTCCGGGTGCTGGCACGCGTGATGCATGCTGCTCCTCGCTCACCAGTACGCTCCAATGGCTCTGTAATGAGCACAGATGACTCTGTAACGAGAAGAACAATGACGGGCATTTTTGAAACAAACAAATGAACATGTCACAGGAGCGGCTGGATTTCATCCTGAAGGAGCGCCCGCTGTCCTTGTTGGGACGGCTCCCGCGTGCTCCCCCGTGGCCGGGAGCTCCGGGCCGTGGTGCTCGGGCTCCCAGGGCCCCAGGGTGCTTGGGCTCCCGTGGGGTGGTGCTCAGGCCCCGTCTGCGCTCAGGAAGGAGTCTGGGCGCTGAGGGGCTCACCTGCGGCCACTCACAGCTGGTCACTGGGGTGGGGGGTCCCAGCAGCACCCTCTGACAGGAGCCCAGCACAGAGAGGGCTCCTGGCAAAGCCGCTGGGCAAGGAGGCGCCTGCAGTTCTGCCTGCTGGGCTGGGGGGAGGGGGGCGGGGGGAGGCAGGGGTGGAAGGGGAAGAAGAGAGGGAGAGGGAGAGGGGGGCACCCTAGGAACTCCCTCTCAGGGGCTCCAGGGACAGGCAATCCTGGGCTCCCTGGGCCTGGTGGGCAGCCGCCGAGGGGCACTGGGGGTTCTGTGAGAAGAAAATTCCTTTTCTAACACACGGGCCATCGAGCTCATGGCAGCACCCGGGGAAGGTCCATGACAACATGGAGAGGAACACACAGGCTACGGGTCACCCTCGCTCTCAGAGACAGCCACGCTCGTGTCTTATCTCATCTCCTCGGGGTTTCCTTTGTCCCGCACTCACGAGCCACGTGCGGCTCTTTGGCCCCTCGAGTCTGGCTCTTCCACAAAATACCACGGCCTGGGCGAGTCTATATTGAAGAAGCGGCGTTAGAAGGAGTTTAAGTTTAAAAAATGTGGCTCTCCAAAGAAACATCAATCGCTGTGCTGTTGACATTTGGCTCTGTTGGCTGATGAGTTTGCCGAGCATGGCCTAGGCCGGGAAAACACAGCCTCCCTGACAGCTCGGTCGCAGGGCGGGGGCGCTAAGGCGGCGCGGGACATGGCGAGGGTGCAGCGGTGCAGAGGGCTCGGGGGGAGGTCTCTGTAGGTGTTTGAAATGTGGTTGAGGATCCATCTCTGCATTTCCTACTCACCCAGCCAGCATGTCTTATTTCCCACACCATCCCACCCCCCCATCTCCTCAACTCAGCCTCCGTTACCCTAAAGCGAGCGGGCCATGCTTCCGGGGTCCAGAGCTGCGGCCTCCCCTCCATCGAGTTCTCGGTAGGGCAAGGACCAGGTCAGGCCAGAGAGAGACCTCACCCCCCACCCGCGGGGTGAAATGGAGTGGGGATCTGTGAAATTCGCTCATCATGATCAATAATGCTCAATCGTCAACAACATCAAAACTCACGCAAACAGCCGAAACCGGTTTGGCTCAGTGGATAGCACGTTGGTCTGCAGACTCAAGGGTCCCAGGTTCGATTCCGATCAAGGGCATGTACCTTGGTTGCAGGCACATCCCCAGTGGGGGGTGTACAAGGGGCAACTGATCGATGTTCCTCTCTCATCGATGTTTCTAACTCTCTATTCCTCTCCCTTCCTCTCTGTAAAAAATCAATAAAATATAATAATAATAAAAAAAACCACCAAAAACCCATGCAAACACTTGGCGATGAACAAAACCTCAGCTTCTTCCGTGAAGACAGGTCTGGTGGGGAGGGGCTGGGAGCAGGGGTGCGAGGCAGGACGGATGCGCACGCAGGTCAGACTCTGTCTGTGCGGATCCTCCTGATACTTTGTTCACCGTGGATGGTTTGCGTCCATTTGGATTATTATTTTTAAAATATAATTTTTATTGATTTCAGAGAGGAAGGGAGAGGGAGAAAGACATAGAAACATCAACGATGAGAGAGAATCATTCATTGGCTGCCTCCTGCACACCCCCTACTGGGGGTCAAGCCCACAACCCAGGCATGTGCCCTTGACCAGAACTGAAACCCGGGACCCTTCAGTCCGCAGGCCGGCACTTTATCCACTGAGCCACACCAGCCAGGGAGGGTTATTTTTTCAGTCGGGCGTTAAAATCGTGATGGTGATGGCTGAGTCTGGGGGAGCCCCTTGGACTTGGCAGGCCTCCTGCTGTTCCCGCTCCGCTGAGAGGGCCCACAGCGCAGTTCCCCTGGAGTCGGATGGGAGAAGTTAGGCTATTCTGGAACACGCAGTTGTCTGGACTCCCTGGGCCCGATCCAAACATCCCCCCCCCCCCAAGAAGACAGCTGCACATACCGAGCCCACGCCGTCTCCAGCTGGCACGCTCTGCGGGCGGCTGTGCGCCGTGCGGGCTGTGGGCTGGGCTGCTGAGCGGCAGAATGCTAATAAAATGTGTGCCATTGATTGCATTTTAAAAGCATCCTGGGAGACGGAGGTTGCTCTTTCCAGAAACCCCGTGAGGAATAGCTGGAGAGACGCAGAAGGGGGAAACGCATTTAACAATGACATAAAAGCCACTCGTTTGAGCCTTACAAGTCCAGACGGGGGTACACGGCGCTTCCTCGGAGCACGTTGCGTGGTCTGTGGGCGGCCATGCCGGGAATCAGCGGCGCCCTGTGGCCCGGCGGCCGGGGCCTCCCCTGCAGTCACGTCCACGTCCCTGGTGGGGCTCGGCCACGTGATGTGAGATCGGCCGGTCGATGCCCCCAGCCGTGGCTTTGATCCAGAAGTGAGTGAGCTGCCTGGAGAACACGGCCCGTGTGGGGGTCCCTCTTCTCACAGGGGCCAGAGCTGACCCAGGCAGGACGCAGGAGAAGGGGCTCCGGACGTGAGGGGTGAGCCGTCCTGCTGTCCGTTGTGCTGAGCAGCATGCCGGTCCCCTCCCCCTGGAGAAGCGAGATTGGCCCCCCGGACCAAGCAGACCTGAGTTCAAGTCCCACCTCTACCTTCCCGCTCAGGATTCCCCACGCCCCTGCCCCCCAGATCGTGGCTGCTGCCTCCTCGTCCTGATGCTTCTTTGGCCTGCTCTGTCCTCTTCTCCGCTTAAAATTCGGCTCGCCCACAGACTCCCGGAGGCCCCCCACGCAGGCCCAGTGGTCATATGTTTCTGTCGACCCTCCTCTGGCCTCCAGCCACGCGGCCGTGAAAGGGCCCGTTCAGGGCCCGCCTCCCGACCACCTGGGAGCACCTGGAGGCTGGACAGAGCCGCATTCATCCGTCCCCGGGCCCGGAAGGGCGCCCGGCACCGGGAGGCCGACCGTACACGTTTGCTGAATTAATGAATTAAAAATAAAAACAGAATCGAAACCGACTGGCCGGGTGCATTAGGATGTGTCCCAGACTAGAGACGCGAGAAGGGACCCTGGCGGCCGGAAGGAACCTGGGCAGGTGGGGCCCACATTCCAGCCAGGCGCCCGGATCCCCACCCCGACCGGATGGCGGCAAGGTCCCATCCCTTCTTGCCGCACGCTGTGGCCGGGGCCCGCCCTCCCGGCCTCCCTGTGGCTCCAGGCTGGGCCTGCCCTCGGGGACACGGGCCTCCAGGACCCGAGGGGGGACTCAGGTCCCCGGACAGGCCCCCTCTGGCCGCACCCTTTAAGATGAAAATGAGGACCGCTTTCTTTTTTGCCTCCGGGTCCAGCCTGGCTCCCTGCAGATTTCCCGTCTCATTTGTCCTCCCCGAGGGATGCGAGGCGCTCATTCTGCTCCAGCGACGCTTACCAGAAGCGTGAGAGGAAATACATTTGCCGCATGTTATACACCAGCGAAGTATTAGGGGCGGGAAGCAGCCGAGGTGAAATACACCAGTGCTTCCTGCTTGGGAGGAGGAATTGGGAAGGAAGGAGCGGAGGGAGGCAGGAAGGGGGGGAGGAGAAAGGGGGCAGGGGACCGGAGTAGACACCATGACCTGCGTACCCAGCACTGAGCTGGGTCCCGGCCGGGCGATGAGCCAGGCCCCTCACCGATGCGACCTCATTCGATTCCTGCGGAGCGAGTGGACCTCAGCAAGCCGCAGGCGGGACACGCAGGGGAGAACGAGGCTGCCCGTGGGCACCGCCTGGAGGTCAGGGCCCAGAGAATGACGCCCCGCCCGCCCGGCACAGCCACGGGACGGGGTGCGCAGAGCCTCTGCAGAGTTCCAGAGCCTTCCCTCCAGGGGGCGCGCTCCTCTCTGGACCGCTCCCCGAGAATCCCGCCGCCCGGGCCTCACGGGGTCTCAGTTCCATCTCCAGGCCCAGGGCCACCAGCCGGCTCCGTCCCGTTCCCCCCGCCGCAGCCCGGGGACATCCCATCGGGCCCAGGAGCGTGCGTGGGGCTCCCCTCGCGTGCCCTTCTCTCGGTCCGCCGCCCCGCGAGGCCTGCTCTCGTCTCTGAAACCCTTCCTCCGTGCATGTGTCCGGGGCTGGCTGTTTTAAGTGGGAGGATACTTTAGGGGAAGGATGTCCGCCTCCCATTCAGGTGGAGAAACACCTGGGATGGAGGTGCGCATCCCTCCCCTAAAGCATCTGATGGCCCGGCCGGTGTGGCTCAGGGGCTGAGCATCAACCTATGAACCAGGAGGTCACAGTTCGATTCCCAGGCAGGGCGCAGGCCCTGTTTGTGGGCTCCATCCCCAGGGTGGGGTGTGCAGGAGGCAGCCGATCAGTGACTCTCTCTCACCATTGAGGTTTCCATCTCTCTCTCCCTCCCCCTTTCTCTCTGAAATCCATAAAAATATATGTTAAACTCACACACACACACATACACACACACATACACACACACACGCATCTGATAGGTTCCAAATAAATGCCTTCAGAAATCGCTCTCCACTAACCTGGGGGGGACGTGTCAGAGCCGAGGGGGGCTCTCCCCCTCGCCCACATGGCCTCCTGTCATGGCCTCCTGCCGCGCACCGTCAGGCTCCGAATCGGCCGGCACACGGGCATCTCTGTGCTGGGCCTGGGCAGCTCCCTCGGAGGGAACATCCCCAGCACAGAGGCCCTGCACGTCCCCTTTCAGAGCAGCTCCCTCCGCTCCAAGCTCTGCCCACACCCCACACCTCCCCGCGGGGAGGACGGCTTCTGAGCAGCTGGCCAGACACTGCTGCTCCGCGCTCAGCGCTCAGCGCTCAGCGGGGTGTTGGCAGGGGCCCCAGGAATGGAAATGGTCGCGCCTGGCACTGTTTGGGCCTCACCCCTCCGTGGACAAAGAACTTGGTCTCCAGGTGGTGGGACCTGGGGTCACAGGCCTGAGATGCCATACCCAGACCCCCTTGTCGAACCAGGCCCTATCCCCCTGCCCCCACATCTCAAATCGCACCCTCCCCCCCCACCCCCCCAGCTGCTGGATCCTACCCCAGAGCGAACCATCTGCTGTCTTATGTGCTTGGCCAGAGTGACATTCCACTGCGGCTCTTGGCCTGACCTCTGAGCTCTGAGGTGGAACCAGGGGAGAGAGGGGAGCTCAGTGCTTGGATGGCTCCTTGCAAGAAAGCAAATCCCTCCGCACCCCTGGCTGAGCAGGGAGGGCTTGCTGAGGAGGGAGGCTTCTCCATGCAGGCACCCGCTCTTCCCAGGACACGTTTTAATTTGCAAGTCAAAGGGAGGGGAGGGAACCCGATGGTCACAGCTCAGCCCTCCCTGCAGAGCTGCGAAGTGGAGCGGCTAGACCCTCATCCTCAGACAAGGCAAGTCAGGGCTCCGCAGGCCTCCAGGATGCGGAGGCCTAGGGAGTGAGCACACGCATCCCAAACCACTCCTCTGCCCACGGGGACCTCCTGGCCTTTTCAAGGCCCCCGACTCTTGTGCTTTCCCACTGAGCAGCGGGGACTCGGACCTGAAGATCATGGAGGCTCCGACCAGCCGTCCTGTTTGTGACGGGCTCGGGCCCTTGGACATTCTCTGCGTTTCCCTTACTCCTGGCAGCGCCTAGGGCAGTGGTGGGCAAACTCATTCGTCAACAGAGCCAAATAGCAACAGCACAATGACTGAAATTTCTTTGGAGAGCCACATTTTTTAAACTTAAACTCCTTCTCACGCCACTTCTTCAACCTAGACTCGCCCAGGCCGTGGTATTCTGTGGAAGAGCCACACTCAAGGGGCCAAAGAGCCGCACGTGGCTCATGCGCCGCAGTTTGCCGACCACGGGCCTGGGGGATCGGCCGGGACTCATGCCCGCCGGGCCCCACACCCAGGCTTCTCTCTCCTTCACCTTCCTCCCTGCTCAGCAGCCACAGGTCTCGGCGGACGGACCTTCACCCACTCAGCTGCCGGTGTGGGTGGTCTCGGCCCGCCCCGGGGCCTGGCCAACGCGCTCGGGGGACGTCAGAGCACCCACAGGGCACCCAAGCCTTCGCCTCCTTCTCCAACTCAGTGCCCCAGGGCCCCAGCTGTCAAGGACACTAGGTGCCCGCGTGCCTCGGTGTGAATGACACGGAGCCGCTCCCCGTGTGGCTGTCTTTCTCACGGGCCCAGTTCCTCAGTCTGGATCTGCAGAGGGCAGGCGACCTGAGCCCATGTCCCCACCGTAAGCTTCTAACAGGACAAAGGAGCCCCCTGCATAGACCCAAAGGAAGACCTGGAAGGAAACACAATAGCGTGTTTCATGGCCCTCCGTGGTGCTTGCTGCGTTAGCGGAACTAACATGCCAAGAGCTGTGTCAAGCTCTGAAGGAAGGAAGAAGCAGCCAACGTGTGGGCCCTGGCCTCTGACCTCTGACCTCTCCCTGACAGTCACACGGAGGTGGCACTGTTGTCATTACCTCCCAATGACATGGTTCAGTTGAGTAAGGCCTGCCCTTTAGAAGCACTGACAGCGCCCTGCTGAGAGCCCGGAGTGAAGAGACGGGAGAAGCCAGCTCTGGGGCCTGACATGGGACCAGGAAGCTCCCCCGGAGACTGGGGAGCCGGGGAGCCGGAGGAGAGCATTGGACAGGCCGAGGGCCCCGGTTTGGGCTCCCCACGCCTCTGGGTAAGACCAGCCACACGTGTCCTCTCTCTGCGAATCCAGGGCCGGGAGAGCTAAGCCTGGATGTTGTTCAGAGATGAAAGGGCATAAAAATAGCGTTAGATTTCCCCGCGCAGGGAGGCCGGACAGGGCCGGGCACACAGCGGGTAGCTCTAACGCGATGATCAAAGTGAGTCGCTGGTGTCTGCGGCATTGTGCAGCTGCCTCTCGCAAAGGCAAAACCCGGGACTATTGTTTGTGTCAAAAATACTTCTGTGAAGCAGCTGTGGGAGTCTCCGGGGCATTGGGGAGCCAAGGTCTGGAGCGGGAGGAAGGAGAGAGAGAAAGGGTCTGTAGCCTCATTGTGTAGGTGAGCAAGGAATCCTGGGATGGAGGAGGGCCCGATCGTGGGAGGGGGTGAGAGTTTGGGTCCCTGCTCTGTCACCAGGCGGTCCCCCCCCCTCTGTGTACTGTGCGATCATCACTCTACTGGCCACTCAGAGTGTGATATTCGCTGCAAACAACAGTTCCTGGAGGGAGCCCGGTGGCCTTGGAGATGTCACTGGTCCTCTTAGAACCTCCGTGTCTTCTTCTGGGCAGCGAGGCTCCCAGTCCACGCCTCCCGGGGAGTACGTTCGCTCACCAGGGCTGCCATGACCCAGCGCCATCAACTGGGCGGCTGGGGCGGCAAGAAGGTATTCTCTCACCACGCAAGAGGTAAGACACCCGAGATCAGGATGTCAGCAGGTCTGGTTTCCCCTGAGGCCTCCCTCCTTGGCGTTCAGGTGGCTGTTGTCTTCTCCCCGAGTCCTCACGCAGCCTTCCCTCTGTGGGTGTCTGTATCCCAGGCTCCTCTTCCTGTATGGATCCCAGCATGCTGGGTTGGGTCTCAGCCACAGGCCCTCGTCGTACCTGTGTTATCTCTTTAAAGGCACATGGCTTCCTTCTACACTGTCTTCGGTCTTCCCTCTGCCCCAGGATATGCACATTAACTGCCATCTTGGTTGGGTTAATTTGCATACTCACTCTTGACTGGCTGGTGGGTGTAGGGGACATACGATCAATTTGCATGTTTCTCTTTTATTAGAGAGGACTGTGGGTGTGCACTCATCTCTGCTTTTGGAATAAGCAGTTCGGGAAGGGTAATGGCTATTTAACTCAGAAATTGGACGTTTGCCCTGGGGTGGTCGCCGTGTTCGCAGTCACGTTCCGACGTCCTGGAGCTTGGAACTCAACACGGCACTTTTGGGGGCCACAGCTCAGCCCGTGCCAGGA
Source organism: Nyctalus aviator (assembly GCA_036971965.1). Taxonomy (NCBI): domain Eukaryota; kingdom Metazoa; phylum Chordata; class Mammalia; order Chiroptera; family Vespertilionidae; genus Nyctalus; species Nyctalus aviator. Next base: position 46,082,773 of record CM072935.1, on the reverse strand, counting down.
GTACGAGAACTGTGGGTGAAAGCGCCAAGCTCCCCAGAAGGGGTCCTTGTAGAGTAGCCGAGTTAAACAACAGCCAACCAACAATCAAGCTCATGATGGTATTTATCGAGACAGCGTCACACGGGCCACGGGGAGGGCACTTTCTCTTCCTGCATCTTCTAACTTATCCCCCCACCCCCCTTGTGAGCAGGTAATAGTCTGCTCTCCCTCTGATTACCAGCGACTGAGGCTCATACAGACCAGGACCGGAAGCTGGCCCACGGCGCATAGTAACCAGTGAATCCAGAACCCCCAACTCCGTGTCTGGTTCCCAAACCCACTGATCCTCTCATCCCACCGGCTGGTTTTCCAGCAGGACAGAAGGTCGACGTTAGAGTGGGAAAGGGGACCCGGTCTTGAGCCCTCCACTCCTCCCGCAGCCTCTTTTTCCCATGCCCGAGCCCCCAGAAGCATCTTGTCCACCGAACCACGTGCTCCCACTCCCACTCCCCTGGTGACAGGGCGCTCACACCCTGAGGAGGCGGCCTGCCCCCTCCGACAGCTCTGATGGTCTGCGAGCCTCCTTCCTCCTGCAGGCCGATGGTCGGGTTTCGAATTCAGAGGAGTAAGACGCGTGCTTGATTGCCGCTTCCAGGGGAGGAATCATTGACGAGCTCCCATTGCTCTTGGAGGTAAAATAGCCATAACTTCTCCGCCTTCGAAACTGCCAGCAGCGCCGAGAGAATCAAGGCTGGAGACGGAAATTGCTTTTCTCTCCTCTCCCGACGCTGTCAGCGGGGAGCAGCGGGTTCTGCGGGCTCTTCAGTCAGGGCTGAATTTACACCTATCCCGGTGTCACCGGACTCTGCTTTCCCACGTCTCTCTGATCAATGCGCTCGTTAGCGCGCCTGGCATGGCGGTAGATTCACCTCCACGCGCATCCCCTCGGGCGGCTCCGAGCCGCTAACGAGCTGCAGAAAGATGAAGAGGAGAGACGCTCCCTCATCCCCTCCTCCCGGAGCCCCGCACGCCTGTCTCCCGTCCTTAAGAAATGGCTGGCTGGGCTGCGTGCGCTTTAGTTAGGAGCACTGAGGGGCACATGAAGGAAGAAGGAGGTTGGGGAAATATTTGCAGGGAGCAGAAGTGTGCATGAGGGTCCTTGTTCATTTGTTCCATAGCACGGGAAATCTGAGCAATGCTGAGGTCTGTTTGTCATAGCTTGAAGATCTGTTGGGACACTTGCAATCAGAGCGTGCTTGTGTACCTTTTACCTAATGAGTTTCTTTGTGCCGTTCCTTCCGAGCATCTGCCCACATGCTTGTGGATTCTCACTGTTCCATCTATAACCGGACAATCAATGGGTCTAAGCTGCCAATTAAGCAGAGACAGGGTTGTATCCTATGTAATTGATTCTCCGACGCAGCTTTGCTCCCTTCTGTAGCACTTGGCTTCCTTTTACACTCTCTTCAGTCTTCCCTCTGCACCAGGATATGCAAGTTAGCTGCCATCTTGGTTGGGTTAATTTGCATACTCGCTCTTGATTGGCCCATGGGAGTAGGGGAGGTACGGTCAATTTGCATGTTTCTCTTTTATTAGAGAGGACTGTGACTGTGCACTCACCTCTGCTTTTGCAATAAGCAGTTTGAGAAGGCTAACAGCTATTTAACTCAGAAGTTGGACGTTTGCCCTGGGGTGGTCGCTGGGTTCGCAGCTGCAATGGTCATGCTTATTTGAGATGGGGAAATTGAGGTACCGGCTAGCAGACTGTCTCTTACTTAGTGGGGAGTTGGTCCAGGGCTGCATCTCCCTCCCCCGACATTCAGGGCCTGCTCTGCTTTCTTTACCAAAAGCGTAATTGTGCGCCATTCGGCGGCCAGGCTGGGCGAGGGCCGGGTTCTTATGTGACTCCTGTAGGCTTTGGGCTCCAGCCGAGGAGGGAGCGGAGCCGAAATGGTCTCTCCAGCACACAGGTGGGGAAATCTCCCTGTGGGCTCCTTTGATGCCACAAACAGTGCCTCTGACTAACCTGCCCCGAGCCTACGTGTGGTCGGAATAACAGCTGAACGCACCGTATGTCCGCCCGGGGACAGTGTCGTGCCTCTGCCTCCCAGGACCTTCCCCAGGGCCCTGCCTCCCCACTTCCTTCCGAGGCAGCTGGGGGCCACGGAGGGTAAGGAGCTCGTCGAATGCCACGTGCGCTGGTAGCACGTGGTGGAGCGGACGCTCCGTCCTCCTCTCTCTGATTGCCGAGTCGGTCACCTACCTGCAGCCCCGCACCTGCCCGTGGAGCCGAGCCGAGCAGGGGCACGCCTCCTGCAGGGTCCTTGTCATTGTCGAGCAGGAGGCACGGGGCTGACAGATCGAGTTCCCAGCCCCGGTCCCAGAGTGCCAGGCTCCCCACGCCTTCCTCCAGAGTGCCAAATGATGTCCCACCCCCACCCCCACCAGGGCGCAGCTTAGCCCTTCCCCTTTGATTGTGGGCTAGACTTCACTCATTTCCAAAGAATGCGGCACAGGAAGGGGGAAATAGTAACCTTTGTGCTGGAAAAACCTGGCTGCACCACCTCAACCGCGTGCTCAAAGTTCCCGTCACGGGTGACAGCTTAGGTCAGCAATTTCCGCCGTGTCCATCTCCTAGGGCACACGGTTACCAAGACTCGGTGGCATATCAACAAATGTATTTCTGCTGATCTGACTAAAACAATAGGTGTGATTTTGGTTCATTCACACCCGACGGCTCTCGTGTGGGCTGTGGTCATTTCCTTCTGTTTGACAACCTGAGGGAAAAGAGGTCAGGGCCCTCGACTGAGCAGTCAGGCATTACACGTTCTGACAGCTCTGAAGGCGCGCCCGGTGACCGTCACTGGGCGAAGCTGCCATTAAAATGCACTCCTAATGTCATGCAGCCCGAAGCACACTGCACCTCCATGACGCCATCTCAAAAACCTAGCCCGCCAACCTCATCACACAGCTCCGCGTGGAGCGGCCGCCCAGCCCGCCTGGCTCCGTGGCTGAGCATCGACCTGGGAACCAGGAGGTCGGCGCACAGGCCCAGGTTGCGGGCTCGATCCCCAGTGTGGGGTGTGCAGGAGGCAGCTGATCCATGATTCTCTCTCATCATGGATGTTGCTATCCCTCTCGCTCTCTCTGAAATTAATAAAAAAAAAAAAAATAAAAAAAGAATAAGTGACTAAATGGAGAGCAGCCTGCAGAACGCAAGCCCAGCTGTCTTCAAGACCGTCCTGAGCGAGAAAGAAGCAGCTTAGGAAACCATCACAGTCAGAAGAGACCAGAGACATGACGGCTGAAGGCCGATTCCCACGGGGAAGCCAGCGCCGGGCAGATCTGCACCTCCCCTGCCTCACCCACAGACACCCACCTCGGAGCCAGGGCTGCCAATCAGCCTTTCTTTCCGGGGGACAGTGCTGTGTGGAAATCCTGGCACATGTGTGTTTATTGCATGTTGGGCGCATAGTAGGAGCCTCAAGCAGCCAGCACTGTCCGTCCCTGCAACGCAGCCCCAGCCTCGTGGTAGGTCCCTGGGTGTGGCGTTTCAGGGCTGCGGCTCCCTGTGCCAGCCCAGCCTGGCCCTGACCGGGCACAGCGCCCACCCCTGGCAGGCGCCCTGACCTGTGCAGCACCCTCCTGGCCTGTGGACCAGCAGAGCTCAGACTTGGAGCTGTCAGTCAGCATAGGCTAGTCCAGCCCTAGCCGGTTTGGCTCACTGGATAGAGCATCAGCCTGGGGAACTGCAGGGTCCCAGGTTCAATTCCAGTCAAGGGCATGTACCTAGGTTGCAGGCTTGATCCCCAGTCCTGGTTGGGGCGTGTCGAAGGCAACCGATCAATGTATCTCTCTCACATCAATGTTTCTCTCTCTCTCCCTTCCACTCTCTCTCTGAAAACAAATGGGAAAATATTCTCAGGTGAGATTAAAGAAAAAAAGAATAGACTAGTCCAGTCATCGGCAAACCGTGGCTAATGAGTTTGACGACCACTGCCTTAGGGAAAAACACTTTAAAAAACATTTTAATAATGCACTAATGTCTTTAACCTTAAGTTAAAACTTCTGGGTAAGGGTAATAATGCCTTACGTAGTGGTTGGCAAACTCATTAGTCAATAGAGCCGCAGTTTGCCGACCACTGGACTAGTCCTACTGTGTAACCACGCAAACTCTGAGGGGCTTCAGAATGCTGAGCTCACTCCTCTCTGCACCAAGTGGCCTGGGGGCCGGCCAGGAGCTGTGTCTCACGCTGTCCTCCCTTCAGGGGGCAGAGGGCACGCCGCCTCCCTCCCTCTCACCAGGGACTGGCGGGAGGAAGGCAGCAGGAGGGTGGCTCGCAGGGCTGGCGTGTGAGCTCCCACCCAGACGTAACACGGTCACCTTCCCTCCCGGTGGTGGCCAAAGCCAGTCCCTGCACACGCCTAAAGCGGGCAGCCTGCGATCTTGCCAGAGGGCGGAGAGCTGAGAATAGTCTGCGAAGAGTGCTAATTACTACAAAACACATCTACACACCGCCCCGCCAGGCCGGGAATAGCGAGCTCTGGAACTGTTCCCAGAGCACAGGAGCGCAGACGGAGCCGGAGGCCCGGCCACAAACACGCCTGGGAGGCTCGGCTATGGCTCCCCCACTCTGCGGAGAAGAAGGCAGCGGGAAGCATTCTGGGAGTGGAAGGAACATCCTCGAAATCCACCAGCCCCACGCTGGAGTCCTGCCATTGGCCCAGGAGGCTGTCAGTCAGAGGCCAGGCGGGCTGGATGAGGGAGGCCAGGGGTCTCCATCATGAGTCCTTTCGGAGGGAGCAGGGCTCCTCCGAGGCCTGAGGCTCACCCCGGCGTGGCGGCAGGACTGGGAAGCTCAGAAGGTGGAACATCCCAGGCTGGTTAGGATGAGGAAAGGGTCTTTCCTCGGGCCTCAGCCTCATGTGAATGATCTCAGCGGCTTGGTCTACATTGACTCAGGACCCCCTGGTGCCGGCCAGTGAGTGGAGAGCATGAGGGGCACCCCTGGAGGGTGGTGGCCGTTCTGCTGGGATCTCCCGAGGCCTCCGGATAAAAGCCCTCGGATGGAGACCCTCCCCCTCCTCCCCCCGGCTCTGTCCATGGAGCAGGCCCATGCCTTTCCTACTGCTGCCTCTCGCTCTCGCTCTCTCTCTCCCTCCCTCTGTCCTTCTTTCTCTCCCTCTCCCTCTCCCTCCCCCTCCCTCCAAGGGCCCTGCTTTAGCTATAAATTGCTTCCTGAGACCATATCTTCTAGAACTCACCTCTACCTGTGACTTTCTGAGTAAGCTTTCCTTTCTGACTTCAGCCAGAATGCCAGGAGAATGGGAGGGTGGAAGGGAGTTATTATCCCCCCACCCCAGCCCCGTGACAGTCCCATTGTTTAACAGAAAGCCTGGGGTCGCCGGGCTCAGGGTTTCTCCCCGTGAAGCCCGTGCTCTATTGTCACTGTCTGCGCCTGGCCAGCGAGCGTGTGACCGCCCTTTGGTGTCTGGAAAGGACCACGGTGTTTTCCGCCACAGAAACTCCCGGGGAAGTGTCTGGGGGGTGCAGGGGGAACCTGGGGCTATGCCCTGCTCCCCCACCAGGCAGGCCTGTGGCTCTGGTTCCATTCGGACAGTCAGTGTCCACTGGGAGCCCATGTGGCCTGCAGGCGGCCGGGCGGTCCTCTCCGAGGCCGGAGAGGGTCTGACGTGGCATCACTCCTGAAGGGCAGAGCAAAGGCTACGGGCAGTGCCAGCAGGAAGGAGCGGACACGGTCAGCATCCGCCGGGCTGGGAAAGGGAGCCAGGCACGCCTCCCGTCCCTCCTGCTTCCTGGAGCAAACCTGAAATGCGAGGCCGCGGTGCCCTGGGCTCCGCACTCTGCAGGGGGAGGAGTTGGGGCCTAGGGGAGAAGCTCCTCCCGCCAGGCATGCTCTTTGGAGGGCAGGGTGGGCCCCCAAAGATGTGTGTGTGTGGGGGGAACCAGCCAGGAGGCAGGGATCGGCCCTCCTGCCCCTCCACCTGCCCCGCAGAACCCCCCCGGGGGCTGGCGCGGGAGCCGGCGGGCACGCACTCCGGGTGTGGGGACGTGGGCCTCCTCTCGGCTGTGACCTAACGAGTGTCTGTTCTCCTGGCCTGGTGGTCACGGATTTCATTTCTGTGAAAGCGCTCCCGGGGAAGACCCACTGCTGAAATGAGAGCTTCGCGGACGTGACTTTGGAATTGGCTGTGGCAGAACGGAGCGCTGGGCACAGAGCAGCCCTGCTGTGAGGGAACGCCGGGGGTGTCCGTGGGTGACGATGAGGAAGGGGGCACGGTGCGCACCCTGACTCCTGTCACCCCTCTTACTGGCAGGCTCGCTGGTCTCCTCTGGGCTGGACACGGCCCCCACTCCACGAGCATATGGAGAAGTTTCCGTATCTTCCTACCCTGCCCCCCTCCCCAAGCTCAGGCTTTTGTTTGGGGGAAAAGGCAGGAGAGAGCAGCTGTCTCGAAACAGAGACGCCGGACAGTCCTGAGAGGAGAGACAGGTTGGCCGTTAGGAGAAAGGGAGAGGCACGGAGCTTCAGGAAAGCACATGGTCCTGGCTCTGCTGTGCCTCAGTGGGCTCATCTGTAAAATGGGAAACTGGCAACAGCACCGATTCGCCACGTTATGATGAGGGTGTTTGGAAAGCGTAACCTGTTAGAACCGTGGTGGGCAAACTCAACAGAGGCAAATATCAACCGGACAACGATTGAAATTTCTTTGGAGAGCCACATTTTTTAAACTTAAACTTCTTCTGACGCCACTTCTTCAAAACAGACTCACCCAGGCCGTGGTATTTTGTGGAAGAGCCGCACTCAAGGGGCCAAAGAGCCGCATGTGGCTCGAGAGCCCCAGTTTGCCGACCACAGTGATAGAACCACGCCTGGCACTGAGCGAGTGTTAAAAAAAGACACCTGTTAGCGGTCAGTGTGCCTGAGAGCCAACAGGGAAGGTGGGCACAGCCAGCCCAGGATGCTTGTCATCCGCACCCGTGACAGTTGGGCTGTGAAGAATATGGACTCTGCATCTTGAGTCCTGGGAGGCCCCATTTGGAAGGGGGTGGGGAGCCACGAAGAAGGGGAAGTGTGGCCTGCTGCTGTGCGTGCGCTCGCTGCACATTTCCCTTCACCTGCTGTGCTCACGGATGTATCCCAGGCCCTGACATGGTGCGTGGGACCGGTACCCTCATGTATAATCATTGAAAAGACATGTGAATACAGGAACACAGGGGGGATGAATGGGGGGGGGGGGGGAGTCGGGAACAAGAGCAGCCAGTCTCAAGGTCCCACATGAGAGTTCTCAGAGGGCTGGTCCCCCAGCGTGGGCATGGCCTGGGCGTGACCCCACCCAGGAGGGTGGTATCAGGGACCCAGCCCCAGAGACAGGAGGCCCAGCTGGAGAGCAGAGGCCAGGGAGCAGTGCAGATGGGCCTGGAACCTCTGAGCTTTCCGTGCGGGACAAGAGCCCAGCGGCGTGGTTCAGGGGGTTGAGATCGACCTAAGAACCAGGAGGTCACGGTTTTGATTCCGGGTCAGGGCACATGCCCGGGTTGCGGGTCCATCCCCAGGAGGGGGCGTACGGGAGGCAGCTGATCAGTGATTCTCATCATTGATGTTTCTATCTCGGTCTTCTTTCCTCTCTGAAGTCAATATATATATAGATTTACATATATATATAGATTTACATATATATATATATATATATATATATATATATATATATAAACACAAAGTGGAACCAGGTTATCCAGGCCAGTTTCACCTCTGCCCTGGGCTCTGGGAATGGCCTCCCTGGTGGGCTGGGTCAGGCTCCCCAAACATGGCCGCATTCTCATCCTCAGAGCCTGTGCGTGTGTGACTTGGATGATAAGAGAGACTTGGCCTGTGTCCCTAAGGCTCTAACCTGTGGGACAGTTGCCATCAGCACTGGAGTGGGCGTTGCTCCTCCCATCTCGAGGGAGAGGCTGGGCTGCTGCCCAACGTCTGACTGTGTCCCAGAAGCCTCCCCCAGCAGAGACTTGCCGGCCCCAGATGCCAATCACGCGAGGCGTGAGCACCCCCTCCTGAGCATACGTGCTGCCTGAGGGTGGAAATCTCGCTCATTCGTGTTCAGATGCCCAGCGCCAACTCAGAGCCCGGCACCGGGTCAGAGTCCAGTGTTCCCCACTGTGGGTGAGCACCGTGTGTGGGGGTGAATTCCGCCTTCCTAGAGTGTGGGGCATGCATGGTCACCGTCACACTGCCAACACAGCCCCAGGCCCACAGCGGTCCGTAAACATACCTGCTCACACACACATGCATGGACACAGAGGAGCTCACACACGCCCATGAACCGCCGGAATTGAGGGACCTGCCTGCCCCCCAGCTGCTCACCCTGCCCCCGGCGCCTCTTCTCTCTCTGCAGCCAGGACGCCCTGGGCACAGACCCCACAGAGGCCTTGCGTGTCTCCGTGATTGATTTCGCAGCCTGAGCGCTCTTTCCCGGCGTGGCCTCGTTACCAGGTAGGCAGCGCACCCTGAAGAAAAGAGATCCCCTGGGCAATGACACGCGAGGTGAGAACAGAAGGCGAGTCAACAGCCGGGAAGTGAAATGTCAATTCTGACAGCGGCACAAAGGCCCGGACGCGTGGCAGGCGGGCCCGGTTGGGCTGGTGGCGGCAGCGCTGCTGGTGGCCATGGAAACGGAGCGGGTGGGCTGGGGGAGGTGCAGAGGGGGCGTGCCAGCCACCCCTGTGGGCACAGAGAGGCAGGGGCTGGGACGGCCTGAGGCACAGGCGTGGGCTCCTGTCTCTCCTGGGAACCGGGGGAGCGGGAGAAGCGGCCAGCCAGGACAGCCACGTGGAGGTGGCGCAGAGGTTCGGGGGAGAGTCCGGGAGAAGCTGGAACAGACGTGGCCTGGGATTCACCGGCTCTGGGCTCTGGGAGCCAGACGGAGTTACAGCGTGCCCTGCCCGCCTCTGCCCCGTGCAGACTCCGCCGTTAAGATGCTGGCTTCCCTGTAGCGTGGCACGCACCACCCCGCAGAGCAGCGGTTCCCCACCTTCCTAACGCCGCGGCCCTTCAACACAGCTCCTCATGCAGTGGTGACCCCCAACCATAAAACTATTTCCGTTGCTACTTCATCACTGTCGTTTTGCTGCTGTTAATGGATCGTAATGACATAAGATGTCTGTGTTTTCCCGACGGCCTCAGGCCAGTGGTCGGCAAACTGCGGCTCGAGAGCTGCGATTTGCCGCTCTGTTGACTAATGAGTTTGCTGACCACTGACCTAGACTCCCGGTTGCAATAACCACAGGCTGTTGTTGTTCTTTGTGATCAAGCCCCTAGCCCAGTGGTCGGCAAACCCGTTAGTTAACAGAGCCACCGTTTGCCGAGCACTGGCCTGAGACCATTGGAAAACACAGATGTTCACATTACAATTCATTGACAGCAGCAACATGACAGTGATGAAGTAGCAACGGAAATAATGTTATGGTCACCACCGCATGAGGAACTGGATTAAAGGTCCCTGGTTCCTCGTTCCCCGCCCCAGAGGCCGTGAGGTCCCCCGACAACCAGACGGGCTGACTCACGCGTCTCTCTCCAGAGCCTGGCCGAGTGAATGTGTAACGGCGGGGCCAGTCAATCAATGAACCGACGGACACGCTGGAGTCAGGTGACTCGGGGTGCGTTTCTCAGGGAAGCAGGACAGAAGGTCAAGGGCCCTTCGCCAGAGGCCACGTCAACGGAGCCCGGGAGTCTGGGTTTTATTCAAGAGGCAGCAAAGGTATAATGAGGGGGTGTCACGTGTGGAATCGAGTGTGTTGAAGACACCCCTTCCTCTCAGTACGCACGTGGCAAACTTTCAAATTCGTAACCGCCGTCCTGAGCTGTGGGGGTTGTTCGGGCTTGGTTGTCCACGGGGAAAAGGGCTGACCGTGGTGTGATGGTAAACCCCTCCCCCTGTCTTCGCTCACCTCGGGCCTGGAGGTGGTCTCTGCTGACTGTGCTTGAACTTGGCCTATGGCAGTGGCTAGCAAACTCATTCGTCAACAGAGTCAAATAGCAACAGGACAACGATTGACATTTCTTTGGAGAGCCACATTGTTTAAACTTAAACTCCTTCTAACGCCACTTCTTCAACATAGACTCGCCCAGGCCATGGTATTTTGTGGAAGAGCCACACTCAAGGGGCCACGGAGCCGCATGTGGCTCGCGAACCACAGTTTGCTGACCTCTGGCCTATGGGCTATTGTTCCTACCTGTGGCGTGGGGAAACGACGGGAAGGGGTTCGCGTGGAAATCTCAGCCGGTTGCCTCTGGGAGTCGGGGTCCCTGAGGTTCTCCACTCTTGTGGTCAGGGCTTTGGGTTTTGTCCGGCCCCCTGGGACCCTCCCTACCAATACCGCCAGCGCCAGCGCCACCCAGCCTCTGCCCTGCAAGGGGGCCAACATCTAACCTTCAGGCATCCTTTCACTGTTTGGAAACTCTCCCTGAACTGCCACCATCTTGCTTTTAGAAAACCAAGGCTCGATGGACAATGAGGAGTCATCCCATTCATTCTCCCCCCCTCCAATCCTCCTCCCCCCCCACTCCCCGTCATCGTAGAGAAAGTGCTCATGCTAACCTGCCTGATGCCTTGAAGGACACGTTCTCTGGCCTACGGGGTTGACTTCCAAGGGCGTGACCTTCAGCCTATCCAGCGGGTCTCAGAGCTTTAGGGTCCTTATTATGTAAACAGAAACTATAACACCCACTTCACAGAGTCTGGGCCTTCAGAAAGCTGTCATTTTTTTTTTTTTTAAATAACATGACAATGCCTCCCATGTAATTAGTAATTAGTAATTAGTAATTAGTAATTAGTGTAATGACAGAGCTCTCCTGGCCAGGCCGGGCCAGGCCCTATAATCATCATCCAAATAGTAAGTAAAAACCATTTGTCATCTGTCCATCCGCCCCACCACTCCGGGGTCAGGAAGTTCCTTCTGGTGTCCAACCTGAATGTCCACTGCAGCTCAGCCCACACACTGGCCCCTGCTGCCTGACCATGACCTTCGGCTGGAGTCAGGCCAGTGAGTGTCATGGGAAGAGCATTTGTTATGGAGCCGCGTGACCCAGGGCACGGCTCTGAAAATCTGGAGCATCAACCCCCTCCCCCCCTCCCCCGCCTAGTTAAAAAACGGGAGCAATCTCACCCACCTCAGGGTCCTGTTCGGAAAAGGATTTTGAGAGGGATAGAGGCGACCCGTCTGGCCGGTTAAGAGGTATGCATTAACTGTGAGCTCCTTTCCATTCATGTCTAATCGACTTTACCATGTAGGGAAAATCATATTTTTTTGAAGCGCCAGGCCTTTTTTCAGCTCATTACTTTCCCCGGGATCATTACCGCTATTAAGTGTTTGGGGCCTCTCTCTCCCCGGAGACGGTCCTGATGCCGATTAGACACGCGGGCGCCAGGATTAAGCGGTAATGAGCGGCTCAGTGGGCAGTGGCTGTCCCCTCCTGACACTCGGCCTGCCGCTCCCGAGGCTGATTTCCAAACATCCAGCTCCCCGTGGGAGGAAAAAGCCACAACCCATACTCCTCGCATCTCTGGGGCCGAGGAATAGCATTCAGATTGTGCAGCTCAGGGTCACCGGAAGGTCACGGGGCGGGGGATGACCAGGGTGGGCCGCACGTCCCCATGGAGGCGGCACAGGCCGCGTTGCCATCTTATTGGGGTGGAAGCTGATGACAGGAAGCCAGGGGTCGCCGCTCAGGGAACCGACTGGAATAACCGGAGACGGGGCCCTTTCTTCCCCGCGGCCCCGTGCCTGAAGCAGCGAGTGGCAACAGTGAGCGCCACAGCCGGGGGTCAGCGGGAGGGGAAACTCCGTACCTAGCACACGGTTGTCCGCGGTACCAGACCCGCCGGAGGTGGGACAGCCCGAGGCCCAAACTGGGAGCAGACTCACTGGGGCATCACTGTGTGGACACCTTTACGACCGTCATTTAGTGTCCTGGTGATTCTTTATTAAAGGGCCGCATCTGGCAGGAGGTAATTCCCCAATGGCCCGGCTCAGACCGGCCTGTCCTCCCTCCCTCCCCGCCCCTGAGGGACAGCTCAGGGGAGCCGTGACCCTGAGGTCGCCTTCAGAAGTTCCTGCAGTCCCTGAGTAATATGGAAGCGTCCACTCCACACACTGGGTCCGACGTGGGACCAGGCAGTGAGGCAGTGGGACGTGTGAGCGCTTACCCGCTCCAGACACCCTCCCCCCGACCCCAACACGCAGGGCCCACGGGGCGGGAAGGCCCGGGACCAGCTCTGGGCCAGTCAGTGCGATGGAAACTTCGTGGCCCATGCGCCGAAGTCGGCTTTCGGCTCTCCAAAGAAATTTCCATCGTTGTCCTGTTGATATTTGGCTGGGGGGGTGCGGGAGGGGAGGACCCGCTGAGTCACCTGCGTGTACGAGACCCCCAGGGGGCCTGGATGCCAGGACGGCGTGGGAAGCACTTGTCTACACGGTAGCCTTTCAGGCCCCCTGGGAGAATGGTTATCCTTGTTGTGAAGTGTGGCTTTGCTGTTGGCCCACAGCCCGGCCGGACGCCAAGACCAAGCACCTCCTTTCCCCAGAGAGACCGATATTGCCTCTGGCGGTGGGTTCGCCCACTCACCGTGGGTGCCATGGGTCACGCCCCCGCTTCTCTGCTATCCCTGTTTGCCTGGACTTCTGCCGGGTCCGGACCCTGGAGCGCATCCGATTTATGCAACCGCTTTGCCTCCAAAATGCCACCCCCACGGCAGCCTTGGCTCGGCAGGAGGGCATCCGGGCTGGGCGGTGAGCGGGCGTCCAGGTGAGTCACCGATGAACCGTCACGGGCGTTCAGAGGAAAAGGCGGGAGGTGGGGATGTCCCTGAGGCTGACATACAGGTGGAGCCAGCGTAGCTCTATGGCTCTGAGTTCGAAAAACGCAGCGTTTGTTCTGCATTGCAGCGTCAACGATCGCACCATTCCCCATGAGCCTCCTTCTCGCTCTGCACGCTCCCTGCCCTGCCCCCGCCCGTGGCACAGGCAGGTTCCCCCTCACCTTGCTGATCGGTCCACTGAGGCTGAGAGAGAGGGCGGTGTCAGGGCCATGGGACAGAAGGTGGCAGGTGAGGGTTTAACGAGTGATGTTCCTGGCACCAGCAAGGGGCATGGGGGGGAAGGAGTGGGTGGGGGTGGGGGTGGGGTGAGGATAGGGGGCAGCTGGGTAGCTGGACCTGCAGACAAGATGGCAGCCTGGCTTCCCTGGACCACACAAGGGAAGGTATGGGGCATGGGGTGTGAACTCCCGAGCCAGGTGCCTGACGGGTCAGCCCAGCCCCACCTCCCATCCGCGGTGTGACGGGGGGGGGGGGGCGGGGGGGGAGGCTAGTGACTCGCCTCCTCGGGGCCCCACTTTCCCGGGTTGTCAGGAGGAGAGAGGCTGCGGGGAGGGTAGGCTAGGCCGTGGCACCGCGCTGAGCAGCGTCTGGACCGTCAGAAGCGCATTATACATGTTCACAATACATGTTCACCACGCATGTTCACAATATTCTAACGGGTGTATAGCTCCCGGCGCAGTCCCTGGTACCAGAGGAGCTTCAGACGTGATCGTCGTCCTACCTTGCGTTCCATCCAAATGATCACAGCCGTCCATGCCGCATGGCCTGAGCCACAGCAAGGCACAGAGAGTTTCTCGGCTGCGGCCGCCGCCTTCCGTCAGCCGCATCGTTGATAAACTGCGAATAAACCCTTTTTTTTGTTAAAAAAAAAAAAAAAAAAAAAAAAAAGGCTTTAGGGAACCAGGAGCACCCACTTTCCGGGTCCACCGTGAGCGTAGTCCCCCTGTGTGGCCTCGGCGGGAGGCCGTGTCCCCACCGCCCCGGCGACGTTTGTGCTGGGGTTCCTGCCCACGGCCGGCCTGGGACTTCCTCCCTCGGGGCGCGGCTTAGAAAGCATCCCCGGGCCTCTGGACCCTCCCATCGACCCACCGCCCCACAGCGAGCCTGGAAGCCCCCCTTTCTTGTTTATTGGTTCATCCGATCCTCATGCTATCCCTCTAGTGAACGGGAAAGTGCTGGAAATGAAGAGGCCTGCCACAAATCGCAGAGCCCGCAGCCAAGGACAAGCTGGGACTGAGGACAATCCAGTCGCGGGAACCGTGGCCAGATGTGCAGGGCAGGAGGGCTCCACAGCGCCCCCCGCAGGGGAGGCAGGCCCAGGCAGCTCCTCACAGCCTCCCTCTCTGCCCAGAGTTCCTACCAACCCCAACTCTGCAGCCCCTCCCACCAGGACAACCCTCTCCAGGTCTTTCTCTGCATGGGGGCCCCCCTCCCCCTTTCCTTCCCCCCCTCCCTCCCCCCCCCACCAAACCTTTGACTGACAGGAGTGAGAGCCACTGATCACGCTCTTCTCCCTCCCGCCCTCCCCAGCAGCCCCTCCCCTGTGCAGTAGATCCTGTGAGTGCCCGGAGCATAACAATACCCAGGTGACCAGCTCAGCAACCTGACCCCGCCAATGGGCCCCCTCCACCCCGCCTGCCCTCCTCTTCCCTCTCCCCGCTTCTCTGGAATTCTTCTCTCTGCTCCAGTAAGTAACACAAGCTTCTCCTCAGCCACTGCTCAGTGGGATTCTAAGAGAAAGTAATTTCACCCTCATTATTATTAATTAGGATAGCCAGCAGGCAGGAGGGCGAGAGGAAGGGGGAGAGAGCGTGTGCACTGGCCACACAGATAGACGTGGAAGCCGAATGATGAGTATTGTTTTTAAATATATTTTTATTGATGTCAGAGAGGAAGGGAGAGAGAGGGAGGGATAGAAACATCCATGATGAGTTAGAATCATGGATCAGCTGCTTCCTGCATGCCCCACACTGGGGATCGAGCCCACAACCCGGCATGTGCCCTGAGCAGGAATTGAACCCTGAACTCCTGGTTCATGGGTTGACGTTCAACCACCGACCCATGCCGGCAGGCAATTTTTTTTGCAAGCTGCTGTCTGTGGGTTGGCATAAAACACGTCATATTTTATTAAAGAAACTGTCACATAAAATAAACAAGATCTGGTTTCTTTTCTCACTTCCACAGGAGGATGGCACTGGGGTGGGGGAGGGGTTGAGCCTTTGACTTCCTCTGCAGGT
This sequence comes from Nyctalus aviator, assembly GCA_036971965.1. Lineage (NCBI taxonomy): Eukaryota > Metazoa > Chordata > Mammalia > Chiroptera > Vespertilionidae > Nyctalus > Nyctalus aviator. The sequence goes on along the minus strand of CM072935.1, from coordinate 46,067,660 downwards.
TTGCAGGGGACAAGGCTGAGAGGCCCCGGGCGAGTGGCATGGGGTCCGGGAGGAGGAAGAGAGCATCCACCTACATGGTCATCTTGTCATCTCCTGCCTTGGGTCCCCTTCTGCCTGCGGGAGCCCGAGCATCTCCCCGCGTCCAGAGTGCCAGCATCTGCTGCCAGTTCGCTCCGACACGGTCACGCTGTCCCCAGAGCTCGGCGCTGACTGCATCCCAGGCCGGGTCATCGCTCTCGGGGATCACAGCCATTTCTTCTGGACACCAAACCCCGCCGTCTGCGGAGCCCAGGGAACCCGCCTCTGCTTCCCCCGAGCGCGGGCAGCTCCGGCCCTGGGCACACGGCACCGGACAGCTGCCGGCTCAGCGGGGACCGCGTGACTGAGACCTGGGAGACCCGCAGGTAGATACGTGGGTGGATCCACTCTTCTCTTTTAAAATCGCTTTTTAAGAGAGAAAAACGTGAATGTGAGAGCAAAACATCCAACGGCGGTGTCCCACATGCCCCCCACCGAGAACCGAGCCTGGAGCCGGGCCTGGCCTGATGGGAAAGAAAGCAAACTGGCCATCTCTCAGTGATGCCCAACTGGCTGAGCCACACCAGCCAGGGCTGTTATTCTATTTTTTAAAATACGTTTTTGTTGATGTCAGAGAGAAAGGGAGAGGGAGAGAGAGATAGAGACATCCATGATGCGAGAGAATCACTGATTAGCTGCCTCTTGCACACCCCACACCGGGGATCAAGCCCGCAACCCGGGCATGTGCCCCTGACCGGGAATTGAACCGTGACCCCCTGGTTTAGAGATTGACACTCACCCACTGGGCCACGCCAGCGGGCAGGAATATATATATATACTGGGGTTATTTCAGCCAGAAAACGGTGCTTGCAAGGAACAGAAATAGTCCCTCGTTAAAAAAGTAAAGACAAGAAAGGAATTCAATGGGAAAGTTTGGGCTCATTCACATACTAAAACTCATCAACGAGGCACTAATAGTAATAAGCATGTACTGAGCACCTACTGTATGTCAGTCTCTACTTAAGAGCTTTATAGGTGCTTGCTTAATGTTTACAGCACTAAAGGGGACGCTCTTACGAAGCTGGTTTGATGGTTTCGGAAGCTGAGACTCAGAGAGGTTAAGGAATGGGCCCAGCGTCACCCAGCGAGGCAGCGACCTAACCCCTTCATTAACCCCTGTAGCAGAGCTGGGATTTGTGCACATGGAATCTGGTGTCTGAACCTGCCCTTTTGCTACTGGGCCAAACAAGACGCAGGAGGGGGAGGGGAGAGGCTGGTGCTCCCTCCTTGCAGGGAGGCGGCGGCGGGGGTGACCGGACTAGCTTGTGACACCTGCCACCTTAGAACCGAGCAAGAGGCGGGTCCCTTGACCAGTGGGCTCCCCAATCTACTTGGAAAGAGGGAGAGTCATTTCTCAAAACAAAGGCCAACTCAGGTTCCCCGTCAGATGTGGCCCGGAGCAAACACGAAGACACACACAGTTTCACTACTCAAGGGAAAAGGAGTTCTCCCTTTGTGCACATAAAAGGGCACCGGGGATAATTGATAATAAGAGGGAAAGAGCTGCAGTTGTGGGTTTGAGCTACTATTATCTGGCAGCTTGTACACATAGAAAACTACTGAAGGTTGGTTTATAAAAGTATATTGACATAAAATTATTTAAAAATCCGTTTTTCTTTGGGTCTTTCGGTCCATCTTGCCAATTTCTCTCCACACAGACTGTATTTTAACAATTGCAATCAAGGAATTTCTTTTTCAATGTTTGACAGCACCTAAAAGGTCGCTTCAAACAATGGGCCCAGATAGCAATTCATCAAACCCCTTACCCAATGTTTACGAGTGGACCCATGTGACAGGCACATGCCTTCCTCAGCATTCAAAACGTGTTGTGAGGCAATGAGTAAAGTCATAACTACCGTGTTTCCCCGAAAATAAGACATCCCCTGAAAATAAGATCTAGCGCAACTTTGGGAGAAAAAATTAATATAAGACACTGTCTTATTTTCGGGGAAACAGGGTAGGTTTAAAGACTCTCAGTTCTCCTAAACAATTAAATACGGTAAGCTTTATAATATTTTGTTTAAGTTTTCCAGGGACAATTTGCATGTCTCCACGAAACTACTTACTGACGTTTTTGATTAACATTCTCAAGCTCATGATGTCTGCTACATGTCAAACACGAAAACTTGTTTTTCATGGATATAGCACATACTACAGGTACTAAACACGTGCTGGCTTCCCACCATCGTTATTCACTCCCCATCACGTGGTGTGTCTCAGCTTTCCCCGGTGGGAAAGCGTTTAGCACTTAGGAGAATAAACAAGTGTGTATTGCTGTCTTTTAACATCACAAGGAAGTACCATCCTCAACATCTGAGCGTATCAACCAGAGATTTCTGGCCAGAACACAGGGCCTGAGGTACAAGGACAACTGTTTTCCTTCACGACAGTTCGGCAGACTCAGTCTTTTTTTTAGTTACTATGGCAACAAGCATCTCCACGTCCACACTTTTTTGCACGTGGGATTAGTTCCTGCCCTCCTGCCTGGATCTAAGTGGAGCGACCTAACCCCTTGACTCCTGTAGCACAGCCTGCTAATTGTCCCGGATACCCGCCTCCCTCAGCACACATGCCCGGGTTCGAGACTACATTTACCGACGTCCCTCACAGCGAGGTGGCTGGCCGTGGCCTGGGAATGCCGGGAGGCAGAGTGGCGTGGGCCATCTGCAGGAGATGTCCTTAAAGAGCACGGGCATGCTCGACCTCCTGAATGCCTGGAATAAGGATGCGATGGCTGGAGCTGGAGCAGCCAGCTTGGACCAGGAGGTAAATTGGGGGGGGGGGCGTGTGCGCACTGTCATGGAACAGCCTGGGTCCCTGAGCGTCGAATGCCACGGCAGCCTGGGAACTGTCACGGGCAGAACTCAAATCCGACCTGGCTACTGTTCTGTGGGGTTTTCCCCAACCCTAACTGGGACAGACACTGTCAGCTGATTTCATGGGTGAAATTCTGAATATTTCCTGGTCCATTATCTCACCGCCTCATGGGGTCCTGCCTCCTTCCAGGTCTGGCTATGGGCCTGGGGCCTCGGGCACCCTGATGACGTCAGTGATTTTACCCAATCGATTCCCCAAATTAGTAGCAGATGTCCCGTCTCTTAAAACGGAGGCCATCGCTTTCGGCAAGGCCTCGAGGTAGATTGAGCTGCCTCCAGAGTCATTAAACACAGGTCATTAAGTGCAAGAAGCAAACATTAATTTTGCTTTTATGAGTTTGCAGTTCAAAATAGATGTCAACACGGAAATACTTAACCAATCAATAGACACACCAACAATGGCCCTCGCTACGCTCCTGTGCTGCTCCCCTGGGCACGGCCCGTGTGATGGCCATTTAACCCCCCAGCGGTCCTGGAGGCTCCGTACGATCCTCGTCCTCATTTTAGGCGCAAATAAGCTGAAGTGAAGCTAAATGATTTGCCCACGTTCATGCCTGCAGCTGCACAAACCACTGAGTGGCAGAGACCCCCCAGCAAGCACGCATCCGTGTGTTGTTTTCTCTATCAAAAGAGGGGACCCCTGGCCGGTGTGGCTCAGTGTGGTGAGCGTCTCCTGTGCACCAACAGGTTGAGAGGTCGCTGGTTCGAGTCCCAGTCAGGGCACATGCCCGGGCTGTAGGCTTGATCCCATTAGGGGCCGTGCAGGAGGCAGCTGGTGGATGTTTCTCTTCCTCTCTCCTCTTCTGTCTCTCAAATCAATAAAAACAAACCTGAACACCCCACAATTAAAACGAAAGAGTGGGGGGAAAGATTTTTGCAGGTTTAGTCTCAGGGAAAGGTAATCTATTAAACTACAAAAATACAGAGAAGTTAACACCACCAACAAATACAGAGCCTTGTTTTTGATTCTCTACCACCAGATGGGTGTGATCTTTATTCTCTTAAAACATGGAACACGCCCTGGCTGGTTTGGCTCAGTAGATAGAGCATCGGCCTGCGGACTGAAGGGTCCCGGGTTCGATTCTAGTCAAGGGCATGTACCTTGGTTGCGGGCACATCCCCGGTTGGGGGTGTGCAGGAGGCAGCTGATCCATGTTTCTCTCTCTTTGATGTTTCTAACTCTCTATTACTCTCCCTTCCTCTCTGTAAAAATCAATAAAATATATTTAAAAAACAACAACAACAAAAAAACAACCATGGAACACACATCCCAAATGTAGATATTTAAGCTCGGTTTCAAGTGGTATAAAAATAACCTGCTCTCCTTTTGGAGGTGGGGTGGGGGGACAAATTTAAAATGTGGCTGCCACTGGGGCACGTAGTTTGGAGGAGAGGGAATCACCGGCCTCCTTCCCCAGAGAGACGGCGCTGGCTTCACTGAGCCCTGGCATTTGGCAACTCCCAGAGCGTGTAATTTCCCGTTTTCATTTATAAAACATTTTCAGGAATGTTGACGAGTATCTGCGCCTAAGAAAGACGCTTAAATTAATAATGGCCATCATTTATTTAATGCTTACTAAGGATCTGACAAGGAGTGAGTAATTTTTTACATATGATCTTTCTCCTTCCAATGAGTCTAAGAGGCAGGTGCCACGGGCCCATTCTGCAGATGGAAAGTGGGAGACTCAGAAGGTGCCAGGCCTCTGATCTGACAGCTGAGCCGGCACCCACCCACGTGGGAGAGGCCAGAGCCTCGCCCCCTTTTCCCCCTCCCCCCAGCCTCTGTGCAGGCTGCCTCCTCCTGCAGGCAGGGCTGGGGCTCTGCCCTCTCTGTTCCTTCGCTCCATTTCCAGGCTCAGAGGCTGGTTTTTAAATATCCTATAGCCATGACACAGCACAGTTCCGATCCCTAAAGACTAGGCCCCGCAATGGCCTTCCCACAGTGAAGCGGTTGTCCTTGGGGTCGCGGACAGATTTCAAGTGCGGTCATTGCGTCCCACCTGTTTTGACTTTCTCTGAAGTAAAACCTTTGGAAAGGAAAATCACGGGACCAAAGGTTTCCGGCTGCAAGGACCCTTGGAGGTCACCCGAGCCAGGGGTTCCCATGGCCGGAACAGCTGGCCCAAGTGGCAGATCCCCACGGCCACGTAGGCCGCCTCCATGGGCTCCCTCTCGTGTCCCTTCTTGTGCTTCTCTCTGGAAGCACCTTCCATCAGGACCATTGAGCACTGATTTTGTAATGTCTCCAGGACCCAGCTAGCGCCCAGCGGACGGCCAGCCAAGATGCCCGCTGGCTAAGTGGGTGAGCGCCCGTAGGCGCCCACTGTGGACCCGGGTCCCCTCACGCCCAATCCAAAGACACGGCTCTAACCCAACCTCCTCAGGGTACAGACGGGAACACGGGTGTCAAAGAAGAAAACTGTCCGGTAGCAGGTGGGGCCAAGCAGCGGAGCCAGGACGGGGAGCGGGGACCTCGGATGGAAAAGACAGCCCTTGGCTCCACTGGGCCTCGTGGCTGAGGGCTGAGCACCGCTGTCCACCCCTCGCTGGTTACGGCAGGAAGCCGTCCTACAGGCGCGCTCGGACCCCACCGCAGGCCCACCCCCGAGGGGGAGGGGCTCCAGGAGCCCGCGCACTGAACAGACCTCCTGCTGTCACCCTCCTGGCGCTGAGGGCATCCGTGCGGCTCCAGGAGAAACCTGAGGCCCAGCTCAGAGGTGTGCGATGCAGAAGCAAGACGCAGAGTCCAGGCGATTAAAAGGGGGGAGGTTTTAATGAAGCTCGCTGGTCAAAGAAGTGGCAGAGGTACCCCTTTTCTCCAGCTGTTTGGTGAGGGGAGGAGGAGGGCGTGAGAGTGTGGAATTCCTGCCTCGGGCCCGGGGGCCAGGAAGGCGCCAGCTATCTCTGTCACCATCCACCTTGCAGATGCTGGCATGGGCTCTGGGCTCCCCGCCCCCCCTGCCTGGACCTAACACCAGCCACAATGTTCTCTCTCCGATTTGGGGCCAGGCTCGGAAACCGCTGACCCGAGAGCTTATCTATAGAGAGTCATGTTCTGGAGTGAATTATTCATCCCATAAGCATTTCCTGGCAGCCGCCATGTCCTCGGGGCTCCGTCCCGGTCCCCTTTGTGTTCCACGGCAGCCCCAGGTGGACAGCAGGTGGTCGCCAGGACACGGACAAGGCCCAGGCGTCCATTGGGAGGTGAGTGGGGGAAGGTGTGGTGCGCGCACACCATGGAATTCTACCCGGCCGTGAAAAGAATAAAACCCTGCCCTGTGCGGTGGCACACAGGCGCCGAAAGGGCATGTTATGCTCCGTGAGGTTAAGTCAGGCAGAGAAAGGCAAATGCCGTGTGCAATCCAATAAAAACCCACACCCACCAACGAACAAACCAAACCAAACTAGTAAACCAAACCAAACCAGACCAGACCAGACCATCACTGGAGAGGACAGCGGGTGGTGGCCATGGGGACATGGGTGTGAGGTGGGGTTATAAGAGCTCTTTCTGGCTCAGGGGCCTTTGGGGATAAAGGGAAGTGCCCCGGGCTTACCCGTAAAAAGCCCTAGTATATTTCTCTCTCTCTCCCATTGGTCCCCATGGAGGTCAATCTACTCCTTCCGGAGCCACACTGGGGCCAAGGCCTCCGGGAGGTGGAGACCCACCCGCCGGCCAGAGGGTTCACAGGCCGTTGGCGCTGACAGGCGAGTACTGCAGCGTGTCTGGTGCTGCCGCCTGAAGGGCCCCCAAGACTCTCAGGGTTGGCAGGGGGCCCCGGGGTGACGTCCTACATCCCCTGTGACGAGAAATCCCCGTGTGGCTCCCTTTATTCTCCAGGCGGCCCGTACTGCTGGGCAGCCCATCCGGCTGGGTTGTGGGTCCAGGACGTGGGAGGCCTGCCAATCAGACTCCTGGTCTAGAAAAGCTAAAACCCACAGTGGTGAGCGGTGTGTGCGTGTGTGCGTGTGTGTGTGTGCCTGTGCGTGTGTGTGCGCGCGCGCGTGCGCGCGCGCGTGTGTGTGTGTGTGTGTGTGTGTGTGAAGCTGAAGGGATTGCCAATGTGTGGAGGGGTTGGAGCCACAGATACCGCCTCCGCCCTACCCCCCTACCCTCATCTTAACAGAGAGAACCTATGGCAGGGAGAGAGCTGAGCCAGGAGGGGGATGGGGGCAGGGTGCCAGAGGGCTAAGACAGACCCGGCTGACCCCCTCCCCACTTCCAGCTCAGTCTGCACAGTCCCGAGTTCCCTCTTTTTTTTTTTTAAAATATATTTTATTGATTTTTATTTTTTACAGAGAAGATTTTTTTAATAGAGTTAGAAACATCAATTCAGCTGCCTCCTGCACACCCCCTACCGGGGATGTGGCCGCAACCAAGGTCCATGCCCTTGACCGGAATCGGACCCGGGACCCTTGAGTCCGCAGGCCGACACTCTATCCACTGAGCCACACTGGCTAGGGCCGTTCCCTCTTTTTATTTAAGGAAAGCTGGGCTGGTTCCTCACGCCCCAAGGGCCCCAGTAAAACACTGTCCAAAGCGCCAGCGCCACGTGCCAGCCGCTCTGAGCTCACCTCCGAGGAGCCAGGCGAGGCGGCCGTGGCTTTTCTGTGCCGTCACCGGATGGCACCAGACCCTTCAGGGTCTCTCCGCCCCGAGGTGCCAAGGAGGGGTGGGCACCGGCATCCGTTTCCGTAACCATCCTCCCCCGGAGCCTTGCTGCTCTGACGACATGGGGCGGGGAGAGGGGACGCTGAGCCAATGTCGGGGCTCTCCCGGGGGACTCTGTGTGCAGACACCCCGGGGGATGACTAACACCAGTTGTCCTCCGACAGCGCCTGCCAGGAGACACGTGGGGGGCGAGGGGAGGAGTGCGCACCCACACGGCCCTGACGCACCACCCCACCCCACTCCCTACCCCCCTCCCCGCCCCAGACCTGGGCTCCTGCACTCAGTGCGGGCTGCCAGATGTGCCTGCTCCAGCAGGGGGGCAGGGAGAGGTGCTTTCCATGAGACTCACACCCCGACTGCAGGGAGGTGAGAGAGAGAGAGAGACACCCCCGCCCCGCCACTTCTGGGGAACACTGAGCCTGAGGGCAGGCGCTTGCCATGGAGCCCGCGATGACTTGTGTGTGCTTCACCGCGGAGTCACTCGGTCTCAGGAAGCTTCCCATCTCACCGTGGAGTCACCCAGGGGAACCGCCGGGGCCCCGGGCTGAAGTGGGAGCAGCTGGTTGATCCGGGGCAACTGACCGGCCCCATCTGACCCTCCCCCAGGCGCTGCCAGGAGAGTCCTCTGTGGCTGCAGCATCCCCTCGTTTCCCACCTGCCCAGCTGCTTTCCCGGGTGTGATCCTGTTCGATCCCTTCCGTCCAGGACACTCCTCTGTGAATCCATCGGGAGCCGAGCGTTGGAGGGAGCACCTACCCTGTGGCAGGCATGAGGCGGAGGCAAAGCTTGACCCACCCCCTGTCCACAAAGCTGTCACCCCCGAAGGCAGAGCCACCAGGTGCGTGACCACGCCCTCCGCCCTCCGACGGGCCAGGCGTGAGGAGGTCCCTGAGGGCAACAGGAGGCGGCGCTGGCATTCCGAGGATGACTGGGAGCAGAGGACGCCACGCGGCGGGGAGAGGCAGGGAGATGCAGCCGTGGCTGGAGCAGCAGCGGATGCCCCTGCCCCCTCTTCCCACACAGGAACGCATTCTTGGGATGCCAGCTGCAGGAGCACATCTCAGAGAGGGCAAAGCGTGCACAACGCTGCGAGGGAGGTCAGAGGCCCACCCGGCCCTCAGGAACCAAAACAGAAACCAGGGGCCATTAAACACCCCGCGTACTCGCTGAGGGCAGCACCCTGGGCCCAGCCCCAAGCCCCCAGGGTCGGTGGCAGGGCTCTCTGCATAACGCTGGGACGCACGTGCTTTCTGTTTTATTGTTTGGTCTCCCCCCCCACTCCTGTTCTCCCCGCCCCTTTAAAATCCACCTCTCCTCCACCTCGCTCTCCTCTGAGCATCTCTCCTTCTCTCCCCCAAGGCCCAGCCGTGGCCCCCAGCACCTCGTCTCCAGGACAGGGGGTCTCTGGCCCTGGAGAAGTCCATTGTGGGCAGAGCTCACTTTATTTTTTTTATTTTAAAATATATATTTTATTGATTTTTTTACAGAGAGGAAGGGAGAGAGATAGAGAGTTAGAAACGTGGATGAGAGAGAATCATCCATCAGCTGCCTCCTGCACACCCCCTCCTGGGGATGAGCCCGCAACCAAGGCACATGCCCTTGACCAGAATCGAACCCGGGACCTTTCAGTCCGCAGGCTGACGCTCTATCCACTGGGCCAGACCGGTTTCGGCGGCATAGCTCACTTTAACTGAGCACTTACTACACGCGATGGGTCGTGTTAAGGGTCTGACACGTATGAATTCGCTTAATCATCACAACCGCCTTCCGCGATGGTCAGCAGGCCCATGTCCGCAGAGGAGGAGCGTCCAGCAGAGCTGAGGAAGCTGAGGGACTCTGCAGCCGGCCTAGCCCATGCCGGTGAGTGACCGCAGTATTTGAACAAAGAAGCCTGTGTAGCCGGAGGGGAAGGGGGTTGGGAGCTCTGTGGAAAAGGGGGAGGGTTTAAGAAGTAAAAATGGGCAGGTACCAAACAGTCATGGGGCTGTCCAGTACAGCGCAGGGAATATGCTATATACTGAAGTGGTAATATGCAAATTGGCCCTCACGCCCTCGCATCACAAGATGGCCGCCCCCACATTGTCACGAGATTGGAGACGGTGCAGCCTGGGCTGAGGGACAAACCCCTCCACAAAGTGCACGAATTTCATGCACCAGGCCGCTAGTCATCAATAATATTTAATTATGGTGTCGTGGCTATTAGACTTATCAGGGGATCACTTTATAACTAATATAGATGTCTCTCTTCTACGATGTACACCTGAAACTAATATATTGAATGCCAACTGTAACTGAATAAATATAAATATAAAAATTTTTTCAATTTCAAGAAAAACAGAAAGAAGCGTTCAGCTCGTCGCCATTTAGTATGATGTTAGCTGTGAGTGTCTGTGTACGGCCTTTACCACGACTGGTTAGGTATGTCTCCTCCAACCCGACTTTTCCAAAGGTTCTTATCGTAACTGGATACTGGGCTCTATCAAATGCTTTTTCTTCATCTATTGACACGGCCACATGATTGTGATCCTTCATTGTGTTGCTGTGGAGTATGACAATTAATTTGGGGCTGCTGAACCAACTTTGCGTCATGGAAATAAACTCCACTTGATCCTGGAAAAAGAAAGACACGGAGTCTCTGACCCAGCGCCCTGGCCCGAAGGCCTCCCCTGGCAGGCACCTCGGGGTGACTGACGGTCTCCGCGGGCTGTAGCAGAAGCCTGACCTTCGGCCTGACCTCCCTGCCGCCGGAAGCTAGAAGAATCCACTGACCCCGAGGCCAAGCGGCACCTCTGTCCTCTAGTTCTCAGAAAAGTTTCGAAAGAGGTGGAGTCCGGCGAGAGGACTGGACCTGCACAGCCAGAATGCTTTTAATGCCTCTTAAACCCGCGTCCGGCACTTAGCCTCCCACGCGGGCATCCGGCCCCTGGCATCCGGCCCTCCAGCCAGCCTGCTGCGGCTTCCCCTCCTCCCTGCACAGGAGGGAGGGCACACTCTCCTCTCACTGCCCCACAGGGTCTGGCCCTGGCGGAGGCACCTTGGGGCCCGCCAGCCAGCCGCTGCTTGGGGTCCCCCCTGCCCTGGACCAGGCTGAAGGCAGACCTTGGGAGGAAGAGAGAGGCAGGCAGGGGTGTCACCATGGACCAGCTGGGGTGGCACTGGGCCTGCCAGCGCCCCAGCCCTGCCTCGCTCCTCCCCTTCCCCTCTTTCAGTCCCACTCCAGTCCCCACTTCCTAGAGCGAGTCGGGGTGACTCTGCACAGCGGCCAGCAGGGGGACCCGCCCCTCCTGGCTACCCCGCACCCTACTGGGGCTCTCCAGGGCGCCGCGCTTCCTCCTAGCAGGCGCCCTGGGCTGACCCCGCGAGGCGCCCCCTCGGGGCCCCCGGACGCCCTGCCCGCGCCTGGCCACCCACCGGCGGCGGCCGGAGCTGCACCCTCCCGGTCCCCGCGCCGCCCGCAGCGCCTCCCGGGCCGGCCGGCCTCTCGGCCCCGCCGGCTGCGGTCCACGTGGCCGCGGAGCCCCAGATCGGCCGCGGGAGCCCCGGGGAGGGGAAGCCTAGCGGAGCGCGCGGAGGAGGCGGGGGCCGGGGAGGCGGCGCGGGGCGGAGGAAGGGGAGGGCCCGCGGCCCCGGCGCCCGCCCCTCCCGCTCCGCCCGGGCTGCCCGCCCGCTCCGCCCTCCCCCTCCGGCCGGGGGGGAAGGTGCTCCCGGGGCCGCTCCCAGCCTCCCCCCCCGCCTCCGGGCCCCGGCCTCCCTCCGCCGCGGAGCTCCACGATGCCAGGCAGTTTCGACACTTTGCAAAGACAAAGGCCGGAGGCAGGAGGCCGCGGAGGCCGCGGAGGGAGCGGAGGCGGCGGAGAGCGCGCAGGAGGCGGCGATGTGAGCGGGCACAGGGGCGCGTGTCCCGGACGCCCGCCGAAGCCCCCGCGCCCCGGCGCCGCGGGGATCCCCGCGCGGCCCCCGCCCGGTGAGTGCGCGCGACCGGGGCCGCGGCCGCGGAGTTGGGGCTCCTCGGGCAGGTTCGCCCGGGGCTCTCCGGGGCGATCGCTCCCCGGGGACCGGAGTGGCGGGAGGGGCCTCGGAGGGTGGGACAGTGGGACTGGGATCCGCGACCCCAGGCGCCGGGGAGAAGGCGCGCATAGGGCGACCCTGCCCGCGCCCCGGCATCTTGGGGATCCGATCTTGGGGGGGTCTCCAGCTTTTCCCGGGAGCGCCAGCGGCGGAGCTCATGCCAGGTCCCGGGGAGAGCGGTCCCCGGGGCGGCCCCCGTGACACCGCGGGGCGCCGGGCTGGAATCTCCCCGTTGCGGCTGCAGGGGGAGCGCCGGGCGGCCGGCGGGCGCGGGCGGGAGGACTCCCCGCCGGCCGGGGGGCCCCGGGCGCTTTGCCGGCGAGCTGGGGGGGGGGCCCGCGGGGGCCGGCGGCCGCGGGGCGGTCTCGGGGTCCAGTCCCCGATCCGCTGCTGGGAGCAGGCGCAGCCCCGGGAGGCGCAACCCGGCCCTCGCGCAGGGGGACACGGGGGACCCGCGGTTCTGGGGGTTCGGTGGTGGAGAAGTTGGGGTCCGGGGCCGGGCAGCAGCTGGACGTGGCTTTTGGGGGGCAGTGAGGGGCTGGGGTGGGCGGCAGTGAGCTCGGCAGGGGTGGCGCTGGTGCAGCGGGAAACTCCGAGCCGCCCTCCTCGGCCCGTTAGGCGCCGCCGCGGCCGCGAAAAAACCGAAAGAACCAGACAAAGTGAGCCACTTGTGCGAGTCTCCGGGGCGACCCGCAGCTCCTGGCAGCGCCCCAGGGGCGGGAGCCCTGACCCGGGCCAGGCCGGTCGCCCGGATGGGGTTACTGTGAGATTCCGAACCGGGACGGTGGCGGTGGCGCAACTTTTGCCCAGCGGGGGTGCCTGTGAGCTTGACCTTGAGAGAGGAAACTCTGCCGCCGCCGCCAGACTGGAGGTGGGTGGGGGTTGAGGCTGCGCCGGGCTTGGCACCCGTGTCCCCCAGCCAGCGGGCCTCAGCCTACGGCCGCCCGGGGCCTGGTCTCCGGGAGGGGTGGACGGGTCGCCTCGGTTCAGCTTCTTGTCCGGAGCCCTTGGGTCTCGCCTCCTTCCTGCCAGAGAGGCCCTGCCAGGAGCCACCACGCGGCAGGCAGGCTTGGGGGGGCGCTCTTGCCCGGGACATGTGCGCCCAGAAGTGCAGGAGTGGAGACTGGGGCTGGGGAGGGGGGGGGGAGTCCCTGCCCCCCTGGCTCTGGGTGTCCAGGAGAGGGAGGCAGTGCTGACCCTGAGGGCAGTGGCCTCTTCCGGAGGTCTGGGCATCAGACACCCCTCTGGTCTCCACCTCTGGGGACCCTGGCCCTTCTGTCCCATCCTGATTGTCTGCAGGCGCCGGAGGGCACCGGGTGTCTGACCGGACCGGGACCCGGTTCAGCAGCCTCGATCTGGAGTTCTGGCCGGGAGGGGATTCAGAGGTGAGACGCCAAGTCGAAGGGCACTTACTTAGGGAACCACAGAGGGGGCAGTAATTTGGGAGGACATGGGCGGAGGATACAAGCTGCAGAGGCAAAGGAAGGGGCGTTTGGGAGTGGGGGGCGTGCTGGTGATGTGCCTGGGGTATGGGGGGATGGGAACTAACAGGGAGCGAACGGGGCCCAGAGGCGGGGATGACCTAGGAGCGGAGTCCTCTGTCCGGAGGGCCATAAGGATGGAGGTTTTAGGAGCCGTCCCAGGGGACGGTGGTCCACAAACCCCGGCTCGAGAGCCACAGGCGGCTCTTTGGCCCCTTGAGTGTGGCTCTTCCACCAAGAACCACGGCCTGGGCGGGTCTGTGTTGAAGAAGTGGCGTTAGAAGAAGTTTATGTTTAAAAAAACGTGGCTCTCAGAAGGAATTTCAATCGTTGTGCTGTTGCTATTTGGCTCTGCTGACCGCTGAGTGAGCTTGCCGACCGCTGGGGTGGACTGCTCAGCGGTTTCCAGGTGTGCCGTTCCGGGTCTGGGTCCCCGTGGTGGACTGTGCGCCCCAGGGCAGGCTGCCTCTCCCCTGCGGCTGGTCCTGACGTCAGCCCCGGGACCACTGGTCTGGCCGGGCTGCTTGTCTGGGCTGGAGCTGAAATGCTAACATCTCGGCCTCGATGTTATCTCAGCATGGCCAGCAATGGGCTACGGGGAAAGGCCACCCTGGGGGTCAGGCTTCATCCTACCGTCTTCGCCAGGCACCTGGGGTTGGGGGTGTGGGGTGCTTTCTGCCCTGGCCCATCCGCCCTGCTCTGCTTCTGTGTGTCTGTCTGCCCACCACGCTTTCGGGCTCCATGCCCATGGACTTGTGCCGTGATACGTAGTAAGTGCAAAGACTGTTCCCAAGGCCTCTAGGTTGGCAGGCGCTGGCAGGGGCCTGGGCACCCCTTTCTCTGCCCCGTTTGAGCTGTCGGGCACACCTGGATTTACCTGGGCAAGCCCTTTCGGCTTCTCACGTGGCGTGAGCACCTACTGCATGTGACTCTCAGCCGCCGGTTCCTAGAAGCCTCTGGCAGAGCCTCCTGGTTGGTTTCCTTTCCCCGGAGCTGCAGGAGAGAGGCTCCGAAAGACAAGGTGCACTGCCCCCTGATGGCCGCTGTGGGAACTGGCGCTTGGTGCTGAGGTGGGAAGGGGTGCCAGCAGCCTTGGGGTCCTCCAGGGGCCTCCCGTCACCTTCTCTCCTGCCCCCCAACACCAGGCCTGGCCCCACTATTTGCTGAAACCCGTGGTTGGCTAAAAAACGGGTCCTTGTCCGCCGTTCCATGCCCCTGCCTCTGCTCAGACCTGGGTGTACAGTTCGAGGCTCACCTCGCCTCCCACTCTCTCTCTGTCTCTGACTTTGGGCTTGAGGCTTGTTAATATAAAACAACAAAAAAACAAAACAAAAAAACAACAACAAAAAACACATTGAAACCTGTAAAGAATTTTAGTGAGCTTATTCGAGCCAAGCTGTGGACACATGACCTCAACGGATTGAGATAATGCTCCGGAGAATGGCGTGTCACATCTGTGTTTGTACATCGCCATCAGAGGAGGGACATCGGTGAGTTTCATTGGTGACGGATTAAGGAGGCCGGGAGTTGCGGGGGGTAAAAAAAGAACATTAGTTCCGAATTGTTTGGCAGAATGAAGAGAGGACTTTGGGAAGGTTCATGTTTGGTGGATAAGGAAATACTTTCTCTGAATTTCCCCAGATGCCTGTAGGAAAACCCGGCCCAACTAACCAGCATTGTACTAGATTTTGCTAAATGGAAGGAAGGAAGGAAGGAAGGAAGGAAAGAAAGAAGGAAGAAACCAACCCATTTGTGTCCACACTGAACAAGCAGGAAAGAAGAAAGAAAGAAACCCATTTGGGTCCACACTGAAGGAGCAGCGGAACTGGCTAAGAACCCCCTTCATGCATGTTTACTTAGCCAAGGGCTCTTGAGAAAAACCCGGCCAGAAAAAACGGAACCAAAGCAGTCCTGGCTGCTGCTCTCCTCTCCCCGGCGGGTGGACCGGCTCCAAAGAGCGTGTCACGCTCAGAGCCTGAAACAGCGCCGCAGGAGAGACGGAACTCCATCTGATTCAGGGCATTTACCTTTCAGAAATGAAAGGCTCAGCGGCAAGAAAAGAAAAGGAAACACACACACACACCCACACACACACCTCTTCTCTGGAAGGCTCCGCCGGAGCCCAGAATAAATGCCCTGACATGCCCTGGCCAGGCTGTGCAGACCTGCCGTCTCTCCCTCCTGCCGTGGACCCCGCGGCAAGGACTGCAGAGAACTCCCCGCGGTCCATCGGGGAGCTGAGACGCCTCTGGAACGGGCCCTCTGCGTTCCCGCAGCCCTGACCACCGCAGCCTGCTCCCCCTCGGCCCTCAGGCCCGTTCCTTCCCAGCGACCTGGGAGCAGGCTCCTCCTGGTGGTGCAGGTGAAGGGGCTCAGCCAAGGTCACCCCGCCTCTCCGTCCCCCCGCTCCTCCGCGGCTCCTTTCCCGAGACTCCGAGCTCAGCCACGTGCCCACGGTCACCACACTGCGGAGTGGCAGAGCCACACGATTCCTAACTGCGCCCTTTGTGCCCAAAGCCTGAGATCTCAGGCCCCACGCTGTGTAGCTCCCAGGATCATCCTGTGTCTAGACCTGGGGAGTGGGGGCGGGGGAAGGGGGTTGGGGGGGAGGGAGGAGCCTGAAGGGCAGGGCAGCCCCCCTCCGAATTGCAGATGTGAAACAGGGCACACTGGGCGTCTGCCCAGCCCAGCCCAGCCCAGCCCTGCCCAGGACGTGTGCCAGCCCATCCGATAGGCACAGCACACGGGCCCAGGTCCTGGACCAGCCCTGAGGGGAGGAGCTCCTGCTTCCTCTGCACACACTGTTTCCCGGGTGCTCTGCCAGCAGCCCATCCCCAGGGCCCCGAGTCCTCCCACCCCGGCCTTTCCCCCCACTCACCATGGGGGCCCCCGTTGGATGGTTTATTTAACCCGCCACCCCCTGCTGGGTTGCCAGAAGCCCACGTCCTGCCTTGCGTGGCTGATGGCAAGTGCTGGTTTCTTGGCCTCCGTGGAGTGGGGACAGCCCCAAGGTGCCCGGGGTCAGGCAGGACTGGGAGTCTGCCAGGGGGTCGGAGGCAGCGCCCCGCGCAGCAAGGCAGCCATGGGACGTGAACACCCCACCCAGCTCCCTGGAGGGCGCCCCTGGGGCACCTGCACCAAGAAGGACCAGGGCGTCCCTTTCAACACCGAGCATCTTCCCGCCGAGAGGGGGATCGCTGTTGCTCTCGCCTGGGCAACGCTGTTCGTCCTACCCCCGTGGGGAGTCAGTGAGTCAGGACCATCGCCGGGGAAACATCAGCTGCCACAGCAAGCACGCCTTTTCGGAGAGCATTCGGGTGGGGCAGAGCACCGCCTTCACGTTGGGCGTCAGGCGTGGGGCAGAGGAAGGGGAATCACAGCACAGGAGCCTGTGAGGAGGCAGCCAGGTGGCGTGCTCCCACCGCACAGGAAAGCCGAGTGCAGGCCACGCCTTGCTCAGGGGCGGGAAGAGCCGGCTCTGAGATGAGGCCTCCGGTCACTGTGCCGTCTCCGCCGACGGCGGGAGCAGAGGCAGCGAGGCCAGCACGCTCCGTGAGCTGCAGGACGTGACCTGTTATCGGCCGTGCGTGTGAGGACCGGCTTCCCGACGGGCAGGAGCGAGGGGCTGGCCCCGGGGCGGCTCTGGATATGGGAACTCTTCCGCAGGCCCGGAACCCACCCCTGGGACGGGGGAAAGGCCGGTCTCCCACCCTGAGCCCCGGCGGCGTCCCTAAGCCGTCCCCGTTCCTGAAGGGCGGGAGGGAGGCCTGTGAGAGTCGATTGGATAACAGACCGCCGAGGCTGCACACTCCGGAGGGCGGGAGACAGGAGGGACCGGGTGGCCCCCGTGTGTGCGGGAGGCTCAGCGCCCCCGTGTCCGACCTGCGCCGCTCCAGGGCCTCAGTGATTCGCTGTTGACTCACTCCGTAAAAGCACTGGCGCTGCTGCTTGCTGCTGTGTGGCCTGGAGGGAGTGACTCAGCCTCTCTGGGCCTCCATTTCCTCGGAGCAAGTTCCGGTTGGTTTTTGTGGATTCTGGCATCTCTGTGTCCTTCCTTTTTTTTCTTTTTTAATCTCTCCTGAGCCCTGGCTGGTTTGGCTCAGTGGATTGAGTGTCAGCCTGTGGACTGAAGGGTCCCGGGTCCATTCAGGTCAAGGGCACGTGCCCAGGTTTTTGGGCTCCATCCCCAGTGCGGGGCGTGCGGGAGGTAGCCGATCCATGGTTCTCTCTCATCCTGGTGTTTCTATCTCTCTCCTGCTTCCTTCCTCTGTGAAACCAATAAAAATAAAATCCATCAATCAATCAATCAATCTCTGCTGAGTTTCTGCCCAGGAAATACCCTGAATGGGCCATTCTGGACCTGTTTATTGACGTCCTAAAGGCTCTCGGGCGTCACGGTTAGAGGTGTTTGGACAGGAAAGCGCACCGAAGCTCATTGAGGTTGGCCTCTTGCCCTAAGGTCCGCCCCCCCCCCTCCACGTCCCCACGTGCCCCTCTGACGCACCCACAGGCGGAGGCACACCCCAGGGCTTTAACCGGACCCCTGCCCATGCTCCCGCATCCTGCATTTTGTTCTGAGCCAGAGGAGCGGCCGGAGAACAAAGCCTCTCCCGAGCCTAAGGGCCCTGTGTCAGAGGCCCAGGTCACCGCCACCAGGACAGACTGCCACCAGGACAGACTGCGGCACACCAGCCTCCTCTGGCCAAGCTCTCCGTGGTTAGTGTGGTTAGTAGAGGCTTCCTCCTCCCTCCCTCCCTCCCTCCGTCTCTTTCTCCCTCCCCTTCCTCTCTCTCCTTCCTTCCCTTCCCCCCCTTCTTTCTTCCCTCTGATCTTTCTTCAAAAGCACAGTGACGCCTCCCTAATGAGAGGGGGCTGTGGTTGCCTAGAAAACACACACATTTCACAATCCCTCCCCAATCCCAGAACAGAGCCGGGTTCGGGTTCTGGGTGGACACGGAGCAAAGTGCTGTCAGGCCCCCCGAGGAGTTCGCACTAGCATTTCCTCCTCCCCCTCCCTCCTCCTTCCTCCCCACACCTTCCTCCCTCCTTCCTCCCTCCTTGGAGAGCCAGCCCAGCCTGGCCAGCAGGGAGGCCGGCCGGGCCCTGGGGCGCCTCCTGTCAGGGGCTTGGGGCAGGGGCCCTTGGGAGAGCAGGGGATTCCAGAGCAGGAGGGAGAGCAGGGGATCCCAGAGCAGGAGGGAGAGCAGGGGATCCCAGAGCAGGAGGGAGAGCAGGGGATCCCAGAGCAGGAGGAGAGCAGGGGATCCCAGAGCAGGAGGAGAGCAGGGGATCCCAGAGCAGGAGGAGAGCAGGGGATCCCAGAGCAGGAGGGAGAGCAGGGGATCCCAGAGCAGGAGGGAGAGCAGGGGATCCCAGAGCAGGAGGGAGAGCAGGGGATCCCAGAGCAGGAGGGAGAGCAGGGGATCCCAGAGCAGGAGGGAGAGCAGGGGATCCCAGAGCAGGAGGGAGAGCAGGGGATTCCAGAGCAGGAGGGAGAGCAGGGGATCCCAGAGCAGGAGGGAGAGCAGGGGATCCCAGAGCAGGAGGGAGAGCAGGGGATCCCAGAGCAGGAGGGAGAGCAGGGGGTCCCAGAGCAGAAGGGAGAGCAGGGGATCCCAGAGCAGGAGGGAGAGCAGGGGATCCCAGAGCAGGAGGGAGAGCGGGGATCCCAGAGCAGGAGGGAGAGCGGGGGATCCCAGAGCAGTGGGGCCTGGGCCACAAGCCTGTCCATCCTCCCAGGTGGGAGATGGAGCTCATCGATGGGGGAGAGGGTGGGGACACCCCCGGGCCCAGCTGGGGGCTGGACAGGACCTGCTTACAGCAGCTGACGGGGGAGAGCCGGTGTGGGGATGCGTCGCCTGGAGGAGCCCACAGACCCAGCCGCGGATGTGGCAGAGGAAGGAGTGAGAGGAAAAGATCGAGGGGGCGGAGGATCCCTCCTCAGTGGGTCCTACGTGACCTGCGTCCTTTCAGGAATGAGGCGTGATCCCGGGTTTTTCCTGGGAGAGGGAAGAGACTGAGTGAGACCCACGTTTTAGGGAAACCCGCCGCCCACCGCCCCATAGGCAGGGCCCTGGTGGGACCGGTGGGGCGTCAGGAGCGTTGGCTCCAGTGAAAGAACTGGTGGCCTCGTCTCCGGGGGGTGGGACGGATTGTATTTGGGGACTGAGAAGCTAGAGATTGGAAACCAGTTGGAGATGTCCGCCCTGGGCCCGGTGGGCACTGGGGAACCACGGCTGGCCACAGGGAGCCCGGGCATGGAGGTCCCCTCCCGTCAGGAACCTGTGGGATTGAGGGGGCAGGACCACCTTCTGGAGCCCAGCCCGTCTGGACGTCGACGAGAAAACCTGGGTTCGACATGGCCCCGGCTTTGCCGATGTCTAACTGTGTGGCCTGGGGCAAGTGACAGTATCTGTAGAGCCTCAGTCTCCACATCTGTGAAATGGGACCGCCACCCTCCAGGCCTGCTGTGAAGGGGGAATGAAGCCGTGCACCCGAAATGCCGAGCAGGGCGCTGGCCTCATTGTCTGAGCTGTTGTTAATGTCCATGGTGGCTGTTGTTAATAATAATACCGCCCCTAGCCAGGCAGCCAGGCCCTAGCAGGATGCACACCAGAGAACAGCTGTGCGGCCGGACAAACACCCACTTCCTGCCCAGGCTCGGCCCAGGCAGGCTGGCTTCCTCAGCCTGGGCCCTGAGGCCGGGGCATGGCCTCCCCGGGGGGTGGGGGGGGGGCGGGCATCCCAGCGGTTCCCCTAGGCTTCCTTTCGCCCTCAGCGCCATTCCCTGCAGCGGGCGGCCCTGAACTGGCGTCCCAGCCACACCAGCTCTTCCATCTGCTTCCCCCGCCCTGTCCCCTCTGGTCCCTGTCCCCTGGGCAGGCTGGTCGGCCTGGCAGTCTGGGTCTTGATCTCATCCTCCACCATCGTTGTGTCTGGACAGGAGCTGGGGCTCCGAGACCACCCACCTGCTCATGTCCCACCTCCCTTGGGGCCCGGGGAGGCCTCCCCACCCAGGGGGGCAAGCCCAGGAATGAACTGCTGTGTGAGTCTCTCCCTCCGCCCTCTCCCCTCCCCCCTTCAGGCCTCTCCCCCCTCACCGGGCAGGCTGGCCCAGGGCGGGAGGGCTGGGGACCTGCGGATGTTACCCCCGCTGACAGTGGAGCCCACCTCTCGGGCTCCCTTCTGCCTCGTGACCTTAAGCGAGTTCCTTAATCTCCGCAGGCCTCCATTCAGGCTCCTGCAAAGGATGCAGATGCTGACACCCCCCCACAGGCCGCCGAGCGGGTCAGCTGGAGTTTTGAGTACAAACAGTTAGAAACCGCGTCTGCCACTATCTCGTGCCTCTGCTACCAGTTTGGCCTGATGGTGGTTATTACGTGATCACGTGTCGTTTTTCTGTTCACTTTGTTCTCCGATCAGCCTCGCCGAGTATTCAAGCAGCTACGGCCTCCGTTTCACCAGCGCGTGGACGGACCCTCAGAGAGGCCGTCCCCGCACGCACACAGCCAGACCCGGTGGCCAGGCAGCCAGGGAACTGCCCGCGGGCCCCGGAGGAGAGACGCCTGTGGTGTAACGTGCAGCCTGCTATTCAGCCGGCCGCGTGCACGATTATTCAGATGATCGTTCCGGCTCAGAGGGGAAAGGCGGTGATTCATGAAGCAGCCTGGCGGGCGCGAGGGAGAGCTTTATTGCTAGACCCTGCTCCGTCCCGGGAATAAACGAGGTTGGGAAGGAACTCTCTCGTGAGAGGGACTGCGTTACGTTGCAGGCAGCGGCGGGCGTGCATGGCACGAGGTGCCGGGCTTGGGGCGGGGGGGGGGGGGGGGGGGATCGGGCAGGGGCAGAGAAGGAGTAACTACGGATGCGGATCAGGAGACGGAGAGAGGACTGGTGGTTTTTTGTTTGTTTGTTTGTTTTACTGGAATTTACCCTAATCTTCTGTGCACCAGCTGGACGGTTCCCTTGCCTCCGGGTCTCCGGGTGGCAGAGTCGCGGGGCCCTTCTGGGCCTCCCTGGAAGCGGGGTTTCTGTCTGATCCGTCTTCCTTGGAGGGCTGTGTGTGTAAACACGCTCCCTCTGTTGTGAAGGGTTTAGATCTGATTGGAAGTCCTGGTGGAAGGGTCGGGACGTGGGGGAAATTAAAGCCGGGACGTGGCAGAATGTGGCAGGGAGTGGCAGGGTGTGGGCCCCTGAGATAAAGCAAAGGGCGAGGAGAGTCTAAGTAGCTGAGGAGCCTGCTCCTGGGGCCGGCAGATGAGGTGACCTTCCCTGTGAGCTGTGGGGGGAGCTGAGAGACTGAGGCCGGGATGGGGGCGCACTTGAGGGCACCCTGTCTTTAGGAGTCCCGGCGTGGGAAGTTTGCCAGCAATTGCCAGCTACGATAGAAATATATGATATTATTTGTATCGACTTCAGAGAGCCAGGGAGAGGGAAAGAGAGACAGGAACACCAGTGAGGAGAGAGAATCACTGGTCGGCTGCCTCCCGCACACCCCACACCGTGGATGGAGCCAGCAGCCCGGGCCTGTGTCCTGACCTGGAATCGAACCGTGACCTCCTGGATCATAGGCTGATGCACAGCCCCTGAGCCACGCCGGCCGGGAGCCAAGTACATTTCTAAAAGCCAGGATGGCTGATGGCAGAATTGCTCCAGGTGTGTGTGTTGCTCCAAGATGGGTCTGAGGCTCTAACCAAAGGGGCACCGGGCTGTGGAGCCAGGTACCGGAGGCGCGGGGCTCTGAGTGTAATGTAACTGACAGGTTTCCTGAGGCCTGATGTGGGTATCGGGGCTTCCTCTTATCATGGTTATCAGCAGTGATCGGTTTTCGTAATTAGTGAGATGTGGCGTCTGGAGCACGCTGGTGGTAAATCAGCCACAGCCTAGTGATGCTCAGAGCGCTATCTGCTTCATTCCTTCCTTCCTTCATTCACTCAGTCACTCATTTGTCCTTGTCTCCCCTACCCACACGGGGTTTGGGGTGGGGAAATCCAGTGACAGGAGAACGCCGCTCCCCTCCGCCCACACTCAGGCCAGTCGGTCCAGTAGGAGTGAGAGCTGGAAGGACTGAGGTGATGTCTGACACCGGTAAGTTCCTGGTAGATGACAGAATGAAGGAACAGACAGGTGAGATAAGGAAATGAGTAAAGGAAGTGACACATGCCCCAGGTGGCCAGGTCCCTAACCGGCTTGGGGCGTGGAACCTGGGCCGGACTGGTCTCAGGGAAGTCGTCTGGAGGGCTGACACCTGGATTCTTTTGTTGCCTTGGGCCCGGACCCGCAGGGCGGAGCTGAGCCCCTCAGAGGTGAGCCTCTGTGCCTGAGGCCCCAGCCTTGTGCTCCTCAAGGAAAGTTTTACCTCATTCGGTTCCTTTGAGCAGAGAGGTGAGCTCCCCTCTCAGAGCTGAACCTTGCCCGGAAGAGCCAAGGGCCCCCCCCCCCCCCCCAAAGCCAAGCTGCCGCCCCAGAGCGGGGTCTGCGGCCTCTCCTACCCGGCCGGCGTGGCTCAGTGGTTGTGCATCGGCCTAGGAGCCAGGAGGTCACGGTTCGACGCACGGTCAGGGCACAAGGCAGGGCTGCTGGCTCCATCCCCAGTGTGGGGTGTGTGCGGGAGGCAGCCAATCAGAGATTCTCTCTCCTCATTGGGGTTTCCGTCTCTCTTACTCTCTTCCTTGCTCTCCGAAATCAATATAAAAAATAATATATATGCAACACACACACACACACACACACACACACACAGTTGGCAATTGCATCACCCAAACTGGCAAACTTACAACCCTGGGACTTTTAAAAAACAGTCACAGACTCCCCCCCCCCCCGTGGCTGTAGGTGCGCAGCGTGGTGGGCTGTGGTGAGGGACACGCTCCGGCCCCCCGGGGGACGGATGCTCTACAGGGACACGGGGGACCCGGGGACCGTGCGGGGCCAGGTCTCGCCCTGTGGGAGGGGTCAGCAGAGCTGTCCCCCCGGAGCGCCATGGATGCTGGAATCACAGACAGAGCAGCAGGCACAGGGCCAGGGCACGGGGTGAGCTCGGAAGGGAGAGGAGGTCTGGGTGATGGTCGATGAGAAGCCTCTGGCTGCTGCTCGGAGCCGGGGCCGGAGCCGGGGCCGGCGGGGGAGGAGGCGGCAGTGGCGAGCCAGGTTGGCGAGCCCCCACCTTCATTCTTCTCTCAAACAGCAGGGGCGGAAAAGAGACCCCCTCCCCCAGCTCTCCTTCCCCGGACACGCAGCCCTGACTGCTCTGACCCCGCCCGCCGCCGCCGCATGTATCTTCTCTATAAACACCCGCCCCACCACGGAGCCGGAAATAGAATCTGTTTATAGTGAGCACCAGTTGCCTTGAGAGGAATCTGGGCTCAGTCTGCAGCTAAGTCCTGTTGACGTTACTCCTAAAATAGCTCCAAGTCTCTCGCCTCCCCCGTGTGCCCGCAGCCCTGCCTGCATTCCGGTCCTCACCAGCTCCTGCCCACTGCCCACACGGGCTGACCTATCTAACATGCCAGCACCCCGCAGGCAACGTGGGGGTTGTATCAGCTAGCTTCCTCTGTGTACGTAACAAAGAGCCCCAGACCTTGGTGCCTTACACAACGAACCTTTGAGTCTGTGGGCTGACTGGGCATTTCTTCATTTCCTTCAGACCACCGTGGGGGCTCGGCTGGGGTGCCTGGGGCCTCTGTCTGTGTGACTCCTCACCCTCCCGGGGCTGGCCCAGCTGTGTTCATGTGGCAGAAGCGTGGTCGGTGCCCAGCAGCGAGACGGAGGACGTTCCGAGCACGAGCCCTGTTTAAGCCTTTATTGGGGTCCGGTTCGTTACTGGCCCAGAGTCAGCAGATGGGAAGTGCGTGGGAGGTGTGAGCGCGGCGGGGCCTCCCCGCCATCTCCGGTCCCCGTGGCTGAGATGAGGACTCGGGCCCGCAGGAGCAATGGGGTGCCCCGTTGGGGTGGGCCCCAGACCCCTGGCTGCCTCGGTCGTGCTGGGCGGGTAGAGTCGCCCGAGCTCTGCAGGCCGCAGCTGCCCGTTCGTCACCGGGATTGTTCAGTGTGGCCGGGGCTGGTTTCCTGAGGATTGGATGGGAGATCGGGGGTGGGGGGGGGGTGGGGTGGGGGCGTGGGGGGTGGTGGTGTGTGCCCTGCACAAGTCTCAGCATTTGGGCCGCCGTCAGAGTTCAGCTGGGAGTCTGTTCTTACCTCAGAGACCCGCTAGCAAAGCCGCTTCCTGCCTGGCCTCAGTGGTATCGGTGCTCACCGGATCTCACACTTTTTCACAACCTTTTTTCTCTCTCTTGACATTTTAAGTGTATTTTTTATTGATTCCAGAGAGGAAGGGAGAGGGAGAGAGAGGTGGAAGCATCCGTGAGGAGAGAGAATCACTGATCGGCTGCTTCCTGCACGCCCCGCAGTGGGGAACGAGCCCACAGCCAAGGCGTGTGCCCCGACCGGGCATCGAACCGTGGCCTCCCGGTTCATGAGTCAATGCTCAACCCCGGAGCCACGCCAGCCGCTCCCTGTCTTGTCTCCTTGCCCGGGCTGAGCCCTCGGAGGGCCTCGGTTATGATTCACGCCCCATTCTGCCTCCGGCCCTGGGTCTATCTGTGCGTGGGACAAAGCAGGTGTTTACTGAAGCAGTGCCTGAGGTCTACGGTGCTGGGCAGGCGGGGAGTGGGTGAAGGCCGTGGCCATATGGGGCGTCCGCGCTCACTTGCACTTTCTCTCTCTCTCCGTCCAGCGGGTCCCATCCTCAGACTCAGCATCTCTGACCTGGAAATGCCAGCAGGAGTCGTCGGCATCGCCAGGGGCGCTGGTGGCCGGACGCTCTGAGCCCCGTGGCCGGGACCGTTCCGTTGGAGGACCGAGATGGACAGCCCCTCCTCTGACTGAGGTACGTGTCAGCGTGAGAGACGGTCGGACCCCAGAGAATTCTTGTGAGTTGCTTTGAGCCAAGCTGAGGACTCTCGCCCAGAGGCAGAACCTCCCAGCTTGCTCGAAGGCTCGGGAAAGGGGCAGCTCTGGGCCTGCTTTCTGCGTTACCGTCAAAGGAGAAGGTGGGTGTGGGTGACGCGGACTCTGCTGGGGACAGGTTAGGGAGGCGGGAGGAAGCAGAGGGGAGAGCTTCTGGGACTGGGCAAACAGTGGGCACATCCACCGTTTACCCAGGGGCTGTGGGAGGCTGACAGTCAGCAATGGCGTGGCAGCAGTAACAGTGAGGGTGAGTGTGTCTGGCCCCCTCTGGGGTGTCTGGCCCCCACTGGGGTGTCTGGGACCCTCTGGGGTGTCTGGGCCCCTCTGGGGTGTTTGGCCCCCTCTGGGGTATCTGGCCCCTCTGGGGTGTCTGGGCCCCTCTGGGGTGTCTGGCCCCCACTGGGGTGACTGGGCCCCTCTGGGGTGTCTGGGCCCCTCTGGGGTGTCTGGCCCCCACTGGGGTGACTGGGCCCCTCTGGGGTGTCTGGGCCCCTCTGGGGTGTCTGGCCCCCACTGGGGTGACTGGGCCCCTCTGGGGTGTCTGGCCCCTCTGGGGTGTCTGGCCCCTCTGGGGTGTCTGGGCCCCTCTGGGGTGTCTGGCCCCCACTGGGGTGACTGGGCCCCTCTGGGGTGTCTGAGCCCCTCTGGGGTGTCTGGGCCCCACTGGGGTGTCTGGGCCCCTCTGGGGTGTCTGGGCCCCTCTGGGGTGTCTGGCCCCTCTGGGGTGTCTGGGCCCTCTGGGGTGTCTGGCCCCTCTGGGGTGTCTGGCCCCTCTGGGGTGTCTGGGCCCCTCTGGGGTGACTGGGCCCCTCTGGGGTGTCTGGGCCCCTCTGGGGTGTCTGGGCCCCTCTGGGGTGTCTGGGCCCTCTGGGGTGTCTGGCCCCTCTGGGGTGTCTGGGCCCCTCTGCCTGGTGATCAGGCCTGCCCTGGCCTGTTTTGTCCCAAACATCCTTTGGGGCTAGAACACTCGTGCTAACGCCAGGGTGTTCCCTCCCCTATCTGTATCTGCTCATCCCGAAGCAGACGGGCATTCCGGGCATTCCGATGAGATAAGAGGAGGCTGACAGTTCAGATAGAGAGGGGCCCCTGGGAGCCTGTGGAATGTCTGCAGCTGATAGCCTTTCTGAGAAGGGCTGCGGGGTTCCGAGCAGGTCCTTCTCTGGAAGAGAGGAGACGGGGAGATGGCAATTCAGGCTCTTCTTCCTTCTTTCCCACTAGCTCGCTCACTCACTCACCCACCCACTCACTCATTCACTCACTCATTCACTCACTCACTCACTCACTCATTCACTCATTCACTCACTCATTCACTCATTCACTCACTCACTCATTCACTCATTCACTCACTCACTCATTCACTCACTCACTCACTCACTCATTCACTCACTCACTCATTCACTCATTCACTCACTCACTCACTCATTCACTCACTCATTCACTCATTCACTCACTCACTCATTCACTCACTCATTCACTCACTCATTCAGTCATTCACTCACTCATTCACTCACTCATTCACCCACCCACTCACTCATTCACTCATTCACTGACTCACTCATTCACTCATTCACTCACTCATTCACTCACCCACTCACTCATTCATTCATTCACTCATTCACTCATTCACTCATTCACTCATTCACTCACTCACTCACTCACCCACTCACTTAGCAAACACTCCCGGCCCCTGGCACCAGGCCACGCACTGAGGTGACACAAGATGCTCGTCACGCAAAGGGCGAGGCAGACACAGGACGCACAGTTGGATGCACAGGCGCGGTGCTGGGTTCGGTGCGGACTGTAACTGATGCCCACTTCGTTCTCTTAATAAAATGGGGCCAGTCCCACCCCCCATTGTCCAGGATTCAGGAGCGTGGGCCCGGAGTGAGCCAGCCTGGCGGGCCTCCCGCCGCCTCGGCAGCTCCGGGAGCCTGGCGGGCACCCGTGTCTGCGTGCCTGGCGCCCCCGTCTGGGAGGAAGGAGGTGATCCCAGCACCTACCTGCCCCGGTCCGTCAGGACTGAATGAGACGATGACTCAGAGCACTGGGCACCGTGCCTGGTGCATAGTAACTGCTCACTAAATATAGACGTGGCACCACCAGTGGTATTTATAGCTCAGCCGCACTCGGGTGGGACTGGGGTGGGCTGGGAGGGTGGGACTAGGGCGCCCCCCGCTGCTAGATCGGGGAACGTGTCTGCCTGCAGCAGCGGATGTCCACCTTTTACATCTCATGGCACACGTAGACTAATGACTAAAATTCTGCCCCCCCCACATACAACTAGTTAATTAACTAATCTAAAATTTTATAAAAAGGAATTTAAAAAATTCTGCCACACGTAAAGACATATTCTATTTTTGCCTATCTGACCAAGAAAAAAAAAAAAAAGGTATGGTTTTGGTTTATTTGCACTGATGGCTATTGCTGTTGGCTGCAGTCATTTCTTTACTTGACAACCTAAGGGGAAAGCTCAGAGCCCCTGACTCAGTGGGCACCGCGTGGGAAGTCGCTGGCCTTCAGGGTCCGGGGGAGGTCACGGCTCTTGGGCGGCCCAACCCAGAGACCTTGGCAGTGCCAGTGTCCCGGGCACGGGGGGCGGCCAGGGGCTGGAGATTTCCCAGGTGCCTCTGGAAGCCAAACATAGAGACTGAGTCACCTTCAAGGCGCTGGTTCTTATCCGGTCGTGCCTGGCTGGTTCTTATCCGGTCGTGCCTGGCTGGTTCTTATCCGGTCGTGCCTGGCTTTGAGCAGCGACCTTGGCTCCCCAAGGGCGTCCAGCTGCGTCCGCCTTTCAGGGTGACGTCACCGTTGGTGGGGCCAGAGTCCCGGTTCCATAGCAGGAGGGACCGGGCTGGCCGTGACCTGGGCCTTGCCAAGGTCCCCCCTCCCCCCCGTCGCACCCCCGAGTCCCTCATCTGCGAATCCCAGAGTAATTTTAAGAGTCATTTTACAAGCGTGGACTCGGAAGGCAGATGGCCCAAGTTCAAGTCCCTCCTGGGCGAGCCGCCTAAGCTGTCTTCATCTGCGAAATGGACACAAGCACCAGCCTCATAGTGTTAGCCTGGCAGTATACGTAGGGACGCGCGGACCCTGCTAGACAGGAACAGCCCCGACGGTGGGTGTTTTTCCTGCAGCGTTCCTGCTGGGGCCGCCACTCACGGGGCCTGGCCCGGCCTGATGATGGAGACAGCCTCCCCGCTCCGACGTTCCCCGCCGGGGGCCGCCTGGGGGCCGGACCAGCCCTGTGGTTCTTACTGAGATTGTAGCTGCACCTCAGAAATCACCCTTCCCCCCAACACACACACAAACCAAGGCTTATTCCTCACGGACCCTGGAGGGGTGCAGAGAACTTCCCGGGTGAAGAGAGAGAGAAGGGAGAGAGAGAGAGAGAGAGAGAGAGAGAGAGAGACTGATACTCCGGGCTGGGGCTCTGCCCTTATCTGGGTGGAGGTGGGGTGCCTGGTTCCCCTTCCCTGGTGAATCTGAAACGTATGAGGGGAGCCAGGGCCGGGGTGGGCAAAGCGGACTCACTCTGATGTCGCTTAGCCAGGGCTCTCTGAGGCGACCGTGCTGGTGGCGGCCCGGCTGTGTCCAGCTGTGCAGCGGCAGTGTTCACCTAGGCGGTGTCGTCAGGCGGCTGCCTGGCACTCAGAGGCTCGCACCCTCCCTGCCCGTCCCTGGTGCTCAGCACGGTGCCTGGCATTCACCCGTCAGATTCCTGCAGGACATGCTACATCATGGGACACGCGTAATTCCATAGGACATGTTACATTCCACAAGACATGCTACATTCCATGGGACACGCTCAATTCCAAAGGACACGCTTATTTCCATGCGATATGCTCAATTCCACGGGACATGCTCAATTCCACGGGACATGCTCAATTTCATAGGACATGCTACATTCCACGAGTCATGCTACATTCCATGGGAAACGCTCAATTCCAGAGGACACGCTTATTTCCATGCGATATGCTCAATTTCATTGCACGGGACATGCTCAATTTCATAGGATATGCCACATTCCATGAGTCATGCTACATTCCACAAGTCATGCTACATCCCATGGGGCATGCTCAATCGCATGGGACACGCTTAATCCCACGGGCAGAGGCTGGGTCCCCTTGGCCATGGCAGCCTGTACTCCACCTGTGTGCTGGCTGCCCTGCCCTGTCAGGATGAGGACCCCCCACACGAGATGGTTTGTCCCAGAAGCCTTTGCTGCCTGGCCGCCCGGTGCTCCCTGGGAGCCCGGCCCCCCACGTGCCCTTGGCCTGCACGGTGCCCCCAGTACAGAGCTTACAGGCTCCTTTCCGAGGACGGCTGTCTGAGCCCTAGTGCCCGTCCTGCTTCTCCACCAGCATGTCCTGTGCTGCCCTTAGGATCTCAGCTCCCGGCCCAGCGCCCTCAGCGCTGGCCTGCCCCCTGGTGGCAGCGTGCTCTCATGGCACCGCAGTGGCCCAGGAAGCTCTGCCTGGGGAGCTGCCAGTCTAGAGCCTGGCAGCGGACATTGTTAGTGTTTTCCGGTGTGATCCTGTTCCCATGGAGTTCAGGGCCCGGCTCCGCCCCTGGCACGGGGTGGGCAGCCAGGACGTGGGGGTGACTCAGGGAGCCTCTGAGCCTCGTGACCTGGGCAAGGCCCTGCTGCTTCCCTGCCAGCACCCCAGGCTGGGCTCGGGCGGGGTGGGCTCTCTGGGATCCCCGGGCAATAAACCCAACCCCCTCCTCCAGGGGCACCATTTCTGGGCACTGTCGGGATTCGAACCCAGCACCCCGACACCGGGGCCTCGGTTCGTCATCCAGCGCCCGGCGGACATGCGTCACATGAGACTCTGAGCTGGAGGGAATCCGGGAGGGTCACCCTCATCCGCTCCACCCCTTCCCCCGCTGACAGTGTTGCCCAGAGAGACTAAGTCCTTTGTGCAGGGTCACACAGCATTCGGAGGAGAGGAGGGGGGAGGCGGGGTGCTTCTGTTCCTAATCCGGGGCTTCCTCCCCAAGCCCTCACCCCCCCCCTTTGGCTTGGGGTCTGGAGAAGGACAGGCAGGGTCCCAGCCCACCGGCTTGGAACAGCCTACCTCTCGCTGACAGCAGCCCTTGGCCAGGAGGGGACAGTGTGTGGGCATTGGCCTGATCGGGGTCCAGGAGCCAGGACTCGGGTGCGCTTGGGCGGGTCTCCCCTCTCCCGTCCTCGGCTTTCTCTCCGGGCCCCGGTGATGTGTTCCGAGAACTGAGCCCAGCCGTGCGTCTGAGGGCTCAGCCCTCCCCGTGCCCTGCGCCGCCAGCCAGCGTGGGCTCTGTCCCTGCTTCCTCATTCACTCCCCCTCGCCCTGCCCGCTCTGCCCCGGAGCCTGGGTGCACCCCCCCCCTCTCCGCTGCCGGCTGCCTGTGCTTCCTCCTGGGCGGGCGGCCTCGCTCACATCCTGCGGGTGTTGCAAGCCCCGGAAACGCGCTGGGCTGCCTGCTGCACCCCGGCCCTGCAGTCGCAGGCTTCCTGGAAGTCCCAGCGCGCTCTCTGTTTCTCTGCATGTGGCTGGTGTCTCAGGAGCCCACAGCGACCAGGCCTCTGGCCCCATGCGGGGGCCGCGCTGTCCGGGTGAAAAGGAAGGCGTGAGCTGGTTGAAGACCCTGCACATTAGTCTAAGCATGCCGGAACCTGCCGGCAATGAACCTGCCGGCAATGATTGAGGGGGTGAGGATGAGAAAAAAAGAAAGACAAGAAAAGATGGGGTCAGGAGGACTGAGGCTGAAGTCTGCAGTCCCGAGTTTATTTCTTAGCTCGTTTTTATACGGCAAAAGCAGGGAGGTACAAGATACAGGTCAGCAGATCAATATCTGCCGACCTCTAGGCGAAGTATTTTCCCAGCACTGCATCTTTGTTTCTGCACGTAAGCAGAGCATTGTTTCCTGATCTACACGCAAGCAGCAGGTTAAACAGCGTATGTTATTCTTTACAAAGGTCAGTAGTATTGTTACATTAACAAGCTGCAAAACAGGCTGACAGCACGTTCTCAGGAGTGCTGTGACTTTCGTCCTACCAGAGCTGTGTCCACCAAGAGTCCCCTGTTTTCAGGGCAGCTCCCCACATAAGCGGTGTTTCCCGAAGTGTGGTACGCGCACCCCCAGGGGCGCGGGAAGAGTTTGGCGGGGGTACGCGTGGCACCGGAGTTTGGTGGGGATGTGCACTGCGCCGTGCTTAGCGGCGCCTAATTCTACGTTCTCGTGAGTACGAGGGGTGCTCAGCGTTACGAACATCATAGAAGGGGTGCACGTGTGTGAAAAGCTTGGGAAACGCTGGTCTCAGGTGACCAGACATCCCGCTCTTGGTGGGACAGCTCCGATTTTTTTTTTTTTAAAAAGGCCCAAAACGCTGCTGCAGGACGCGGAGCATATTGTTAAAAACCGGGACTGTCCCGCCAAGCTCGGGACGTCTGGTCACCTTACATCAGCCGGGCCCTTGAAGGAGGCCTCCGCGTGGCCTTGGGGAGCCGTCCCTGCCCTTCATCAACGCTCTCCGTCCGCCCCGAGCCCCTGGGGTGAGGACAGTCTGCCGGAGCCCAGGCCTTGCGACGGTGTGGTGTCAGGAGACCCCAGAGCTGGGCGGGCTGTCCCGTCTGTAACGTGGGGGCCTGTCATCGGCTCAGCACAGGGGTGGGTGGTGCCTGCTGGTGACAGCTCTGGCCTGGCAGATGCTGCCCAGGCCTGGGTCCCGGCTCGGCCACGCCCAGGCTGGGGGCGGGGGGGAGGCGGGGGCGCGGTCTCCCCCGCTCTGTGCTTCGGGCTTTCCTCTGGGAAACGGGCCGGGAAGAAATCATTCAGTCCTCTCGGTAGGAACAAACGGCCCTGGCTGGCCTGCCCAGTGGTTAGGCGCCCACCTGCTCGCGGGAGGCCTGTGGGTTCTCTTCCTGGTGGTCCAGGGCATGTCCCTGGGTTGCAGGTCCGGTCCCCACCCGCTGTGGGGATGTGAGTGGCAGGCAGCCGATCCCAGAGTCTCTCTCTCTCCCTGCGATGTTTCTCTCTCTCCCTCCCTCCCACTCTCACTGAAAATCAATGGGAAATCCTTCGTAAGGATTAAAAACAAACAGACCAACAAAAATACCCCCCAAAAAAGTTATGTGTTGAGCATCATAAGCGACGCTGGGAAGAGGGGTCCCCGCCTCGGGGGGTCCTCTGTGCCTCTGACACGACGCTTCCAGAAGCTTTACGTACATACGCTTCCAACCCTCTGCACTGGTCGCTTTGAGGGCGGTGCTGGGTTTGGTGCCGCCAGAGAGCGCCGGAACCGGTTTGGCTCAGTGGATAGAGCATCGGCCTGCGGACTGAAAGGTCCCGGGTTCGATTCCCGTCAAGGACGTGTACCTTGGTTGCGGGCATGTCCCCGTGTGGGGAGTGTGTGGGAGGCAGATGATGATTCTCTCTCATCAATGTTTCTAACTCTCTATCTCTCTCCCTTCCTCTCTGTAAAAGATCAATATATTAAAAAAAAAAAAAAAAAAAAAAAAAAGAGGAGGGGAAGGCACAGAGAGGCGGGGAGAGACTTACGGGGGGAGGTCATTGCCCTTACAGAGGAGAGGAGGCACGGAGAGGGGGGAGGGGCAGCAAAGATTGGGCAGTTCGGGACTCGGACTTGGTCACCGTGGCTCAAGGCCACGAGCTGAACCACGGGGCCGGCCGCCTCTTGGCGTGGAGGCCCGGCGGCGTGCGTGTGGCTGTTTGGACATGACACGGGCTGTGCGGGGGCGTGCCCCAGGGCGGGCCCGGGCTGCCTGGATTCTGGCGAATGGAATGCCACATGGACCGCCCATCTGGGCCTCTGTGGTGTGTGAGGGACTGAGCCACCTCCCGCCATCCCCCAGGAGGCCTTGCAGCTTCCCTTTAGCCCGCCCCCGCCCCCCGCTCGTATCCCCCCTCAGGAGGCCCCCGCTGCTCGCTGGGCCCCTGCAGCAGGCGGGGAGCCCGGGGCTGGGTGGGGGCAGGGCTCAGAGCCGTCTGTTTGGAATTAGGCGCGAACTGAGCCCAGTTGGCCAGAAACCAGCTCTGTTAAGCCAGAAAGCAGCTTGGAGACCGGCCGACGGATGTCTAAGCACAGCCGACCGTCCTCTCAGCGTCCGCCCTGGCCTCTCCGTCCAGCTCCCCTCCCAGCACCCCCCAGCGGGCCGGGGACAGAGCGGGAGGCCTCTCCATCCTGCTCCCCCCCAGCACCTCCCAGCACCCCCCAGCGGGCCGGGGACAGAGCGGGAGGCCACTCCATCCTGCTCCCCCCCAGCATCTCACAGCACCCCCCAGCGGGCCGGGGACAGAGCGGGAGGCCTCTCCATCCTGCTCCCCCCCAGCACCTCCCAGCACCCCCAGCGGGCCGGGGACAGAGCGGGAGGCCACTCCCATCTCACAGCACCCCCCAGCGGGCCGGGGACAGAGCGGGAGGCCTCTCCATCCTGCTCCCCCCCAGCACCTCCCAGCACCCCCAGCGGGCCGGGGACAGAGCGGGAGGCCACTCCATCCTGCTCCCCCCCAGCATCTCACAGCACCCCCCAGCGGGCCGGGGACAGAGCGGGAGGCCTCTCCATCCTGCTCCCCTCCCAGCACCCCCCAGCGGGCCGGGGACAGAGCGGGAGGCCTGTCCCTGGGAGGAGGAAGAGGAGGAGGAGGAAGAGGAGGAGGAGGAGGAGGAGGAAGAGGAAGAGGAGGAGGAGGATGAAGAGGAGGAGGAGGAGGAAGAGAAGGAGGAGGATAAAGAGGATGAGGAGGAGGAGGAGGATGAAGAGGAAGAGGAGTAGGAGGAAGTGCATTGCAGACACATCCCGGACCAGAGTAGGTGGTCCCTCCAGGAGACCGGAGGGGACCGCCAGCAGCCGTAACAGTCTCGCTCCTGAGCGAGCAGGGGCCCGGGCTTGCCGCGCTCCCCCTGGGCCAGGACCAGGGCTGTCTCCAGTTCACTGACGGGACCTGGGCTCCTGGGGGTGACCGAGCGAGACCTCCCCGTGTCACGTCGGAACAGCTACACACAGAACCTGGTTCTGTTTTATTTCCAGCACCTCTTATTGAGGGTTCGGAAGACGCTCCGAGCGTCCGGATGTCTCCCTTCCATTTCCCCGGAAGCTGGGCAGGCAGCAGGGCGGGGAGACAGAGGTACCGGGCACAGGGGGGCCGCCGGCCAGCGTGCCTCGTGGGGCGTGTGCGGAACGCGGGCCTGGCCGGGGTGGCCCCGCAGCCTGCCTTCCCGCCCAGTGAGCCGGCCGGTCTGCAGAACCCGCTGACACCCGGCGTCGGGGCCTGGGACCTTGTGCCGGGCCGAAGGGTGTCGAGCGATGTCTCACCCTGTGTGCGTATTCTTTCCCTTTCTTTCTCTCTCTCTCTCTTTTTTTTTTTTTTTACATATTTTATTGATTTTTCTATAAAGAGGAAGAGAGAGGGATAGAGAGTCAGAAACATCAATGAGAGTTAGAATCATCGATCAGCTGCCTCCAGCAC
Organism: Nyctalus aviator; assembly: GCA_036971965.1. NCBI lineage: Eukaryota > Metazoa > Chordata > Mammalia > Chiroptera > Vespertilionidae > Nyctalus > Nyctalus aviator. The sequence continues at coordinate 46,033,053 of CM072935.1, read as the reverse complement.
ACCCCCTACTGGGGATGTGCCCGCAACCAAGGTACATGCCCTTGACCGGAATCGAACCTGGGACCCTTCAGTCCGCAGGCCGACACTCTATCCACTGAGCCAAACCGGTTTCGGCTCCTTTCCTTTTTTTTCCCTTTTTTTCCCCCTCTTCTTTTTTGCATTTCTCTGATTGCTAGTGAGGCCCCAGACCTCCATGTGTCCCCCAGCCTCAGCCTGGCCCCTCGCCCACGCAGGGTTCACTCCTGCTCGCCTTCCTCTGTCCCCCCCCCCTACTCCCCCCTTCCCAGCTGCCCAGCAGGCTCAGGTCTCCTTTGCAAACCCGGATGTGGAGCCGCACACCCCTGGGGTCCAGGCCTGCTCCAGCTCCTCTGGCTGCTGCCCCTCCACGAGGGGCCCTCGCCTTTCCGGGCCTGGAGCACCCCCCCCACCCCCCCCCCCCCGCACATCGGGGTGACACGTGGGAGGTAGGTGAGGTGCTTTCTGGGCGTGCAGTAGGGCTGAGCGGGGGCGTCTGTCCGGAGGCAGGGCCCTGCCGTCCTGCGCTGTCGCCTCCGCCTGACCGCTGGCTGCCGCGGCCTGGGAGGCCGCCAGGGTGGCTCCGGGGAGGGCTGCAGCCGCCCTGCTTCTATTTCCGGCTCCCGCAGCGCCGGGCAGACAGCGGGACCTTGCACGGCGGGTGTCGGCCTCGCTGGAGGAGGGTCAATGTCAGACGATGCGTTGGCCAAACCTGAAATTCTAGCGTCAGGAAATTGCCCAGGAGAGTGCGCTCCGGGCAGGGCCTCTCTAAGGTTTCCAAACGGGGCTTTGTTACACGGCGGGTAATTATAGAGCCTCAGCCTCAGTGCTCGGCCTGCGGGGGCACCGCGCAGGCTCTCGGCTTTCGCTGACCAGGGCACGGGGCCCTGGCAGAGACAGGCCGCTCCCCTCCCTGGGGCGGCCGGAGGCAGCCCTGGAGGCTCAGCCTCAGGCTGGGGCCCTCTGCTGTCTACCCAGGGGGCTGGGGGGGACACACACACACACACACACACACACAGCACCCAGTGGCATGTGAGGAGCACGAGAGAGATCATGGCCAGAGGAGATCTTTAGAGCACCCAGGGCAGGGGTGCCACGGGGGGGTGCCAGTGGATAAAGCGGTCTGGGTGAGGCCATAGGGAGCGGTGGGGCCTGGGGCACACTGGACAGCTGGCGAGCTTCTGACCGAAGGAAGTGACTGCTGCGCAGCCTCCACCAATGGGGAATGCGAGCCCAGGGTTCCTGGACCTCCCCTTCCTTTAAGAAGCGAAGCCAGAGTCCAGATTATTATTATTATTATTATTTACTTTTTTTGTGTGTGTGTGTGTGTGTGTGTGTGTGAGGTTTTTCTGATTTTTAAAAGTTACAGCTGGCCGAAACCGGTTTGGCTCAGTGGATAGAGCGTCTGCTTGTGGACTGAAAGGTCCCGGCTTCGATTCCGGTCAAGGGCGTGTACCTTGGTTGCGGGCATATCCCCAGTAGGCGGTGTGCAGGAGGCAGCTGATCGATGACTCTCTCTCATTGATGTTTCTAGCTCTCTATCCCTCTCTCTCTTCCTCTCTGTAAAAAAATCAATAATATATATTTTACAGAAGTCACAGCTGACGGAAAGTCCCGTCCACGGCTGTGTGCCCCACACAAAACATCCCAGGAGGCAGCCGTTTGTCCTGATTCGGTGCCGCTCTGGACAGATTAGGACGCGGAGGCTCGGACCTTGGGCACTTGGCGAAAGTCCCCATGAGGGAGGGGACAGCTCCTGGGGAAACGGAGAAACCACGTCCAGGGTCAGGCTGGGGCTTTGGGGCCCTCCTCTCTGGGGCTGTCCTGGACTGGAATGGAACCGGGAACCCTTCCGTCCACAGGCCGACGCTCTACCCACTGAGCTACATGGGCTGGGGTGGGAGCCGCCTTCTCACCCACTCTCTGGAGGAGGAGCCGGAGGCCCCAAACGCTCTCAGCATCCGTCTCCCGCTGCCCAGTAAGGACGTGTCAGCACCCAGGACGGCAGGGCGCCCCTCCGAAAGCCCCCCTGTCACCGCAGGTGCCCCCACGCCCCCCGCAGCCCAGGGTGTGTGAACAGGAGACGGGGTGCAGGGCCGTGACGGCGCTGCTCGTCCACAGCTGACGGGCACCTTCCCCGGAGGCCCCGAGAGCCTGTGGGGGCGGAGCTGTGTTCTGGGGGCCACCGGCGGGTTTCTCCGGAGGCTTATCCCCTGGCACCGAAAGGGGGCGTCGGCCGGGGAGCTCCCCTGCCCACAGGGGTACAGCCGGCCCGGAGGATGTGGCCAGAAGGGGACCTGGAGAGCAGCCTCGCCCGCCCTGTGCCCACCTGTTGGTGGCACGCCTCTGTCCTGGTGTCACCTCGCTGACCTCACCCCGTGACGCGATCCAGTGACTCGGCAGCGTTCAGGCTCGCGTGGGCGCCGCCGGCTGAGTGCCGGCTCCTGCCGCCGGGCACGTGGCTCCCGGGCCCCGTGTCCTGGCCCGCGCCCCGGCCCGGCTGTCCTCGCCCGGCTGGCCTCCCGAGCCCCCGGCTGTCTCCCTGCTGCCCGCTGCCCTGCGGAACGTCACTGCTCCGTGTGACGGGACGTGGGAGCTTCGAGGAGAGCGGGACTTGGCCTTGGTCCGCGGTGTGGCACCAGCGTCCGGTTAGGAGCCGTGGCTAAAGGGCCGGTGGCTTCTGGCTGCTCGTGCTGAAGCCCCCAGAGGCTGTGGAAGGGCCTCTTGTCCTCATACACGCTCTCTGGGCACCTCCCGGCGCCCCGCACAGGCCCTGCCCCGACACAGGGTCCCCTGGGGCCTGACCCCGGGCGGCCTCCTCCGGCCGGCAGGAAGCTGAGCTGCGGCAGGGTGAGCCCGGGCCGGGGCGGGAGGGACCTCGGGGTTAGAACACACCCCTCCCGCCCACCCAGAGCAGGAAGTGGTCCCAGAGGCCTCGTGCTGCAGGGCTGTCATGAACGGCATGGCACTCGAACCCGGCGCTCGGTCCCCGGGCTCCCACGTGCAGGTGCCTGCTGTCTCCTCCCAGCGGAGGGCGGAGGGCAGAGGGAGGAGGGCGAAGGGCGCGGAGTGTCTGTGAGCCTGAGCAATGCACTGAGCAATGCACGCTGCAGGCTGCCCCCCCCCCCCCCGTGAGGCCTGCCCGCCTTCTCCATGCGGTACCTCTGAGCTCTTTATTTTCCTTCTGTTTTTCAGATGCAGAAGCTGAGGCTCAGAGAGGTTAAGGAACGCCCCCGAGGTCACACAGCTGGTAAGTGGCGGAGCTGGGATTTGAACCCAGCTCTCTCCGGCTCCAGAGCCAATTGCCTCGCTGTGTCTGCCTGAAACCCTGTGGAAACGACCGTCCCCCCCTGTCTCCCCCCCCCCCCCGCCCACGTGTGGGGCCCGTGACGCGGTGTTTGTGGGGTGTCTCCCTGCGCCTCCCCCCGCGCCGGCCTCAGTGGCTCTCCGGCCGTGGGAAGTCCTGTCTGAGCCACGCGGCCGGGCTGTGCTCGGGGAATGGCGTCCACCGTATCCTTAGAAAGTCCTGGTGACCCAGGGCCCCTCTGGCTGCGCTCAGAGTCACCTGGGGCCGGACCGGACCGCGGGAGAATGGCACCCAGCCCCCATAACGGGGTGCGGGCGGCAGCTACAGGCTGGTCCGAAGAGGTCCGAGGTTGAGAAAGTGGGGGAGGCGGTGGAGATAGGAAGGGGAGCAGGGCCGGCGGTGGGGGCGGGGTCCAGCGCGGGGGCCCCTCCCACGGGTCTCTCTCCCCGCCGCCCACGGCCCCTTGCCCGTCACTGTCACCAGGAGGGCCGAGGGCCCGTCTTGAGACCCGCCCTTCTCTCCGGGATGTTTCTTAGAAGCCGTTTCTGAGAAGCCTTCGAGGGGGAGCGGGCCCCCGCGGCTGATGGATGTGAATGAGCGGCCTGCTGGTCTCTGCAGACTTAGGGGGGGCCCCTCGTGGGAGGGAGGCTCGGGGTGGGCGTGGCGTTCCGGGGCCGCCCGCGGGGGCTGTGGGAAGAAGGGGTCTGGTTTCCAAACCACCTTGGGGGTGAGGGGGGAGCCCCACAGCGGGGCTTGGGATCCCCAGCTCTGCCTCGCCCGGAAAAGCTCGGCCTCGGTGGCTGGCTTCTCCCGGAGGGTGAGACCCACGTTCCAGAGCCGGGAAACCCGCTGCCGAGTGGCAGCTGTCCCCCAGAAACGTGGCGAGCAGGTCTGGCTCTGCCAGGTCACGCTGTGTGGACTGCGCCGGCCCCTGCCCTTCCCCAGGCCTCGGTTTGCCCATCTGGACAGTGGGCTGAGAGCAGGTACAGCTGCGGCCGCCAGCCTGTCCGGCGGGAGGCCGTGAGCCTCTGCTGATGCTCATGCAGACCATGCAGCTGAGGAGGCAGAGCCCCTGCAGCAGGGAGGTGGGAGGCGGGAGGCGGGAGGTGTGACATTTGAGAAAAACAACCCCGTCCGCCCTGGTGTCCCGGTCAGGACCCACCCAGAGCCTCCCGCACCCCCGGGTTCGAGAACGAGCCAGCAGGCGTTTCAGCGTCCCGGGGAGGGCTCTCGGGGCTCCAGGCTGCCTGGGAACCGGACTGGGAGGGCGGGAGCGCCCCCCCTGCGCTGGGGAACCCACATCCTGCCCGGCTCTGGGGGAGCCAGCGGCAGGGCGCACCCCTGCTCACTGCCTCCTGGGTGGTGGCGCAGATGCGCGGTGCAGTTTGCAGTATTTTTAGTTTGTTGTTTTTGCAGAAGCCACAGGAAGTATGTCACAGGCGGCCGAGCCGCTCAGCCTCAGCGGGGTGCGTAGGGGTCAGGCGGAGGGAGGGGGGAGCACCCTCCGAACACAGGCTCCGAGGGCAGGGGTTCAGGCGGCCCCCGGGCAGGGCAGGTGTGAGATGTTGCTGGAATCGTCCCATTTCCCACATGAGGACCCTGAGGCCCGGCTCGGACCCAGGCCCCCATCTTCCACCGTGCACAGCCCAGCGGGAGCCTCCGCCCTGCGCTGGGAGCACCGGTCTCTCCGCCTTCAGTGCACACGGACGGAGAGGGCAACGGAGGCTCACAGTTCGTGTAGGGAACAGAACAATAATAATAATTAATAATAATAATAATGATGATGATGATGCAAGAATAACTGTTTTGCATGCTCCTAGCTGTACACCTCCTGCTCCTGCCGCCTGTGTTGGTTTCCGGGCCTGTCTGCCCCCGGCGGGGCGTGCTGGGGGTGGGGTGGATGGGCTTTGGGAGTTAAGATCCCAGGTTCTAGCCTTGGTGCCACCGGAGACGCGTTGGCCACCTCGGCAGGACCATCTCCTCCCGAGCCTGGGTTTCCCCCAGGGGCAAAGGCCCTCCCGCGTCCCTCTGTGACGCCGAGGTGCCCGGGCCTGTGCCTCCCGGCGGCCCCGCCCTCCCCCCTCTCCCTGCCCTGGGCCCCGGGGCTGCGGGCCAGGAGCCTCTCTCTCCTCGGGGCCCAGAAGGTGTCGGTACCTCGTCCATGAGTGGAACCTCATTCGGCTGGAAAAGGAACAGCCGGAGAGCAGGTCCGCCTGGTTCCCGGCCAGAGCGCCTGGAAGTTTCCCAGGCAGAGCGCTCACGGGGCTCCTGCCTGCCTGCCTGCCTCCTCCCCATGGACCAGGCGGCCGCCTGGGGGTGGACCAGCGAGCCCCGCTTCCGCCAGCACCGCCTGGTCGCCCACCTGTCTGTGTGCCCGGGAAGCAGCCCCCGGGAGGGGCCGGGCTGCGGGCACAGCGCCAGGGATGCCGAACTGAACCAGGCACCGTCTGTGCCCTCCACGGCGGGGATCGCCCCGCCAGCCGCTGGCCGCGTCCTCCATTTGGCCGAATTCCAGAGAGTTCTTGCCCTGCTCACCCTCCAGCCATAAAAATGCAAATGTCGAGACACTCTCACCTCCCTCTGTTTTCTGTTCTCCCCGAGGCCCGCCCCCAAAGCACTGGGTTAATATGTTCTGTTTCCTAACCAGCGCTAATGGCTCTGTTAAAATCAAATCAGGTTTCCCTCCGGCCCAGGTCACGGGGACACGTCGGAGTCCCCTATGAATTCTGGGAAGCGGGAGGGGGGCCAGGGAAGCTCCGGGGCCGGAAGGCTCACCGGGTGGGACAGGAAGGTCAGTCACTCCATCAGCGAGGACCTTGAATCGATATGACTTCCTTCTGTCTGGGGACCCAGGACAGAAAAGGGGTTCCGCCCGGATTCACGTTTTTCTCCCTTAAGAAGCCCGCCGGGCAGTGGCTCGGGGCATTGGCAGGAGACGGGACTCCCGGGTCAGGGACCGGGGCCGTGGTCACTCGGGCGCAGCCGCAGTGTGAGCTCCAGGTGTGTGCTGGCTCCCCCTCCGCCCAGCGCCCTCGGGGACCGGCCACAGGCCCCGGCCGGTGTCGGCACACGGGATGGGCTGCAGCACGGACCAGGGACCCCGCGCTGGGCGAGTCCACCGCGTGCAGCGAATCGAAAGCAAGCCGTTCCCTCGTATGTCATGACTTCTGGCTGCAAACATAACGCTGAACAAGGACCCCCGGGAAGAGCCGTCGGATTCCTCGCTCAGCGGAGAGCGTGCATGGATGGAGACCCTCGGAGGAGCGGCGCTGAAGCAGTCTGGATTTGAACCCCAGGTCTGACACGTACCAACCGTGAGAGGAGGCAGATCACGGCATCGGACTTCCTGTAGCCTCGGTTTTCTCATCTGTGAAATGGGGACGCTACCTACCCTTCAGGCGGTTATTAGAGAGTCTGGAAGGTCACTCTGCCGGGAGCCCGGCGGAGAACAAGGACCGGCTCTGAGCTCAGGGAGCCGCGTGGCTGGAGAACCCTTTGAGCTGCGCAGGAACGCGGGCGGGAAGACCAACGGGAAATGCCGGGAGGGGCTGCGCTTTGTGCACCGGGTCCAGGGGAAGTCTCTCTGAGGCGTGGACCTGCGGCTTGGCATCCTGAGTTACAAAAGAAATATCGTGGTATCGGCGTGCAAAGCATTCTGGGCAAAGCCGAGAGCCTGTGCCAAGGCCCTAAGCTTGTCATGCGTGAGGCCGGGGTCGCTCGGGCAGAGAAAGCAAAGCAAAGGCGTGGGAAACGGAGTCGGACGGCAGGCGAGGACCAGCGCTCGCTGGGCCCTGCAGGCTGTGGCCAGGACCTTGGGTCTCAGTCTGGATGTAGAGAGAAACCTGCTGCTGGAGGTTTGAGCAGGTGAGGGCAGAGCAGAGACCAGCACGAAGAGGGCGTGGGCAGGGGGAGGGGGTGGGCTCCAGCCGGGGCTCCTGCTGTGGAGCCAGCTCAGGCTGAGACTCAGAGGTAGACGCTTCCCCTGCAGAGCTGGGGCTCCTTGAGCGTCACTCCTTACAAAACGCACGACCCTGGGCCTCCATGTTCCCACCTGTAAAATGGGCATGTTCGTCGATTCAGTGAGTTCACAGGACTAACGCCCTTCAACGTGCTCTGAGAGCTTCACTCGGGGCTCAGCACGTGGGGATGGCCCCTCTCGTGGGTTAGTACAGAGGGGTGGCAGGCAGGCCCCCGGCCCTCACCCCGGCCACAGCTCTCACGGTGGCCTGTGTTCGCTGGCGCTCCTCGCACGTGTAGTTGTGTTTCTACTTGCGCACAGGGGCTATGCGTGGTGTGGTGTGGTCAAGTTGCTTGTCCGAGGTCTCCAGCCTCCCTCCCCCGCCCTCTCCCCACTTTCCACCTGGACCTGCTTATCGGCTGCCTCCGTCCACCGCTGGCCCCATGGTGACCCCGAAAGGGTTCCTGAGCCTGCCCGACCCTCTGTCCTGTCAGCACCGGGCACCGAGCCTCCCGTGCCTGCCGATGACACGGCGGTGGGAGGCGGCTGAGGTGCGTCTATGGTTGTCATGGTTTCTGCACCCCCACATGGGGGCCACCCCCCTTTTCTGTCCCCCCGGGGCAGCTGTCGGCCTGGGCGCGCCAGCACGGGCCTCCCCGAATTCCTGCCGCATTTCACGCTCCAGGTGCTGCCCGGTGTCTGAGTGCAGCGCCCTCAGGCCTCCCAGGAGGCGGTTGGAGGATTTAAATTCCTGTGTGCGGCTCAGGGCATGAGCAGGCACCCGGCTCCGTGTCACAGGACCCTGATCCCCGCTAATCGTGTCTCCGCGGGGCGCTCCTCCCAGCGCCTGGCCCGGACCTCAGGACTTCTTGCTGCAAACATGACGTTGAACAGTGACCCCGATGAAGAGCAGTCGGGGTGCAGCCGAGAGCGGGAATGGATGGGATACCTGGCGGGGTGAGCTGCAGGGACCTTTCTTTCTGCAGCTCCTCCCGCAGGAGCCAGTGGGAGGCGTGGGTGAGGGAAGGATTTGCACGCCGAGACAGGCCCTCCCAGGCTGCCGGCAGGTGTGGGGGTGCGGCAAGGAGTGGGGACACTGCGGCCCCCAAAGGAGACGGGCTCCGACTCCAGGGGTGTCTGTGCACCCCTGCTGGTCCAGCCTCCGTGCCATCACCCTCTGCTGCTCACGGACTCGCTGTGGCTCCCCGTTGCCCTCACCCCCACGCGCCCATTGCTGCAGACGTTTGTGACCTGCCCCCTCCCGCTGCGGCCGCTCTGCAGGGCGCCTTCCTCTTGCCAGGCGCCCCCGTCACCTGCACCGCCGCCCGGACTCCGGGGAGCTGCCCGGTTCACCCCATTCTCTCTGCTCTCTGCCATCACCGTTAAAGGCCCGGCTCCACGGCCATCCCCGCTGAGCCTTCTCTCCCTGCAGTTGCCACCGCTGTATCTCCAGGGCCCTTGGTGCTCCCTCTGGAGCTGGTCCCTGGGGAGCAGGAAGTGACCCCTGTGAACTGCCCCCCTCTCCCGGCACCCTCACCCCGGTAGGCTTCTCTGTGATGCTATGGCTCCTCTCCGATGCTGTTTTCCGGAGGGTCCCGTGTGGCTACAGCTGTGCCTGGTCCTTCCCAAGCCGGGAGGACGGAGGCAGAGCCGTCCATCCATCCGGAGCACAGAGACCGGCTCGGGGGTGACTCAGCGGGGCTTGGGGTGACTCAGCGGGTGGGGCTCAGCAGGTCCACACGCAAACCCCGTGCAGGGCTCACGCCCCCGTCTGCACGTGGGCATGGTCTCGTTCCTCTCCCGCTCGCCCCTCAGCGGCCAGGCTCAGGGCAGGCACGAGCCCCAGGGGACGCGCCTCGCTGGGCCCCGCCTGGGCTGGCGCTCCAGCTCCCTGGCAGCTCTCGGGCTGCCGGGGGCCTCGGAGGCCGCCTCTGGAAGGTGGAGATACAACCCAGCCCGGCACGGCGATTGTCCTGGGCCCAGGCGGGGTGGCCCAGCACAATGGCTGGCGGAGGGACAGCCTCGTGAGCGGCGTCTGTCCTTCCTGGTAACAGACGCTGAGCTGCTCGGCCGCCTTGGAGGCAGGGACGGTGTTTAGCCTCCATTGTCCGGATGAGGGACGGGACATCCCGGAGGTCACGGCCTCTCAGTTTCCCTGCAGGCCCCACCCTGGCTGTCACCCCTCCCCTCTCCCCCGCCCCCAGCTCTGCCTGCCCCCGCTTTCCCAGCTCCCTCTCAGCCCACGTCCTGCCTGCTCCTTCCCGGGGCGGGCCAGCCAGCGCAGCTCCTCCTTCTGGAATCCGGGGCCAGCTCTCCCCTCAGCTCCCACCCGCCTCTCGCTGTGCGTCCTTGGCAAAGTCTCTCCCCCTTTCTGAGCTCAGCCTCCACCTCCCTCAATCAAGGGGGCAGAAAGGGTGGGGCGGGGGTGTTCGTTGTTCACTCCGCGCGGAAAGACAGAAACCGCTAGGGGTTCGGTAAGGAAACCCCACATTCAGGGGCACCTGCGATGGGCCCCGGGCCCCTCGGTGCTCCCCCCCGCCGGACCGGGTTGGACGGAAACGGGCCTTCCTCAGCTCAGCGCCGGGAAATCAGGCCCGGCTTCCGGAGGAAAAAGTGGAGGCCGGTCTCGGGCGGGGTCACCAGGCGGGGAGTCAGACACCGCATGTGAAGGCCGCGGTCAGGACGTCCGGGCCAGCCGACACCCGCCCCACGGAGAGACGGGGAGGGACTCGGCGTGCTGCACCTCGTTTTTCTCTGAAGGCGTCTGCCAGGGCGTAAGGTGCTTGGATCCCGAGCCCGAGCGCCGAGCCAAAAACAGCCGCCGGGAGGCTCCGGGACCAGACGGAGCCGTTGGCCACCGCCCAGGGCGACAGGGAGATAAGGAATCGGAGGTTACAGCGGGCACGGAACAGGCGCCTCCGGAGGCCTCCCAGCCAGGCTCCGAGAAGGCTGCGCCCGAAATGCCCGGCCATCCCGAGGGTCTGAGGAGCCGGCCCCCTCACCCTGACCGCCAAGGGGACCCAGGGCATGGCCCCTGCCCTCCCTGCCGGCCAGACGGAAGCAGCTTCCCCCCCGGAACGAGGACTGCCGCAGCCAGAGCCTCTGCGCGTTTGCCCTACACACCGTGTCCGCGCCTGCCACGCATGTACCACATATGTACCACGCATGTACCACACATGTACCGGGCCAAGGCCGGAACCACACGGCCAAAGGGAGGAAACAGACGGCAGAGACAGACACACACGTTACCCCGATGTCGCAGGCACCGGCGCCAGCTGTAAAATGCCCGTGGCCATTACTGCAGGGAGGTGGATGGCGGGATGGGGAATTACACCGGGAACCACCACGGAGACAGAAAGTGCTCCGGTGGAATATGCCAGAACTGGAAACTATGAGAACCGGCAGGGATGGGATAGATGGCTCCAGCGTACCGGACACGGCAGAGAGAGGAGGCACCCGGCAGGATCCACCTGAAGAGGCTGGACAGACGAACGGTTTCCAACCCAAAAAGAAACGTCCAGAAAACAGGGGACAGCGAGAGCAGGTCTTGGTGGAGTGGGAGGACTCTCTGGGGCCACGCAGAGACCCGGGAGCGGGCGGAGGCATGGCTCCGAGCGCGGGCTCCGCCTCCGCTTCCCTGCGTGATCGTGAACGAGCCACCTGCCGTCCCTGGGTCTCCGTTTCCCATTTCAGGGAAATGGGCGGGAGCTGATGTGAGGATGACAGGGCGGGCAGCGGCGACTGCCCGGCATTCGAAGTGCTCACGTCACCGCCCGTCGGCAGCGTTGGCTCAGTCATCTCACCGGCGCCTGTAGCGCAGGGGGCTTCACGCGGAGCGGGGAGGGTGGCCCGGCTTCATGATGGCGGCTGCCCAGTCCAGCAGGCGTCTGCTCCACATTCAAAAGCCCACACTGTCCATTCCGTGGGTTGTCCAAGTATCTGAAACAGTTCTCTTAAAAATAAAACAAAAAACATACACACGCACACACACACACACACACACACACACACACACACACTGAGTGGCCAGATGATGATGATCTCTGAATGCAGGCCCGGTGCATGAATTCGGGTATGGGTGGGTCTGGCCAGCCTGGCCAGGGGTAGGGGACAGGGTGGTTGGCCGGTCTGCCTGCTGGTCCAGCTCCTGGTTGAGGGGACAATTTGCATATTAGCCTGTTCTTCTATAGGATATACACTGAGTGGCCAGATGATTACGCGTTCAGAGACCATCATCATCTGGCCACTCCGTGTGTTATTGATTTCAGAAAGAGGAAGGGGGAGGGAGAGAGAGAGAGAAACGCCAATGATGAGAGAGGATCATGGATCCACTGCTTCCTGCACGCCTCCCACTGGGGATGGAGCCCTGGCCAGGAATGGAACCGTGACCTCCTGGTTCAAGCACAGGTCGTTCGTGGCAGGTCATTGCCGCCCTCTCTATGGCCATGATCCGCTGCTGCAGACAGGACAGGGGGAGCGTGTGCCCCCCCCCTTTGTTAGCTGAGGCGTGGCGCGCTTGGCAGCAGAGAGCTTGGCCCGTGAGTGTTGGCGCAGGTTCCGTGCCAGGGAGCTAGGGAGCCAGGGCTGGCGCTCCCCGTGTGGGCCGGGCTGCCCCACCTAACAGAGAACAGGGAAGTCATGCTCGTCTCCTTCCTTTCCCGAGCCGGGGCGGGGCGGGTGTGTTCCTGCTTTTCCACCATAATTCTTTATAGGGCGATTGAAAGCCTCATTGTTACCAGCTCCCGCGCCTCTGCTGGGGGTGGGAGCCCATGGGCACCCCGGCCGGGAGGTGGTGCCACTGGGTCGTGCCAGATGGAGGTGGGGGGAGGGTGTCCCCGTGTCCCTCTAAGCCGCCCCCTCCCCTCCTCCCCCCGTTCTGCAGCTCAGCCTCACCCGCCGGCCCCTTCCTCCCCAGTGCCCGCTGCAGGCATCTGGATCCCACGGGCAGCCAGGAGGTGGTGGGGGACCGGCCCGTCATCCCAGCCCAGGCCCATCCCTCCGTGTGGCTCACAGGCATCTGTGTACGTGAACTTGTCTCGGCCTTGGTGTTGGGACACAGGGAGACCCTGTCCCTCCCTGCTCAGTGGGCTCCGTCCCGCAGAGAGAGCCTGGTCTCAGGAACGGCTTCCCTCCGGCAAATATGTACCTGCTCCCCCTCCTCTTTACCGCCCCCCCCCCCCCACTGGCCAGGCCCACCAGCCTCCTTCCTCCCACGGCGCTGGGCCTCCCAGATGCTCTGGGAGCTCCCACCTTAGAATCATCTCTGCTGGATCTCGGCCTCCTAGCCCCGGGGCCCGGCCCCCCGCGGGGCCCGCCCAGCACATGCCCTGTGAGTGGCTGCGTGATGGACAGCCCCGAGAGTGAGCAGCATCTCTCTTCTCGGCCCCTATTTTCCGGTTCAAGGAATGGCCCAGGGCGGTCGGGTCGCTTCTTCCAGCCACACAGCACCCCGGCGGTTCAGCCCGGTGGGGGCGGGCATCCTCGGAGGTAGTCCGCGCTTCCTGGCCCAGGAAAACCTGTGAGGTGCCAGCGCTGGCCCTTCCCTCATCCACGCCTGCCTGCCTGTTGCCCCGGGTGTGCCGGGGGTCGGGGCCACGGAACGTGAGGCTGAGTTTCTGTCTTCCCGAACGGAGCCCGCCGGGAGGAGGGAGGCAGGTGCGGAAACAGAGCAGGCCACAAGGAGCCGGGGCCCTTCCCCCAGGGAGTGGGTGCCAGCCCAGGCCTGAAGGACGAGCGGGACCCGAGCAGGGTGGCTGGCTGCTCTGGACAGCGGCAGGCAGGAGCAAGTGTGGTCTGAGGCGCCCGTTGTGTTGCTTCAAGTTGCAAATAATCTGTTTTACACAATAAAGGAGACTTATTGTCTCATGTGCCTGAAAGGTCAGAGCGTGGGGGGAATGGGCTGCGGGTGCGGCTCCCTCAGGGACTCAGTGCCCCCCCTGCTGGTCCTGCCTGACCGCCCGCCCTGCGAGGAACCCCCACAATGGCCAGCAGGACCCCGACTCCCTCGTGCCAGCCTCAGGCAGACCAGAGCAAAGGCGCGCGCCTTCCCTGCCTGCAAAAGTCGGGAGTTTCCCTCCGATGGGATGAAATCAGGGCGATTTCTTACCACGTCCTATAGGAAGAGGGGTGGGGGCGCCCCCTGCTGGCCAGGGGAAAGCAGCGCAAGCCACTCTTGGAAGGTTAATCTGGCTCACGTGGACAAGCTGCTGTGTGTTTTGTTTTTTGTTTTTTTTAAATGTATCTTTATTGGTTTCAGAGAGGAAGGGCTTGGGAGAGAATAGAATCATCAGCGATGAGAGAGAATCATTCATCGGCTGCCTCCTGCACGCCCCCCACTGCGGTCCGAGCCCGCAACCCCCGGCAGGTGCCCTGACAGGGAATTGAACCTGGGACCCTTCAGGCCCCAGGCTGATGCTCTATCCACTGAGCCACACCAGCCAGGGTGTCATAACCGGCAATAGAACCTCATCCTGTGTTGCTTCCTCCTTCTCTGTGCAGATGACAGACAGCCCTCGGTGCCTTCGCCACGCCCACGGCCTACGCCCACGACCCTGGTGGCCGTGGGGTCAGACTGAGCTCTGACGGCATCAGCGCATACGGCACACACAGCCATCCCGGACGGACGGACAGACGGAGGACGGCGGCCAGGCGGCTCCTGGCCCTGCACCTTGACCCTGCCTCCCAGGCCCTTCCCCGGCCGGACTGGCCCGTCCCAGAGCCACTGCCCCTCCGCCCCTCTGGCTGGGAAAGGCGGTCTCGGGTCTCACGTCGGATTATCGCTCCGGGGAGAGACAGGACCGGCTGGTTGCGGATTGCGGAGACAGACTCGCTGCCAGAAGAGGCATCCCGCCCCCTGAGTGACCCCTTGGCCTCCGAGGGTCACGGGGTGATGTCCGGTGCCCGAGGGTGACTAGTGACCATCGCCGGGCGGAAGTGAAGTTGACCCTAGCGAGCCTCGAGGGCCCCCCGCCCCCCGCCCCCCTTGGACACCCACGCCTCGCCTTCTCCGGGGTTTTCCTTCCACGTCCCTCCCGAGCTCCTCGCCGGGGAGCCCCGTGGGGGGAAGCAGCAGCCATGGTGACCCTGAGGAGGCGGACCCTCAAGGTGCTCACCCTCCTCGTCCTCTTCGCCTTCCTCACCTCCTTCCTCCTGAGCTACTCGCACACGGTGGCCACCACGGCCTGGCTGCCCCGGCAGCTGGTCCTGGAGCTCTCCGACGGCTTCCGGCGGCTGGTGGCCTTCCCGCGCCGGCCCTGCACCTGCGCCCGCTGCGTCGGCCAGCGGCGGGTCTCCGCCTGGTTCGACCAGAGGTTCAACCTGTCCATGCAGCCGCTGCTGACCGCGCAGAACGCGTTCCTGTACGAAGACACCTACCCGTGGTGGCTGGTGAGTGCGCCGGCCGGGGCGGGGGGAGGAGGGGGGAGGTGGGGGACCCGGCACCTGAGTACACGCCTGGGGCCCTGCCAGGTGCTCTGCAGGAGTTGCAGTGTTGGCCGTCCATTCATTCACTCACTCATGCAAAAACGATTGCCCTGGCCGGTTTGGCTCAGTGGATAGAGCGTCGGCATGTGGACCGAAGGGTCCCGGGTTTGAGTCCGGTCAAGGGCGCGTGGCTGGGTTGCAGGCTCGGATCCCCGGTCTTGGCATAGAGGCCACCAATCAATATGTCTCTCTCACATCGATGTTCCCCTCTGTCTCTCCCCCTTCTGTCCACTCTCTCTAAAAAAGCGTGGAAAAATCCCCAGGTGGGGATTCACACCACACACACACACATACACACACACACACGCACACACGCACGCACACCACCTGCTTGTTGAGGATGTGCTATGTACATAAACGAGAACAGAGGGTTCTGTGTGGACACTGGTCCTGGACACTCGGAAGTGTTGCGGCGCACAGGGGCCCCTCCCGGGGGGTCTCGGGGGGAGTCCCTGCAGGCGAGCTTGGCTGCGGCCGCTCCCCCATGCCGGCAGCGGCAGCCCCGTGGCCCGGGAGCCGGTCAGACGGACGGCAGGATGTGGGCCCAGCCCTGCCCGGCCGGGCCAGGACGAGCGCGGTCGCCGGGTCCCGGGTTCCCTCTCCTCCTCTGGGCCATGCATCCGTGCACAGCTCAGAGGCATTACATGCATCCCGCGTCACGTGACCATCACCCCTCCTGCACCCAGCACTTTTCCCAGCATCCCCCCGACACTCTGTGCCTAACCCCCTCCCCCGGCCCCAGCCCCCTAGGCCCTGGCAACCCCGTCCCCCCTCGCTGCCCGTGAGTCTCACTCCTCGGACCCTCAGGTGGTGGGAGGCACCGCGGTGTTTGTCCTCTGTCTCGGCATCTTTTCGGGGTTCCATTTGCTCCTGCTGCGGGTGTGTCCACATGCCCTGCTCCTGTGGCTGAGTGATATTCCATTGCATGCATGCTCTGCCTTTTATTTTATTTTATTTTACAAGTGTGTTTTTATTGGTTTCAGAGAGGAAGGGAAAGGCAGAGAGAGAGAGAGAGAAACGTCGATGACAGAGAATCATCGATGGGCTGCCTTCTGCACGCCCCACACTGGGGATCCAGCCTGCAACCCGGGCAAGGAGGTGAACCATGACCACCTGCTTCATCGGCTGACGCTCAACCACTGTAGCCACATGGCCCGGCCGCGTGCTCTGCCTTCCCAAGTCTGTCACCTGTCACGGGACATGGGGCAGAGCCCCGGCCCCCGCTCCGGCCCCTTCCCCGCGCCCCCCCCCCACGTCCCACGTCCCCCCGGAGGTCGTGCGGCCACCCACCTGTCTCTGTCCTCGGCCGCAGAGGCTGCAGGGGGAGAAGCAGCCCCAGGACCTGAACGCCACCTTCAGGGAGCTGTTCCGGGTGGTGCCGGGCGACGTGGACCCGCTGCTGGAGAAGAAGGCCGTGGGCTGCCGGCGCTGCGCCGTCGTGGGCAACTCTGGCAACCTGCGGGCGTCCTGGTACGGCCCGCACATCGACAGCCACGACTTCGTGCTGAGGTGAGCGCCGGCCTCGTGTGCCCCCCCTTCCCCCCCCAGGGCCCGGGGCGCCCTGGGCACAGACCTCCCGGGGCCTCCGTGTCCCATCTGCCCTGCGGGGTGGAGACACACACAGGGGCCTCTCTGGACGCAGTGGGCGCGGGCTTGGAGCCGAGAGCCCTGGAGGGACGGCCAGGTTCACTTACAGACTCCTCTGGTCTGTACCATCCATCCCGTTTTGCGACCTGCATGCTGCTCCTATAAAACCTGTTTTCCTGTCACCACGCGGGCGGGGGTTCCAGGAAGACGCCCCACGCCTCTCTGGGCTCCTTGTAACCTCCGGTCCCGCAGCCCGGAGCGGGAAACAGCAGCAGCGAGGGGGTGGGGGGAGGGGCTGGTGAGCGCCCGCCAGGTGGCTTCTAGAATCTTCCGTCCCCGTGATCTCTGGGTTTACGTCCTTAAGACCCAGTGGTCGGCAAACCGCGTGGCCCGCGAGCCACATGCGACTCTTTGGCCCCTTGAGGGCGGCTCTTCCACAAAACACCTGGGCGGGTCTGTGTTGAAGAAGTGGCGTTAGGAGAAGTTTAGGTTTAAAGAATTGGGCTCTCCAAAGAAATTCCAGTCGTCGTCCTGTTGGTATTGGGCTCTGTGGACTGATGAGTTTGCCGACCCGAGCTTCAGACCCCTCTGCTGGCCTCCCGGAGCCTCCGTGTACGCCTGGCTCAGTGGGGCCGTCCGTGGTGAGGGGACTGTCAGGTTTGGGGTCAGGCAGAGCCGAGTCCGGGCTGCCGGGTGGCGCTGTGTCCACCCTCTGTGCTCAGATTTCTTTGGCCGTAAAATACCCGCTGGCCAGGCCGTCGCTGCGGTTCCACCAGGCGGCCCCTCCGCCACGGAGGGCCCCGGGCTCAGACTCCTGCACTGGAGCCCCTAAAAGGAAGAGCCCGCAGGTCCCCCAGCCACGTGGCGTGCTCCCTGTGGCCCCCGCACAGACGAGGCGGCCGCGGAGCTGAGCGCCGGCCCCGGTCCTAGCTGCCCTGGGACCTGGGACCACGTGAGCCAGGCGTGTGCGTCTCCCCCTCTCCCCCAGGATGAACAAGGCCCCCACCGCCGGGTTCGAGGCTGACGTGGGGAGCAAGACCACCCACCACTTCATGTACCCCGAGAGCTTCCGGGAGCTGGCGGACAACGTCAGCATGGTGCTGGTCCCCTTCAAGACGCTGGACCTGCAGTGGGTGGTCAGCGCCACCACCACGGGCACCATCTCCCAGTAGGTCCCCCCAGGGGCGCCGGGCGGAGGGCGGAGGGTGGAGGAGGGCCAGGCAGCTCCCCTTCGCCCTGCGTTGCCTCCTGGCCGCCCTCCGTGCTGTTCCCTGCCGTTCCCTGCCCTGCGGCCCTCCCCGTGCTTCCTCCCGGGATGCACCCGCCGCCCAGTCCGTCTCCCCCCTCCCTGGCCCCGCACCTCCCATCCCTCTGACACCCCGGACTTCCGCCTGTTCCTCCCCTTGACCCCCAAGCGGGCCACACGCTGTGCTGCCCCGAAACCCCACAACTCCCGGGGACAGGGCCGCTGGGGAGGGCTCGGTGCGTCTTAGCTCCGGCCCCTCCCTCTGCGCTCCTCCTGACAGCCGTCTGCCTGAACTAAGCGGGGCTGGTGGGCGGGCGCAGGTGGGGGATGGGTGTCGAGCGTGTCGGCTGGGGCCTGGGTCGTCCTTCCTGAGCGCACGTCTTCCCGACCACACGCACGGGCTTGAGGCGTCTAACCACATGGTCACAGTTGTGGGGTTCATGCCCCCCTCCCGCCAGGGAGGGCGCGATGCTTGGCCGGCCGTAGCGTGTTGGAGGCGGGCCTCTGTCCGAGCCAGGCTCGCCCCCAGTCCCCCTTCCCAGGTCCCTGTTGCTCTGAAGCGAGGTGGTTCCCCCGTCCAGGGGCCAAGCCCGTGGGAGGCCCGTGTGGACGGTGCAGGATGAGGGGGGGAAGGGGGGATGCTATGCTCCCAGGAGAAGGGAGGGCGGGCGGGCAGGCGGGACAGAGGCAGGCACTGGGGCAGGGAATCCCACCGGGTCCTGGGTGCCGGAAGCCAGAGTGAGCCCCCAAGATGCAGGCCCTGACCCTCCGATGAAAGGCAGGCAGTGTGGCCGCGTCAGCCGGCAACCCTGACATGAGGGTGGGGCTGGGCGCTCTGGCCTCCATGGCTCCCTAGGCTGTGTGTGTGGGGGGGGGTTAGGGGGGGGCTTGGAGCAGGTCCCCTTAACCTTTCTGGGAGAAGGCCCATACATAGCAGAAGGCCCTGGAATGAGCCAAGATCGCCCTCTGGTGTCTGTAATGGGCCATTGCATGGCTGTGGCAGGGGCCAGTGGTTGGTGGGGGTGGGGGGCAGGCTGTGTTGTGGCGGGGGGCTGTGGCAGGCAGGAGGTGCTGAGGCGGTAGGCTGTGGGGGGGCTATGGAGGGGCTGTGGCTGGGGGTGGGGAGGCTGTGCTGTGGCAGGGGTCTGTGGCAGGGCAGGTGTCTGCCTACTCAGCCTGGCCCTGCTCCCCTCTCAGTCCCCCCTCCACAGCTGCCCGCAGCAGCCCAGCCCTCCCACGCTGACCCTCTGCTCTTGCCCCCCAGCACCTACATCCCTGTCCCTGCGAAGATCAAAGTGAAGAAGGAGCAGGTGAGTGATGCTCCGGTCCCCCTGAGATGCTCTGCCCGGTGGGACGCGGTGGGAGGGCGCCCTCCCCGCTACCAGCATCTGGCCTCATAGCTACTGGTCAGACGGTCAGACGGTCTCTTAGCCTTTTATATATAGAGATATTTTTATGGATTTCAGAGAGTGATGGAGAGGGAGAGAGAGAGAGAGAAGTATCAGTGATGAGAGAGGATCACTGGTCAGCTGCCTCCTGCACACCCCACCCTGGCGGTCGAGCCCAGAGCCCAGGCAAGTGCCCTGACTGGGAATTGAACCTGGTCTCCTGGTTCATAGGTTGACGCTCAAACCACGGCGCCATGCCAGCCAGACCTGCATGCTCTTATTTAAAGGAGGAGATTGGGGTCAGAGAGGTCAGGCAACGTGCCCGGGACCCACAGCTGGTTTGGGGTCACACAGAACTGGGGTCCCCAGGGAGGCAGTGGCAAACCACTAGGCTGCGAGCGGAAGGGGTCACCCGCGGAGAGCACAGGGCCCCCTCCAGAGCTCCTGGGGCGCGGGGAGGGGTTGCATTAGGCTTCCTGCACACGCCTACCCTCTGCTGCCGGCAAGTCCCCTCAAAGCTGCCATGAGTAGCGGCACCAAGGCCTTGCCTGGTGCCAGGACGCCCCCGCTCGGCCACCGCTGGCTGTGTGGCCCTGAGCGCGTTGCTAAGGCTCCCGGAGCCTCAGTTTCCTCCTCTGCAGCAGCAGAAGGGGGAGAGCTAGCACAGTGGGTCCTTTTAGGGCCTGGGGACCCTTTGGGCCCAGACCAGGTGGGTGGTGGCTCGTGCATGAGTTTTCCTGCAGCCGCATCCTCTCGCTCAGCCCTGCCTCGTGTGGCTGCTCAGCAAGCCTTCTCCCCCTCCCCTCTCCCCACCCCGGGGCTTCCCTGCCTTCCTGGCCCCGAGTTCTTTCCCAGCATCTTCTGGCGCTTCACAGCGAGGCTCCTGTGTGCCCTTCCCGCTAGCATGCAGCCCCCTGAGTGCTGGGGCCTTGTTCCCGTCACGTGTGTCCCCGTGGCCACAGCGTGTGGCCCCGGGAGGCGGCGTGTCCTCCCCTAGCCGTCTGTCTGAGGGCTGTGTGCTCCCCGCAGATCCTCGTCTACCACCCGGCCTTCATCAAGTACGTCTTCGACAGCTGGCTGCAGGGCCACGGCCGCTACCCGTCCACCGGCATCCTCTCGGTCATCTTCTCCCTGCACATCTGCGACGAGGTACGTCCCTCCCCCGGGCTCCACCGGCCAAGCCGGGCACCAGAGCCCTTCAGCCACTGTTCCCGAAAGGCCATGCGAGCGTCTGTGGTCCAACTGACCTTGATCCCGACCCCAGCCCCTGTGAGAGCATCTGTGGTCTGGCTGGCCTTGATCCTGACCCCAGCCCCTGTGAGAGCATCTGTGGTCCGGCTGACCTTGATCCCGACCCCAGCCCCTGTGAGAGCATCTGTGGTCCGGCTGACCTTGATCCTGACCCCAGCCCCTGTGAGAGCATCTGTGGTCCGGCTGACCTTGATCCTGACCCCAGCCCCTGTGAGAGCGTCTGTGGTCCGGCTGACCTTGATCCTGACCCCAGCCCCTGTGAGAGCGTCTGTGGTCCGGCTGACCTTGATCCTGACCCCAGCCCCTGTGAGAGCATCTGTGGTCCGGCTGACCTTGATCCTGACCCCAGCCCCTGTGAGAGCATCTGTGGTCCGGCTGACCTTAATCCTGACCCCAGCCCCTGTGAGAGCATCTGTGGTCCGGCTGACCTTAATCCTGACCCCAGCCTCTGTGAGAGCATCTGTGGTCCGGCTGACCTTGATCCTGACCCCAGCTCCCAGGGCCTGGCAGGCCTCTCTCGGGTGCTTTAAGGAGGAGCGGTGGTTTCCAAGCACCTTCCCAGGAGCACGTTCTGCTCATTTTGTGTGAGCTCCCTGGACTCCCAGGACCAATGGGGGGAAGCGCCAATTTGGGGGCAAAACAAAGGAGCCGTTGGCATGGGAGACCTGGGTGAGGCTGCGGCTCCCACCTCAGAGCTAGAGCCCAGTCTCAGGCCACCCTGCCCACTCCCACCAGCCTCTCTGAGCGTGGGAGCCAGGCACCCAGGGCTCCCACTGCCCCTGGGGATGGACTGCCGGGAGCTTGGGAAGTGTGTTCCTCTCCTGGACCTCCCTCGACAGCCACCAGGGGGCGCCGGGTTTCCGCCGGTGATGTAGGCTAGGGGTGGGGAATGTCCGGCCCCGAGGCCATATGAGGCCCAAGAAATCATGGAGTCTGGCCCTGCCAAGGCATTAGTGGCGAGTTAATGAGATGTTTGACCAAACAGAGAGGGCTAATTTTTTAAAAAATATTTTATTGGTTTTTTACAGAGAGGAAGGGATAGAGAGTCAGAAACGTTGATGAGAGAGAAACAGATCAGCTGCCTCCTGCACACCCCCTACTGGGAATGTGCCTGTAACCAAGCTACACGCCCTTGACCGGAATCGAACCGGGGACCTTTCAGTCCCCAGGGCAACGCTCTATCCACTGAGCCAAACCGGTTTCAGCCGGGCTAATTTTTAAGTTGATGGTTTTGTATGGCCCACAAATGACGTTGTAAACATCCAAAGGCCCTTGGCAGGGAAAAGGTTCCCACCCTGATCGGTCCAGGCTGTTCCCTGCCTCCGGGGCAGAGGAGCAGGAGGGGCCCCAGGAGGAGGGCTCAGTAAACATCAGCCACGTAAGAACGGCCCCGACCGCTGGCCAGGGCAGGTGGGGGGGAGCCTGGCAGATGGAGCTCAGCCTGAGGGAAGAAAGGACCCTGGCCTCCCCGTGGATGCCACTTTTGGCCCCATTTTCCAGATGAGGAGAGTGAGGCCTAGAGAAGGGATGCAGCATTGGCAGGGTTCTCCAGGGGGGTGGCAGGGCTGGGGTGCTCCTCTTCCCCGGCTCCCCGGTCCTTGGAGAGGAGGTGGGACTGCCCCAGAGGCGAGACCCCGCCCCCTCAGGACCACCCGGTGCAGTCCCCTCCCAGGAGCCTTCCGACACGAACTTGAACTTGACTTTTACTCAACCCCACAACCCCGGGAGTCCCGGGAGGCTAGAGAGAGGTCTCTGTGCTCCCCGGAAAGGGGTGTGCAGGTGTGGGGTGCCTGCGGGCTTCCTCTCCTACCGGCTCTGCCCAGCGCCCGGCCGCCCGGCCTGACCTCTCTCTGCTTGGCTCGCAGGTGGACCTGTACGGCTTCGGGGCGGACAGCAGGGGGAACTGGCACCATTACTGGGAGAACAACCCGTCGGCGGGCGCCTTCCGCAAGACCGGGGTGCACGACGGGGACTTTGAGTCCAACGTGACCAGCGCCCTGGCGTCCATCCACAAAGTCCGGATCTTCAAGGGGAGATGACGCCGCGAAGGGGCGCGGGCGACGGTCACACCTGCGCAGCCTCTCGGGGCGGGCCCCCGCTCCTCGCCGCCGCCGGGGCTGTCCCTCCCGCCCCGGGGGCTCCCGGGGCCAGCCTCTCGCCCCCGGACATTGGACAGCATCTGCTCGGCCGTGTCACGGGGCCGCAGGGCAAGTCTGAGAGCCGGCGGGGCGGCCCTCAGGGCTCTCCCCGCGCCCGGGAAAGGGGTGCGGAGACCCCGGGGGAAGTCGGTCCTCCGGATTCGGCTGCGGAAGGCGGGGTGGGGGTCGGGGGGGGGGGCAGAGACTAAAGGCCCCCCTGTTTTAAAAGAAAGGACATTTCCCAGGCAGGACGGGCAGAGACTCCTTTGCTGGGGCGCCCAGGGCTGACGCCCACACTGTGACTCTCGGCAGATGTCTCCGAGCCGGGGGCGCCTCCCGCCAGCCACACGCTGGGGGCCAGGCGACACCCCACGCCCCTCTGTTCCCCAAACTCGTTCTGGTGGCAGGAGAGGCTCCCCGAAGGCCTTCGGGCTCCGGCAGGCGTGCCTGAGTCCGGCAGAGACGCGTCCTCCTCCCCGAGACACTGCTCTCGAGAGGAACATCCGGGGGTGACGGCGATGGCCCAGGGCAGGGCCGCCACGCCGTGTGCCTTCCTGCCGTCCCCGGGGGAGAGGCACCGGCTGGCTGACCGAGGCCAGCCCGGCCAGGAAAGGAGACCCTCAGCGGCCCCTCGCTCTCAGCTGGGGGCCCCCCAGTTTCCTGAGCCGCCCCGAGGTGGGGCAGAGCTCAGGTGCCCACCCCTATCAGACACTGACGTTTACAGACTGTCAGGCCAGGCCCCCGGAGCGGGTCCCACCAGCCAGCGTCTCCCTAAGGCCCACGCTGGGGCCCAGGTCCCGCTGGCCACCTGCGTGGGGTCCTGGGGCGAGGCGGGGCGGGCCCGGGGCCATCGGAGGGGCAGTCATACCTCATTCGCGCTCTGCCCTCCTCGGCGCCCTTCCTGATTATTTATTGGTTCGTCGTTGCATCCAGCCGGCCTCGTGTGCACTTTGGCCCTCGCTGGCCTGGGTTCCAGCTCCCTTTCTCCTGCTCCACCGGCAGCTGCGTGGTGGGCGGCTTCCAGCAAGCTCGGGTGGGGGGATTCGGGGTGCCAGAGGTTTGGGGCTCGCCGGTGGGCACATCCTGGGGTATCAGGTCGGTCGATGGGTGTGATGTCCTGTGCCGCCTCCTCTCCCAGCCCGGCTTCCTTGCGAATGTGGGTTCAGCCTCCAGCTGGGCCCCTCCCAGCCCAAGGGCGGGGCTGGGCGAGACATGGGGTCCAGGCCTAGGAGGACAGGAACCGTCGGCTCCATCACTGACGTGCCATCAGGAAAGCCGTTCTTCCCGTAGACAGCATTTCCCCAGAGGCCCGCTGCTCCCAATGGCAATGGCGGGGGACGCCAGGGGCCTGCTCTCCTGGCCTCGGTTTCTTCCTCTGCACACGGGGAGGGCGGGATTGTGGGCGCTCGGGGGCCAGGGGTGGCGTCGAGCACCTTGTAAGAAAGAGTCCATGGAAGCCATAGTTTCTGTTGAGTCTACATTTGGGCTCTTTCCTGGGGAGGTTCCGTCAGGGGCCTTACAGCCTCCGAGATGTGGGATCCAGGCAGCCGTGAGAGACCCCACACACCGGTTCCAGCTTTAACATCCGCCCGAACGTCACCCTCTCCCGGGGGTGCAGGCTCGGAATCCCCGTGAGGCCGGACCCTCCCGGGCTGGAGGTCACGGCCACCCTCGATGGGAGACAGGAAGACCTCAGCCAGCGTCTGGCGGCCCATCAGTCCCAGGGACAGGCCTCCAGGAAGATGGTCACTGGACGGAGCAGTGGACGGCGCCCCACTCTCGCCTCCTGCGAGCTGGGGACGTCTGAGCGTCACAGAACAGCTACCTGCTGAGGCTGGGATTGAAACCCCCCCCCCCCCCGATGGGCCTAGGCCAGCGGGACCCCCACGGTGGGTGAGTGGCTGAGAACCAGACCCGTGTTTCTCACGAGGCATATGGGGGTGCTGTGGGCAGGAGGACGAGGATCAGCCACCAGGGGCAGTGCTGGGGTGTCCACCACGCACAGGGCTGGCCCACCTGCAGGCAGAGAGGAGGCCAAGGCAGGGAAGAGGGCCCCTGCCCGCAGCAAACCACGGAGCCTGAAACTGAGGCCGCGGCAGTGAGGGCAGAGAGAGCTCAGGGATACCCCAGCCTCAGGTCCCCCAGGCCACACCGACACCTGCAGGCGCACAGCCCCAGGCCCCGCGCTCCCCCTCTAACCGGGCCGGTCAGGAACCCGCCCGCGGGCACACCGGATGCCCGTCACGCCGTTACGGCATGCCAAAGCCAAAGTTTCCCGGCACTTTCTCTCCTCCCTTTGTTTTGGCAATCTCCTTGGGTTGGTGGTTGGTGTTTTTAAATTTTGCGTTTTCTCCCCCTGTCCCCAACACCCAGCCTGGTTCCCGCATTTCACAGCCCAGCGCTGGCCTGGGTGCGATTCGCGTGGAGTGAGTGAACCTGGGCTGTGTCTTATTTATTGTCGGACATTCGCAGTGACCAGAATCAAAGTGAATTAAAGAAGAGCTATTTTATCATCGTTCGCGGTGTGTGGTATCTCTGGGAAGGCCGGCCCTCACGCTGCCTGCCCTTCTCTGTTTCCTCTCGGGAGGTATTTCCGTCCGGGAGGGAGAGGGACCGGGGATTCCCCCAGCCGCTCTGAGCCTCCGTGGTCTCATCTGGGGAATGGGGCCCCGGCGTCAGCTGTCTGAAGAGGAAGGGGGGGGGGAGAAGGCAAGAAGAAAAGCATGTCCCAGGCGGGAGCTGGTTGCTGGGGGACAGCTCGGAGCTGCAGACGCGTCCTGTGGATGTCAGGACAGAGGACGCTCACAGAAGCCGCTCAGAGCTGGGAAGCTGTGGGCACAGGTGTCTGAATAAGTGGCCTTCAGGATGGGGTTGTTCCAGGTGACGGAGAGAAGGCGGGGGGAGGGATGAGGGAGGGCAGGTGCTGTGTGTGAGCACCACGTGTCACCGATAAGGGCACAGGATAAGGGCGCACGTTGGTTGCAAGCACCCTGGCTCAGCGAGAGGGAGAGGGAGGTCGGCTGCACGGTGCTGGGGGCCTGGAGAGAAGCCGGAGTGCTAGGGGCCGATAGTGTGGGCAGCCGGGACCATGGCGGGGAGGAGCGTGAAGGTGGGAACCTCAGGGGGCGCCCAGAGAGACGCGGTCCTTGCCTAGATATCGCCACTGGGGGCTGGACAGGAGCGCTGTGGATGTACCTGTCCCAGGTGCCTCTCAGCCAGGGGAGGGGGGGTCAGTCCGCCTGTTTGCAGGGCCAGCAGCCCCTGTGATGCTGCCACCTGGGTCAGGTCCTGGCACCCAGGTGACCCTGAGCAAAGGGTCGTGGTTGCCATCAGCCCGTTGGGAACAGCCTTGCTGGAGCCTTCTGGAAGGAAGGCTCATGAAGAACGCTTAGCTGGGGGTGTTGAACCCCCGAAGGCACCTTCAGATCCAGGGGCACCCAGGTTCAACGTCCGGGGGCCCCACGGGTTCCGAGACCACCTGCCCCTCGTGTTTAGCAGCGGTGGGGCTGGGAGGTATGGTAGGTAGATCTGTGGATTGCCGGAAGATTCCCGCCCTTTCTGAGCCTCCCCAGGAGAGAGCGTGGCCAGAACCACAGCACCCAAGGGATCCGGCTAGGGTCCGGGCCTGGAGCTTCCCCGTGAAGGGAGTGGCGGGTTCGCTGCCTCCTGCGATTGTGTGGGAACGAACATATGTGGTGTCCGCGTGCGTTTCATCGGACACACATGTGCCCGGGCCCCTGGGGCCTCTGCCGGCAGGCGGCCGCCGGCTGATGGAGGGGCAGGTGCCAGTGGCAGCTCCGGGCCGGGAGGAGATGGTCGGTAAGGGCCGCGCTCCCCCGCCACGCCGTCCATTGGACTGAGCGTTTCGCCTCCCTTACGGCAGCAGTTCCGGGAGAGGAGAGCCTGATGAGGAAGTTGCGCCTCGGGGTGAACTAACTCAGGGAGCAAGCTGCTGAGTCCAGGGGCGCCGGGTCAGGGTTCACGACCTCTGTTCCCCTCAAGAGCCGGGGCCCTGGGTTCCCGGCGGCGTTGCTCCCTCCCAAGCCCTTTGGCGATGCCCCCCCACGGGCTGTTGGGCTGTTCCTCACGGTAGAGCCCAGCGCTGCCCAAACCTTCCTGCTGACCTTGGCCTAGAGCAGTGTTTCCCAAACATTTGACACACGTGTATCCCTTCTATAATTTTCATAACGCTGAGCACCCCTCGTACTCATGAGAAAGCAGTAGAATTAGGCGCAGCTAAGCACGGTGCAGTGCGTATCCCCACCAAACCCCGGTGCAACGCGTACCCCCACCAAACTCTCCCCGTACCCCTGGGGGTACGCGTACCACACTTTGGGAAACACTGGCCTAGAGCACAGACCATGCCTCCTACCAATGGTGGCCACCAGGGGGCGCCGTGCACCCACCCTCGGCCAGTGCGTTTCCACCCAGGGTTTATGGAGACCCAGCAGGCCTTTGCAAAACCACGTGAGACACCCCCCCCACCCCATGCAGAGGCCAGAACTGAACTGGGCTTGGCCTTCGGTGTTACAGAGTCCAACACCCTCCAGATACAGCAATAGCTGCCCCTGGGCCCGGGAAACTGAGTCAAGGGAGCAAGTCTGACCCCAGTGGGCAAAGGCGAGAACCTGGAGTGAGTGGACTGACCGGCTGAGGTGTCCGGGGGCCGTGAGCTGAGCAGCAGGACCGGCCTGACCGTGGAGTGGCCCCGGCTTCCCCCTCCCGCCGCACAGACATCCTCCTGAGGCCCCGGAGCCAGACCCCACGGGCCCACCGAGCACGATCCCAGGAGAACCCCTGCCCATGCCTGCAACACCCGCAGGCACGGGAAGCAGCTGGCGGCGGGAGCGGCGGGCACAGGCCGCAGCCACACGCTTCAGAGCCAGGGCCGGGGGTGGTCGCACCGCGCTGTGGAAAGCTGACCTGCCCCAGAGCGGCACGCTTGAGCACGGCCCATGACGTGGGGCGTGGACTTTACCTAAATCTAAAAATGGTTAAAGTTTTTAATAAATATTTTTATTGATATTTTTAATATACATTTTTAATATATTTTTTAATTGATCTCAGGGAGGAAGGGATAGGGGGAGAGAGAGAGAGGGAAACATCAAAGATGAGAGAGAATCATGGATCCACTGCCTCCTGCATGCCCCACCCTGGGCAGGTGCCTTGACTGGGAACCGAACTGTTCACAGGTCGACGCTCAACCTCTGAGCCACGACGCGGCTGGGCTACAACTGTTTTGAAATAAATAAAGCAGTTATAAATGCAAGAGGTTTCCCGTAAACGTGCTCATTTGATGGAGTGAGCCTGTGAGGTGGGCTGACTGTGCGCTGGGGTGTGGAAACGAGGCTCTGAGAGTCCTGGGCAGAGGCCCCGGGGTCTCGGGAGCAGGAGGAAGGGAGGCCGGCTTTCCTCCATGGCTGCGCTGGGGAGGGACGAGGGGCCATCTGGGCCTGGCCTGGGGGTCCGACAGGCCGGGAATCCCCTGCCGCCTGGATGGTGGGTTACCTGGCCCCCAGCATCCAGGCCTGGGGGCAGAAAGGGAGGGAGAGAGAGAGAGAGAGGTTGGGGAGGGAGGATCAGGACCAGGAACAATGAGAGAGCAGCGCTGAGCCCTTCTTTTGTCCGCTGGCCCGCGGGGTTTCATTTGAGTTTTCTAAAGAAACCGGAGCCCGTAGAATTGTTCCAGAAATAGAGCCCAGATTGCAGCTCCTGGAAACCGGACTTCCTGTTCCATGATGGCGCGTCCCCCCAGCGGCTGACCTTTCTGGTAAAGGAGGGACATTCAGGCGCGGCCCCTCGGCATTGTCTGTGGGCAGCGGGAGCCCGAGCCTGACGCACGGAGGCGGAGAGGCAGGGCCTCGGGGAAAGCAGAGCCCTGGTGGTCTGAGGTCCAGTTCTTCCCGGGAGGGAGCAGGAGGGGGGGTGCCCCTGGGAGGGAGGCCAAGCCCAGCCCCTCCCTGACCTGCAGCTCTCCTGGGCCCCTGGCGGGAAGGTGGCCTCCTCTCGGGCACCAGCTGGCAGGACCAGGGCAGGACCAGGGCGGGAGCAGCCGGCTGGGCCGCTGGGAAGTCATGGTCGCCTGCTCAGCCTCGGCTGGGGGATCGGTCACCCCTCCCTCTTCACACCCCACCCTCGGTCTTGCCATGCTTCCAGTGCCCCCAGCATGGCGATCTGCACCTCTGCTCCCCTGCCCACCTCGCTCCCCTGTGTCCTCTGTGCCCGGCACAGCACCTGGCAGAGGCAGCGTTGCATGCTGGGAGGAAAGCACTGATGGACGTATGCCTTCAGACACTGGAGGGGCGGACTGCGTTTGCCCACGTGTGGGCAACACTGATCAAGCTGGGCCCCTTCCAGCCCAACGCTGAGGAGCTGATGTTGCCTGTGCTCCTGACTTCTGTCCTCCTGCCCACCTCCCACGGGGCCAACGTGCCTTCCCCTGAGGTCGCAAGGGCCCGGCCCCGCCGCCTACGTCCTGGTGGCTTTGGGCTAATTTCTTCATGTCTCCGAGCCTCCATGTCCTCAACTGTGAAATGTGGACAAGAACAGCTTCTCCCTCGGAGTTTAGTTCAGGGTTAAAGGACGTGATGAAAATGAATCGCTCAGCACTGGGCCTAAGCACTGGTTAAAGACGTTTAGTATGTTTTTGATAAATAGGATCCTATTTCTAATGTCTTGCTCTGCCCCTGTTCCCGAGGTCTGCCTCCTGCAAACTACATTTCCCAGGGTCCCTTTGCCCAAGGCTTCTGTCTGGGCTCAGCCAATGGGAGACGCTGGTGGAGGAAAGTGGGCAGGAGGAAGGAAGAAGCCCTGGTGTCCCTCCCCCTTGTTCAGGAAGCATCCCTGCAGGGCCTGCGCCCCCTCTTTGGTCCCAGCCTGAGCCAGGCAGCCCCTGCCAGGGTGCCAGCTCCATGGGGCAGTGCCAGCTCCTGGACATTGGTAACAGCCCTTCCCATCATCCTCCAACCCTGGAAAGACATGCTTCCCGCTGCTGTTGCTACCCCCTAGGTGCATGGGGATTACCAAAATCCTTATAATG
Source organism: Nyctalus aviator (assembly GCA_036971965.1). Taxonomy (NCBI): domain Eukaryota; kingdom Metazoa; phylum Chordata; class Mammalia; order Chiroptera; family Vespertilionidae; genus Nyctalus; species Nyctalus aviator. The sequence goes on along the minus strand of CM072935.1, from coordinate 46,003,642 downwards.
AAAGGCTAATCTGCAAAGAGACCAAATGGCCAAACAACTGGTTGCTGTGACATGTGCTGACCACCAGGGGTTGTGAGAGGAACATGGTGGACGTCAGCAGCAGGTGGCAGAGTGAGGAACATGGCGGGCGTCAGCCGTGGGGAGATGGTAGAGCAGGTGAGTGGGGGGTGCCAGACCAAGGCAGGGCGACCCTCTGGTGGCTACTGAAAATTCTTTGCTCCTGTGTGCTGTGGTCCTACTGGGCACTCACACCTGCTGCCAGTGTTGCCCCACTCCCACCTGCTGCTGGCGGCAGAGCTGCTGTTCACACCTGCTGCTGGTGCCTGACGCCGCCTAATTGATCAGCATCATCAGCAGATGTGAGCGGCAGCTGGCGGTCCCAATTGCCCCTCAGGGCTTCTCCACCTCCCCCTACTCCTGAGGGGCAATCTGGGCCAGCAGCCGCTGCTCACACCTACTGCCAGTGCTGGCTCCAATTGCTCCACGTCATCAGTGGGTGCAATCAGGGCTGGCGCTATCAGCACATGGGAGCAGATGGGACCAGGGGGCCATGGCAGGAGGGGCTGGGAGGGGTTTGAGGATGGGCCAAGACCCGCCCCTGTACCCACCACAGCCTCGAGGCCCACAGTTCCTTTCAAGGTGCCCAAATTCATGCACTGGGCCCCTAGTCTATATATATATATATATATATATATATATATATATATATGCCTAAGTGGTGACCAGTAGCTATGAGGCACACTGGCCACCAGGGGGCAGATGCTCAGTGCACAGGCATGGAAACATGGAACAGACTGATGAATCTCAGAGGGAAAGGGGGAGGGGGAAGGTCAGAAAGAGATTAACCAAAGACCTTATATGCACACTAGAGGTGCATGGATTCGTGCACTGGTGGGGTCCCTCAGCCTGGCCTGCAGGGATTGTGCCAAAACTGGCAGTCTGACATCCCCCAAGGGGTCCAGTTTGCAAAAGGATGCAGGCAAGGCTGAGAGAAAACCCTCCCCCCCCTTTAGTGCACAAATAAAAATACCGGGAGCTGAGTTAAATTTGCATTTCAGATAGATGGCAAATCATTTTTTAGTACAAATAGTCCTAAACATTGCATGGTGCGTGCACACACACACACAGACACACACACACACAATTGTTGTTTATCTGAATACAGACATGATGGGCTGTCCCATATTTGACCCGGCAACCCTACAGGTAAGTCTTCTCGACACTTCTGACGCCATTGCTCCCAACTCTCCATATTCAGTGTCCTCTGTTCCACTTCCTGGTCGGGCGGGGTCTTTTGTTGCTGGCTCCTGCCTGATCCAGATGCTGGGTCCCCCATGAGCCTGTTTCTGGAATCCTAAAGTGACTCCTGCACCCGCCCTTCCACCTCCCGGCTCCTCGGGAGTTCAAAGGAGAAGCATGGAATTCAAAACAAACATTCCCGGAGCGTCCGTGTGTGCCAAGCGCTCAGCACGCTGGCAGCGATCGAGCACGTTGCTATCTTCATTGCTGGCATCGAACGCCCCTCAGAGAGAAGCTTTGTTTAGGAAAACACCTAAGAAGCCTGGGTGGGGAGCAATCTGAGACCCGAGGGCAGAGGCCAGGACCACCCAAGCCCTGGCGGGACTGCGAGGCTTAAGAAAGCGAGGGGAGGGGGTCTCTCTGGCTGCTGGGAGAGCAGGGATGGGACAGTCCCGCTGCTGCGTCCCTGGCAGCATGGCACCCGCAGACCCAGCGCCGTGAGGCCGCAGCTCTGATCTGCTGGCCTATCCTGTGGGTCTGGAATCTGGACAGAACTCGGCAGGGGGTCTTGTGTCCTCTCCAGGCTGTCAGGGTCTCGGCCTCCGAGGGATGAGCCATCTCCACAGCAGGCGGCTGATGCCACCTCCATGAGGAGAGAGGGGGCTGGTGGCCAGGGCGTTCCTCACAGCCTCTCCGTGTGGTCTGGGCCAGTGGTGGGCAAACTCATTCGCCAGCAGAGCCGAATAGCAACAGTTCAACGATTCAAATTTCTTCGGAGAGCCAAATGTTTTAAACTTAAACTTCTTCTAAAGCCACCTCTTCAAAATAGACTCAGCCCTGGCATTTGGGGCCATTTGTCACAGCGGCCATGGGGAGCCCATACAGCCATCCACCAAGACGGTGCCATGGGGAGTTGAAAGAGGCCGGGACTTCTTGTTAGCTGTCAGCTGCTTCTCGTGGGGGTCCTGTGCCTCCCCTTGTTCATGGAAACGTAAAAGCCAAGGAGCCCCGAGGGCTGGACTTGGGGATGCCAGAGTGGGTGCCGGTGTCCCTGACTCCGAGCCCTGGCGCATGAGGGCCAGGATGCCAGAAGCCAGTTCCAGCATGTCTTAATTGCAAGCGTTTCATCAAAAGGTTGAAGGAACTCGGGGACTCAAGGAGGGCTGAGTCACATACGTTGTCACCTGTTGGAATGGCTAAAGGTATTTCCCCAAACCTGAAAGGGATGCATTAAATTGATTGTTTGCTGCCTGACAGCTCAGGGCATCTTAATCTACAGGTTATTGCCTCCTACTGGCCAAACACCTGAACGGCCATAGGCGATTCCCCAATTTCCCCAATCTGACAATGCTTCTGTACTAATCCCTACCCTTTGAAGCCCTACCCTTTGAAGTGTGTCTCCACCTTGGCTTAGGACAATTTGTGTTAATAAAAAGCAAGGGGTCCTGAGACAAGGACCACTTATTCCTTTAGCTAAAGCTCCCCTGACCCCCAATGCCTTTCAAAATTATCTTTCATCTTTCGACTCTTACTAAATATACCCACAGCCTTCTCCAGATTGATGACCTCTTCTAGATGCCAGATCAAGACCCACCGGCATTAAATGTTGCCCAATGTCCGGCACCAGGGCAGACGTGGCAGCTGAGGCCCGGGGTCCAGGGGGAGAAAGGACAGCCAAGCCCCTCAATGGCTGGGCTGAGGGCGGTGGGAGGAGCATCATTGCCCCACAGTCGGCCTCAGCAGGACTCAGGGGGCTACCTTCCCTGAAAAACACCCCAAAAACGAGCTTTTAAGAAGCTCCAGGGCTTGGTGACAAGGCCAAGGGGCCCTGACAGCTCGGCCAGAAAACTAGCCAGCCTTTGGTCCCTGCTCCTGGCTGAGGTGTTGGCTCCCCCACTCCCCGGGCCGGGAGCAGCTGGCGGCCTGGACAGCAGGGTGGTTAATCAGTAAGGCTGTTGTTTGTCTGGCTCGGCCTTCTGGTGACTTAGCACCCTGTAGCCTGTTTATGAGGGCTTGCCGTATCAGCATTTAATAAGGTAATGAGTAACCGGGTTGGAGGCCTCCAGACCTGCCTTTTGTCAACACAGCTGATCTTGTGGGCACTTTGGGTGGGGGGGGTGAGGGGTGCAAACCCCATGTGGTGGAGAACTTGTGGCCTTCAGTGGGGGTGGGGTGGAGGTGGGGGCCGAGCCCCGAGCCAGCTGGTCTTGGGTTCAGGACCCAGTTCTCACCCAGCCTCTCAGAGCTTCGTGTCGGCTCTGCAAAGGAAACTGAGCTTAGGAGACGTAGGCCCCCAAGGGGACGACTGGCCCAAGGGGATAGCCAGGGATCCAAACAGGTCTTCAGGACCATGTCTGGGCCCAGAACCGACCTTCGACCTCATGCAAATCGGTCCTCGCCTGTGAGGCTCCCTCCCACGTCCTCAGGCTCCAAGGCCCGAGGAAGAGGAGACCCTGTTCTCTGCGCTGGGCACCAAGGACCAGGTCCTTCCAGAGCAGGTGGGAAACGTGCGGGGGCCCGAGCTCAGCCACGGGCAACATGGGTGAGAGAGAGAGAGACCCAGTACCCACCCCCCAAGCTGTGGGGGCCACCATGAGGTTCTCCCCAGAGGATGATGGTGGGGGGCACAGGAAGCCCAAGGCACTGAGACAGGAAGTGACACCCCATTGGAGCTGGGGCCTCCAAGAACAAAGAAAGGGCTGGTCTCTCGCTGCGGTGCCCCCTATAGGTGTGTGTCTTCTTTAATTCCCGCCTGTGCCTCGCTCAGGGCGGCTGCTGCTGCTCAGAAAGACGGATTCCCCATTAGTCTCCATCGCAGCACTGAGCTCACTGTGTGTTTTATTACAGACATTTATTTACTCCTCTGACACATCGTATTGGGTGCCTCCTGTCTGCTGGGACGGGGATTCCATAGAGAGCAAAGGTTTTCTAGAAAGGAAGGAATTGGCCCTCGCTGGTGTAGCTCAGTGGACAGTGTCGCTTGCGGACTGGAGGGTCCTGGGTTTGGTTCTGGTGAAGGGCGTGTGCCTGGGTTTCGGGCTTGATCCCCAGTGGGGGACATGCAGCAGGCAGCCAATCAATGATTCTCTCTCATCATTGATGTTTCTATCTCTCTCCCTCTTCCTTCCTCTCTGAAATCAATACAGATGTATATTTTTTAAAAAAGAAAAAAAAAAAAAAAAGGAAGGAAGGAATTGTCTCGATCGTCACAAGCCTCTATGGAGACGCCCAGCAAATCCTCTCATAAACCTGGCGCCTCTGAAGACCCCGCCACGCCTGGCCTCTTGGGCAGATAGTGTGCAGACTGTTAGACCCTGAAAGCCTCGGGTCAGCTATGCAGGAATCTCGCCATCGGTCAAAGGCTTGGTGGTTTCAAATCGGTGATGGTAGGAGGATGTACCCCACAGAAATCGGCAGAGACCACAAATCGGGGCATTTTTCTTCCTTTTCTTTAAAATATATCTTTATTGACTGCAGAGAGGAAGGGAGAGGGAAAGAGAGAGAGAGAGAAACATCAATGATGAGAGAGACTCATCAATCGGCTGCCTCCTGCACGGCCCACGCTGGGGATCCAGCTCCCACCCTGGGCATGTGTTCTGACAGGGAATCGAACCGTGATCTCCTGGTTCATAGGTCAACGCTCAACCGCTGAGTCCCGCCAGCTGGGCGGGGCTTGTTTCTTCAGCAGAATTCCCGCACGGCCTCTTCCCCTCCCCTCCCTCGCAATGAGAACTCGGTAAATACTCAAACGGATGAGCACCCACCATCCATTTCGGTGGAGGAGGCGTGCATTGCGCCCATTTTACAGACGAGGAAACTGAGCTGTTGGAGCTTTACTAATTTGCTGGAGGTCGTACAGCTTGAAGGCGGCGACGCTGGGACTCAGACGCGGCTCTCTGGGGTCTACGCTCTGCTCTCAGCCTCCTGTCTACACGGCCGGGCCTTCTGGCGAAAGAGAACCGCCTACACTGCGGGCAAGAGAGGGGGAGGCGAGGGGAGGGAGGGTTGGTGAGGTCGGGTCTGGGTTTCCGAAAGTCAGGGCCAGGCCCCCGAAGGGCGGAGGCAGGAAATGCTCTCGCCTGTTGTCCATCCGTTCCGTTTCCAAAAATATATAAGCGTCCCCCCCCCCCCCCCCCGGGGAGGCCTGGAGTCCCTCCCAGGTGGGCACGTCTCTAAAGCCCAGTTGAGGTGAGGTCAGCGGACGCGCCCGGGGCTGATGGCTTCAATGTGTGCAGCTGCTGGCGGAGACCGGCTGCTTTTTTATGGGAAAAGGAGGTTCGCTGGGGCTCTGAGTGGCTGGGCGGGCGCCGCGTGGGCCCTGCATTACGTCGAGACCCTCTTGGGGGCGCTGTCTCCAGGCCTCCATCTGCCGCGGGAGCCCCCAGAGCGGGCACCTGGCAGGTGTTGGGAATGACCGAGACTGTGTGTCTCTGATGGTGTGGGTTCAACAACTAACCTACATCTGTTCTGATTTTAAAGCGACCTAATGGTAGCACACTGTTATTTTAGAGAGCACCGGTAACCGTGAGAACGAGGAGAAAAGCTACCACCCGGCTTATATAACCGTGTTTATCATTCTGGCGGATTCTTTTGAAACCGTGTGTGCGTGCGTGTGTGTCCTTACTAAGCCGTATAGTATATATACTAACTAGTACACGCATGTCTTGTTATTTTTTACATAACCCTTTATCAGGTCAATTTCTCATGCTGGTAGAGACCTATCAACATTTTTATCTCCTTGTCGATTTTTTAAAAAAATATATATTAATCTTATTGATTTTTTTTTTTTTTTTTTTTTTTTTACAGAGAGATGGATAGAAAGTTAGAAACATTGATCAACTGCCTCCCACTACTGGGGATGTGCCCACAACCAAGATACATGCCCTTGACCGGAATCGAACCTGGGACCCTTGAGTCTGCAGGCCGACGCTCTATCCACTGAGCCAAACCAGTTAGGGCCTCCTTGTTGACTTAGCATACTGTCAGGGGAACCACCAACATTTATTTATTTAACGGACCCCCTCATTTTTGACATGTAAGTTTTTTATTTCTTACAGGTGACATGTATTTCTCTGATGGCCTGTGGCGGGCGCGGGGAGTGCCCATCTATTTATCCATGAAGGGGTCACATTGCCTCTGGCTCTGCCTGGCGCTGGTGGGAGCCAGGGCAGAGCTCTCAGCACGGACTCTGGGGAGGCGGTTGGCACTGCCCCGACGGCCCCTCCGGTGCCCGGGCCCGCGTGCCCCTCTCTCTCCGCCTGGTGCCGCATGCACTCCTGAAGGCTGTTAGGACCAGAGCCAGGCCTTCCCCTGGCACAGGACAGCGTGGGTTCCAGGAGGACTGGCACAGCCTGGAGATTTCTGGGAAAAGCCACAGCCCACCTGGCCGGTGCCCGAGGCGGTCTTGGCACCCTGCTGCCTCCCTTCTCCGTGGGAGGCAGGGCTGGGGGGCCTGGGAAGAGGGGGGCAGCCTGGCTCTCGGCTCACTGGGCTCCTGGCTGCGGCCTCCTTTTGGCAAACGGGTAGGGGAAGAGAGACGGGAGGGAGAGGAGGAGGAAGAGGCTCTGTCCCCGGGGGCTAGATGAGAAAGGAGCTAGGATCCTTCCAGATCCTCCCTCAGAGGAGTCAGCCGACGGGTCTACGAACCCAGAGACGCTGCTTTAAGCTCTTCCAGCCAAATGGCGTTAGGTTGTCCCCCATGGAGGACATGTCCCCCATGCTCCCGGAGGCATGCTCTGCACCCTCAGACCGCCGGAAACGGGCCCAGAGAGGCTAAGCGATGGCCCAGGGGCGCACAGCGAGGAGGTGGGAGAATGGCCCGCGACCTGTCCGAGCTCGCCCACTCTGCCTGTGCCTGTGTGGGCCTGGGAGCCTCAAAGGGGAGGTGGGAGGAGGGGCGAGGCCTAAATGTCCCGAGGTGGGCAGGATAATGGCCTGTCCATGAGTTCTCTCTCTCTCTCCCTCTCTCTCTCTCTCTCTCTCTCTCTCTCTCTCTCTCTCTCTCTCTCGGATAATGGCCTGTCCATGAGTTCTCTCTCTCTCTCTCTCTCCCTCTCTCTCTCTCTCTCTCTGCTGCAGGCTGTTCTGGGTGAGGGTGGGGGAGGGGTGGAAGGTGTGAGCACCTCCGATTTTTGTCTCTGACCCTCCTGCCCTCCTCTCCTCAGGACCCTGGTGAGCACATGGGCCGTTTTAAGACCCTGAAAGTCATCGTTAGTCACACCCACCACGTCCCTTTGGCCGCAGACACACAACAGGCCCAGCCGTGGCTCCCCGGGTGAGGAACACGGACATCTCTAAGGGGTGGGGGCGGAAACCCGGAGGCTCCTGGCCAACACAGGGCACAGGGATGCCGCCGGCTAAGCCCAGTCCGCTCCGTTCGGGCCAGAGAGGAAGAGGAGGAGGCACGGGAAGGAGGCGGCTGTGGTCAGCGGAGAGGGCACCAGCAGTTCCCTCCTTGCTCAGGGGACGAGCCAGTGGCCCAGAAAGCCTCCTTCGGCCCCAGATGGCCAGCCAGCAAGGGCGTGGCTGAGCGGTCACGTGGAGAAGAAAGAGAAGTTTCTGGATTGCCGCAGGGACAGAGCCAGGGTCCAGACCTGTTGCGAGAAGGCAGACAAGGTGGCTGAGGGTGAGGAGGGGCTGCCCAGAGCCGCAGCGCCATCGCTGTACCCTCGGCCGGGGCACCGTCCTACACATGCGGCCGGGGCCTCCTCATTCCACCCGTGGGAACCGCCGGGGGAGGGAATGAGGCTCTCTCGCCCCCGGCACCCCCTGCGCAGCCGGCCGAGCAGACCCCCCACTTCCACCCACTCTGCGATCCTCACAGTAACTGCCCGGATCGGAGTCAGGCCGCTCTGGCTTTTCCTTCTCGGCTGTGTTTTCCATGAAATCCGAGGCTGGGTGGATAAGGAAAGGAATCTGAGCGCGCTCGGGCCTGGACCTGTTCCCAGGGCCCCAGGGGCCGGGAACCAGACTGTGCAGACACACCCTCTGGGCCGAGAGCTCTCTCCCCAGCGCGCCCCTCGGCTCTGTTCCCCTTTGTCCCAAGGGGCGGAGGGAGGGCAGGTTCACTCCTGGGCACCCCGAGCTGGGCACACAGGAGGCACAGCGCCCAGAGGGGCCCAGCTGCCTGCGTGAGGCCACACAGCGGAGGAGGCGGGACCAGGATGCAAAGTAGGTTCTGCGGGTTCTCCTGCAGCAGCTCAGAACAGGTGCCCTGGGAGTCAAGGGCCAAGAGCCTCATCCAGCTCCCCAGGGGCTGGGGAAACGCCCTCATGGCATCCCAGACCCAGAGAAGCCTCCCCTCCCCTCCTCTCCCCTGGCCTCCCCTCCCCTGGGCCTCCGCTCCCCTGGCCTCCGCTCCCCTGGCCTCCCCTCCCCTGGCCTCCCCTCCCCCGGGCCTCCCCTCCCCTGGGCTCCCCTCCCCTGGCCCCCCCTCCCCCGGGCCTCCGCTCCCCCGGCCCCCCCTCCCCTGGCCACCCCCCCCCTGCCGCTCCCCTCCCCTGGCCCCCCCTCCCCTGGTCTCCCCTCCCCTCCTCTTCTCTCCCCTGGCCTCCCCTCCCCTGGCCTCCTCTCCCCTCCCCTCCTCTCCCCTGGCCTTCCCTCCCCTGGCCTTCCCTCCCCTGGCCTCCCCTCCTCTCCCCTCCCCTGGCCTCCCCTTGCTTCCCCTCCTTTCCCATCTCTTCCACTCTCCTCCCCATATAAGTATACAATCGTATACTTAACTAGTGCTCTAAGCTTACCTCTATGTTCCCAAAAATTCTAGTGTAGCACTTCTTAGTTGGGATTCAGGGATCTGTAGTTTAACAACTCCACCGGGTGATTCTCATCATGAGAGAAGTTTGGGAAACCCTGCCTTGCTGGATTGAGGTAGAGGCCTGAAGCCACATCAGGTGGCTTTTGTAAGAGATTGAGGCAGAGCCCAGGTGCTTGTGTAAGAGGGAGGGAGAGGAGAGCCGAGCGGGAGGGGAGAGCCGAGCGGGAGAGGAGAGCGGAGAGGGAGAGGAGAGGAGAGCCGAGCGGGAGGGGAGAGGAGAGCCGAGCGGGAGAGGAGAGGAGAGCCGAGCGGGAGAGGAGAGCCGAGAGGGTGAGGAGAGCTGAGAGGGAGAGGAGAGCCGATGGGAGAGGAGAGCTGAGAGGCAGAGGAGAGGAGAGCTGAGGCACGGAGGAGAGGCCCAGGGAGACGAGGCAGAGGCTGGGGTGGTACGTGAGCCAGCCCAGGACCCAGGGGGGTGTGGGCCACCACCACAGTCTGGGAGAGGCGGGGCGGACTGTCCCTCAGAGTTCCCGGGGGAACAGCCTCCTCACAGCTGGAAGGGCCCCCTGAGCTGGGAGGATTGCTGCTGCTTTAAGCCCGGGCCCTGGGATCTGTCCGGGCAGACACAGGGAGTGAATACAGGCCTCTTATCAGAGCAGCGTTTTTGAAAACCTGCAATTATATACCTTGGGTAATAAAGGAAACCAAAGGTAAGAAAACCCCACCCTGCAGGCCCCCTCATTCTCCCACTTCCCTGCTGTAGACCTGAGGCCCACGAGGGAGGGAGGGAAGGAGGGAAGGAGTGTGTGTGTGTGTGTGTGTGGTGTGTGGGTAACATTGGTGCATGGTATGTGGTGTGTGTGTGTGGAACAAGACGATCCAGGCCCAGGGCTGAGCCTTTGGGGTACAGAGATGGCCATACTAGCCCCCAGTGTTCAGGAGATTTCGGAGCATTGCAGGTGAAGACGATTCCTGAGATGAGGGTTATCCCTTAATTCTGCTGCTGAGCCCATGCACTGGGCTTTTGATTCCACTCATTGTATTTTTCATTTTTTAACAATTTGTCTGGCATCCCATGGGGTTGCCGAGGGATGCGGGACAAATTGTTAAAAATCAGGACTGTCCTGCCAAAAGCAGGATGTCTGGTCACTTTAGGCCTGGTGCACGAATTTGTGCAGGGATGGGATCCGGCCAGCCTACCCCAATCTGGGCTGATTGGGCTGATGGGGCCAGGCCGGCCAAACGGAGGAGATGGGAGGTTGGCTGGCTAGCCCCCCACCAGATCTGGGTGTGGGAGCCAATCAGGGGGCAGAGCCAGCTGGTGGGAGGAGCTGCAGGCAGTTGGCAGGCCAGCCCCGCCCCCTGGTCAAGGGAACAATTTGCATATTAGCCTTTTATTATATAGGATCTTTTTTGCTGAGACTTTCTACTTCTTTGATGAAGCTTTCTATATTTTTATTTGTTTCAAGCATGTTTATAATTACTCCCTGAAGCCATTTTTTTTCCCCCCTGCTGATCTAAAAACCTTTTTCATGTAATTCTAACACTTCTGTCATCATGGTGTTGCTATCAATTGGTGACCTACTTTCAATCCCTTTACACTTCCTGGTTCCTGGTGCGACCTTGAAACCCAGCCATTTCTGCGTTACGTCATGGGGACTCTGGGTCTCATTTAAACCTGCTTTTTTCTGCTGTCACCCCCGTGAGTAATGGTGCTGCCTTGTCTGCCAGACGAAGGTGGAAGTTCACGTTTACTCTCTGACCTCTAAGGCGGAGATACTGGGGAGTGCCTTGCTGATAGGAAAGAGGGAAGTAGGTGCGATTCCTGTCCCAGCTGTGGCCTTGACACTGGAGCAGACAGGGTCGGTCAGTCACTTGCTCAATCACACAGTCGCAGTGTTGGTACCATGAGTAGGGCTGGCCCTGGCCTCTGAGTAACTCCAAAGCGTGAGCTGACCCATTTTCCTCAGGCCTCAGTCATCACCGAGGCCTGGCGCCTGGGACGGGCCTGGTCCACCGCCGGTGCTCAGCACACGTGACAAATGGAACATCTGGTCACCAGACGTGCCCGCGGGACACCGGAGGAAGTGAAAACTCGGGCAACACCGGGAGTCTTCTGCAGGGCCAGGCCTGGGTGTCCATGCATCTGCCTGCTTCCCTGCCTGAACATTGGGGCGGATAGGACCTGTAGGTTCCAACAAGATAAATGCATAAGACCCTGTAGCACCGTTCCTCGGGGGCCGAAGGTCATCATGTGTCTCTTCTCATCCCTGCTCGTGGGAAGTCCTGTGGAGTCCGGAGGGGAAGGGGCTCACTGGGGGCCCAGGGGAGATTCCTCACCATGGAGAGCCTCAGAGAGCCTGGGAAGAGACTTGGGGTCACACCGGGGGACAGGCTCTGGGGGCCTCACTAGACCCTCCTCTGTCCGATTCCAAACTCAGGTCAACAAGAGCCCAGAGGGCCTGCAGCCCCAGAGGCAGAGCCTCAGGAGGGGGCAGTGGGCTCCCCTGCTGACGAGGAAGAGGAGGGGCTGGGAGGGTGGCCGGGCCTGGGCTCCCATGCCCCGGGCTGTTGTACCCGGAGCCGGTGGGTGCTGGGGGCTCAGGGTCGCCCAGCAGGGAGCCCTCCACTCTGAGTGGCCTCCTTGGGTAGGATTCCAAGGGCCTGGGCACCTTCTCCGTGAGGCCCGGGCTCAGGTCAGGAGAAATGACTTCTGCAGAAGGGGAGGGGTGAGGAGGGTTGTACACCTGGTGACAGAAGCTTCCTCAGACACATCGGAGGACAGTTTGCCTTCCAGCGGCTCCCCAGGCACTCGGACCGAACCCAGCGTCATCCATTTCCCACGGCCAGCGACGCTCTGGAGCCCCGGGGTCGCTGCCTCTCCCGCCTCAGCGATGCTCTGCCCGTCACTCACGGGGCCCACCCTCTGGGCCTTCCTTTCCCCCTCCGAGCGGATCAGCTCCTTCCCAGGAGAAGCCCTTCCCGAGGAGTCTTCCCTCTGCGTGCAGGGCTCTCCGTCCTGGCTTCCCAGGTCAAGTCCACGTGCTTAGATGCCACCTGCAGTGCGGTGCCAACCCCAGCATCCCGCTCCTGCCCTGCCCCAGGCTCCCTCTCAGTGCCCGGCTGGTCCCCCTGATCGCCATGGATTTTGTGGCTGGTTTTCTCCTCTCCTTGCTCTTCGTCTTTGGGGTCTGGGTCCCGGTTCCCTGAAAGTGGAGACGCCACGTGTTGTGTTCAGGAGCGTACCCCTGCTGCCCGGCATGGTGCCAGGCCCCCAGGCGTGCCCCCAGGCATTTCTGGAACAGGCGAAGGAACCATACGTTCCCCAGAGGTCAGCGAGCCGAAGAGAACTTGCTAGAAGGGGACCTAACGTAGGTAAAAAATATAAGGAAGTGTGAGGAGACCCGGGACGAAATTGGGGATGTAATTCACGTGCAGGAACTATTTCTTAAATGTTAGGAAGGGCGTGCTGTGTGCCCACCACGTGCCAGGAGGAAGGGTAATTGGCTCACCAGCCGGGCCTTCTCATGGCCAGGACGTGCCCACAGTGGGCCACATGTTTTGAGTATTGACCCGGATACCCATCTCGTTATGCAATTCAACGAGACAAAGTCCTTGATCTGTAGTCACGGGAAGAGCAATCGACACATCCATGAATTGCCACTTATCAGGGAGGTGGCGATAAGGTATTCTGGGGCGGGCCAGAGTGTGACAGGGACCTGGGTGGGGGGGGGGGGGCGGCGGTTTTGGAGGCCCGGGGGTGGGGACGGTTAGCGCCAGGTGGACTTTGGCAGAGCCTGGAGCTGGCGGGGGCGGGGGTGGGGGTGGGGAGGGAGGGGAACCACAGCAAGCGGGCAGGTCGACCGTGGAAGCTCAGAAGGCTTTCAGGCTGGGTGGGTGCAGATGGGTCTGTGGTTTGGGAAGTAAACGGAGAAGCACTTTCTCTTCCTGGTTTGCCAGGATTTCCAGCCGAGTGCCAGAGAGCCCGGGAGGCACGGGGCACAGGGCCGGGGAATGGGCCTGCTCCACGCTCCATCAGAAGGGCCCTGTCAGGATGGGTTAGCTGCGGGAGGGGCCTCAGGGGGAGGGAGGAGAGGACCAGTTCCGGGGACCGGCAGATGGGACGGGATGTGACCTGCGGTTGGATGATAAGGAGGCAGCAAGAGGGGAGGAGACAGGTCTTAGTGGGAAAGAACATGGGGCCAGGTGGTCCCATGGTACGAAGCTTGGGGAGGAGGCCAGGCTGAGGGGCCCCTGCAGGACCAGCTGGGTTGCAGCCGCACCTGCAGAACATGCCAGAAGGAGGTGTTCACGCACCTGGGCCCAAAGCTCAGGAACGCCCAGGTGGCTCCTTCCAGAGGGAGCTTCGGGGGCTGCCTTTGCCTCGGCTTCTTGGCCTGGACATGTCCTGGGAGCTCCGCTCCATGTCCAGGCTCTCTCCCCTCGTGATCGCATGTGTCCGGTCACCGCCTGCTACACCCGGGCTGTGCGGAGCCCTAGGCCTTTTCTGACCCCCTGTCTTCACGTCTTACCCTCTGGAGATCACACACGTCCTCGGCCACCCAGCAAGAACAGGTGTGTTCCAGGTGCGGGCCCACGCCACACCACGCCATAACCACGCTACGCCATGCCGAGTGAAATGCAAACAGAGAGACCAGGCCGTAGACATGGACTCCCGCCTATGGGCCAAGCACTTGACAGAGATTATTCTATTGACTTTATTACAGCCTTCTTTTGTGTAGTTCCAGTCTCTTCTTATTCTACCGCCAGGAAATGACACCAGCCAAGATATAATACAAGGCCTGCTGGCTTTCGACCCTGTGGTCTTTTTACTCTGAAGGGTGGTCTGTCCTATTATTGTCTAAACGCTAATCCCCATAGGTTTCAACAATTTATATATATATATATATATATATATATATATATATATATATATATTTTTTTTTTTTTTTTAGAAAGAGCAGAGAGAGGGGGGAGAGAGAGAAAGAGGAAGAAGCACCAATGAGAGAGAGACACGTCAGTTAGTGGGGCCAGGAGGGGTGGGGTTATCTGTCCTAACCAGCGCCAGGTACCAGGCCCATGCAATGGAAAATTCTCACCAGCCATGGCTTAGGTAAATAGGAGATCTCCTTTCCTCTCACAAAGGAACAGAGCTAATGAGGCTCGATAGGCATCGGCTCGCGCTGTCTCTCTTCCTGCTTCGCCGCCCTTGACTAATGGCTTCTGGCCTCAAGGGCACCAGTGGTCAGGGACGATGGCCGGTGTGCTGGGAATCCGGTCCAGGCAGGAATGTGGAAAAGGCTGAGCGTGCCTCTTGTACTGAGCTAGCTCTGAGGTCCCACCAACCACATACCTAATTGCAAAGGAGGCTGGGAAATGTAGTTTTTCAGCAGGCCGCAAGAATCGTATTCTATTATATTGCTTTGTGTTATATTTTTATCTATTGGGCAGCCCAACAATATAAGGGCTTTCTGACTCAGGAAGAAATGGAGAGTGAATGTTGAGTGGCCAAGAAGTGATCCCTGCCACAGGGAGATTAACTTTTTGTTAAGACTTTTAAATTATAGCTGAAACCTGTTTGGCTCAGTGGTAGAGCGTCGGTCTGCGGACTAAAAGGTCCCAGGTTCGATTCCGGTCAAGGGCATGTACATTGGTTGTGGGCACATCCCCGGTAGGAGGTATGCAGGAAGCAGCTGGTCGATGTTTCTCTCTCATCGACGTTTCTAGCTCTCTATCCCTCTCTCCTCCTCTCTGAGAACAATCAATAAAATATATATATTTTTAAAAAGACTTTTAAAATCTAAATACTGATTTTTTTTTAATTTTTAATTTTAATTTTTTTTAGAAAGGAGGAGAGAAAGAGAGAGATTTGTTGTCCCATTTATTTATGCACTCCTGGCTTGCGTCTCGTGTGTTCCCTGGTTAGGGATTGAACCTTGGTGAATTGGGATGATGCTGTAACCAGCTGAGCTTTCCGGCCAGGGCTCACCAGTTTTGGGGAAGAGAGTTTCACATCACCAGGCTAACGAACAGAGAGCTGCTTACACTTCGGGAAACCCAGTTAGGCCAGGTATTTCCCAGAGAAGACGGGAACTCACTTTTCTCGGCACCCAGCGCAAGCCCACGGGCATCTCACGCGTTACCTCATGTCACCCTCACGCGAACCCCGAGGGGGCTGACCGCCCCTTTCCCATGGCAAGAAGAGGGTCCTGGAGGCAGAGGACTGACCCCAACGCCCAAGAGTGCTCTTGTCACTCAGGGCAGAGCCAGGATCCGGATCCGGGTGTGCGTGGCTTCGAATTCTAAGCCGCAGTCTCTGTGACCCTTCTCAGGATGGGCAAAAAATGCACGCACACGCGCACACACACATACACACATGCATGTGCACGCATACACACACGCACACGCACACGCACACGCATACGCTTGCATGCGCACGCACCTCCCGTAGGATTCTCGAACCCCGCATCTGGAAGGGGCTGTATTCCCTCACCGGTGTAGGAGGATGGGAACCGGAAGGCAAATCCCAGCTCTCTCTTCACGCCCTGATCTGCACAGCGGCCTTAGCCAGGGGCCGGCTCCCGCCCAGGCTGCTTCTCCCTCTGGAATGTGTTCCTTCCCAGGCAGCATGAACCTCAGCTTTTCCTTTGTGTTCCTTTTGTTCACATTCACGACAACATCCAGACAAAGACCAGAAGAGAAACAATAAAGGACGTATTTTACTCGCCCCTCTCCTCTCCCCCCAACAAGACTAATTCCAGAAGGGTGAGGACAGGAGCAGGGCCTTCCAGAAGCACCACTCCCTCGGATTCTCAGCGGCGTGGATTTATGAGGGAGCCGAGCAGGAGCCTGCGGGAGGCCGTGATCGCAGCCAGGCTGCCGTCAGCGGCCAGCGGCGTGGGAAAACACCGCGCCCGGGGTGTTTTCCTGGAGGCGCTTTCCATTCCAGACGGGATGGAAACAGACTGGAGAGCAGGCACGCCTTCCCCGGGCCTGGCCAGCGTGGGGCTGCACTCCCATCTTTTTTTTTTTTTTTTTTACCAAGACGCACTTTCATCCCTGAAACGCAAGCGATCCTTAGAGAAATAGGACCTTCATTCCATTGGTCCATATACAGTCTTTAACCTAAAAAAAAATACATATATTAATGATTAACCAATAATTAATATATTTATATAAATTATTGATTTCAGAGATGAAGGAGATAGAGAGAAGTTTCAACGATGAGAGAGAATCCTGGATCGGCTGCCTCCTGCACGCCCCACACTGGGGTCGAACCTGCCACCCAGGCCTGTGCTCTGACCAGGAATCAACCTGTGGCCTCCTGGGTCGTAGGCCCACGCTCAACCCCTGAGCCACGCCTGCGGGGCTTTTACATTTAAAAAAATGTTATTTATTTATTTTAGAGAGAGAGGAAGGGAGAGGGGGAGAGAGAGAGGACACTGATTGGCTGCCTCCTGTGCACCCCCGGGCATGGGCCCTGACCAGGAGCCTGACCGCGAGCTCCTGGCTCATGAGCCGCACCGGCCGGCTGTCCGGGCGCCGTTTACGACAGGAGGGGTCCTGCCCTGGGGCGGCGCCGGGAGCAGCCGAGCTTCCTGCTGGCACCCACCGGGCGTGTTTCTCCACTCGCTCAGCGTGTGGAAGGGGTCGGTCTGACCCCGCGGTGGAATTCCGCTCGGCCGCGGGCTCCCAGCCAGCCGCCCCGTTCCCGGGCTGGATTTCATTATCCGAAACACGGACAGGGCGAGGCCGCGTCTCCGCCTTCCCTGCCCCCGGAGACTCTCCGTCCTCAAGGGCGGGAGACGGTTTCTCTCGCGTCTCCGGGCCAGTCCACAGCCGCTGTGAAAATCAGAGGGAACAAATGGAACAGAAACGTCCCGCTAGCGCCACGGAAGACCCCACCCTCCGCCGTGGGGGAGACGGCGAGAGGCCGGCTCCGAGGCAGCACGGTGAGAACACGTGACTCTGAAATGTCCTCTGAAACCCCAAATCCCCAAGTTCAAGTCCCAGCCCCTGCGCCCACCTGCTGTGTGGCCTTCGGCAGGCGAACTGACCTCTCTGTGCTGTAGTTGTCTCACAAAGCCCCGAGTTCAAGTCCCAGCCCCTGCGCCCACCTGCTGTGTGGCCTTCCGCAGGCGAACTGACCCCTCCGTGCCGTCATTGTCTCATCTGTCGGCAGAAATAAGGTTAGCGAGGATCTCATCTAGGAGTTGATTCACCAAAGGGCTCAGTCAGGCCAGTCCTCACAGACTCGGTAAACGTTGGCAGCTGTCCGTTATTCCTGTTCAGGAAGCGGCTCAGGGCGGTGAGGGCTCTTCCCACACCCCATTCCCTCCTGGCAACGGCCCCTGCCGGAGACGGCGGCTGCTTCCGTGGCCAGAGCACCGAGTCCCAGGACCCACGCTGGGTCCCCACGCGGCCCGTGGGCCCCCGAGGCGGGATTCCGAGGACCCGGGGTGAATTGGAAGACAGTGAGTTGAAAACCCCGCGTGGCGCCAGGACCTCCCTGTGCGCATGGTGCGACTTGAGGCTCAGACCCAGCCTCCCCGTCCTCTCCGAGGGGAGCTGCTGGACGGAACTCAGGCCCCGGGCTGACTCAGGACACGGGAACCCGGGCGTTCTCGGAGCAGCCTGCAGCCTTTCCCTCCAGCAAACGGGACTCCTGAGCTCCCGGAGCACCGGGCCTCGGCAGCGACTTTTCCATGTTTAATCCTTGCGGCAGCCACAGCCTAGTTCAGTGGCCGGCAAACAGCGGCTCGGGAGCCACAGGCGGCTCTCTGGCCCCTTAAGTGTGGCTCTTCCACAAAATACCACGGCCTGGGCGAGTCTGTGTTGAAGAAGTGGCGTTAGAAGGAGTTTAAGTGTAAAAAATGTGGCTCTCCGAAGAAATGTCAATTGTGGTGCTATTGGTATTTGGCTCTGTGGACTAATGAGCTAATGAGTTTGCCGACCACTTGCCTCAGGCCTAGCCTCCACCTGACTCCCAACCCCCTCACTCCCCCAGCACTGCCTCCGTCCAGCGGGATCTGGAGGGGGAATCTGTGGACGGGAGCCGACCCCAGCCCCCTCTCGGTTCCCGCAGCCTGCCGCCTTGGGTGGGGGTGGCCCGGGGCCCCCTGTTACTCGGTGTAAAGTGGGAGCAGCACTGGCATCTCCCTGACGCCTTCATCCCGTGGTCGGCAACCTCATCCGTCCACAGAGCCAAACGCCGACAGCACAACGACTGACATGTCTTCGGAGAGTCACATGTGTTACACTTAAACTTCTTCTATCGCCACTTCTTCCACACAGACCCGCCCAGGCCGTGGCATTATGTGGAAGAGCCACCCTCCAGGGGCCAAGGAGCCGCCTGTGGCTCTGGAGCCGCCGTTTGCCCACCGCGGCCTTCTTCTGTGGACGAGGCCACGGGAACAGCTGGGGCCTGTTGGCCGCAGGAGGCCTGAGGGCTTGCTCCCAGGAAACGCCTGCGCCCCGGCCACGCACGCACACACCCGTGCCGAGAAGGTAGGGAGTGTGGCCGCCGGCTCCTCCATCGCGGAGGGGAGCACTCCGGGGAGCTGGGCACAGGCGTGTGTCGGGGGGTGACGGTGATGGTGAGCTCGATGGTGGGGGGCTGGGAGCTGAACGTGAACGGGCTGTGCAGAGGCCGAGCTGGGCCCTCACCCGGGGCCCGGGTTCCAATCCAGCCCCTGCGGCTGCTAAGACGCTGAGCCCTGTGCCCCCGCCCCTCCTCCAGCGCCAGAGCTGGGCCGGGAGGAGTGAGAAGCAGGTGGTGACTTGTCTGTCCTGGTGGCCGATGGTGACCTGCGGGCGGGACTGGTGGGGGAATGCGTGCCGAAGGCCAGTCCCTGCAGGTGAGCGGGTTTTGTCTCCCCGAGTCCTGTGTGAAGACGAGAGCCCCCCGGTGGCCCAGCCTGGGGAGGGGGAGAGGGGCGATGCTCCCGGTGCTGGGAGCCCAGCGCTCCGGGAGGCGCCTGCCCCGGCTGAGCCCCGGGAGGGAAAGCAGAAGAGGAGCAGCCTGGGAAGCGAGCGCACAAACAAAGGCCAACAGGGAGGCGCTTGTTCGCAGAGAGAAAGGGCCCATTGAGCTCCGGCCCCGGGCGTCCGGCTCTTCCTCCAGGCCTGGCGCTGCGGCAGCTCACATGTGTCCCCCGATGGCTCCCGCCACCTGTGACCCCGCTGGGGTGTGGGGCCGGCGGGTCCTGAGCCATCCCGGAGGCGGGCCAGGGAAGCAGCTGAGCGGTCCCCAAAGGCTCACAGGCTCAGGGCGGGCGCTGCCCTGGCGGCGGCTCCTTCTCACTTCCTCTTCCTCCTGCTCTTGTCCTGCCGCCCCCTCCTCTGCCTTCGCCCTGGGAGTCCCAGACACAAACCGGGGGGGGGGGGGGGGCTGGGGGGGGAAGGGCTACATCAGGGAGAGCTATTCCCACCCTCGGGGGGCGGGGGGAGGGGAAGTACTGTGTACTGAGCACCTACTCTGCGCCAGGCCCTCCATTGGCTAAGCCTTCCCACCTGGCAGAGGAGGAAACGGAGCTCAGCGAAGCGAAGTGGCTGCTGGGCCTGAGACTTCACTTTCCTTCCAGCACAAAGCCCACCCCGCGGGGCGGTGTGAGGGTGGAACCGGGGTAGGAAGGAGGGAAGGCAGCTGGCACACAGTAGGTGCTCAGTCAACATAGGCTGCGTCCCGTGTCCGAATCCCTGTGGCATGTGCTGAAGAGCTGTGTGAGGGAAGGAAGGAAAGAAAGAACGGCCGCTCTGACTCGTTCATGTATTTCATTCAACACATACTGACTGAGCACCTACTATGCGCCAGAAACGGTGTCGGGACCGGAATAGAGCGGCGACAGAGACAGTAAATGCCTCTGCCCTCTTGCAATTTGACCGGGAGTTGAACCTGAGATCCTTCTGTGCTTGGGCCAGCTCTAACCACTGAGCAAACGGTCAGTGCTGCTACATCTCTGCACGGTAAGTGTGTCAGGGTCGGGGGGCTGGCACTGAGCCCGCTGCACACGGCAGACCTGACCCTGGGAAGGCCCTGCAGACCCCTGGGCAGCGGGCTGCCCGCCCGGTAGCTGGGCCGGGCGGGAGGAATTCTCCATGCCTTCTCTCCCGTCTTCTAAACGGCCCTGATCTTCAGCGGCGGTGACCTTTGGAGAAAGAAAGACAAATGCCAAGTATTCCAAGGACTGTGTGAATCTGAAAAGACAACGTGAGACCAGGGAGCTACAGCTGTTTCTTAAAGAGACATGATGAGTACCTTAAGCCCTGGCCGGTGAGCTCAGAGGGTAGAGCGCTGGCACAAAGGGTCTTAGGGTTCGAATCCTGGTCAAGGGCACTTACCTGGGTTTTGAGGTTCGATCTCCAACCTCAGTTGTGGCTAATGCAAGGCCATCAATCATGCATTCCTCTCACATTTATGTTTCTCTCTCTCTCACTCTCTCCAGTCCCTTTTACTCTCTCTAAAAGTCAATGGAAAAAAATATCCTTAGGGGTAAGGATTTAAAAAAAAAATCTATCTATCTATCTATCTATCTATCTATCTTAGGTGTGGCAGGCCAGTCTCCATGGCAACTACCGTACTCAACTCTGCCGCGGGCAGATAACGTGAACGAGTGAGCAGAGCCATGCTCCCATAACACTGGATTTATGGATGCAAACGTGAATTTGGCGTCATTTTTCCTGCCATGAAACTGTTACTCTTCCTATCGTTTTCCACTCCTTCAGAACGCAGAGCCCCTTCCTAGCTCGCAGGCCTGTGGGCGGGCTGGGGGCAGCTGCCGGATGCCAGGGCGGTGCCCGTAGTGAGCATGTCTGGGCCGTGGTGTAAGACCCTGAGAGCCCGGAGGGCCTCGTGGACAAGGCCATCCTATGTTGGCCTACGGATGGGGACACCGGGGCCCAGAGCTCGGGGTGACGCCAGGAGCTCACGGGGACCAGGTCCATCTCTGGCCTCCTGGTCTAAGTGCCTTCTCCACCCTGAAGGTGCAGGTCCTCCACGGGGGGGTGATGGGGTCTCTGCAAAGTGAGCACCAGACCCAAGAGAGCCTGTCTCAGCTCCTGATGGGGCCCCGGGATCACCGCCTCCTCAGGCTCCAGTGCGTGAGTGAGGGGCGCGCCACGCCTGCTGTGTGGGGTTTGCGGCGGCAGCAGCACCACGCTTCCTCCCCGCGAACCACCAGCCCGGGCAAATACCGGCCGAGCGGCGTGGCGTTACCTCTGAGAATCCTCGGGACAAGCCCTCGGGGTGATGCTGTCACTGTGCTCGCTCTCAGAGAGGTGATGCCACCTCCCCCAAGACACACCGCTCGCACGTGGCCACCCCGGGCCTCACACCCAGGCCCTACCTGGGGGAACCCCTTTCACATCCTGCGTGGTTCAGGGTTCAGGTTCAGGGCTCGGGTTCTGGAGAAGGCCACACACAAATGAAAGAGACTAGAAAAGTATGAATTTGGGAACATTGGGGGCCAGGCCGGAGCCCACCTCTGTGGGGGGGGGGGGACTACACCCCGCCCTGGCTTTGCTATCCCTTTTATTAAGGTTAGGGGATACACCCATAGCCTTTAGGCAGGCAATTCCAATGATAGCCAATCAGCAGGGATTTACGTAAGACTAACAGGCGGAGGCTGCTTCAGCTCCCAATGTCTCAACCAACTGCCCTCCCCCGCTGGCCTGATGGCCCACAACTGCCCTCCCTTGCAGGCCTGGTCCCTCTCAACGGCCCTCCCCTGCTGGCCATCCCAACTAAACAACGAGTGATTAGCTCCGACCTTTCAGAGCAATTAAGATCGGCCAGCCTTCCGGATTCCCTGTCCACATCTCTCTGTTAGTGGGACAGCGATCGGTTTGCAGCCCCACTGTCTTCACATGGTGGGCAGTCAGTGGTGACGGCCCCCCACCGCACCCTGCTACCCCCCCAGCAAGGCCGGTGCTGGGCTTGGCTCGCCAGTCACCCTGCCCGCGGGGCGGACGTAGTGAGGGCATTTCTGTGGCATTCACGGGATGCTGTTCAGAGAAGGCGGAGCACAGAGAGCCAACCGGGTCAGGGAGACACCCCCGAGGCAGGAGCGGCCTGGCGGCCTGGCTTTCTGTCACCAGAAACTCAGATGTCACCGTCACCTCGCCCGCTCTGCTCTGTTCAGACCCATTTAAACGCCGTCCTGACAAACAGCCACGGGGGGGGGAAAGCCACGTGGGGAGAGCCACGCTGCGGGGTGCCTGCTGTGTGTGTGTGTGAGGGGGAGAGGAGGGAGGAGTGGGGGAGAGGGGACTGAGGCAACTGCATGAGGTCAGCCCAGATGTCAAAACGAGTGCCGAGCCGCAGTGCGGACAGTCAGTCCGTCCGCTGGCAGAGCCCTGGGCGGCCGTGACAGTGAGGCTGAGGGACGTTGTAGTTATTGCCCCGGACGGGTGCTCACAGCCCGGGAAGACTTAAAACCGGTCATGCAGCCACGCGCCTGGTAAAACCTCCTGTAAATGCGAGACATGCGTGTGGGCTCTACGTGCATGGGAAAGCGTCTGGAATTCCGTGCAGCAAAATGTGAACACTGTTCCTGTGGGTTCGTTCGTTCATTCACTCATTCACTGACTCACCCAACTGACATCTCTCCGGCATCTCCTACGTGCCGGGAACACGCTAAGTGCTGGGAACACAGTAGGAAATAGAAGGGGAAATTCCCGGATGTTGAATGATTTAAAAAAAAAAAAATGTAATGGGCTTTATTTTTTAGAGCGGTTTTAAGTTCGCAGCAAAGCTTTCCTAGGTGCCCCCTGGCCCCCCTATGGACAGCCCGCCCCACTATTGACACCCCCGCCCGAGGGGGACACGTGTCCCTGTCCATGAACCTGCACCCACATCGTGACCCCCCCAGAGCTCCTGGCTTACACGAGGGCTCACGCGTGGTGCTGCTCCTTCTGTGGAGTGGACACGTGTGGGGTGACACGCAGCCACCAGTGCCGTCTCAGGCAGAGCCGTCCCACTGCCCAGAACACCCCTGCACTGCCTCCTCTTCTGCCCTCCCACTCAGCCCCTGGCAGCCACTGGTCTCTTTACTGTCGTCCTAGTCTTGCCTTTTTCAGAAAGGCCTAGAGTTGGGATCCGACAGCACCATGGTCGGCAAACTGCGGCTCGAGAGCCACATGCGGCTCGTTGGCCCCTTGAGTGTGGCTCTTTTACAAAGTACCACGGCCTGGGCGAGTCTGTGTTGAAGAAGTGGCGTTAGAAGAAGTTTACGTTTAAAACATTTGGCTCTCGGAAGAAACTTTAATCGTCGTGCTGTTGATATGTCGCTCTGTTGACTAATGAGTTTGCCGACCACTGAGTCCTAGACTCCCGATTCCAATAATCACGGGCTGTTGTTGTTCCTTGTGATTAAGCCCCTATCCCCAACGGTCGGCAAACTCATTAGTCAACAGAGCGGCAAACTGCAGTTCACCAGCCACAGGTGGCTCGTAAGCCGCAGTTTGCCGACCACTGGGACAGAGGGACTAGAGTCTGTCCGTGATCCCCCGGGGGCACGCCCAGCTCCCCTCAGTGTGACCACATCGGGGTCAGGCTGAGCTGGGTCTGAATCTCAGCTTCTTGCACAGGTTCTGCCTCGCCCCCGTGCCTCAGTTTCCCCACCCTAGCCCGGGGCTGGCTTTTGTGGGGCCTCGAGCTCTGCAAACCACCGGCCCTGCAGAGTGAGGATGGCTGACCCTGACCGGGGGGCAGGAAGGATGTGGGGGGTCCCCACTGAGCGAGTGGGAGGGGAGGGAGGGAGCAGCGGGAGCGGACAAAGTCCAGGAAGCTGAGCAGGTGCAGCGGCGGGAGGCACGCGCTGGGTCCCGGGGAGGGTCATGCCGCCCCCTTCGCCTCCCGCTCCCCACCTGCCCCACCGCCTGGCCCTGCTCCGGCAGGAGGCTCGCTCACAGGCCGCTGACTCACCGTCAGCCGTGAGGCTTTCCCGGGAGGGTGTGAGGCTCCGCACGTCCCGCTGGGGGGCGGGGGCGGGGGAAGGAGGTGCTGTCAGTCCCGGGTCCCCTTTGAGGCCCCCTCTCGGGTTCAGGCGCCAGGCCCGGCCCCCGCCCTCCTGGAGCTCACGGTCCCCCGTGGGAGACAGCCATGACCCAGGCATGTGGGTGCCGGGCGGCTCCGTGCTCTCCGCGCTGCAGGCTGCTGTGGCCGCCGTGGCCGCTGTGTCACCGAGGAGTGGCTGAGACGGAGAAGCATGCACAGCATGGACACATCGTGTGAAACCACCATCCGGCTCAGGACAGAATGTCCCCGCCCCCAGGGACACCCCAGGGCCCCCTCCCGGTCATCATCCACCCTTCCCCAAGAGGGACCCCGATTCTGACACCGCCCCCTCTCCCCCCAATCTGCCTTCTCTTGAACGTCACAGAAGAGGGATCACACAGCAGATGTCCTGGCTCCATTCATTCATCCCTGAGCCCGGCCATGCTGCCCTCAGCGGGGCTCCTGCCTGGGCCCCAAGCTCTGCCCCCGGAGCCTCACGCAGTCCCCCGCCCCAGCCCCCCGGGCCTGAGGGAAGCGCCTTATAATCGCCCCACCCTGGACATGGAGCCCGCAAGCTGGGCCTGCGCCCTGACTGGGAATCGAACTTGGACCTCCTGGTTCATAGGTCGACGCTCAGCCACTGAGCCACACTGGCCAGGCTCCTTTGTCTTTCTCCTCCTCCTTCTCTCTGACCCTCCGGCTCCTGTCCCTCTCCCGCTGCCTGGGCCCACGCCCTGTGATTTTAAAACTGTCAGGCCCTCCACCAGGTTGTTACCGGGGAAGTACTGTTGGCAAACGCAAAGTGGGTTTGAAAACCTTTCTCAGCGTGGACAGCCCGGTGGGGAGCTGGGCAGGAGCCGGGGACGATAATCCAGGGCCTCGGGGCTCAGACCCTCTGCTCAGGTCAGGCCCTGGGCGTCTCCCGTCCCGGGACGGACGCAAACAGGTGATTAGGGTGGTGAGCTAGGGGTTGTCATGGAGACTGCGGCGGCGGCGGGAGGATGTGTGCTCAGAGCCACGGGAAGCTTTCAGGAGGGGCCCTGTGAGCTGGGGCTGGAGGAGCTGGGGGGTGGGAATGGGAGGTTGGGGGTGGGAGGGGAGGCGGGCGGAGGGCAGAAGCACCCAGTGCTCTGACTTGGCCTGGAAACGGCCCGAACTCCGGGTTTGCGGCGTCAGGAGGCCTGGGCTCTGTCTTCTCCGCTGCCCTGGCCTCCCTGGCTGCCTGGGCGGCGACTTTACCTGCCCGAGTGTCCGGGGCATGGGGGGAATGCTACCCACGTTCACCTGCTGGGGTCGGGGCACTGCTGACAGAGCCCCAGTGCTCTCAGCGACTCCCAGTCTCCATGCCCAACCCCAACCCCCACCCCCGACCCGACTAGAGTCCTGGGGACCCCAAGCCCTCAGGCGTCTTCATGCCTCTAGGCTCGGTGACAGCCACCACATACCGGGCACCTACAGTATCCTGGGTGCCCCCCGTCCCCCCCGCCACCGCCACCGCCTCACCCCTGACCCTCACAGCGACCCTGCAAACCGAGGTTAGCGTCCCCACTTTACAGACCGGCAAACTGAGGCAGGGACAGGAGCTCTGTGCCTGGGGGAGCACAGGCAGTAAGGCGCCCAGCTAGGGTTCGAACCCAGACCTCTGCCCGCACAGGGCGCCGGGGAAATATCTGAGGACTGGGCGGCCGTGTGTGTGTATAAATGGAGAGAGAGAGGCACGCGCGGAATTGGGGCCCGAGGCCCTGTGGGTGTGGGGACAGGAGACCAGGCCGTCCCGACCGGCAGCCTGTCCACTGCGGGTCCTGGGTTACCTTCCGCACCGGGGTGGGGGGCTCGGCCAGGAAGCCCGAGGGGTGAGCCTGGTGGGGGCGGGGGGGGAGCGAGGGAGGGGCCCCATCTTCTCGCTGGGACATGGGGGTGCAGGCCACGCCGGTTAGCAGCCCCGCCCCGGGCTGGGGACGCGAGAGCAAACGTTTCCGTGTCGGCCGGCTCCACGGCCAGGCTCAGCGGGCGGAGGCCGCGCTGCCCGCGGAAAGTGGGTCAGGGAGGAAGGAGCGAATTCCTGCCGCTCTGTTTTGAATCAGGGCGGAGGGGGGAGGGCAGCGTGTGGAGTGGTGGGTGCAGGGCGCTGTGCGGAAGGAAGGGCAGCGCCAAGGGCAGCTCTCCCGGGTGCCTGGGTGGCCGGGGGGGGGTGGGGGGGAGGCGAGGGCCTGGGGCTCAGGGAAAGAGGCCCCGGCCTCCGCCTGCCATGGAAACTTCCAGAAGCTCTCTGCCCCCCACCACGGCAGGACAGACGCAAGTCCCATCCCCCTCCCCGCGCTGCCCCTTCCTCCTCTCTCTGGCAGAAGGAAGGACGATGCCGTGACCCCGGCCCTGCCCCGCAGCTCCACGTCCATGTCCTTCCCCCAGCTGCCCGGGCTGCCTGGGCCAGACCCCCTCCTCTGCACCTGGAGAGTCCTCCTCGCCCTGCCGCCTCCTCCAGGAAGGCCCCAGGGCTTCCTCTGACCCCCCCGCCCCCACCCCCGTGCCACCTTCCAGTGCAGGAGGTGTGTATGCTGCCTCCCTCCCTGACTGGGCCCCTCTGAAAGTCCAGCTCTTGGTCCTCCCTGAAGGTCCAGTCCCCAAGCCCAGTGCTCAGGACGCCACGGCCGCCGCCCGGGACCCGGGACATAGAGCGGCCGGCTGCAGGACGCCCCACGTGGGGTCTGTGCCTCCCCATGAGGGCAGGGGCTCACGTGTGCCAGACCACAGACTCCCCTGGGCCTGCCTCACAGCGCGGGGTCCGGGTGGGGGTGGGGGTGGGCTGGGGTGGGGGTCACCCGGAGTCAGGCGGGTGAGCCTTGGCTTCGTGGGTCTGGGCTGTGCTGGCTGCCTCTCAGGCCCGGGTGAGCCCACGGCTGTGA
The DNA here is from genome assembly GCA_036971965.1 of Nyctalus aviator. Lineage (NCBI taxonomy): Eukaryota > Metazoa > Chordata > Mammalia > Chiroptera > Vespertilionidae > Nyctalus > Nyctalus aviator. The sequence goes on along the minus strand of CM072935.1, from coordinate 45,976,752 downwards.
CGGGAGACAGGGAGCCGGGTCCCGCCCAGGAGGTGCCAGCCGACTCGGCATGAGTGCAGCAGCATCGTGTGTGGTGCCCTCGGACGCAACCCCCCCCCCACCCAGGGCCGCAGGGGCCTCAGGGGTCCTGGGGGCCGTCCCCTGAGCCCCTGACATGGGAGGTTAAAGCCCCTTCCATGGGGTTAAATGATACAATTTAGTGGAAATCCTGGAAAATCAAAGCGGTTCCCTCTCGCCCAGCCCCTGGCCGCCGCAAAGGGCAGACAGGGCACCACCAAGCAGGCTGAGGCGAGCATACGGGGCAGCCATTCAGAGCCGTCCCCGCCCGGGGCAGACGCAGAGAGGCCCGCCACGCGGTGGAGCGATTTTTATCACATTCCCGGGAGCGACATCTTACAAACACATGTCTCTCCCCACCAAAGCGGAGTGCTAAAAAAAGAACCGATAAAATTATTTCTCCCGAACAGCGAGGAAAAGCGGGGGGAGAAGGAACACGAATCAAGCATTGTCCATCTGCCAGCGCGGCTTTTGCTTCTTCTTTCTTTCTTTCTTTCTTTTTTAAAAATATATTTTATTGATTCTTTTACAGAGAGGAAGGGAGAGGGATAGAGAGCTAGAAACATCAATGAGAGAGAAACATCGACCGGCTGCCTCCTGCACACTCTCTTACTGGGGGTGCATGTGCCCGCAACCAAGGTACATGCCCTTGACCGGAATCGAACCTGGGACCTTTCAGTCCGCAGACCGATGCTCTATCTACTGAGCCACACTGGTTTTGGCTCTTCAGTCTTGTTTGTTCCTCCTCAGCCCCAGTGGGTGTGCGATGACTCCAGGGCGAGAAGTGATGCTCAGACAGAGACGCTTCGCCGCCTGCTCCGGGTCACACAGCCAGGCCCCCCCCCCGCCCCCCCTGGTGGGTCCCGGGACCTGGGATGGAAATGCTGTTCCCCTAGACCCGCCCACGGTCAGGAGAGGACCCCGTGAGGTGAGAGACAAGCCTTGGGCAGGGACAGACCTTTTCTCCCTCTTTGCCCCGCCCCAAACTGGCGCCTCCTTAGGGGGCCCCCTGTCCCAGGCGGCCCTGGCGGAGACACGCAGGAAGCTTCTTCATCCCGCGGGCTGCTTCCCGGTCCGGCCCGATCTGGCCGGACTCCAGCCGGGCTTGTCAGTGGAAGGCGTACAGCCAGTGTGGCCCAGCGAGCAGGCCGGCCCGCCTGGCAGCGGCAAACGCCTCCACGTGCAAACAGCCAGGGCAGGCGGCCGTGGGCAGAGGGCACGGCCCCGGGCGATGCCCCCCCGAGCCTGCCTTTCTGGGTCCCCCTGCACACACACCCCATGCGTGTGCGTGTGCGTGTGCGTGTGCGTGTGCGGTGCGTGTGAGAGGGTGAGCCTAGCGCCTGGCATGCCCCTGCTCACCCGGGTGGAAACCCAGGGGCCTCCGCTCCCCGTGCGCTCCGGCCTCCGGCTAAACTTCCGTCTCCTCGCGTGTGATGGCGGCGGCGGCGGTGGGCTGGGCCTCGGGCGGCTGGGACCCGGGGGCACAGTGCTCACCACAGGCCCGTGCCGCCCCGGGGCACGCTGGGTGCGTGTTTGTGACCGCCATCCGCCCAGTGCTGGGTCGGAGCCAGGCTTTTCACACCAGCTGCTTCCACGTGGCCGCAGCCAAACCGGGAGAAGCTGGCTCTCGGGGCTCCAGAGAACAGGGTCGGGGCGGCGTGGGGAGGTGAGCCAGCGCCCCTCGCTCAGTTCTGG